>CM061234.1:39333585-40007019 GCA_030844895.1 Ambrosia x helenae | reverse complement strand
TGTGTTAAAACGATTATTTGGTAACTACTGTCATACTATGGGTTTCTATTGTGTACTACACGATCTTTGGAAGTCCCGGGGGGAACCATGAATGTGCGGGTTTGCACAACGGGGAAATGTGAATAGCGCTATGGGAGTGACCAACCCCGCTCGTCGGCTTGGAGGGCCGGGCGAGTGCATATTGTCTCAAACAGGAACAACAGGAACAACTGGTACTTTTCGGGCACAACATCTGGTATTCGAGTTAGTAATGGTTTTCCAATCGTGGTAGTAACAAAACGTACGCCTAGCTAGCGTATACTGGTTTTCGATTTGTTATAGTATGGACAGGTGGACTTGGTACTTGGATACAAAACCTGTAAACTCACCAGCATTTTTGTGCTGACGTAAACTTTTACATGTTTTCTCAGGTCGCTAAGGTAGCACGAATGGAACTAGGGTGCACGCGTCTGCACGGCGTCTAGCTAGAGTTGCATGATTTTAGAAACGTTGAACATTGGTTTATTATTGAATAATTGTTTTGAATAAGCTTCCGCTGTAAACGGGATTCTAAACTATGTTTTGAAATTGCATTTATATTCATTTAGACTTGTTTATTGTGATCGTTGGTTTGGATCCTGGTTTGTCATGCGCCTCGCGGTAAAACTCCGCAAGTGGATTTTGAGGGTGTGACAGAATACTTATGGGCGAGTACGTATTCAGTTTGGTTAGCTAAACGGTTTGAGAGTGGCAAATGGAAGTCAACAAATGTGGCTTGGTCCCAAACGCATATATTAATGTCAACAAGGCCTCCGATTCAATTTGAACTTTTCACACGTGGCTTGTTAGGGCTATGCTTTAGATTTTAGAATATGTATTTTTTTTTTTCATTGTAATAAAGTGTATACTTATTGTCGTTTCGCTTGGGCTATTCAAAAGCCCACTTTGAGTAACAGGAATAACGCATATAGAATTATAGATGTTGAGCCCATTTGCATAGAACCTGCTTGAGTAGGTCGAGTGTGGTTTGGGCTTAACTTGGGGGAATGTCCTAAGTAACCAAGTCTAAATTCCATTTGAGCTTGTAATTTTTTCAATCACCTTCCTATCGCACTTGTTAGTACACTGATAGTGTGCTCTTGGCACCCACGGCATGGTATTTAAGGCCGTTTTGGCTGATGTGCCCTTGATGAGGGTACAACCTTGTGAAAAAAAGATGAGTTGGACTTGAACCTGGGTTGAGAGTTGTGGTGTTGATTGGTTGTTCACAGCTGGTAGTTACTAGGGGTGAGCATTTCGTGGTTCGGACCCACAGGAACCTTGGACCCGACCCACGAGAACCTTGGACCCGAACCTTTTTAAATATATGGGTCGGTTTCTGGTTCTTAATTTATATGAATTATCGGTTCCGGGTCGGGTCGGTTCCAAACCCACGGATGACCCTTTGTATTTTAATTAAAAATATAAAAATAATCTTTTTTAGTCTTTTCAGTATTCGTTTTTACGTTTTATTGCAATCGATTTCATTTAATGTTAATACAATATTAAAAATATTATTTATAATAATAACAATGTATTTTTCTTGAAATATTCTTCGGCTTAATGGATATGCATAGATGAGATATATTATATAATATATATTATATCCAAATTTGAAGTAAATATTTTATATATATCGCTGGATGTGTGTGTGTTTATTATGTATACATAACATATTCACATAATGTTTCTATGATGAGAATGACAATTGTTACGAAAAAGTCATAAGTCGAGAAATGAAAAATGACTTAAAAAAAACTCATGGGTTATTGTTAGAATGTCCGTTGTGGAAGCGCGAGTAGCACGACGCGAACGAGGTTTCAGCGCCCGTGCTCACCCCAACCACAACAGCCCCACACGAACAGTCCTGGCGTGAGGACATGCGATGGTGGTCGCATGGGTTAACGGAAAAAAAGTGACCTTTGGTCGCGCCGTTGCTCACCTCCGGCCACAACGGGGTCAAGTGACCGGATTACTTGATTGTCACGTCAGTGGCTTGCGCACGTTCGCTCGCGCGTCCACAACGGACAACCTTAGAACCATATGGAGGAATTCTTTTACGAGCATGGTAAAAGAATAGGAATATGTAAATCCTCTAAAGGTGGCTATTGCATTAAAGGGTTCTAGAGGGTCAGACCCTTTTACCCGACCCATGAGAACCTTTAGGACCCGGAACCACATAGCCTTTTAAGGTTCGGTTCGTGGTTCCTAATTTCAACAATAAAAGGGTATACGGTTCTGGTGGGTCCGGGTCGGGTCGGTTCCGGGCCCTTTGCACAGCCCTAGTAGTTACCAACAACCTTTTACTGTTACATATTTTTGCAAAGCAAATGGGTTACTTACAAACTTCAAAAGTGTAGCTAAACTGATTTGAAAGGTGGGAAACAATGAACACAATTTATACCTTAAAAGTTGATTTGACTTTGTTATTATGTCAGTATGACTTTGTTATCTGCAGTTGACCAATTCTTCAAATAACAACTTACCATTTCTTGATATGGAGGTGTGGAGAGGTTTATAAACGAATTCACTATAATAAATATCAGTTGGTTGATACTTAATAGAATAGTATACAACAGGCAGAGCAGGTCGGATGGGGTGGTGGGCTAGTACGGGTCGCTTTGAAAAATTGTCATTTTGGTTCGGGTTTTGACAGAAATGGTATGGGTCGAACAGGGCCTAAAAACGAAGGATATATAAGCAACCATCACAATTACATTCCTATCCCCAAATGATGAATTACTGATGAAATTACAATCATAAATTTGAAGTCAATATTGTATACATAAACATTACAAATCTGGAGAAGGTCATTGGAGATCGTACTGTAGATCCATTGTAATACAATGGCGTCAATACGATCCCAATCAGGAGAGGATTCGGCAGAAATAGGGCGAGGTTTAAGGTGGTCCTCAACCATAAAGGCTTTGCAATGGAGTTGGAATAGAGTCGCCCAAGAAGAATATTGGGAAGACTCGATTTCCAGTGTGACGGGTACAAAATTATTAATGTTGGATACGGTTGTGGCAGGATGGAGTTTGGACTCCACCGTGATGGATGGGATAATGGTAGAAGAAGAGTTTGATTCGGTGGCCATGATGTTGTAGAAGACAGAATACTTGTTGTGCTAGGAGACAAAATAATTGATGGACTAGAAGACAAGCGGAAGAAACTAGGTGGGAATTAAGGTTTTAATCAACTGACAGTGGTCGGTGATTTGCCGAGGTTCTTGCGGCAGAAAAGAAAAAAAGAGGTGGGATCGTAGGAAAGAGGAAGGAGTATTAGGGTTAATGGCCTCTTGATACCATAATGGAATAGAACCCTTGATCTTTCATTCATTGAGTAATCAATATATATAATACAATGTTTATCTCCTATATTTGGTATGAGATAAATATACTTAAATACAAATTACAATTTACTTGAAATACACATTATCTATTATATATGATACCAATCCACAAGCTTTAATTTGATTGGATGTGTGGTCATTTCTTGGAGTGAACTAAAACAAACCTGAATTGCGTCTTAACACCGATCACCATAGAATACTTTTGAGCGAGTATGTATTCAATTTGGTTAGCTAAACGGTTTTGAGAGCGGCAAATGGAAGTTAACAAATGTAGCTTGGTCCAAACACATATAATAAAGTCAACAAGGCCTCCGATTCAATTTAAACTTTTCACACATGGCTTGTTAGACCCACCGTAGTGGGGCGTTATTTGCTCAAAAAATTAAAAAATAGCGCCCCAAACACCACAACATAGGGGCGCTATATGTCAAAAATGGGCCGGGCTTTATATAAATAACGCCGAACATACTATCTAAAAACCAATGGGAATGTGGCACGTGGAGGGAGGCAACGGTCATATGACCGGTTTCTTTAAACTTTGAACGGCTATATTTTTTTTTTGGTTTATATATACACATAACACACATATATAGTCTGGTACCAAGGCGGTTAAAGAATATGGGTCAAAGTTACTAACCTATTGTTGTTACATATTTTTGCAAACCAAATGGGTTACTTACAAACTTCAAAAGTGTAACTAAATGATTCGAAATGAGAGAAACACTGAACACAATTTATACCTTAAAAGTTGATTTGACTTTGTTATTATGTGAAGTATGTCTTGCAGCAGTGTGCATCTGAGCTTGTGCAGCTGTATCTGCAGTTGACCAAAGCATTGTTTATTAGAACAACAATACCAATTCTTCAAAAAACAACTTACCATTTCTTGACACTATAATAAATATCAGTTGGTTGATACTTAATAGAATAGTATACCTGATAAAACAGGCAGAACGGGTCGGATGGGGTGGTGGGCTAGTACGGGTCGCTTTGAAAAATTGTCATTTTGGTTCGGTTTTGACAGAAATGGGTACGGGTCAAACAGGGCCTAAAAACGAAGGATATTTAAGCAACCATCACAAATACATTCCTATCCCTAAATGATGAATTACTAATGTAATTACAATCATAATTTTGAAGTCAATATTGTATACATAAACATTACAAATGTCAACATTTGAACAAATCTATGCATTTTTCTCTTCTCCAAACACTAAATTGGAAAAGTTGATCATATAAGCCCAGGCACATGCATTAGGCTTGAATTTTTCTTTAGTAAATAACCCGAAAGACTTGAATAAAGTTTTCAAAGTTGTTTCATTCAATTTACCCAAACCTTTAATTAATGAATAATAATCAGCATGAAACCATTCAACATGAAAAACGTTCATACAAAAAGTGTTAGTACATGATGTCCCTAGGCTAGTATATCAGTTGTTTGGACGTGTTTCGGGGTGTTTGGAGACGTTTGTAGGCGTTTTGGAGTGTTCGGGATGCTGCATGCGAGTAGCAAATAGTGACACGCGATTAGGGCCCTAATCGCGTCACTGTTCACGCGATTGGTCCTTGTTTCTGGCGATTAGCACTGATCGCCCAACATGGTCTTGCTAATCGCTAGTTTACTGCTGTACGTACCCAGGAGGTATAAATAGGCCCAATCATTGCCCTAATCATTAGTTCTTGCCTCACACACTCTCCAAACACCCTCCCAAGGTCTGTAAGGTCTGATTTGATCTCTGTAAACACTCGTGCTCTGTTTTTAGTGATTAATCGATAATCTTTTGACCCGTGTGTGTGTTGTGATTACTCATTTGTCATTGTTTCATTATCGTATCTGTTATTAGAACATATTTAGAGGATTCCGCACTCTAAATATCAAGCTCGTGATTGTTGGATTTCGTGTTATTCGATCCTACAAGTGGTATCAGAGCCGAGGCTCTTATCACGGGTGTTTTAATAACAAAAACGAGCAAAAACAGGTTGTTTTTGGTGTAAAAGTTCAGATTTTTAAGCAAAAACCTGTTCTTATTTTTGAAACTTTGAGTTTTTGTCAAAAACCCATCTTTTTCAATATCTTGGTGTGTGTTTACGGTTAAAAACAAGTGTTTTTGATTAGGGTTTGCTCTAAAACTGTTTTGGTAACTTGTCTAATCATTTGGGATCAAAATATAATGTTTTAGATAAGATTTTGAGGCAAAATAGGTGATTTTTGAGCAAAAGTGCGGCTACAGATCAGATCAGGCGATTACGCAGTCCTACTCGCATCAACCTTTCACACGATTAGGGTTTTGTTAGCGATTAGCCCCTAATCGCTATCATTTCACGCGATTAGCATACAATCGCTAGTTTCCATACACGATTAGGCCTAATTGCTTACTAGCGATTAGCCCTAATCGCCTGCCATACTCACGTCCATTTGAAACCCTAATCGCATATAAAATCAAGCGATTAGGTCAAATCGCTCAACTATTTACACGAGTAGCCCCCTAATCGCGTATATATCATACAATTATAAGCCTAATCGCCTTAAAAGTTCTGGAACATAAAATTTGACTAAGTATCGGACTATTATCATACCTTAACATATGGCGAACCCGTGGGGACATCTGAGTCAACCGAGACCTCAGTATAATCAAAAAATGAACAATCAATCTAACGTACCCACGAACCCTTGGCAGTTCTCAGCAGAACAAAACGCGCAACGGATGCAGCAATCGCAAATGCAAGCGAATGTTGCCGGAATCAATCCGTGGGCGCTAGCTGCTCAACAGCAAATGGTGAACACGAATCCGTGGGCACTCGCGGCTGCTGCAAACTCTCAGACAAATCATCTGTCTTCCGTACTCATGAGTGACTTAGAGACGGGTAGTTCTAACAGGGCACCGAAGCTGCAGTACATGTCCGACTACCACGGTTGGAAGGGCAGATTTCAGACGTATGTCGAGGGCATCGATGGTCTTGTATGGTCAGCTATCGAGACAGGGTACAGTCGGCCTTTAGTTGAGAACTCCACTACTCCTATCTCAATTGAAGACATGAATGAAGCAAGCTCTTCCAAAGGACATCCTTCATCAATTCGCTCAGTGCACAACATCACAGATGCTTTGGTTAGCCTTGGCTGAGCGAAATGAGGGTAATATGAAGACGCGAAAGGTTAAAATGGATCAGCTTAAGAAGGAGTTCGAGAACTTCAATGCTATTGGGAACGAATCTCTGAGGGATTTGACGGCTAGATACTACCATCTGATGTCAGAAATGTATCAGTACGGGGTCTTATATTCATCTGCGGACCTTGTAGAAAGATTTGCTGAGGCGCTACCTCCTCACTGGCATCAATGGTTGGATATTCTAAAGTCAAACAATGCATATCAGACTCTCTCCATCAACGAGTTTATTACCGAGCTGGAGAACAAGGAGATAGAGGAGATCAGGAGAGCAAACAAGGCGCTCATTCCACAGAATCCCAGCATCTATTATGGGAATCCTCTTCAGGACACCAGTGTGGGTGGCACCAAACCACAAACTGCTTTTGTGGTTAACCCGGACCCAATCTATGCGTTCGACAATTATGGTCCCCCAACTGATGTTCCCCCTCCTACATATCCTTTTGGACCAAACCCGTATCCTTTGAATTATAATGCTAACCAGTTTGGTGTTAACCCGTTTTCTCATCTTGCAGCACCAGCGCAGGCAACTGCAAACTTTAGTGGACCCTCTTCTGCAGGTTTTGGCGGAGCTCCAACTACAAGTTATGGTGGATATGGAGGTGCTTCTAGTTCTAATCAAGGCGGCTATCAGACCAATACAGTCCCAGAGCAGCTGAACACTGCGGGTTTAGGAAAGGTGACTATAGAGCTAGCTCAAGAACATATGGCTCTAATGTCGACCTTGGTAAACTCCTATAGTGGACTGGTTGCTGGACAGATCGGGAATCCTCATCTTACACAGGAGGATTACTCGCAGATTGATAAGGACGACATGGATCTGATAGACATACAATGGCACTTCGCAAGCGTGGTGAGAAGGGCAAAGGATTACATGGAAAGGACGGGAAGGAGAGATGTCTTGATCAATAATAACACCAAGTTTGGGTTTGACAAAACAAAGGTCACATGCTACAACTGTGGCACAAAAGGGCATTTTGCAAGGGAATGTGACCGACCTAAGCAGCAAGGACATCAGAATCCCTTCAACAACAACAGAGCTAATCAGAATCAGAGGCAGCAAGCTCAGGGTCAACCTAATACTGAGCGTGCTATTGTCCCAGTCAACAACCAGAATCAGAACCAGAGGCCGCCTGCAAACAACAATCAAGGTCAAGCCATGGTTATTCAAGCTGATGAAGGCTATAACTGGAACCATCTGATCATCGGAGATGAAGCTCCTCAAGGTGGTGCAGCCTGTTTTGCTCAACAAGCGTCTGAAGCACCAGCCGAAGTTGAAGAAACTTCGAGTCAGTCTGACATCATCACTTCTGAAACCGAGGTGTCTGACTGTGACTCGGAGTGCGATTCTGATAGTGGAGAAGATTTGGAGGATCTGTTAGCTGAAGCAGATGCATTGATCGGTAAAAGATCATTTCTTGTGCATGCTGACTGCACAGAGAAGAACTACGGCGAATTCTTTGGAGCTCAGAAGACAGCAGCTCATTATGCATTGATGGCCATTACTGAATCGTCGAACAAGGTAAGTTCTTCTTCTGATTCAAAATTAGATTGTGTAGAGTGTAATCAGTTGAAATTCAGAATTAAAGAATTAACTGAAGAAAATCTGAATTTAAAAGCTGATGTTGGTCTGTTGCAAAGGTCAATTGATTCCTTGAGACAAAAGGAGAAAAATTTTCTTAGTACAATTGAAAATTATAAAAAGGATGTTTCTGAACTGTCAAAAACCTTAGCTAACAAACAGATTGCTATAAATAATTACATCAATGAGGTCGAAGACACTAAGAAACAATTGGCCATTGTTAACTGTGACTATGAAAAGATCAGGAAAAAGCTTGAGAGTTATTTAAACTGCAAGTATGTCCTTGATCACATAGTTGAACACTCTGACAAGGAAGGCTTCTCCACCAGTCCCAAATACTCTCAATGTCCACCTCCGGTGAGATTCGAAAATCACAATTTTGATGTCTTGCCGAAGGAGGAACTTGTGGACGTGGCAGCCGAGGCAGCAAAAGCTGCAGAGGCGGCCAAGGTTACTGAAGCAGCTAAACCTGCTGAAGTCACTAAGGTTGCTACTCCTGCTAAAGCTGTCAATTTGTGTGAGAAACCTGATGATATCAGTGTATATGACACTGACACTTCGGATGATGAGCTCGATGAACCTCCTAGGTATGCACCGGTCAAAACTATAGATGTTCCTCTTGAGAATCATATCATTACCACTGAAACCTTGAGTGAACTGGAACCGAAAGTGCAAACCGAGGATGGTAGGAGGATTAAGGTGTTTTATAAGTTAAAAGGGTCTGATAGGGTGCATGCTGATGAGGAAGTCCCTCTCAGATGTATCGCCCCTGGTCTTGTTGCCAAAATTTGGCAAGAATCTGTCATTACCGTAGAAAAGGAAACCTGGAGTAAAAACAAGGGTAAGGGTAAGGGTAGAAAGGATCAGGGAAATCAGTCTAATGAAAACAATAAGAAAAATCAAAAGTCGAACACCGTTAATCCTCAAAATCAAGCTCAAAGAAACGGTCCGAAAAAGCATGTAACTGAGTTCGTTAGATCGAGCGGCACTGAAAGAAATGATGATCCTCAAGTCGATCAGCAAAGAAGATGTCTTGAGGATCCAAAACATAAAAACTCATTTGCCGTTCCATCTAACAAAAGGAACAAAAAGGAGACCAAACCCGGATCTCCTAAGTTTGAAGAATATAGATCCTGTCACAAGTGCGGGGAACGTGGGCATTTAGTTGCTGCGTGCCCTGAATTGAGACGAGAAAGGATCAAAGTGGATGATCCTCCCAGTTCTAGCAAATCAAAGCAACCTGTTTCTCCTAAACTCTCAGAGAAACAAAAGGGAAAGCAGGTTGTTTATGATAACCGTAACAAAATTGCTATGAACCTAAAGCCAGTTGATGGCAGGGGTCCACAGCTGAGGGGGAGCACTGTTCCTCCAAAGGTTGAAGCAGCGCCTAAGCCACCAGCAAAGGCTGCAGCTAAACCGCAGGGCAATCCCAAAGCTGCTCCACGCACAGTTAATTCTGAAGTGGATCTAAAATCTGTTCCTCCAAAGGAATCCAAGGCTGGACCTTCCAGCCCTCAGGCAAAGAAGAAGCCCAAGCCAAAGAAACCTGAACAGATTTGGAGACCCAAGTCACCAACCAAAGAAGGAGAATCATCTGCTGGAAAAGGCACTGCTGTACCATCGGAAACAACTCCAACACCAAATGGGAGATGGGTTGACTTTCCGATGTTAGATGAAGTTGGTAGACCCAAGACCGTGAAGGCTTGGGTCCCCCTTAACCACCGAACTTTGAATGTTTGTGCAGGGAGTTCCACAGGGCCTTATCAGCAGCCTATGGATTGTTGATAGTGGAGCTTCAGGGCACATGACAGGCGATTTATCCCTGCTTTTTGACATAAAGAATATCAATGGGGGTATGTTGCCTTTGCTGGTAATAAAGGGGTTATATAACAAAGGAAGGAAGTATGAGCAACGGTATAGTAAGCTTTGAAAAGATAAGCTTTGTTAAACAGATAGACCACAACTTGCTGAGTGTTTCACAGATATGTGACAAGAAGTTCACTGTATTCTTTGATGACAACGCATGTTTCATTCTGAAGCCTGGATTCAAAATACCGAAAGAGTGGGTCATGATCTCAGCTCCCAGGGTCAACAACTTATACGTCCTGGATATGAGCCGAGCAATGACTGCAAAAGGTCAGGTCACTTGTTTTCTGTCAAAGGCGACAGAGAAGGAATCGATAATGTGGCACAGACGAATGGGACACATCCACTTGAGGAAAATGAACCATCTGGTCCAGAACCAACTAGTGGAAGGTGTTTCTGTTAAGAATTTTCATTTAAACGATGTCTGTGTCTCATGTAAGAAAGGGAAGCAGAAAAGAAAGTCTCACAAGCCTAAGAAGACAAACTCAGTTAGTCTACCTCTCGAACGACTGCACATGGACCTGTTTGGCCCAGTCAATCGAAAGAGCAAGAACGGTGACTCATACTGCTTAGTGGTTACGGATGATTATTCTAGGTTTTCTTGGGTTGTGTGCATGAAACACAAGAGTGAAACTTTTGATTACTTGAAGAATCTGTTTACTAAATTGGAAAATATATATCAGCTAAAGATCCGTAGGATCAGAAGCGATAACGGAACAGAGTTCAAGAATCACGCTATGGAGGCGTTATGTGCAGAAAAGGGTATTCATCATGAATTCACAGCGACATACACTCCTCAGCAAAATGGGGTTGCAGAAAGAAAGAATCGGACTCTTATTGAGGCAGCCAGAACTATGCTCGCAGACTCGAACTTGCCTGTGATCTTCTGGAACGAGGCAGTTCACTGCACGTGTTATACTCTGAATAGGGTTCTAACGGTAAAGAAGCTTGGAAAAACCTCTTACGAGCTTCTGAACCGAAGGAAACCGAATTTAGAGTTTCTGGAACCTTTCGGAGCTCCATGCACCATGATACATCCCGATGGGAAGTTTGGTGCAAAGGCAGAAGAAGGTTTCTTTGTTGGTTACAGCACTCCCAACAAAAGAGTGTATAACAAAAGAACCAACAACGTTGAAGATTGGCTTAATGTCGATGTTCAGCGTTATACTGCCAATGCACCTGGTGTTGGACCTGATTGGTTGTTCGACTATAAGAGTCTATTTGATTCCTTCAACGTGGAGAATTTGGTGGATGATGCTGTAGCGCAAATGTATTACGAATGTGAAAACGCAGCTAGCTCTTCGCTAATGCGTCCGATCGTGGTTAATGCACCTGCGCCTGCTCCATCTGATGCCTCTGCATCCACGGGTCCCCCCGATAAAACCGCAGCAGCAGAAGTTGAGGAAGTTTTTCAGGAAGCGTCAGCAGAGGTTCTCGAATCTTCATCTTCCGACGACGATTTTGCAGAGTCTCATGAAACTCTCACTGAGGAACAAGCTGGAAATGGTGAATCTACCACTACAGCTCCAGTTAATCCGACAGGAAACAATCAAGCTGGTCCTTCTTCTTCAGCAGCTCCAGGGATAGGTCTTCGGATCGATCTCTCCGGTTTTAATATGCAACCCGCTGCTCCCTCTAGTTCAAGCGCAGCTAAGACAAATCTATCTCAAGGTTTGGAGAACCTTAATTTGCATTCGGATGATCCAGTGCCGGCACATCCGGAATCTCGGATTCACGACACTCATCCGATGCAAAATGTGATTGGTAATCCGACTAGCAGAGTCATGACACGCAGTCAGCTCAGAAATGCTAGTTCAAGTGACAATACAGGTACTCTGGCACTCTATTCGGAAATCAGAAAAGCAGGTCATCAGAACGATTGGTCCTTCGCCTTGTATGTTTCTCAAACTGAACCAAGAACTGTGCAAGAGGCACTAAGGGAAGAACCATGGATTGAAGCTATGCAAGCCGAACTTCAGCAGTTCCAAAAGCTAGGAGTGTGGGACTTAGTTGACTTACCTCCAGGCTCGAAAAAGATTGGAACAAAGTGGGTCTACAAGTGTAAACGGGATGACCGCGGGGTGATTATAAGAAACAAGGCTCGATTAGTTGTCCTCGGCTTCCGTCAAATCGAAGGAATAGATTACAACGAAGTATACGCTCCAGTTGCGCGCCTTGAAGCTATCCGGATGTTCTTAGCTTACGCTTCGTACAAACGGTTTAAGGTGTATCAAATGGACGTGAAAAGTGCTTTTCTGTATGGTGTCGTGAAGGAAGAGGTGTATGTTGCTCAGCCACCGGGTTTTGAGGATCCGCTGCATCGCGAAAAAGTCTACAAATTGAACAAAGCGTTGTACGGACTCCATCAGGCACCGCGTGAATGGTATCAAATGCTTAGCAACTATCTGATCTCCAACGGGTTCAAACGTGGACTCGTGGACTGCACCTTATTCACCAAGGAAAAGGGTGGTGATCGTCTTCTGGTACAGGTTTATGTTCATGATATTATTTTTGGGTCTACTAATGATGTCATGTGCAGGGAATTCGAAAAGCTTATGCAGGACAAATTTGAGATGAGCTCGATGGGGGAGATGCAATTCTTCCTCGGTCTACAAGTAGAACAACAAGAGTCGGGGATCTTCATCCACCAGACAAAATATGTTGCTGACATCTTGAGCCGGTTCCAGATGGAAGACTCTACTCCAGTAGGCACACCGATTCAGACCAATCACGGGATTGGGCCTGACGAGAAAGGACAAACCGTTGATCCTTTTCTCTATCGAGCTATGATAGGCTCACTCATGTACCTCACTGCATCAAGACCTGATATAATGTTCGCGACATGCTTACTATCAAGATACCAGTCAAGGCCGAAACAGTCACACCTGGTTGCTGTGAAGAGGATCTTACGTTATCTAAAGGGTTGTCCGACCAAAGGTCTTTGGTACCCTAATGACGATAAGTTTGACCTCATCGCATTTAGTGATGCTGACTATGGCGGATGCAAGACAGACTTAAAATCCACATCGGCTGGATGCCAGTTTTTGGGACCAAGACTAGTCTCGTGGCAGTGCAAGAAGCAAGCCTCAGTCGCCTTATCCACCTGCGAGTCGGAATATGTAGCAGCATCGAGCTGCTGCTCCCAGGTTCTTTGGATACAGCAACAAATGAGAGACTACGGTTTGAAATTTCTTAATACTCCCATTCACTGTGATAATGAGTCCGCTATAGCTCTTGCTAAAGACTCAGTTAACCATTCCAAGGCGAAACATATCTTGGTTAAGTATCATTTCATACGCGATTGCTATGAAAAGAAACTTATCGATATGGTAAAAATCCACACAGACTACCAACGTGCCGATTTATTCACCAAAGCTTTTGACGGTCCTCGTTTTGAGTACTTGTTAATCTTAAACGGCATTAAAGTTAAGCAGGATTAGATCCTCATCGGTAATCGTTTTTGTAAATATTTTTCTTTCAAAAATCAGAAAAATCCAAAAATATTGTCTTTTTGCAAATTTTTAGATTTTTAGGGGGAGAAAATTTCAGAAAAATACAAAAACATTCAGAAAATGCAAAAATTAAAAAAAAAATGAGAAAATTCCAAAATCAAAAAAAAAAAATTGAAAAATGCAAAAATGAGTTTCTTTGGTGAAAATGGGAAGATGATATTAACCAATCAGTCGGACTGTCTGGACCCTTATCATCTTAAAAAAAAAAAATATTGGAACTGATAGGTAGCCTCTACAATGATGTGTCGGTAGGCTCAAAATCATTTCCAAGTTCGGCACGGTGATATAAACCTAAATCATCTGAATCATGTGTGGATCAACGTGCGTTGGCATATGGTCTTGGTACCGAAATCTCGTTTGATAGCATGCCAAAATCCGAGGTTTCATGGTCTTTAAGAGGTTGGTTCATCCGGGGTGAACTGGACGTCTCTCAGAATAAATAGGAGTGGCACACGTGTCGTACGTTGGGGTCGCAGCCTACGACTGAGACACCCCTATGTCATTTCCTGAAAAAAAAAACAAAAAATAGAATAAATTCCGATCAGGAGACGTCCGGGAATCCTAAAAGAGCAAAAAGATTCATATATGCCAAAACCCTATTCTCAATGAGAATTCGCTCTAAGGTATCAAATCATATACCTAAAGCATCGTACCGTGAAAAATCAAATATACGGTATTTGACTTGAACCCTGGTTTGGATCTCACTGGTCTCTCTGTTGCAGCGTTTCTGCAGACCTGATCACCACTGAGTCCACTCCTTGTAAAATACGGATGACAACAGCTTACTCACCGGTTACGAGGAAGCTTTGTGCATGACTTGATACGGGAATGTGTCGCGTGGCGGGGAACACCTTGTATCTCAGCCTTAATATTACCTTAAACGTATCTAAAGTGCCTAGCAATAAAACTTGATTTTGAGTTTAGGTGGACAACAATATCGACAATTGTTGTAGGATGCTTATTGGTAATTTAAGCGAAAACTGAAAATATAGGGGTTCTAGTAATGTCCGTACACTGATATGATTCCCTAACCGTTGAAACTCGCAAAAATATGTTAGTGTACAGTTAGTTGATCTCCCGTTTTATTTTATTTATGCTTAGTTTAGCTTAGTTAATCATTCTTGATTGCCGATGTTGGAATCCTAATCCATTGTAATCTTACTTCTTCAAAAATAAAACGCCGAAAAATAAAATGGACAACTAATTGGAAACTTGTGTTTTGCCGGGTCAAAACCGTATTTTTATCAAGTTCAAGGGTGGAAAATGGAATATTTTCAAGTATCTGAGTCATCATCTGAGTCGCGTGTCAAATCGGGTTGAAAAACGCATGTTTTGAACCTTAACGGGTCAAAAATGCAAGTTTTGGTGCTGCAGGGGCAATTTGGTAAATTGTGTGAAAGATTTATGCATTTAGAAGCCTACTCGCATATATGCTTAAGCGAGTAGCCGTGATCGCGTATCTTAACTAGCGAGTATGTTGTATCGCGTGTAACTAAGCCTACTCGTGTGGTTATATACGCGATTAGCCATACTCGCCTGCTTATTGTCATCATAGTGTAGTATGTGACTACTCGTGTGTTTTTGAGGGCGATTAGCCGTACTCGCTACTTTCTTCATGCGATCAGACACCTACTCGCGTACAAGAACACACGATTAGGGACGGGTATATAAGGGACAGTTAACTCTTTCTCGTTCATAATATTTTCAAAACCCACAACTGTCGTTCATTTCCCTCTATACCCGTATCAATCCAAAACTCTTGCCCGTTTATTTTTGATCCTAGATTATTGTTCCTAATCATCAAGGTAACAACTTCTTAAATTTTCAGATCCAAATAACATCGTTTAAGGGGTCAAATCTGTCTAACTAGTGCCGTAACCCTAACAGACAAAAACGGTTCATTTTACCACTAAAATGTGTTTGTTGTTGATTAATCTTGATGGGGGTTTGATGATCGGCATCTATAGGATCTGTTGGTGCAAAGTTTTGACCCATAAAATCAAGAAATCAGAAAACCCCAATTTTAAACGCATACGAACCCTAGTTTTCAAAACCATCAATTAGCCCTTGATTCTGATATAATAGCGTAAAAATTCATAGGGGTTTTATTGTGGGGTTGTCATAGGTTCAAATGCAACCAAGATTAGACCCAAAACGTACCATTACAAGTTTTTGACAAAATTGGTGAAGAACACGAACTGTCACGCGATTAGCTTGGCTAATCGTGTGAACAATTGAGCGATTAGGCTCCTTTTATACTAATCACATGTTAAACCTAGCGATTGGGCCGTAATCGTGTACTCTTCTTAGCGATTACATGGCTAATCGCATTTAAGCTTCTATTGACCAATTTTTGTCAAACTGTGTCCGTTTTTGTCCGTTTTTCATATCCTTGATCTGTCTTTGATGTTTTATGGTGTGTTTAACTTGCAGAATCATGCAATACGGTACTTCGGCCAAGCACAACTGTCTTGCCTTTCTCGGACCTGTAAAGAAGCAGGAATGCAAGCGTTTTGAAGGCATCATCGAGTACTTGAAGCGCTCAAAGATATACTATGCCATATCTACAGACTATGCGGCTTACAAGAACATTCTCCTAGAATTCTATCAGAATGCTAGAGTCGATGTCAGCACAGTTCCAGCTACTATCAGAAGCTCGGTGCAACGAAAGGAGGTTCTTATCACTGAAGACATGATTCGCGAGATTCTCAGATTTGGTGATGATAAAGACGATCCAATCGTTTTCGATTCCATTTTGATACGAGGTGGATTCCTACGGATGAAGTATACGGGTGATGTTCGTGCGCAGGAGATGCTACAAAAGGGATGTCTTCCTCCTGAAATGAAGTATCTGACGCACGTGGTGCTAAAGTGTCTCGGACCTCGCAGAGGAACGTTCGATGCAATCAAAGACATTTTGGCATCGGCGATAGTCGCATTGACGTTGAACAAGCCGTTCAACTTCTCTGGGATGATTATGCATCACCTCAAGGAAGTGATTCTGCGAAAGCCGAAAGAGAATGCCTTTATTGTTTATCCTCGCTTTCTGCAGATGATCCTTGACAATCAGATCCCGAACATGGTGAAACGGGTAGAAGAGCTGATTAATATAAGGAGAATTGATGAGGTTGAGATAAAGAGAATGTTGCAGTACACGAACAAGCCAAAGTCAGAATATCCTCCAAGTCGTAGATTGTTTGCCTACCTAATGAGAGACAACTATGTGGCACCTCCAGGTAATAGATGGAGGCATGACGACAGTGATTCAGAGGACGATATTCAGATTCACAGACAGGTATTCAAGGATGATGATAACATTGGGAGACCCACTGTTGCTTTGGGACCCAATGAACCGGGCAATATGGGTGATACTGGAGCAAGACAAGATGATGATATGCTTGATACTGATTTGCTGAATATAGATGAACCATGCAGTTCAGGCAAAGGCAAAGCCAAGATTGATGAGGGCCCGGTTAACATTGAGGATGTTGATGATGAAGATGACGACTCAGAGCGTACCGAAGATGAATCGCCCGACGTACTTTCACTTGAGGAGGATAGAGCCTGCACGGCTGCGGCGAGAGAGCTTGCAAAAGATCCCACTTTCACTCCAGTCAGTGATGATCTTGTTGCAGATATTGATGCTGAACTTAGCACGCCGCCTCCTCAGAAAAGACAAAAGACAAAAGCTACGAAGGTTAGTAGGGGTCAAAAGAGAATGTCAGAAAAGGCAGCTGCGACTGAGAGGACGCCTAAGAAATTGAGGGGAAGGCGTATGAAACTCCCAGACACTTTTGGCCTACCTGCTTCCTCTTCTGTATCAGCAACAACAACAGCAGCAACAGATACAACAACAGCAGCAACAGAAACAACAACAGCGGCAACATCGTCTGTCCCACTCTCTTTCAGTGCAGCTATGCCTGCGAGTGTGACTATGTCAATGCCTTCATCGGTAATCTTCACTGAGCCAGTCTCAGTTACCGTTGAAGCGACAGGTTCACAGTTGGCCGCTAATCCGATAGGTGACAGAATCCGAATGTTGAAAGAAGCAGCAAGATCGACAGCTGCTAGACCTTCGAGCCAATCATCATCTTCGACTCCAACGACCAACGAACTACTCCAGCGCCAAATCAACGAACTCACTGCTATAGTGGCCGCCCAAGCACGGGAAATGGCTGAAATGAAGAGCAAAAACGCCAACATAGAAGAAAATGAGACGGCGATGTTGGAACTGATTGGAGACACTATCACTGCTAACACTGAGCTGAGAACCACTATCGACGCTCTTACTTTATCTAATCAGCAACTCTTGGAGTCGAACAGGCAGATCATGGAATCACAACAGCAGCTCATGGAATCACATCAGCAGCTGATTCAGTCTAACTGTGATCTCCAGCTCGCAAATGTGAACAACGAGCGTCGAATCACCAAATACAAGAAGCAAAACACAAGGCTAAGGACTAGGTTGAATGCGTTGACCGGAACACAACCTAGACTTACTGGTGGTTCGGAAGCTGGAGCTAGTACAGGTGCTGATGATGATGATGAGGATAGTGAAGAAGACGATGATGATGAAGAGGATGATGATGAGTCTGATGACGATGATGACAATGATGGTAAGGGTGATGGTGGTGATCCCGGAGCCACAGGCGGGGGTGGATCAACAGGTGGGTCTGCATCGGGACGAACGAAGAAAGGTCACGATCGCAAAGGCAATGATCCCAAGGCAGGTTCTTCTGCTCAGGGGGAGCCAGCACCTATGATGAGCAAGATTCAAGAACTTCGCGATAAAGTAAAGAAGAAAGCGATAGTTCTTGTTGAAGACGTGGAGCCTTTGAACTGTTACTTTGCATATGATGACGAAGGCAACTTGCTCCCACCTCCTGCCATGCCTGAGTACGATCTGGAAGAAGGAGAGATTCCACCTGAGATGACGACAGAGGACATGTCCAAAGTATATGGCTTTGCATCTGGAGAATCTTCCAATGCAAGTCAAAGTGTTCCTCCTGAGATGCATCCAGAGTCCAACGAAGTGGATCTCGAAGAAGGAACCAGCGTGCCGACCCCTGAGTATGTTGTAAATGACTCGGGCGCTGGAATTCCTAATATTGATGAAGAGATGATACGTGAGGCTGAAGAAAAGTTGAAATCCGACTCTACTGAAGTTCCTGATGCAGTAAAGATTCGACATGACAAGATCAGAGAGCGGTATCCCCAATGGTTCAAACCCGAAGAGAAGAAAAGGCCAGTTGAGCGAGCATCCATCTTCAAGAAAAGACTGTCGAAGATGTCTGGCAATGTGATAAGCTGGGCGTATGTGAGTCAGACCAGAATGCTCGGGGTTAAATGGCAAGAAGGTGTATTGTACTTTGAGGATTTCAAAGACACTCTGAGCCTGCCTTTCTGGTACATTCGTGACTTAGTTCGTCTCAACTATCCGCTGTATGAAGAGAAATCTGCCTCTCTTAAGGGTTTTTACACAAAGCTGAAGCGAGAGAGCTCAGAGGGATGGAAAGAGTTGATGCCTCAGTATCCCAGATCGTATCAGACAGACAAGATTCATCCTTTCACCTTAAAGCCTATCTGGGAGCACAAGATCAAGCCACCGAAATGCGTTTCAAGGATTCCCATTATTCCAGTTGAACAAGACTTTTCCTCGAAGCTGTATTATTGGCACTATGATGCAGCAACCACTGAAGCAGTGATTGTCTTGAGCAACAGTCCGAACCCGTGCAGAAAGATAAGGATTTGGGATCCTATGTGGTTGATAAATTGCTCAGAAAAGGACGTGGAGACGTTGTACCAACATCCGATCATGCACTTACCAGCGGAAGCCGATCAAGCCATGAAGTTTCAAAGGGTGATCCAGTTTTGCTACGCCAACAAAGTTCATGCAGGATGCGATTGGTCAAGAATCTCAAGGGTCAAGACAACGTCAAGCTAAAGTTGAAGACGGATGATGCTGCTTGTTATTTTGTTTAGTTGTATTCGTTTATGTTTATCAAGTCTGTAAAGCTGTTTGCTATTGATATAAACGTTGTCTTTTGATTAAGTCTGTACGTATACTAGCCTGGTCCAAGGGGGAGTCTGTTAGTACATGATGTCCCTAGGCTAGTATATCAGTTGTTTGGACGTGTTTCGGGGTGTTTGGAGACGTTTGTAGGCGTTTTGGAGTGTTCGGGATGCTGCATGCGAGTAGCAAATAGTGACACGCGATTAGGGCCCTAATCGCGTCACTGTTCACGCGATTGGTCCTTGTTTTCTGGCGATTAGCACTGATCGCCCAACATGGTCTTGCTAATCGCTAGTTTACTGCTGTACGTACCCAGGAGGTATAAATAGGCCCAATCATTGCCCTAATCATTAGTTCTTGCCTCACACACTCTCCAAACACCCTCCCAAGGTCTGTAAGGCCTGATTTGATCTCTGTAAACACTCGTGCTCTGTTTTTAGTGATTAATCGATAATCTTTTGACCCGTGTGTGTGTTGTGATTACTCATTTGTCATTGTTTCATTATCGTATCTGTTATTAGACATATTTAGAGGATTCCGCACTCTAAATATCAAGCTCGTGATTGTTGGATTTCGTGTTATTCGATCCTACAAAAAGTCAACAAAAGCAGATACATAAAGACATCTCACAGTTCAAATAAAGCTGAAACCTAATCTCACCAAGTGCCAGACTTAAAATGATGAGCTTCGGCTTTTGTTGGCTGCTAATCTCAAAAGCACCAAAACGAAATAAATTGAATCGAACAAATGGGATGATAGCCAATATGTAAACACTCACTCCTTGGATCTTAGCTCAGACTTTTTCTTACCAACAACATAGAATCTGCAATCTAACCCATTATCAACTAGTGGTGGGGCTTTTAACCGCAACCCAACACCGACCCGAATAAAATATGCTCTAAGCTGATCATGGTGTTACCAGATTAACCATAACCTGAACAAAATTAAATCCTTACCCGGTCTCTATTATTTGGTTCGGTAATCGGATTGAGGTTATTTAAAAATTGGCTCCGATTTTTATAGGTATGCCATACACCTTTACGTGTTCAATATACGCGTATGCCATGTACGTGTATACCATGTGAAGAAACTTGACCGACTTTTCTCTTCAAGCAGGCACATCCAATAGCTAAACCTGCAAATCTTTCAAGTTCTCATTACTGTTCATACAACAATTTAAACCACTAATGTTGGCGATTTACGAAAGATAAACGCAAAAACAACAAACTGATAATGAATAATAATGATTGTATTGAATTGATCGATGATCGTAAGATTACAAAGTGTTTCGCTGTTTTGGTTTTTTTGATACACATACATAACTATATATACATAATGATATTAATCTAAACGACGTGTCTTGATTTGAAGCGTTGTGTCTCTTGTTTGAACCGTCGCGTATTGTTGAACCGGCATGGATATGTGAACCGGTGTGTTATATATATCTAGCTTATAATAATATAACGTCCAATACCCTCCCTTAAGCTAGATTGGTAATACATTTAACATAGTGCGTAGTCTTGTGAAGTCCTTTGGTTGTAGTGCTTTGGTGAAGATATCCGCTATTTGATCTTTTGTGTTGCAGTACTTGATCTCCACGTCTTCAGTCTTGATTATGTCTCTTATGAAGTGATATTTGATCCTAATATGTTTGCTTTTCCCATGATAGACTGGATCCTTTGTGAGATTGATGGTAGATTTATTATCACAATATAAAGTAATTGCTTTATTTGTGTCAATCTCTAAATCATTTAAGATCCCTTTGAGCCATAGAGCTTGACATCCAGTGAGAGATAAAGCAATATATTCTGCTTCTGTTGATGATAATGCTACCACCTTTTGTTTCTTTGATTGCCATGAAATTGCTCCTGATCCTATATTGAATATATATCCTGATGTGCTTTTGCTATCATCTATATTTCCTGCATAGTCACTATCACTAAAGCCCTTCAATTCAAATGAGTTTTTGTTGTATACGATTCCATATTCTGAAGTGCCTTTTATATATCTCAATATATGTTTTCCTGCTTCCCAATGTGACTTCTTTGGTTGATCCATGAATCTGCTGATTTTGCTGACTGCAAACATTATATCAGGTCTTGTATTTGTTAAATACATGAGGCTTCCAATGAAACTTCGATATAAGCTTGGGTCAATGTTCTCTTCGTTGCTATTCTTGATCAACTTTAATCCATATTCCATTGGAGTTGATGCTCTAATGCTATCTGTCATTCGAAATCTTTCAAGTATGTCTTTAGCGTATTTAGTTTGAGAAATCTTTATTGCTTCTTGATCATAAGTGACTTCCATTCCTAAGAAATAATGTAGTTTTCCCATGTCTGTCATTTCAAACTCCCTTTGCATGGATTCCTTAAATGAGATTATTTCCTCCATGCAGTCACTAGCTATGATTAAATCATCTACGTATAAACACACCACTAGTCTGGAGGTCTTTGTCTTCTTTAAAAATAAGGTATGTTCAAATGTGCATCTTTTGAAGTTATTTTGTTCAAAATATTGATTGATCCGACTATACCACGCTCGTGGAGCTTGCTTCAATCCATACAGTGCTTTCTTAAGAAGACATACCTTATTTTCATTCCCCTTTTCTATAAATCCCAGAGGCTGTTCTATAAATACCTTCTCTTTTAGTTCTCCATTCAAGAATGCAGTTTTCACATCCATTTGGTGTAGATACCATTTATATTGAGCTGCTAGGGCAAGTACTAGTCTTACAGTCTCAAAACGGATTACTGGTGCAAATACTTCCTGATAATCTATCCCATATTTTTGTTTGTAACCCTTGACCACTAGACGAGCTTTGTGTTTATCTATATTTCCATGTTCGTCGTATTTGGTTTTGTATATCCATTTTACTCCTATGGGTTTTTGATCCTTTGGTAAATCAACCAACTCCCAGGTTTCGTTCTTTTGTATAGATTCTATTTCCCTTTTCATTGCTTCCTTCCATTTTTCATCTTTACTTGCTTCATCATAATCAATTGGGTCTGAGTCAGTGTAAAGTGCAAAGTTTGCAGCTTCTTGATGTCTCTGATATAAATCCCGTACTTCTGGACTACTTAATGGTTGGGTTCTACTAAGAATATCTGCCATTGAACGTATTTTTAAAGGTGGACTTTGACTGGATGTTGTGGCATCTAGATTTTCATCCTCAATTTCGATTCCTTGCTCTTCCTGTCTTTTCATTTTCAGATGCATTGTGTATGGGTGAGTATTCTTCATTTCTTGATGTCTGATCATGTGTATCGTTCTCATTGTTTTCCATGTTTTCATCTTGAATCACAATATCTTCATCTTCAATTTCTTTCCAAGTTTTGTCTTCATCAAATATAACATCTCGGCTAACTATAGTCTTTCTTGTAGCTGTATTGTATAATTTATAAGCTTTACTATTCTCACTATATCCAACAAAGATGGCTCTTTCTGTTTTATCATCAAGTTTACCCCGTTTTTGTTCTGGAACATGTGCATAGGCAAGACAGCCAAATATTCGTAGATTTGATACATCAGGTTTGATTCCAGTCAGGCTTCTTCTGGAGTTTTATTACTGATACTCTTAGAAGTTGTTCGATTTAAGAGATATGTTGTGCAACTTACAGCTTCTCCCCAATATTCATTCGGGAGTTTCTTTGTCTTCAACATGCTCCTACTTAATTCCATTAAGGTTCTATTTTTACGTTCTGCAACTCCATTTTGTTGTGGTGTATAACTTGTGGTCAGTTGATGATGTATTCCATGTTCTTGTAAGTATTCTTGGAAAGCATTTCCACAATATTCTCCACCTCTGTCAATTCTAAGATATTTTATTCTTTTGTCTGACTGATTTTCTGCTAAGGCTTTAAATATTTTGAAGAAATGTAGTGCTTGTGACTTTTCCTTGAGGAAGTATACCCAGGTTTTTCTTGTAAAATCATCTATGAAAGTAATGAAGTATCTGCATCCTCCTATTGTCTTTGTTCTCATTGGTCCACATATATCTGAGTGAACAAGTTGTAGTGGACTTTCTGCTCTCCATTTTGCTTGTTTGCTAAATGGTTTTCTTGCATGTTTTCCTAAAGCACATCCTTCACATACGTTTTCTGTCTTATATATCTTAGGTAACCCTTTCACTGCATGTTTGTGTTCCATTTCAATTAACGTTTCATAGTTAATGTGACCATATCTTTGATGCCATAAGTCTGAACCGGTCTTTGTGGATGTGTATAGTACTTTTGGCAAATCTTGATTTGGGTATAAAGGAAACATCTTGTTTTGAGTCATAGGTGTTTCAGTGATTGTCTTTCCTTCATGATTTTTTATGGTGCACATTCCTTTACCAAAAAACACATCATATCCCTTTTGCAGTAATTGTCCCACACTAAGTAGATTGTGCCTTAATCATTCCACATAAAATACATTTGGTATTTTGTTTACCTTATCATTTACTCTTATGCATACTTCCCCACTTCCCAATACTTGTAGTCTCTTATCATCACCCGTTCTAACTTCTCGTCTATCTTGATCATTAAATGTGATGAATATATTCTTATTTCCTGTCATATGATTACTACATCCGCTGTCTAAGTACCAACAATTTTTATCCTTATTTTCTTCCATGTTGAATATCATGAACATGGTATCTCGTTCTGATTTATTTCCTTCTTTACACACCATTGCGGATTCTTCTTTCTCACTTTCTTCCTTATTTGGACAATTTCTAGCTATATGACCTAATCCTTGGCAATTATAACATACAATGGGTCCGTATCGCCCTGGTCTGCCTCCTCTTCCTCTTCCTCTTCCTCTGTAGCTGTTACTATATCTATTCCCTCTTTTATTTCTTACTTGAGTCCCGTCTTGTACTTGGAATACTTGATCAATGACTTGTGTGTCATATTGCTTAAGTCTTAATTCATGGGATTGTAATATTCCCATAAGTTCTTCAATTGATAATTCCTCTAAATCTTTGGACTCTTCTACAGCTACTACCACTGACTCATATTTTCTGGTCATACTCCGCAATATTTTCTCAACTACTCGCTTATCGCTTATATCTTCTTCATTCATTCTTAACTGGTTAACTATTGTTGTAACCCTATCAAAGTATCCTTCTATTGTTTCTGTTTCTGACATTCTTAGGATGTCAAATTCGCATCTAAGGGTTTGTAACTTTACTGTCTTTACGCGACGCTCTCCATGATATGATTTGTATAATATTTCCCATGCTTCCTTAGATGATTTTGCATTTGCAATTCTTTCAAATATTGTATCCGTTGATGCTTGAAATAAGTAGTGAAGTGCCTTCTTATCCTTTTTATTTTGTTCCTTATGTTCCTTTCGTAAGGCATCACTAGCATCGTTGGGTAATTCTCTAACACCATCCTCTACTACATTCCACAAATCTTGGGACTCTAATAACACTTTCATTTGAATGTGCCAATAGGTAATAATTTTGTCCTAATAATTTTGGAATTTGGGTTTGTACCCCTCCTTGTGTTGTCATGACTCCTTTTCTTCAAAAAACAAACGTATTTGTTTGTTTGTGTAAAAAAAAAATTTGACAACTTAAACGATTTTAATAATCGCCTTTGGATGGATTTTTTTTGGTTGACTTTGAATGGTCAACGTTCTTATAATATCTCTGATAAACAAATACAATATGTACGGTTTTCCTCCTTTTCAAAATCAAATAAATCCCGCGCAAATCCGAAGAACACAGAATTAAGATAAACAAGATAATCCTTAATATATGTTGTCTAATCTATATCTTAATTCTTATGGACTAATAGTACGAGATTCTTGTATATAATTATAAACAATATCGGGTAGTAATCAGAGTTTGTGATACTCTGTTTTGAAGAGGCAAATAATCGACAAACTAAATAAAGAGATCAAGGAATTTACAGACTGTTTGATTCGTGATTCGATAAGAGATCTTTGTCATGATAATACGCGTAAATCCTTTCACCGTTTTGTCGAGTCTTTGAATCTTTCAGAATGATTTGAATTTGTTCCCTCTGTTTTGATAGTGCCCGATGATAACTTTGATGAATATATTCGAATGATTCCTTGTCTTCGTGGCTCTGATACCAGATTTGTTGGCGATTTACGAAAGATAAACGCAAAAACAACAAACTGATAATGAATAATAATGATTGTATTGAATTGATTGATGATCGTAAGATTACAAAGTGTTTCGCTGTTTTGGTTTTGTGATACAGAAAACTTGATAACTGCTAAGTTTACACATACATAACTATATATACATAATGATATTAATCTAAACGACGTGTCTTGATTTGAAGCGCTGTGTCTCTTGTTTGAACCGTCGCGTATTGTTGAACCGGCATGGATATGTGAACCGGTGTGTTATATATATCTAGCTTATAATAATATAACGTCCAATAACTAACACATAAGTATAACCACAAGTCATGAGACACGAAACACAAAAGCTAGACAAAATATATTGAAATCTTTAAACTTGTTATTGAATACTACATTAAAATAAAGATCACGAATATCATGATTAAACACAAGTCATGATACATGAAACACAAAGGCTAGACAAAATATGTTGAAATCTTTAAACTTGTTATTGAATATTACATTAAAGTAAAGATCACGAATATCATGATTAAACACAACTAAGATGCAGCAACACTATACCAACAAAATACAATCGGTACTTTTATACTTGAAGGTTGAAATCACCAGAACTACTATGAAAAATGCATAAATCACTAATTGGTATCCGCAAATAAAAAAAAAAAATCCATAGAATCTGCAATCTGACCCATTATCAACTAGTGGTGGGGCTTTTAACTAAAACCAACACCGACCCGAATAAAATATACTCTAAGCTGATTATGGTGTTTTCCGATTAACCATAACCTGAACAAAATTAAATCCATACCAGATCTCTGTTATTTGGTTCTGTAACCGGATTGAGGTTATTTAAAAATTGGCTCCGATTTTTACAGGTATACCATATACCTTTACATGTTCAATATACGCGTATGCCATTTGAAGAAACTTGACCGACTTATACTTCAAGCACGCACAGCAATTAGCTAAACCTGCAAATCTTTCAAGTTCTCAACACTATTTATACAACAAATTTAACCACTAACACATAAGTAAAACCACAAGTACATTAAAGTCATGATACAAGAAACATAAACGCTAGACAAAACATATTGAAATTATATATAATATTGACGCCGGCCTTATCCAACCGTTTTTCGTTTGATTTCAGCCGTCAGATTAAGAAATTAGCAAATCCTGACCATTTAAATTGAGCAGTTATGAATTTAATGACGGTTATTGAAAACATGTTCCCGCCCCTTCTCCTATCCGTCTTCCTCTCCTCCACGTTTTCCCCAATTTCTCGCACCACGTTTCCCCCATCCGGGAGTTGAATACGATCTATAAATTAGAATTTTGAAAGAGTAAAACCAGACTCAATATCTCTCGATCGTGCGTTCCTCACATCTCCTTCTCTCTTTCTTCATATCTAATGAGGTTCGATCTTTGTTAAATTAATACCCTGCTGCCACTACATCACACGTGTTTACTCATGAGTCATCTATCCTTTAATTTCGCCAAATATGCAAAGGTAAGTATTTAGATTTTCCTTCAGTTTCTTGAATTAGAGCTTCATTTTCATGCTACAATGGCTTTAATTAGGGTTCGTGACCACTGACCGGGCGACGATTGTGAATGTGGAAAAGATCTGATGGCATGAATTAGCACGATGACCAACCTTCTCACAAATTTGAAACAATCACAAATCAACCTTTACTGAATTCGTCTTCTTCAGGTACCCTGATTATTGAGCCCTTTTGCAGAAACATGTTGTTATTGTTTGTTCTTTAATTCCTTATTAATGATTCAGGTAATCTACATATGATGGTTCTTACCTTGAAAAGCACGTGGAAGAGTTCAAATGGGACAATCAGGAATATATGGAATGGTTAGTGAGATTTCAGCTTTGTATACATATTCACTTTAACCATTTCTTTGCAAAAAGAACACTAGACTGATTCCATGGGATTACCAGGTTGGATTTCATTTTTTTTTTCTAATTAATCTCAAATAAACTCTAATGAATGACTATTGTATTTAGGATGGACAAGCCAATATGCATTGAAGGCTGTTCCTGAAGAATGTTATGATGTTGTTATGGTCGATTCTTCTGATCCCATTGATATACCTGTGTTATATGATCAATTAAATATGCTGACATGACACTTATACTTCAAGTCCTGCACAATAACTTTTTGAGAAGCCTTTTTTTGAGTCGGTTGATACAACACTTCGACCCGATCCTGACATGGCTATTATACTTCAGATGCTGCATACGAGGCATGGAAGGGAAATGTTGGGCATACAATACAAATAAAAGCACCTTAAGGTTCGTTTATGTAAATTATGACAAATAAATATATAAATGTTTTGTCATTTTCTATTCTAAAACTTTCACTATGTTGTATGGGTTGGGAACAAGTAACTGTTGATTTGTAAATATAACTTATCTATATTTGTTATTTATGTTTTTAGTATGTAAAGTAGAACATAAGTATTCTATATTTGTTTATGTATGTATTAGTAAGTTAAGTCATAAGATACATTAGTCTTAGAATTAGTAAGTTATCAAACGGGTCAAAACAACTCGAGAAGATTGAAGGCCAAAGGCTGCACACTTCTGTTTTGGGACTACACAACAAGGCAGCAACTTAACCGTGTAACAGGATCAAGGACAGAAGCAAAGCAGAAAAATACACAATGTTTCGAAGACTAAAGATGTGCAAAAAGACGATTATGCCCCTGACCGTTATATTGGTTATTTGGCGCCAAAACTGATATGAATCAGTGGGACATCAAGACACAACCGTTCACAATAGTCACTTCATTTCGAAACATATATATAGAGGGGATATGTCATCATAATTCAGTTATCAAGATTGTGTAACAATTAACAATCCTCTTGTCAAATAACTTCCAGAATTCATCGGTTTATTGATCATTTGTATCGAAACATTACTTGTCCAATTCTATAATATCATTTGTTCCAATTTGTGTATTTTATACTTGTGTTTATATTGTTCAATCCGCTGCAAATCAAGTTCTGGGGCCAACAAACTGGTATCAGAGCGGGGTTTATTATCTGTTTTCATTCATCCTGTTCCGTTATTCCTTGTAAGATCATATTCCTGTTTTGTTTCGTCGAGTCTGTTTACAAAGATCAATCGTCCAAAGTGTTAGTTATTCTTGTTCTTGTGTCAGAATTAACATACAAAGTATCATACGTTTATTGTACTGTGGTGATCTTAATCATATTCGAAGTCTAATTCTGTTCTGTTTGGTCTGTTCATTCAATTTACTGTCCAAAGAGTCTGGTATCATTCATAAAATTCTATCAATATTCAACTGTTCGAGTCAAGAAATATTGTTAGAGTCTGTCCATTCGTTTCTGTGTCAACATCAACATACGGTTAATCATCATCTGTCATAATACTTGAGTGTCACATTAAAATTGAATTCTGGAAAAATAAGTTCGTTTCTGTCTGAAAATATTTCTGTTTGAATCATAAGTATTCTGTTTCGTTTCTGTTTCATACCACATCATTGCATTTCCTTCGAACATAATTCCTTAGTCAATTAAATCAATCCGAATACAACACAACAATAATGTCTGACTTGTCAAGGATCTCCTACTCGGGTTCTCGGCCACAATACTTGGCACGCAATAGACGAAAGAAAGAGAGACAAGCGGAACTAAGGAGAAGGGGTATTGAAACGAGGAAATGCTTCTATTGCAAACAACCGGGTCACTTAATTGGTGTTTGTGGCATAAAGGAGAGAAATGAGGGTGCACAATTGATAAGAGATGCCATCAACACCGGGATTTCATACTATCCCGAGAAGTCATTTGGAAATGGTGAAGATTACATTCTTCAAGGATCCGATATTGGTTTGTGGAAGAATCTATGGTATGTAAGTCCTAATCTACAAAATCATATTGCGGGTAATTTAGATTTCTTTCTTAAGTTAAAGAGATCTTTTGGGGTTGAAAGCAAGATTAGGAATGAGTTTGTATTCATAAGGGGGGTTGGAATTGTAAGTATTTCCGTTGAAGACCAACAATTGGTCATACCCAATGTGTTTTATTCAACGGATTTGGAAGACAACATACTAAGTCTTCCACAACTTTTACTACAAGGATTTGTGGTAAAGATTGTGGGAAATTTTTGTGTTGTGGAAAATATGTTCAAAGACAAAAGTATGCAATTCCGTTTCATAGAAAACACTAGTGAGTCAAATGAAGAAATTTCGGCCTTGTTAAAAATCGGTGAAGAGGAACATAATAAGATGAAAGATAATTATTTGAATGGTTATTTTGAAACCATTTCTGCCGAAGCCGATATTAACATGAAACAAGTCGATGATGTTGTTAATAGCATTAGTATTGACTCACTTGAGGTGTGCATTGAGTTATTGGATATCATACACGATATGGAATTCCCTTGGGCACATAGAAACACTCTCAAAGGACCATTCATACAAATGGTTTCTTGGTTTCTAAAGGAATTCCTAGGAATAATGAATAGGCCAATCCCTCCAAGGTTTGAAAATGGGAAGTATGTTGAATTATATGATTTGTATATAATGGTGCAAAGAGAAGGTGGATATAGACGAGTTTCAACCTATGATATATGGGTTGTGATTGCAAAGGAATTGGGATTTGACTATGAGGACAAAGATATGATGCGAGTCTTGTATGCACAATACCTTGATGTATTAGATTGGCAATATTTAGTCCACGAGAATGCCCGGAAAACAGCCGCAAATATGATGAATGAAAGGCATGAAAGTAGTCAAGTTAGAAGGGTAAACACATCACCAAACATGTCTATGGAAGCAACATCATCAAACAAGGAAATAAAGCCAAATGAAGAAGACTTTGCTTTATACATGGGTGGTGATTGGAGGGCAGCAAAAAGGTACATGAAGAGAAGAAATTTCGACTTCACACAAGCCGAAATAGCCCTCAAAGAAGCCATAGAAACTCTACCGACAAGTCCCATGAGCCCTAGTTATATTTAGGGGCGAGTGTCGATTTGTAAATATAACTTATCTATATTTGTTATTTATGTTTTTTGTATGTAAAGTAGAACATAAGTATTCTATATTTGTTTATGTATGTATTAGTAAGTTAAGTCATAAGATACATTAGTCTTAGAATTAGTAAGTTATCAAACGGGTCAAAACAACTCGAGAAGATTGAAGGCCAAAGGCTGCACACTTCTGTTTTGGGACTACACAACAAGGCAGCAACTTAACCGTGTAACAGGATCAAGGACAGAAGCAAAGCAGAAGAATACACAATGTTTCGAAGACTAAAGATGTGCAAAAGACGATTATGCCCCTGACCGTTATATTGGTTATTTGGCGCCAAAACTGATATGAATCAGTGGGACATCACGACACAACCGTTCACAACAGTCACTTCATTTCGAAACATATATATAGAGCGGATATGTCATCATAATTCAGTTATCAAGATTGTGTAACAATTAACAATCCTCTTGTGAAATAACTTCCAGAATTCATCGGTTTATTGATCATTTGTATCGAAACATTACTTGTCCAATTCTATAATATCATTTGTTCCAATTTGTGTATTTTATACTTGTGTTTATATTGTTCAATCCGCTGCAAATCAAGTTCTGGGGCCAACAGTAACGAGTAAAGAAGGTATGCTTAAAGATCTAGAGAAAACGATTATACAGTTAAGACAAAAATGCAATCAGCTTCAAAAGACCATAAGGCACATTTTTCTACATTCTTTTTGTAATTTTTATGTTTCAGGTTCTGACATGAGGGTTCATCTAGGGGCATGAAAATGAAAAGGAGAAACTTATAATGGAAGTGGAATCCGTCAAACAAGAACACGCATCTTTGGTGAAACAATTGGTATTTTTTTGGACAGATTAGTGTGTTGACTTATGAAGTGTATGCATTCAAGACTAAGGTCGACTTCATATATGCTTTCTTCTTTGTATCATCTACAATTTCAGCTATTCATGTTTTCTTTATAAAATTGAATGGGTATCCCTTGCATCTGTCATTGGTGATTTTAACTTTCTTTTTTGACTGCATGTATGTATAGCTTTTATAATGCCTATTGATATTTATTTGTCAAAATTCACTTTGATTATTGTTCAGTTTGTCGATCAGGTGCTATACATATAAGTGTCTATACCTTCTTGTATTTTACATAGGTTCTATTTGTGTATCCGGAACAGAATCATAATGGCGCATTTACTATTAGTAGTTGAGGTACGTACATATTGGGTTGTGATAAACATTTACCAACTGATGTTACATTGTGTATTTGGTGAAGATTTTGTTACATCTTTGACATAAAAAAATATGCTTCAATTCATCTGTGTAATGAAAAATCATTTTTTGCAGCTATCTCTGTGTTTAAAAATGAGCTATGTCAATCATTACACACTTTTTTTTAACTTGAGAATATGAGCTATGTCAATCATTACACACTTTTTTTTAACTTGAGAATATAATTCTGTTACTGTCATAAACTTTCGTCTTGATTTCCAAATATGTAAAGTATTTACAACAGGCTAAATATAGTATTTATGTTTGATGTCACAATCTATCCAGTGTTTAAAAAAAAAACAAATCGAGCTAAACAAGATTGGGGTCGGGATAGCACGTTATGTTGTTGGAATTCTTGGGCGACGGCTAAGGCGAATTACCTAATGTGGCGGGCGCTGGATGATAGAGTGGCTGCTAAGACAGCTCTAGCTAGTCGTGGAGTGACGCTTCCTGATCTGATATGTCCTCGATGCGGCTACATGGTTGAAACGCCAGATCACGTCTTTGTTTCTTGTTTGTTTTCTAGATGTGTCTGGTGGAATATTCTGTGCTGGATGCGAGTGCCATGGCCTGATGATGCTCATTCCCTTAAAAATATGGTCATGATTTTGAAGGACTCTCCGGGCAGTCGTAGATGGAAGAAGACAGTGGCTGCAGTGGCTATGGCGACAGTTTGGAGGCTTTGGTATGCGAGGAACCAGAAAGTTTTCGAAGACAATATTCTGTCGGTCCAGAAATGCGTCGACCTTATAAAGGAGGATTCATATGTCTGGGTCAGCCAAAGAGCAAAAGTTTCTGCACTTTCCTGGGAAGCATGGTCTGATTTTGATATTAGTTCTATGTTGTAGCTCTTCTGTATGTCCAGGTTGTAGTTGGGGCTATTTGCCTTTGTGTTTCTTCGGGTCGTGTTGTATGGTCGTCTTTTTTCCAGTTTCTTGCTGGTCTCTCTCTCTATATATATAGATGTTTCGCCGTTCAAAAAAAAATTAAGAAAAAGATCTTTGAGTGCCCTGATTGCTTTACTTGCTGCCTGATAACAAATCAAGAGCAGCACACGAGCAGCCTTTTGGCAAATTTGTCCCAACTATGCTGATCTGGGTGATGAAATAAAAGATGCAACCATCTTTGTTTTGTTGCATATAAAGAAAGGTTAGTTAGTTTAGTTTTACATTTTGCATTCATGAAACAATGAAAGTTGAAAAATACAAGATAGATGGGAGTAGATCTCAAAGCCTTTGGTCAATGGATGTCTCAGTTTGATTAAATAGTGTGTGTGACATTTTGACTTCGGTTAGTTTTGCTTTGTTGCACTATAAGCTCCGACTATTTTCACCTGAATATTGCAACCAACATGAGTGGCATTTGCAAGCCACCTATCATGATGTTTTCCTACTGGGAATGTTAAAAGAATGGTGTTGGACATAATATTTGTTTTATCCTAAGTTTAGGAAGTTGTAACCGAATAGGTGTGACATATCGGTTCATATGGTAGTTATGGGTAGTTGTGTTATTTGTGAAGGGACATGTCGGTTCACACACACCCTTTCACAAGTATAAATAGGTTGTAATGTGATCATTTGTATTTGGATGATTCAATTATAATATAGCATGTTTTGGTAAATTCTCTCTATTCAAATCTCACATGGCATCAGAGCCTTGGTCACATTGATCCATCCCTGTGAAAGAAGAGAGAATCATCAGAAAGTTTCATCCCCTGTTTTCCGAAAGAAAACAGAGACTGCCAAGAACGTTGTATACCAAGACATAGTACAGTTTTGGCCAACCCAGGTGATAAGGAACATCGTTATTTGAAGATTATAACCGTTAATTGAAGAAAGAAACAAACCGGAAGAGGAATCTGGCGAAAAGAACAGACTCCGGCGAGACACCGGCGAAGAGGAAAACCAACGTTTAACGTTATTGAATCACGAAAAACGGTTATATCCCAACCCTTTAACATATTAAGAATCGAATATACGAATTTATCTTTAAAACAAATCACAGAACTTTTGTTTTTTTTATCCCCTGTTTTGAACCAAAGATCAATTTCACGATAAAAATTAAAAAAAACTTGAATTCGGTTCACATATTCGTTCAAGATAGAACAGAAAACAAACCTTTTCAAACGTTAAAGAAAACAGAGGAATCAAAATCAAAACTTTGTTCAAAACGAATCAAACCGAGAAAGATTATTTTCTTCGTTTAGAACCGTATTCGATTCACAAAATCAGTTTCTTAATCGAAACCAAGTAAGGATTCCAAACAATATTGAAAAGATTTGGACTCATTTATCATCGGAATCAGAAAGGAAAAGAAAAAAAAGGGCGGGAAATTTTTTTTTGTTGTTGGCAGAAGGTTTATTTTGAGAAGTTTGACTTTTGTAAAGTCAATATATTATTGTTTCAAAGATACATTGTTTTTTTTAAAAAGTCAAAACAGTTTGACCAATGTTGACAGAAAGTTTTAAAGGATCAGATTTTAATTCTGACCATATTATTGTCAAGAAATTTATTTGTGATATCGACTTTGGAAAGTAAACATACGGGGATTAGAAGGATAAAGAATAGTCAAAAAAATTGAAGGATCGGTTTTTTTTTTAAAAGAATGCATTGATCAAAGAAGGAACTTTAAAAAAAAAAAAAAAAAAAGGGAAAAGTATGATTATTGAAAAATTCCACAATAGAAAGTCAATCGAATCACACCGATTCGTATAGCAAGATACTCCGAACCCCTGTTGTGGTTCGTTGAGAAAATAATTAGCAAGTAACTCCGAGCCCATCTTGGTTCGTTGAGAATATAGCAAGTGACTCCGAGACTTCGTGACTCGTTGAGTATATCAAGAAAAGTTAGTCCTTTGTGGCAAGTTAGACCTCTGTGGCAAGTTAGACCTCTGTGGCAAGTTAGACCTTCGTGGCAAGTTAGACCTTCGTGGCAAGTTAGACCTTTGTGGCAAGTTAGTCCTTTGTGGCAAGTTAGACCTTCGTGGCAAGTTAGACCTTCGTGGCAAGTTAGACCTATGAGGCAAGTTAGACCTTCGTGGCAAGTTAGACCTTCGTGGCAAGTTCGACCTGTGTGGCAAATCAAGAAAGAATACCTTTGCTTCAAAGCAGCAAGGAACTTAGCAAAGTTAAAGCAAGAAAGAAATTGGGAAAGAAGCAATAACATCGGTTGACAACATTGCAAGTGAAATTTAATAAGATGTCAACAACAATGATGAAGAAAGTTATGGATACTATGAAGCATGAAGAAAGCAAAGAACAAGAAAGACTCCATTCACATGCATGAAGAAGAGATCAACCCTACTATGGAGCAAGAAAGGATAAATCAAAATTAGGGGGAAGAATGTTGGACATAATATTTGTTTTATCCTAAGTTTAGGAAGTTGTCACATGCATGAAGAAGAGATCAACCCTACTATGGAGCAAGAAAGGATAAATCAAAATTAGGGGGAAGAATGTTGGACATAATATTTGTTTTATCCTAAGTTTAGGAAGTTGTAACCGAATAGGTGTGACATATCGGTTCATATGGTAGTTATGGGTAGTTGTGTTATTTGTGAAGGGACATGTCGGTTCACACACACCCTTTCACAAGTATAAATAGGTTGTAATGTAATCATTTGTATTTGGATGATTCAATTATAATATAGCATGTTTCTGTAAATTCTCTCTATTAAATCTCAACAAATGGTACTAGCTTTAAGTAAATAAAGAAGCTTCTAAAGACGTTGGTGAGGCACTTTGAGTTTTTTGAAATGGGTTATCATGGTGGGAAAGAAACGGAAATGGTAAATAATCAAATAGGATAGAATATTTATTCTTTATAGTTTGTATTTAATACTAAGCAATGCTACATAATTGAGTTTTGTATATAATTTCATATACAAATGTTATTTTAAATTGTAGTGGTACCAAACCAATAGAAATAAAAATAATATTTAAAAGTTTTTATATAATTTTGTTGTACAACCCGTCCACCGGACGGGTATAAAACTAGTTAAACTTGTTGAACAGTACATTAAAGTAAAGATCATGAAAATCATGATTAAACACAACTAAGATGCAGCAAAACTTTACCAACAAAATACAATCGGTTCTTTTATACTTGAAGGTTGAAATCACCACAACTACAATCAACAATGCATAAATCACTAATTGGTATAGACAAAAAACGAATCCAACAGCATAATCTTCAAATCAGGTTGATAAATCTCTTGCAGAATGCTTCCTGTCACAGAGTCTGCAGCATCAAATGAGCAATGGTCAGGTTATATTAAAAAAGAAAGCTAAAAGATCATACCAAAGTTAGAGTATTAGACTACAGAGAAACAAAATCATAACTGGCACTGCCATATGGGTACAAAGTACAAGCATAATTCAAGTGATTCATGATTTCTACATATTCAAATACTTGAAGCTGTGCAATTTTGAGTCATGGGATGGGATACGTAACTAAATAATTATTCGCTCACTTGATAAAATCATTGAATATAGTGTCAAAATATAGGAGTTCAGATCTTGAATTACCAAATAAAGAAAGATAGTCACAATTATTCGCTCCCTTTTATATCTGAAATCGACTCTAAAATAACTAAATTTAACATCAATAATCAACGGAAGACTTGAACAGAGGTTAACGCCACACTTAAGTTTGACTTTATTAGACCATAGACCAATATGGGATAATATTAAATGCAAGTCTTATTGGATCTACAAAACTGTATACAGAATAGTATTTGACTAGTACTAAGTCATGATTAAAGTCAGATACCGTAGAAAAACAAATTCTTAATATAGTTTTGTTAATTATATATAAACAGATGCCCAAAAATGGACATGTTTCATGGAAATTCAATCCACTAAACCCATTCGATTTTAACTATTTAAATAGGTTATAATGGTTTGATAGTTAGGAGTGTTATTCCTCATTCACACAATATTAAATGGCATATTATACAAGCATTGATTTCATATTAAGTTTTAACAACAATTTTCACATAAAGAAAACAGTAAATCATATATATTTGTAAATACATTCAAAAGCGTATGTTTAATAACAAGCAAAATTAATCAGTTAATTAATATTAAATCATTAAAGGTAGTGGGAGAGATACCTTCATGTTAACTTGATGATATACTGATACAGGGGACATGGGAGATTTGGGGCCAGTAATTCCCATTTTTACTGCATCTTTCTTTCAAAGCTGGGCAATCACCACTGATGTCTAATCTCAAGAGTGAAGGCAACAATAGTTCTGGAAGATCCTTCAACTTAGGGCAATGGTAAAAAGCGAGACCTTGGAGGGAGGTGAGGTGTTGGAGTCCCATTGCAACTGATTCCAATTTCTTAGAACCCAATATTTCAATAGAAGTAAGAGATGAAGGAAGAAGATGAGAAAACTGACTGCAGCTATCAACTCCATCTTCACCCCATAACGTTAGTTCCACAAGTGAGGTTGGAAACTTCTTCTGTGGGCCCCACTCTGAGATGGACTTCTTCAATCCTCCTATTTGTAAGGAACGTACATTGGGAGGCCAAACCCAACCAGGTAAAGAAGCATCCATACTTTTACACTCGGCTATTTCTAGTACCTCCAACGATGTCCAATTGTCACCAACAAAGGAGGAACCATCCAATTTGGGGCACTTACTTATTCCCAGATTCTTTAAAGATGTCAAATTGTCAGGAAATGACTCAAGACTTTCACAATCAAATATATTCAATCTAGTGAGATGAACACAACAATTCAGTTCAATGATTGATTTCAGATTTGGCCAGCCTTCAATACTTATAGATTCAAGCATCGGTATGCGGCTTCTGTTGTTGTTCATTTCTTGTCCTCCCCACTCCCTTTCCAATAGTTTCCTACAATTCGATATTCTAACTGACCTGAGGTTCTCATGTCCTCCTTTTGGAAAGGATACAACTCTAATTGAACTACAACCATATACATCCAACTCCTCAATGCCATCTGGACAAATGCAACGCTCCATAATCTTACAATACCATACACTCAACATCCTAAGAGATGGTAGGATGTTGCTCCTACAATTATCCTCCTCCTCTTTCTCTCCTATACTCACCAACTTATCACAATATCTCACTTCCAATTTCCTCAGCTTCACAAGAGTGTTACTTGCAACTGCATCTGATTGCACCAGATATCTTATTTCATTGCAATGTGTTATGCTTAATTCTTCAACTGCACCAAGACGATCTATAACACCTCTCCACACCATATCATTCAGCCCTGAAATATCTCTTATTTCCAGCTTGGTGAGTGTTGAAGCTATTTCAACTAGCCTTTCCAACAAACCACTATCACACTCTTTTAGTTCTAAAACATTCAGTGAAGGTAGTGCTTCAAGTTTGAGTTCAGCCAAATTAGGACACCTATATATTTCTTGAACATTCAATGAAGGTAGAGCTTCAAGTGTGACTTCAACCAAATTAGGACAATCTTCTATTTCAAGCTTTTGCAAGCATGGAAACACAACCCCAGACCATTTCTTCCATCCACGCATATCTTTAAAACTCAGAATTTCAAGTGAAAGAAATCCACAGCCAGCCCCAGATGACTTAAAATCCACATCTTCCACCCCATATAAGCCCCCAATAAACAACTCCTTCAGTGACGGTAGTTGTCCAAGTGGCGGTAGAGATGTACATCTCTTACAACCATGTATTGACACATGCTTCAAATGTAGAAATGAGGGGTCCCCAACCCAGTTTGGAAACTCTGATCCCCCATATGACCAAATTTTGAGTTTTATTAACTTATCTTCACAAGGCTTCAGCTCATTTAGGACCTCTTTTTCAAGTGTTTCATTTCGTGAATAATTTAGCTCGTCACTCCATGCAAGCATTAACTCACTAATCCTCTTTTGTGGAAAGTTCGCCTCATGTGCATGAATTGCATTTTGCACATGTTCCAAACCTTGAATGGATATATTTCCACATAGATTCTTAAAGTCTTTAACTTTGGCTATTTCAACTCCGCTTTCCCTTCCGACAATGATTTTCGAGAGAATAATTTGTAGGCTTTTCAACTCGCCAATCCCTACCAACACTTGAAAGAAAAGAGGGGTGTCACTAACATCAAGATGACGAAGATTTTTAAGCATTGGGAAGTTGTTTGGCAACATAGTTAACTTATCACAACCAGATAAGATCAGTGTTTGTAAATTATAAAGATTGCAAACAGTATCCGGTAATTGTGTGATACTAGTTTTAGATAGATTAAGATATCTCAGGTGCCTCAAAGTACCAATGGACTCCGGTACCTCACTTATATCAAAGCAACTCAAACTTAGAACCCTTAATAATGGTAATTGAGGAAGTAAATCTGTGAGAATCTTATCGGATAAGTAGAAACTGTCCCAACTTTTTACCTCCCCAACTGATGTTGCTAAGAATGTCCTCAAACTTCTGGCCTCGGTGAATGCTTCAAACCTTTTGTAAGCTACATATCTTTCACGAACAAAAGACATATGGCGGTGCTTTTCCAACATCTCCTTCCTAATATTCTTCTCATTCTCATTGTCTAACCTTACAAAAAAGTCGGTAGCAACCGATGTCGCCAAGTCATTCATGAGGTCATGCATCACAAACAATGATTCATTATTAGGTGCATGTTGAAAAAATGACCTTGACAATAACTCGTCAAAGAAGTCTTGACCCCAACGTTCTTTTGTTGTATCGCTTGGAGTTGGTTGTTGTAAGAACCCTTCTGCTATCCATAATAAAACCAATTCCTCCTTGTTAAACAAGAAGTCCTTGGGAAACAAGGAGCAGTATACAAACAACTGCTTTAAAGTTGTTGAAAGATCTTGGTAGCTTAGTCTAAGGGCGGGCAGAATTCCATTTTCATCTTTTGATCTCCATATCTCATTGTTTAACACTTCCTTCCAGTGTTCTACTTCATCTCTTTTTGTTCTCAACAATCTACCAAGTGCTATCAAAGCCAAAGGTAACCCGCCACATTTTTTCACAATACCTTCGGCATATGGTTTGAGCGACAAATATGAATCAAAGTCATTTACACCTAGTGCATGTCGAGCAAGTAAAGACAGAGCGTCGTCGTCTGAGAGGATGTGCAACTGCTTGTTAAGAGGATTGTGAACCAACTGTTTGAGCAATTGATCCTTCCGTGTTGTTATGACGATTTTACTTCCAGGAGCGCATGTATAAAATGGTCTGACTAGGGTTTCCCAATCTGCATAACTTTCACTCCAAACATCATCTAATACCAAAAGAAACTTCTTCTCCCTTAGGTGTGTTCTAAGCTCTTCCTGAAGCTGATTAAAATCCGAAAATTCCTTGTTCCCCCCTGCCACACATTGGTAGATAACTTTGCTTATAGCGAAACTATCAAACTCATCTGAAACACAGACCCATGCCTTTAGGTCAAAGTGATCCTTGACTTCCTCTTCATTATACAAAAGTCTAGCCAGGGTGGTTTTTCCAACCCCGCCCATACCAACTATGGGAACAATGCTATAGTTTTGATCACATGGTTCATCAGACGGTGACAATAACTGTTGGACAAATGATTCTTTGTCAGCTTGGCGTCCAACAATACTAGATGGATCGACAACAGAGGTTTGAAATCTTCTATTATTATTATTTGTTGACCTACTTTGAACCGCTGTGACACTCAAACCAAGAGTATCTTTCTCCTTAACTAGATCTTGTAATTTGGTGGAAATATCATCTAACTGGGCAAGCATAGTTGTAGTAGTCCGTGAGAACTTTGTGCAACAAGTTGGGATTAGCTTTTTTACCTTGCTGGTGATGCCTTCTGTCTCGTGGGTGGACTCACTTTGCATGGCTTCGGTGACCCAACCATCAAGTATGTCATCTATGTCATAAGCCAAATGCTGGAGCTCTTTCAGCCATTCTTTCACAGCAGTATCAGTTATCTCCTTCCTAGAAGCATCAGCAAGCACACGTTGGATTTGTTTCAATGATCTGTGCCATTTCTTGATCTCAGCATCAATTCCGTTGTAGCGAACAATGCTTTTCAAAGTTGCAGAGGTCAGCTTCTCAAAGAGCACATCAAGGAAGGCAGAAAGCACGAGTTCAGCCATGATTATGGTCGTGAAATTGTTGAAATTGGTGAAGATGGAATTGCTGTTAATTGTTACGTTGTTGATAGTGGTTTTAATCATTCACTGTAAGCTAAAGGTTTGCATTATTGTTTTAAAGCAGCCAGCAAGAAAAAGATAGCAGTACATAATAATTAAGCTTATCTCTTCCATGTGAATGTGGATGATACACGGGGACCAGGAGGATATGAAAAGATAAAGTCATTTCTTTATCTTTTTGACTTCTTCTCATTTTACTTTTTGTGTTAATGGGTTTGCATATAAAGCCAAACCAATCTCAGTTCTAAAATAATAAAAATCTTGTCTGCCACTTTGTAAATCGTAATCCATGTTACTATTACTTTAGTAATTATGATCTTTTTGTTGAACAGTCACATTTGAGTAATTATTAAGTGTAAGAAATCAAATACCATAATACTTACCCGTCCTCTAAAACTGGAACCTGAACCACCAAGTTGGGATACTTCAATCAGTCGAGTCAAAAACATAGTCAAAACTCATAACCTGTAACGCAAACACTGCCCATAAATACAATTCAAAAGAATAAAAGATGGTAATGATAACAAGGGTAGTGATGATAAAACATTGTTATTAGAGCACTCACATGCCATCCACCAAATGTATGTGAGTGTGTCTACCAAATTATATGGGGTGAGTGTAAGTGGTTGTAAGTGGAGGAGAGAAAATATTTTGTGGAAACACTGTTTCACCCTAAATATGAAAAGTTACTGTTCATCCATATATATATATTTTAATATTTTTGTAAGTAGTTGTTAGTGAGAAGAGAGAAAATGTAATGATAAAAGTATCAAAAAGTATTATTATTTAAATTAGGAGAGAGAGAAGATTTAAGGGTGAAGTAGTGTTTTTTAATGTAATTTGATAGATAGGATTTGGTGAGGGGGTGTGAATGCTCTTAGTCAACAGTCAACCATCAGAAACTATGGCACAAATCAATCACATTTATTTGTATTTAGTGATAATTACTATTGCCTTGTTTATAGATAGTTAGTTACCGTATTGTATTCTATTTATACACAATGTATTTCTAAAGAATGGCAAGCATTATCAATGATATCATATTGTTAATATGGTATCAAAGCCTTGATTACCATTCACCCTATTCATTTTTTTCTCACCACCTTCTTCTTCCTTCCAACCACCGATTTCGACCACCCTACGGCAATACACCATGTCCGAAAAGGAAGGTTCCTCCAACCCATCGGTTTCGACCGATATCAAACACCTTCACCCAGTTTATTCCGTCACTAATATCCAAAATAAAGTTCAAATCCTCGATGGCGAAAAGGTTACATACTTGTCATGGGTCAAGCTTTTTAAGCTTCATGCCAAAGGCTATGACGTTCTGGATCATATTGACGGATCCGGCCCACCGCTGAAACAAACGACGGTTATGAAGCATGGATGAAAGTCGACTCCGTAGTCCTTTAATGGATATACAGAACGCTTTCAGATGGCTATTGGAAACATGTTCTTGATAATACTGTCACGGCTCAACAAGCGTGGGACAAACTCCAATCGATATTTTTTAACAATAAAAATGCTTGTGCTTCTTCTCTTTTGCAAGCCTTCACGACCACCACGCTCTCCTCATGCTCATCATTGAATGATTATTTTCAGCGCCTCAAAGACATCTCGGAGCAATTGAAAGATGTCGACCAACCAATACCCGAGTCCAGGTTAGTTTTACAAATGTTCAAGGTTTGCCCCAGGAATATGATACCACCGCTGCTTTCAATGCCCAATCCAACACCTCTTGGGACGATGCTCGTGACAAGATCGAACGCGAGCAACGCCGCCAAGCCTCCCGCCAACACTCGGCCCTCACTGCTCCTCGCGGGTCCACGCCTACACACACCAACAACCTGACCCCACCCTCTCTCACCAATCAGCCTCCACCACCCTCTTACAATCCTTCACAAACCATTGATCCATACTCGCAACGCCAACCATCTCGTGGTAAGGGTCGTGGCCGAAGCGGATATCACGGATGTCGTGGCAACTACTATGGGGGACGTGGCCGCTCCAACACTTACTCACCACAATACAACACCTACCCTAACCCAAACACTTACCCACCAAATCCAAACCCAAATGCCTACCCCACCGTCGTGCCCACACCCGGCCCAGTCCCCTTGGTCCGCCTCCTGGAATAGGCCCAATACCCCAACCAATCCACCATCCAATCCCAACCAGGCCCAACAACCTCCCACTCCACCAAACTCACCCCAACACTACCCGCCCTCTTCCTACCCAGGCTTCGGCCTTACTGCACAACAACAAACCTTCGGCCCACCAGGATTTCCACCATAGCCCACTTACCAAAACCAAACCGTGGACCCCCTACAACCCACCAAACTCGGAGCAGCCTTATCTACTCTTACCTTGAATCAACCGGATCACACTTGGAACTTGGACATGGGTGCTTCATCTCATATCACTGCAGACCAAGGTCAGATCTCCTTTTATTTATTATCTTCTGTTAATACTAACATACATGTAGGTAATGGTCAGACTTTGCAAATTTTGGGTTCGGGCCATGGCTCACATACAATCAATGACAAATCCTACACCTTAAATAACATACTTTATGCCCCAAATGTCGTTAAAAACCTTATATCCATAAGAAAATTTACTTGTGATAATCTTTTGTCTATTGAAATTGATCCTTACGGTTTTACTTTGAAGGATCTCAAGACTGGACAACGACTTTCACGCCATGACATCACCGGTGATCTTTACCCTTTCACTCCACCAACTCAAGTCCTTTTGACAGCATCTTCAAATAAGTGGCACGACGATTTAGGCCACCCCGGTTCTCCAGTTTTGCATTTCCTTTCTAGTCATTTTAATATTTTCTGATTCTTTTTTCTTATTCAAGACCGGAAAACAAGCCAACCACTCGCTCAAGGTCGATGTGAAAACGGTCTCTATGTGCTTCGGGACAAATCTTTTACTTTTGTTGCTTCCGTTTCCTCTAATAAAACGTCATTTGAATTATGGCATAATCGCCTAGGACATGTTGGTTTTGATATTATTTCTATTTTGAACAAACATGGTTGTTTATCTTTTACTTCATTATTGCCTAAACCAAATGTTTGCTCCCCTTGTCAGTTGGCTAAAGCACATAAATTACCTTTTAATTTGAATGAAAAACGTGCCTCTCATCCCCTTGATCTTGTACACTGTGACTTATGGGGACCCTCACCCGTTTTGGGTAAAAATGGTCATAAATATTACGTGGTTTTTATTGATGATCACTCAAGATTTTCATGGTTATATCCACTTAAAACAAAAAATGAATTCTATTCGGTTTTGGACACTTTTTTACGCCTTGTTCAAACACAATTTTCTCGCAAGGTTAAAGTTTTCCAAAGTGATGGGTTCGGAGTTTGTTAATTATCATGTCCGAAATATTTTTGACACCAATGGCACATTTCATCGTCTTTCTTGCCCCTACAACGCTCCTCAAAATGGTAGAGCGGAAAGGAAGCATCGTCACATCGTAGAAATGTTTGCTTCATTATTGCCTAAACCAAATGTTTGCTCCCCTTGTCAGTTGGCTAAAGCACATAAATTACCTTTTAATTTGAATGAAAAACGTGCCTCTCATCCCCTTGATCTTGTACACTGTGACTTATGGGGACCCTCACCCGTTTTGGGTAAAAATGGTCATAAATATTACGTGGTTTTTATTGATGATCACTCAAGATTTTCATGGTTATATCCACTTAAAACAAAAAATGAATTCTATTCGGTTTTGGACACTTTTTTACGCCTTGTTCAAACACAATTTTCTCGCAAGGTTAAAGTTTTCCAAAGTGATGGGTTCGGAGTTTGTTAATTATCATGTCCGAAATATTTTTGACACCAATGGCACATTTCATCGTCTTTCTTGCCCCTACACCGCTCCTCAAAATGGTAGAGCGGAAAGGAAGCATCGTCACATCGTAGAAACGGGCTTAGCCATGTTATTCCATGCCCGTGTCCCTATAACTCATTGGGTTGATGCTTTCACCTCCGCTACCTACATTATAAACCGTTTACCAACAAAAGTTTTACAAGAAAAATCTCCATTTGAGATACTTTATTCCAACAAACCCAATTATGCCAATTTTCGTGTCTTCGGTTGTTGTGTGTACCCATACCTACGAGACTATGCGCCTCACAAACTTTCACCTCAAAGCATTCCTTTCATATTCATGGGCTATGCCCCACAATACTAAGGCTATAAATGCTTTGACCCCATCACGTCTCGTATGTATGTCACTCGCCATGCTCGTTTTGATGAGACGTCTTTTCCTTACAAAGATACTTCATCACACACGAATATGGCATCTCTTTTCCTATCTACCTTTAATGAACCAACCTTGACTAAACCCACCACATCGACTCCTCCTCATCCCACTGTGTCATCACCTAAATCTCAACAATCCACCACAACATCATGTTCCCTTTGCAAACACCCCACAGAACCATCTAACCCACCCATCAACCTCGAACCCACACCCTCATCACCACCACCTTCACCCGCTTCTGCTCCTACTACTTCCCAACCTCATGAGCCACCATCACCTCCTTCTAACCCACCGATCGACCCTCATGTCGTGCCTCCATCACCTACCCCAACTCATCCTATGGTCACTCGATCAAAAGTCGGTACCTACAAACCCAACCCCAAACATACCTCCTACTTAGCCTATGCCATGCACTCATGCCTTCATGCTTCTCTTCTCACCACCGTTGATCCTAAAGGTTTCAAAACCGCCTCTAAACATCAACATTGGGTGGACGCCATGAATGCCGAGCTTCATGCTCTTTCTAAAAATAAAACGTGTACTCTTATCCCACGGCCTCCATCTACTAGTGTTGTCGGATCTAAATGGGTCTTTCGCACTAAATACCGATCTGATGGTTTTATCGATTTCCACCACACGTTTAGTCCCGTTGTTAAGGCATCCACTATACGTGTTGTTTTATCATTAGCGGTAATCAACAGTTGGTCTCTTCGCCAACTAGATATTAACAATGTCTTCCTAAATGGTTTCTTGTCCGAGACCGTTTATATGGAACAACCTACCGGTTTCATCAACTCCAAATATCCGAATCATATTTGCAAGATAAACCGAGCTCTTTACGGTTTAAAACAGGCCCCGAGGACGTGGTTTCAACGCTTAAGTTTTTTCCTCATCACCTACGGTTTCAAATGCAGCCGTGCGGACCCGTCTCTCTTTGTGTTTCACCAAGGTGACTCCCTCATGTATCTCCTAGTTTATGTCGACGATCTTATACTCACTGGCAACAAATCTTCATTGATTAACACCTTCACCACTCGCTTGCATCAAGAATTTGCTATAAAAGATCTCGGCTCATTAAACTACTTTCTTGGTCTTGAGGTTCTTCACAACGACAATGGCCTTGTTCTCACTCAAACCAAATATGCAAACGACATCATTACTCGTGCCGGTCTCACCCATGCTAAACCTGTGCCTACTCCACTCTCCACCACGGATGCTTTTGTAGCTGATGGTGTTCCATTTGATGACCCAACCTTTTATCGATCCATTGTTGGTGCTCTCCAATACTTGACCATTACACGTCCAGACTTGGCATATGCAGTGAATCAAGCATGTCAATACCTACATGCACCAAATGAAAAACACATTCAATAAGTCAAAAGGATATTACGGTATGTTAAAGGGACCATCTCACACGGCCTTGTGTTCACTCGTCCCACTACCCCGATCATCTTGGGATATTCTGATGCAGATTGGGCACGGTGTATTGAAACAAGACGTTCCATGTATGGCTACTCCATCTTTCTAGGCAGTAACTTGGTTTCATGGAGTGCGAAGAAACAACCAACCGTTTCACGTTCAAGTTGCGAATCGGAGTATAGGGCAATGGCTAATGCAGCGGATGAGATAGTTTGGATAACACATCTATTACAAGAACTTCATGCGCTTCCTCCATCTCGTCCGACTCTCTTATGTGGCAATCGAAGCGCCTTATTTATGAGTCAGAATCTGGTTTCTAACAAACGAGCTAAGCACATCGATCTGGACTACCATTTTGTTCGTGAGTTAGTTATGTCCGAAAAGCTTCATACTAAAGTTGTTCCTACCAAGCTTCAACTAGCGGATATCTTCACCAAAAGCCTGCCTCGACCTCAATTCGAGTCTTTTAGAGATCTTCTTCGTGTTCATCCGCCTCCGTTTCGCTTGACAGGGGATAAAAGATCATAATCCCACTAATTGATCATAATCCCGCTGTGTAACATCGCGAAATTTTCCCCAATCTTTGGATTGGTAAAACCACCACTTTACCTATATTATGTTTTCTTTTATACAAATATACTAACCTTGTCTAATAATTTTTTTATATAATAATAATAATAATAATAATAATAATAATAATAATAATAATAATAATAATAATAATAAAGTCATGACAAAAGACAAAATATGTCTATGAAACATCAAATGGAAAAGTGAACCGTTCAAAAAGAATGGAGAAGTGAAATAAGGTAAATATGCATTTTGGTTGAACAATGACTATTCTAGAAATAACATTAATATATACAATAAATACTAAACGAGTAAACTCATCATCTTCATCATTTGTCGCGGAACCATTACTAAACCACCGGATTTCCTGGCAAGAAATCCGGCACCCATTTCGTTTGTCATGGCGCTTATAATCGACACCAAAAACATTCCAAATCAACCCTCTAACCACACAATCACGTAATATGCGACCCAACATCAACCCTTTCCATTTTCACGACCGAGACATTCCATAAACCGAAACCGACACCTTAAAGCTATAAAGTAAACCATTCTGCGTGATCTCGAACCCACCAAACCGCAATGGATCACCTTCAACTACTCCGCCATCCATCACAATCATCGAACACCTACCACCCTTCCATCTCCGCTTCAAAAATAAAAATAACAACACCAATCACACCCCTTCGATCACTACGGTCGTTGCACCGTACACATCTTCTGACCACTGCTCTCTGTCTATTCTATGTGCGTCAAAAGGCATCGACGTAGATTGTTGAAATAGAGGTCAAACATTGGGAAGTCTATAAACGACGGGTCGTCATGAACCAAGGTAAAGTCGTGAATGCTTGACTCTTGTTTACCGTCTGTACACATACGAAAACATTAGTGCCATGATATCAATATTTATTGTTGTGAATGGCTTATATCAGAAGTTTTTCAATAATGAAGATGAATACATATATTGCTTTCTTTTGGTGTTTTACACTTAGTGTTGGGTGAAATTTTTTTTACCTAATCTATTTTGCTTTGAGCCCACACACTAAATTCAAAATTTAAATACTTTCGTTTTATGTTTTAACTAACCTAAAATTTAGTATGAATATTGTTATTTATTTATTTGTAAGTTTTTCTTTTAAAGTACACATCTAATATAAAACACTACCTATCGTAAACTAATTTGATTTATAAGAATAAATTGGTAACTTATAATTAAAATGTATTATTAATATCATAAACTAGTAATCATCTTCCAATAAAATTTTCCAGCAAAAAATTTCACTACGTAGACTTAATATCTAGTGACTAGTTTCTAAAAAAAAAAATACACTATATCTTTAATTAAGAATCATTGTAACAACATTCTATATATAAATTGGAATAAGAAGTCAATACATTTTGCCTAAATACTATCTATATACCTAATAAACAAAAGTCCATGAGTACACTTGGCACTCCCACATTCATCCTCAATTGTGGAGCCAATCATATTGTGCCAAGTGTCTCATTGTGGGATTTAATAAACTTTTTCTTTTTTCTAAAAATCAAAAATCATTAATTATATTAAATAAGGTAATTATATTAAATTAGGTAATTAATTATTATTTGGTCAAACCTTCTCATTCAATTAATTAACTTCTCTAAAACAATTTAAACTCAAAATTCATAGAGAACATAATACAGAGAGAGAGAGAGACACGCAGAGATCTAGAGAGAGAAAGTGATGAACGAACCGATCAAAACCTTCCATCACCATCGTTCATCTTCTTCGTCTCTATCATTCAAGGTAACGATTTCTTCTTTGTTTTTCTTACGATTTCTGTTACATATTGTTGTTTCTTATAATTATTTTTAGATTTAATCGATTTTTATGTTTCTCTGTTTCTTTCTATGTTTCCATCGCCGATCATTCATCTTCTTCTATCTCTCATTCAAGGTAATCATTGTTTCTACTTTGTTAATAAATTTAGTTTAATATTGTTTAGTATAATAAATTTAGTGTCATTGATTCATCATTGATTATGATTTTTGTATTGAGCGAGCCCCGATAAACCACAATCTGTATAATGCAAATTAAGTTCTTGCATCATTTATCATGGAATTTTCGTGTTACCTTAATCATGCAGAAAATTTTCAACAACTGCTCAAGGATGCCAAGAAGGAGCGAGATCGACCAAGAGCTCTTAATCTTCTGCGGATTTTTCGCTTATGGCTAGAAGTAAGCTTTCTAAATGAATATACATTTCTGACAAACTGCCATGTGGATACGTGTTTAATTTTTTACATATATATGGTAATTTGTACCCATTTAGTTATGAACGGGCCAATTCAGGTTATGTTTTATCACTAACAAATCGTAAACCATTTTGTTTAAAAAATTAGATTATTACTGAAAATCAATATAATTTTTGTAATCAAAATTGGTGTTACTGATAAAAGAAAATATGGTAACTTTGTACGGAAAGTGTTTTTGGTCAACCTGACTCATTTTGGCCCGTATATAAAATCTGCACGTTTTGACGCGTTAACCCCCCAATTCTAAGTAAATTCTAATATTTGTTTTAAAAAATTCCCGTGTATTATATATTTCTTCATGATATTATGTTGGCTCGATGATGTTTGTCTTCGGGTGCGGTTAAATGTTCATATGTTCTTCGAGGTGTTCTTGAGGATCATAATATTAGATGAAAGGTAAAAGAATGTTGGATATTTTTTAGTGATTAATCCGCTTAGGAAAGCTATTCGGGTCCGGGTCCTGTTTGTTAATTCGGGTCTCATTTATTAGCATTTTATTTGTTTCCTAAGTTGATGGCTTAAAGTTTGGAAGGATAATTACAAGAATTAATTGTTATAAATGGTGGTTTGAAAAGTCTTGGATGTTAAAAGGAAGGGTCGACTTTTTTGGTAAGAGATTGATTGATTGTATTATAGGAAAGTTAATAGCACAATTAGTTGTACACTTTCCATATAGTCATAGTCAAATGTATTAACTGCATAGTCAAATGTATTAACTGCATAGTCAAATGTATTAACTTAGGAGTCTCCTGTTTGCAGGCACAATCAAATAAACTACAAAAGGATGTATAAGTTTGAGTCATTCTACTGGTTCGTTCATCTCCCAATTTATTTTTATTTTTGTAAATTCGAATGTGTATGTATAATTTACAGTATGCATACGAGGTAACAATACAAAAATTGTCTCATTTTAATCAAAATTATTTTTATATCACATTAATAACTTTCTTCTTTCCTAATATTAGTCAATCTTCGACAAGTATTTAGGCATCTCCTTTCATTCGCAAACCTTAATACTTGGCTCCATTTTGTTTGAGTGAAACATTAATGAATGATTTTCGATTTTTAAAAAATAAATTCTTTTATAAAAACATGACTCTTTTTTGAATTTTAAAAATAGAATAGTCATTAAATGTTTTTTATTTAAAAAAAATTAAAAATCTGGATTATAGTGTTTAGGAAAGTTATTAAACACTTTGACCGAAACATTAATGAATAATTTTCGTTGATGTAAAATAAAAATTTTTATAAAAAACATTAATGACTCTTTTTTTAATTTTAAAAATAAAATAATCATTACATTTTTTTTATTTTAAGAAAATTAAAAATCTAGATTACAGTGTTTAGGAAAGTTATTAAAGACGTTGACCCAAACATTAATGAATGATTTCGATTTTTAAAAAATAAAAAACATTTATAAAAACATTAATGACTCTTTTTTGACTTTTAAAAATAGAATAGTCATTAAATGTTTTTTATTTTAAAAAAAAAGTAAAAATTTGGATTATAGTGTTTAGGAAAGTTATTAAACACGTTAACCGAAACATTAATGAATGATTTTCGATTTTTAAAAAATAAATTCTTTTATAAAAACATGACTCTTTTTTGAATTTTAAAAATAGAATAGTCATTAAATGTTTTTTATTTTAAAAAAAATTAAAAATCTGGATTATAGTGTTTAGGAAAGTTATTAAACACTTTGACCGAAACATTAATGAATAATTTTCGATTATTAAAAAATAAAAAATTTTATAAAAACATTAATGACTCTTTTTTGAATTTTAAAAATAGAATAGTCATTAAATGTTTTTTATTTTAAGAAAATTAAAAATATGGATTACAGTCTTTAGGAAAGTTATTAAACACGTTGACCCAAACATTAATGAATGATTTCCATTTTTAAAAAATAAATTTTTTTATAAAAACATTAATAACTCTTTTTTGAATTTTAAAAATAGAATAATTATTAAATGTTTTTTATTTTAAAAAAACAAAAAATGTGGATTATATTGTTTAGGAAAGTTATTAAACACGTTGACCGAAACATTAATGAATGATTTTCGATTTTTAAAAAATAAATTCTTTTATAAAAACATAGAATAAAATATGCTCGAAGTTTTTTTAGCGGGTCGATATGGGTAATGCTCATCTTCTCAGACGTGTCAAATTAAATTGTGAAATTTAGGTGGTAGTTAGTTTCTTATTTTCATTTTTATTACTTTCTTACTGTTGAATATGCCATAAGTCTATTTTTAACACATACCATTTAGGTCGCCTTATTCAGGTTGGATTGTATTTAAGAAACCCTTTATTCTCACATGGCCAGCTTTATGTCGCATTGTCAAGAGTTAAAAGCAGGGCAGGCGTGAAGTTACTTATACTTGATGCTGGTGGGAAAGTGATGACTAAAACAAAAAATGTGGGTTATAAGGAAATTTTCAGCGATATTTGAATAAATGTGTATTCGTTGGTTTTAAATTTTAATAAACTGTTTCTACTTTATTTTTCTTATACGTTATACTACTCCAAATAATCGTACGTTGTTGAACTGCGTGTCAACGCGGGCAAATATCTAGTATCTATAAAATAATATTAATAGACACTAAATTATCATTCTTAATTTACTTAGGTTCAAACATACTTCTTAGATTCTCATTCTTTTCTTGCGAGCGAATCATCGCGATCAAGGTGAGTATTTCGTATCCCCTTTTTGCTTTTATTCATTTTTGGGGGTTACATGTACACTTATACAAATTACAAATACAAGTTTACATTTTTTTTACAATACAATTCTAGTACTATGTGCATTTGCTTACAAACGTGCTTTATGCTTAGACAATACATGTAGAAAACATTTGTACTTAGTGAAATCATTAACATTGTACAAGCCGACCTTAACATTGGATAGCGCTATTGGATTGACAACCCGCCTAGGTTGATTCTCCCCCTTTTTCATCGGAGAATCCATGGTCATTGTTAAGTTATTATCCAATTATTTGGATAAGTACACCGCCGTTCATTTAGTACATTATACAGTCACAGGATTGATTTCGCTCATTTGTATGATACATTGTTTAAATAATTGCACTGTAGCTTTGCACTTGAATTGTATACCATTTTCCAACTTACTATATGTATTAAAACTAGGAATGCTCACCAACATTTCATATGTTGACAAAACTTATTTTGTACATGTTTCAGGTGCAGTTTGATCTTAGTACTATAGCATTGGATTTTAGTGCTTGCTTTTAAATAAGTTATTTCAAATGTCATGTTTCGTTCAGACTTTTGTATTTTTTTTCCATTTCATCCATGTAAGACAATTTACATTATTCAATAATATATTTACATTTTAGTACCATGTGCTTTTAAACAATCGTCACTACGTGACACCTCGATGATTCCGCCATCGGTTGGGGTGTTACACGCTGACCTCTCCTTGACTCTCGCCTAGTCCTCTATACACTTTATTTGTATTAATTAGTTTCTATATGTACTCATTTGTAGTTACTTTATTTCCTTCTTGTACTATGATAAATCTCTTAATCATTAAGAGAGAGTCTACCCTCACACTATTACGGCTTCATTCTTTTCGCCAGCCTTTCTTTCTTACTCGCGGCACTGCCGCTACGGTCTACGGTCTATTGGCTGCAAATCCAACTTTGCTACATGCACAAACTTACCCATAAAATAATACTGTGATCAACACATGGTTTCCGCCCATCTTTTACGTGAGTCGTGAACATTAACATAACTAACCCGGTTCATGCGATCATATTTCTTGAACACCCGAAAGCTTGGCTGATCTTACCTCCCGACAGCTACACAACAATCACCTTTACCTGCCACAATCTTGCTTCTTCTTCTCGGATGCTTACTTTCTTGCACTTCCATCCCTTCTTGTTGATTATTTTTTTTTCTCTCGATCAATTTTAACCCTTTTGAGGCAATCTTAGTACCTAACAAAGACAGATCCTTTATATCATACCAATCCTTCTTTTAAAATGGTTCAACTGCTTTCTTCTTCAATTTTTTAAAGTTCCATGGACAACTCATCAATGTGCCACCTTGCACCCTCCACCGTTATCGGCACCGCTGCCGATGCTTCTTTCAATTTCTTATTATCCATGGTAATTACCGCGACCTAAGGCTGCTCTAAACCTCTCTCCTTCTTCTGCAATAAAACAGCCCTTTCAAAACACAACCCGGTTCGGATCATGGCGACATAAACCGGGCAATGATTTCCGTGAAACAAAGGTTTATTTAGTCGGCAAGTCAATACTTAGGCTTCGGGAATCATCAAATGCGGTTGCGACATGATTCCCATGCTTAAAAATCACCAAAAAACGATCAGAAGCTTTGCGCGGCCACGCGCTTAAACCGACCGGCCGCGCGAATAGACCTGCATGTCAGCACGATCTTTAAATGTCCATATAAAATCGTAGAAAAATCGTTAGGAGGTGTTCTTTATATGCCTGGAAAGCTCTCGGAGCGTAGAACAATTCTCATTTGAAAGTCGAAGTCAGATTTTGGGTTTTAGAAGGGGTAAAAGCGATCCGAACAGCTGCTGCGCATAAGTTGCAGCAGTTTATTCTCCTGATAAAGGGCCGTTTGGCCTGGTTCGTTCCGTTTCGACGTGTAACGACTATCGTACTAGTTAAATGTTTCATTTGACCACTCACTAACCATTCTTTGTGTAATGGTGCTAGGTAAACATGTGATGGAAGTCCCGGAGCAAGGATCAAGTCGCGATAAGAGCCGAACACACCCGATCACTCATACAAGCTTCCGCACTAGAATCTAAGTAACTCCCGTTAAAACGCAACATCTTAAAATATGTTTTAACTATTAAAATGTAAAAAAAAATTGTGTGAATCAAACATGTATTTGATCTTAATGGGTTGACTTATAAAGAAAATTTCAAAGTTTTAATCGGGAGTGGTTTTTAGTTAAGGTCAAAACCCGTAAGATTAAGCAATAATCGCGTGATTTCAGGTTAGGGTCTTACAAGTGGTATCAGAGCCACTGGTTTGAGGGATCCGAGTGTCGAGAAGGATACTTGGACTCAAACTGTGCGCTCAAGTGTTGAAGGGTGTTCGGTTCGAGGCTTGATCAAGGAATCCGGGATGATAACATTTTATTTGATCGAGAGAGGATCAAATGATTCACCAAACGAGGTTGTAGAGGGTTCGGGAGCACGGCTGATGGCATGCTAACTAGGGACCAAGTCAAGTAATGACTCGGGTTAATGGATCAGTAACAAAAGGGAACACGGGAGCAAGTTTCAAAAAGGTACATGCTCGAAATCATAGTTGGTGCATTAGTATGCAATTATCACCTGTAGATTGGTAATTGCATATGCAAGCAATAAGCAAAATGTGAAAGGTGCATAGTTCACGATAATGAACGATCAATGCCCAAACTTAACTTGAACCTCGAGACCGGGTTGGGGGTAATCATCCCAAACTAATGTTTAGAAAGGCGTTGTGATCATACCAATGAGTGTGATCACACAAAGCTTATTAAAACGAAAACACATCACTTTTTCTTAATGAATAAAGTTAAAAACCCAACATTGAATAATCTATCAAGGAAGGGTTTTACCAAATAAAATAGGGGGCACAAGCATGTGCTGAAAATTTGCTTGCAAAGGGTGTGATGCCTTAATTATAATAAGTTCGTGTGTACCATATGCGAATTACTTACCCTGGCTAGGTAAGTGTTAAACATATGATACCATGGGTTTCTTATGATTAATACATATACAACCTATGTAACAAAGGCTTAGTAAGTGTGAGGTGTTAGGGGGATTTTGGACATAGACCACTGTCTAACATGGCAGGGATGCGATCCATGCAAGACCTCGAGCGAGGCACCAGCTGGAATACGCTGGGCTAGCAAAGAGGACTACAAACTGGAGCGTTTGGACGTAGTCCACTGTCTAACACGGCAGGGATGCGAACCATGCAAGACCTTGAGCGAGGCACCAGCTTATACGTTGGGCTAGCAAAACGGGCAATATACGATTCGAGTTATCCTGGGTTGATACAAAGATTGACTTGAACCTTAATCAAGGTCTAGTCATAAATAGATTCAGTTCGGAAATAAACTTGAACCTTAATCAAGGTCGAGTCATAAACAGATTTAGCTTGAAAACAGACTTGAACCTTAATCAAGGTTAAGTCATAATTAAACTTGGACTTTTATAGAAGCTTAAATTCGTAAAGAGGGACTTGAACCTTAATCAAGGGTTGAGTCATAATCACATTCGGGTGAGTCGTGAATCTCTGGATTATGACATAAACAGCGGGATTGAGCCGTGATAAATCAATAATTCTTTCAACCCTCGGGTTAAGGATGAAAAAGGGTGTAAACTGCAATAACATTAGATTGTATCGTTGGTACAATTTAAAGCAAATTATGATAACGGTCGGATTGTGTAGTTATTACAATCTGATGCAAACCGTGATAATAAGAGATTAGTCGATACAATACGTTGTAATGACGAATCAACACCAGGTTTTATAAAAAGGAAATTAACCTCAATTTATATTGAGACCGGTAATCAAAAAGAGGACTTTTAGAAACTAAGCGTTCTAAATATATATATATAAACGATTTGAAATCTAAAACTCAAAAGTCTTTAAACGGGTCGGTTGGGGCAATGACCACCAATCGAGTTAGCAAAACTGGAACTTGGGTAAACCAAATAAATGGCAAATTTTTAAAATAAGGATTTGCCAAAGAAAGTAAAATGTTAGCGTAAAGGAAGGTTTGTTTATAACATTATAGCAAACCAAGAAGAAACGATGGTTGGATTCGGGGATGAATCCAAGAAGCTAGAAAACGGTTATGTTAAAAAGCCGGGCTAGTCTTGAAAACCAAGACAAATTACTTGTTAGTAATAGAAGCATAGACATGTATGCATATGCATGCTACAACCGAGTATTACAGTAGATGCCCTAAGGTGCATGATAGAATGGCCCCTTAAACCATTACATCATTCGGGACAATGGTAGTCGGGGATAGTCTACGGATCTAAGGAAGACCTATGAAGAACATAAGTAGCGAAAATGTCGGGTAGGGGGTAAGTATGTAGGTATTGCCCCTAGCTAACCGAAAGAATAGAGTAACAAAAGTCACATTATGAAAGCTAAGGCTTTCATATAATAATCGAAAGGTTAGAAAGCAGAGTAAAGGGATCACAGCCCTGAGTGTATAATACTAATTAGTGATTAGGTTTTAAAACGACAAAACAGTGAGTGGTCCTAAAATTTGGTTTGGGGATAAACTAATTAAATTCCTCATGATAACCAAAACAACTACAAGAGAAAGGTTTCAGGGACGAAACCTCTTTAAGGGGGTAGAGCTGTAACACCCCGAAATCTTGTTTCGCCTAAATACGCCATTAGGCGTAATTGATAAAGTATCGAAAGCGAATTTAGCGGCGGTTGTTTTAGTCAACGGATAAAAACGAGACTAAAACCCACTACAAGATACTAATCTAGTTAATGTTATAATCTAAAAGCAAAATAATAAAACGAGACTCGAACAATAAGAACTTGGGTTATGTTCTAATATGGAACTAATCCATTTAATATTACCAATCTTACAAATAAGCAAGTATTACAAGAAAATCTAGCTTGACTAGCTAAGTTTAACTAGAAAATGACATTCGGGAATTTTGGAGGGACCATAGTTGGCAAAATGGCAAACTTGTGTGTGTATAATGTTGAAAAGGAAAGAACACACACACTTATGTGTGTGTGTGTCGATTATCATCAGGAGAAAGTAATCTCCTTTACCTCCAAACCCTAAACATCAAACCCTTGCTCAAATCCAAGCCAAATCAAGGGTTTTTTCGGTGCATTAGCAAGAAACGAGTCGTCTAAGGCTTACTAAACATCAAGGTACCTTTTATTTGGTAGAAATTGATGTTATATTCATTCTTGAACATGGTGTAAATTGAGGGTTTTTACAAAAACGTGGAATTTTGGATTTTTAGTGCTTACTCTAGCTTTAGGGAACCTCAATCAAGTCTAATTCGGTTATGAATTTCATTTTATTTGTGTATTTGATTATACTCATATGATTATGTTAATATGTGAAATTTGGGATTCAACCTTTAGGTTGAAACCACATACATCTAGTAATCATGGTGGTTCTTTGGAGTTGTTATAATGTGAAACATAGTATAATTATGCTTTGGATGATGAATTGCCTAACCATCATGAGTAGGGTGGAAGGAGGTAGCATCCATAAGACCCATGGAGTTTAGAAACTAAGTTGTATATGATGCCTACAAGGTGTTTGATGAAACGCCACAATGACCTTGTTTGCAAACTAAGGTGATAACTTAATTGAGTAAAACATGGAAATACTTGCATATGAAATATGAAGTACATGCTTAGAGGATAGATCACACCATATGATATTTAGTAGCCTAATGATGATTAGGAAGTTGTATGTGCAATACGTTTGATGACATTGATATGATAAATGAAGGGATAGTCCCAAACTAGAGACTTTGTCCTATTCTAGTGCACATGATCATGCTAAGGGTAGTTGACTTTTAGAAGTCAAACTGACCCGAGAATTGAATATGATATAATGGTGTGAATAAACTCATGAGATGTGTTGGTTATTGGATATGATGACTAACTTGACCGATCTTGTGAGTATAGTGAAGGTTTGGTCTTATCAAGCTAGGTAGGAGCTTGGATGTGATGAACCTAATGAAGCAAATGGATCATGGAACGCATGAGTTGTGGCCAAGGTAAGTGACTTATCTTAAATAAGCCTCTTTGAAACTAGAAGATCTTGTAAACATTCTTGAATCATGAATTCTTATATCGATTGTAAAGAATGGGTTACTAGCTTGTAATGGGCTAGAATCACCTAAATAAATAAAATTGATAAGTCCGGTTGGGACGCCTAACTAGATAATGGAAAAATCTTTGTGAATGGGTCTAATGAGTTAAAATGTTATTTTCATTAAAACTCATGAATAAAACTTGAAGATTGAAGATTGTATGAATAAATAGTTAAACGGGTCAAATGATGTTGTGAGCATCAATTGAACTCGGTACATAATGCTCCTATGCTAAGCATTTAGATGTTATAATGTTGACGGGCCGATTGGTGGTGGATCGCCATTTGGATCCCGGGCTATTAATGTGTGTGAAATGAGATGTTCACATAGGTTACTAAATTGAAGGAAAAAAAAGAGAACACTTGATGTCAAGGATTCATATGGATGGTTTGATAGGCATGAAAATGGGTCAACACTACCGGTAAGTCCGTAGTTAAATAAACGCCTTCGGGCGAAGCAATATAGGTGCTAAAGCATCACATGAAGTGAGGGTGCCAAGTAGGTAAGTTAATCCCATAACTATGTCTAATGCGCGCTAAGGCGCTTAGAATCGACCACATTAGAACAATCTTGAGAAATGTTGAAAATCTAAGTCCGTATGGACTTAGAAGTTTTTAAACAAGTCATTGGGTCCAAAACAATGGGTTTGAATCAAGAAGAGTCGCCATGAATGGCTAAATCAAAAGATTTGGCTAGGAGGGGCATTTTGGGAATTTATAAAGATTTACTAAAGGATAAATCTAATAACAAAGTCATAATGAACAAATCGGACAAACACTTTAGTTGATCAAGCGTCTAATGACTTGACAACATAAACTATACGCATTGCGCGTGGTCGAATGGTGTTTTGCTTAAGTTCAATGTCTAAATGGGTCGATTTGTGTAAAAGTCACCATAAACATTCAAAACTAAGAACCGGATCATGGCGACATAAACCGGGCAATGATTTCCGTCAAACAAAGGTTTATTTAGTCGGCAAGTCAATACTTAGGCTTCGGAATCATCAATGCGGTTGCGACATGATTCCCATGCTTAAAAATCACCAAAAAACGATCAGAAGCTTTGCGCGGCCGCGCGCTTAAACCGACCGGCCGCGCGAATAGACTTGCATGTCAGCACGATCTTTAAAATTCCATATAAAATCGTAGAAAAATCGTAGGAGTTGTTCTTTATATGCCTGGAAAGCTCTCGGTGCGTAGAACAATTCTCATTTGAAAGTCGAAGTCAGATTTTGGGTTTTAGAAGGGGTAAAAGCGATCCGAAAGCTGCTGCGCATAAGTTGCAGCAGTTTATTCTCCTGATAAAGGGCCGTTTGGCCTGGTTCGTTCCGTTTCGACGTGTAACGACTATCGTACTAGTTAAATGTTTCATTTGACCACTCACTAACCATTCTTTGTGTAATGGTGCTAGGTAAACATGTGATGGAAGTCCCGGAGCAAGGATCAAGTCGCGATAAGAGCCGAACACACCCGATCACTCATACAAGCTTCCGCACTAGAATCTAAGTAACTCCCGTTAAAACGCAACATCTTAAAATATGTTTTAACTATTAAAATGTAAAAAAAAATTGTGTGAATCAAACATGTATTTGATCTTAATGGGTTGACTTATAAAGAAAATTTCAAAGTTTTAATCGGGAGTGGTTTTTAGTTAAGGTAAAAACCCGTAAGATTAAGCAATAATCGCGTGATTTCGGGTTAGGGTCTTACATGGTAGTTTCCCGATTGACACGTGCTTCAAATGAAGAAAAGAGGGATTCCCAACCCAATTTGGAAATTCTAACCCGCCATATGACCTAAGTTTGAGTTGTACTAACTTATCATTGCAAGGCTTCAACTCATTTAGGATTTCCTTCTCAAGCATTTTGTTTCGTGAACCATGTAACTCATCACTCCATGCAAGCTCTAACTCGCTAAAGCTCTTTTGTGAAAAGAGTGCCTCACGTGCATGAATCGCATTTTGCATTTTGTGAAAAGTTTGGCTATTTCATACCCACTAGTACCTCCAATAAATATTTTTGAAAGAGTTTGTAGGCTTTTCAACTCATCGATCCCCAATGGCAATTGAAACAGTAGCAAAGTGTTCCTAATGTCAAGATGTCTAAGGTTTTTAATTTTACGAAGTTGTTTGGCAAATTAGCTAAACTATCACAAGAAAAAACAGTCAATGATTGTAGATTGCTGAGATTAGACAGAGTTTCTGGTAAATGTGTAATTCTAGTTTGAGATAGATTAAGATACATCAAATGCATCAAAGTACCAATGAACTCTGGTGCCTCGCTTATTTGAGAATAACTCAAACGTAGAACCTTAACATTTGTAACTCGAGAAGCATGTCAACCAAAATCTTATTTGATAAGTAAAAACGCTGCCAACTTTCTATCTCCCCAACAGATGTTGCTAAAACAGTTCTCAAACTTTTGGCTCTTTCAAATGCCTTGAACTTCTTGTATGTTACATATTCCTCATGAACAAATGACATGTGACGGTACTTGTCCAGCATTTCCTTACTAATATTTTTCTCCATTGTATTATCTAACCTTATGAAAAACTCGGTAGAAACATATGTCGCCAAGTCATTTATTAGGTCATGCATCACAAACAAAGATTCAGTATTAGGTGCATGGTCAAAAATGACATTGACAACAACTCATGAAAATATTCATGACCTAATTGTTCTTCTGTTGAATCATAGAGTTGACTTATGCTAAAACCCCTCTGCCATCCATATTAAAATCAGTTCCTCCTTGTCAAATAGGAAATTCTTAGGAAACAAAGAGAAGTATGCATACAACTGTTTCAAACATGCAGAGAGATCATGGTAGCTTAGTCTGAGGGCGGGATAATTTCATCATCTTTAGAACTCCATATTTCACTTTTGACACTGTCTTCCAAGAAACTTCATCTTCTTTCATCCTCAGAGATGTCCCAAGCGTGATCAAAGCCAAAGGCAATCCATCCCACTTTTTCATAATAACTTCACCATGTGGTTTGAGTGACACTTGTGAATCAAATTTATTTACACCTAACGTATGTCGAGCAAATAAAGATAGAGCATCATCCTGTGACAAGCTTTGTAGATTATTTAGATGATTGTAACCTAAGTTTTTGAGCAATTGCTCCTTCCGTGTTGTTATGATGATTTTACTTCCAGGAGCACATGCATGACACTGGCCAACAGGAGTTTTCCAATCCTCAAAACTCTCACTCCACACATCATCTAACACCAACACAAATTTCTCCCCCTTAGGTGATTTACAAGATCTACTTGAAGCAGATTTAAAAATGCAAATTTCTTGTTTGCCCCTGCCACGGATTGAAATTAACTTTGCTTATGTGAAAGATACTAAACTCATCCAAAACACAAACCCATGCCTTGAGTTCAAATGATCCTTGACTTGCTTATCATTGTACAAAAGTGTAGCTAGAGTAGTTTTAACCACCCCGCCCATACCAACTATGGGAACAATGCTAAAGTTTTAATCGCAAGGTTCATCCCTCAATAACCGGTGGACCAATGCCTCTTTCTTAGCTTGCCGTCCAATAATACTAGATGCATCGAACACAGAGGTTTGTAATCTTCTATTTATATTTCTTGACTTAGTATCCTCTTCCACACTCTAACCAAGTGTAGCTTTCTCCTCAACTAGATCTTTTAGTTTGGCGGTAACAGCGTTTAACCTCTCATGCATCTTAGTATTCCCAGAGAAATTTGTGCAACGGCTGGGAATTAACTTTCTTACCTTGCTAGTGATGGCTTCTGACTCATGGGCGAATTCACGATGCATAGCTTTGGTTGCCAAATCATCGAGTACGTCATCTATGTCATAAGCCACATGTTGGAGATCACTGAGCCATTGTTTCACAGAATCATTGGTTATCTCCTTCCGAGAAGCATCCGTAAGCACACCCTGGATTTGTTTTAATGATCTCTGCCATTTACTGATCTCAACATCTGCTTCCTTGTAGCTAGCAAGTTTAACTAAATTTGCAGAGGCCAGCTTTTCAAAGAGCACAGCAAGGAAGGCAGAAAGCAGTCAAGCACATGTTCAGCCATGATTATGGTGAGATTGTAGATCAATGTAGATGAGATGGGTGATGTTGTGGAGAGTTGGTTACAATGGTTTCAATCATTCATGTTATATTCAAGGTTTTTATTATTGTTCAGCACCATGACTCCATGAGCATTAGCCAATAAGAAAAAGTCATGTGTATGTGGATGATATTGATGCTTTTGTATTTTAAAGTATAATTAAATTGCATTAGATTTAATTGTACATGTTATTCAACCCACGTTTTGCTTTACTTAATTGGGTTATTCAAATTTGATATTTAAAGTGAATTCAAATCAAAACTGAAATTGAACTAGAATTCAAATTCGAGCTGATACGAATAAATCAAGTATGAGGAAAAAATTAAAATAAAAATAAAATATTTGATCGGTCAAAAATCGCAAATACGAACTTGACTCAAAAACTGGAATTTATAATTCTAACATGAATCGAAAATTTGGTCTGTATCAAGTCCCTTTCAAGTAACGAGTACCCCTAGCTCTATGCATCTTTCATTATAATTAAGTTTGTGTTGGAGATAAATATATGGTATGGGCTACATTATAACTCTAAACAAGTTTACTAAAAATACTAAAGGTTGTTCATGATTCTTGTTTGATGAGACTTTGGCAGTTTGGCTAATCCTTTTTATCAACTATGTACTTGTTGTCGGGTTAAATGTAACTTAACAGATTAATTGAGCACAGTAATGGTCCTATTACTCTATTAGGCATCAGGTGATAGGCCCAAAACACAGAGAATAATGGATAGGCCCAAGCCAACCTTAATGGGCTGATCGGATTTCATTAGCTAAGAGAATTGGTCTGGGTCAATTTTTATGAAACTTGTTATTGAAAAGTAAATTCTAAATTTATATAAGTTGTGTCTACACTTTTTGTAATTAATGTAAAAACTATTCGAGTAGTTATTTAGTGTAAAATTTCAAATTTGAAAATTCTTACTTTATTAATATTTAGCACTTAGCTATGTCGTTACTAGAGGTTGCAAAACGAAAAAAAATGGTAATGGGCTAAAATAGATTTGGCATAAAACACACTATTCTTAAATTCTAGTCTAAGCATCTCTAACCGTTCTGCGAATTCTTTTCAATTAAAATGACTTAAAAGGTTTTAAACATTTACAAATACGAAAGTCTTTATAGTTGCTTTATTTTTCCTGTTGTACCAGTTATCTACAAATTATAATTCAAATTAACCTGTATTCATACATGTGCTAATGGTATGGACATTTTCATGATTATTTCCCTGTTACAGGCAAGCAACTTATTTCTTGTTAACCAATTCTGTAAACTAGGGAAACTTATCATTAAGGGCAACCCCCTTCTATTAACACAATACTTTTTATTGGTAACCTTATCTATCAGTTCTCTTATTTTACAATCTGCAATCTGACCCATTGCCAAACAAAGAATCTGCATAATGACTCGTTACCAACTGGAGGTGGCTTTTTTAACTGAAATCCGGACACTGACCCAAATAAAATCTACCCAAACCCAATCATGGCGTTATCCAATTAAACCAAACCCAAACAAAATTAAACCCGTTCACCTTTTCATGTTCCATATACGCGTATGTCGTTTGAAGAAAGTTGACCGACTATTCTCTTCAAGCAGGCAGTCATTGGGCTGAACCTGCAGACCTTTCAAGTTCTCAAAACTGTTCATCCAACAACTTAGACCACAAACACAAATGTATAACCCCAAGTCATGCTACAAGAAACACAAAGGCTAGACAAAATATACTGATCATGAAAATCATGATTAAACACAACTAAGATGCAGCAACACTTTACCAACAAAATACAATCGGTACTTTTATACTAGAAGGTTGAAATCGCCACAACTACCATTAACAATGCATAAATCACTAATTGGTATCCACAAAAAAAGAATTCGACAGCATAATCTTCAAATCAGGTTTTGCTCCCTGCTGTGAATGTTGATAAATCTCTTGCAGAATGCTTCCTGTTACAGTTGAGTCTGCAGCATCGTATCAGCCATGGTCAGTTTATGCAAAAGATCAAACTACAGAGAAACAAAATAGTAACTGGCACTGTCATATGGGTACAAACATAATTCAAGTGATACATGATTTCTACATATTCAAATACTCTGAACTCTGCAATTCCGAGTCATAGGATGAGACATATAGATAAATAATTATTCGCTCATTTGATAAAATCATTGAATATAGTGTCAAAATATAGGAGTTCAGATCTTGAATTACCAAATAAAGAAAGATAGTCACAATTATTCGCTCCCTTTTCTATCTGAAATCGACTCTAAAATAACTAAATTTAAGGTCAATAATCAACAGAAGACTTGAACAGAGGTTAACGCCACACTTAAGTTTGACTTTATTAGACCATAGACCAATATGGGATAATATTAAATACAAGTCTTGTTGGATCTACAAAACTGTATACAGAATAGTATTTGACTAGTACTAAGTCATGATTAAAATCAGATACCGTAGAAAAACAAATTCTTAATATAGTTTTGTTAATTATATATAAACAAATGCCCAAAAATGGACTTGTTTCATGAAAATTCAATCCACTAAACCCATTCGATTTTAACTATTTAAATAGGTTATAATGGTTTGATAGTTAGGAGTGTTAAATGGCATATTATACAAGCATTGATTTCATATTAAGTTTTAACAACAATTTTCACATAAAGAAAACAGTAAATCATATATATTTGTAAATACATTCAAAAGCAAGCAAAATTAATCAGTTAATTAATATTAAATCATTAAAGGTAGTGGGAGAGATACCTTCATGTTAACTTGATGATATACTGATACAGGGGACATGGGAGATTTGGGGCCAGTAACTCCCATTTTTACTGCATCTTTCTTTCAAAGCTGGGCAATCACCACTGATGTCTAAGCTCAAGAGTGAAGGAAACAATAGTTCTGGAAGATCCTTCAACTTAGGGCAATTTCTAAAAATGAGATGTTGGAGGGAGGTCAGAGGTTCTGGTAGATCCTTTAGATTAGGGCAATGGTAAAAAGCGAGACGTTGGAGGGAGGTGAGGTGTTGGAGTCCCATTGAAACTGATTCCAATTTCTTAGAACCCAATATTTCAATAGAAGTAAGAGATGAAGGAAGAAGATGAGAAAACTGACTGCAACTGATTCCATCTTCACCCCATAACGTTAGTTTCACAAGTGAGGTTGGAAACTTCTTCTGTGGGTCCCACTCTGAGACAGGCTTCTTCAACTGCCCTATTTGTAAATAACGCAAATTGGGAGGCCAAACCCAACCAGGTAAAGAAGCATCCATACTTTCACAATTGACTATTATCAGTTTCTCCAACGATGTTAATTTGTCACCAACAAAGGGGGAACCATCCAATTTTGGACATTTCCTTATTTCCAATTCCTTTAAAGATGTCAAATTGTCAGGAAATGACTCAAGACTTTCACAATCAAATATATTCAATCTAGTGAGATGAACACAACAATTCAGTTCAATGATTGAATTCAGATTTGGCCAGCCTTCAATACTTATAGATTCAAGCATCGGTATGCGGCTTCTGCTGTTGTTCGTTTCTTGTCCTCCCCACTCCCTTTCCAATAGTTTCCTACAATTCGACATTCTAACTGACCTGAGCTTCTCATGTCCTCCTTTTGGAAAGGATACAACTCTAATTGAACTACAACCATATACATCCAACTCCTCAATGCCATCTGGACAAATGCAACGCTCCATAATCTTACAATACCATACACTCAACATCCTAAGAGATGGTAGGATGTTGCTCCTACAATTATCCTCCTCCTCCTCTTTCTCTCCTATACTCACCAACTTATCACACCCATACACTTCCAATTTCCTTAGCTTCACAAGAATCTTACTCGCAGTTGCATCTGATTGCACCAGATATCTTATTTCATTGCAATGTGTTATGCTTAATTCTTCAACTGCACCAAGACGATCTATAACACCTCTCCACACCACATCATTCAGCCCTGAAATACAATCTATTGACAACTTGGTGAGTATTGAAGCTATTTCAACTAGCCTTTCCAACAAACCACTATCACACCTATATATTTCTAGAACATTCAATGAAGGTAGAGCTTCAAGTGTGACTTCAACCAAATTAGGACACCTTTTTATTTCAAGCTTTTGCAAGCGTGGAAACACGACCCCTGACCATTTCTTCCACCCATTCATATCATTAAAACTCAGAATTTCAAGTGAAGGAAATGCACGATCAGCCCCAGACAACTTAAAATCCACATCTTCCACCCCATATAAGCCCCCAATAAACAACTCCTTCAGTGACGGTAGTTGTCCAAGTGGCGGTAGAGATGTACGTCTCCTACAACCACGTATTGACACATGCTTCAAATGTAGAAACGAGGGGTCCCCAACCCAGTTTGGAAACTCTGATCCCCCATATGACCAAATTTTGAGTTTTATTAACTTATCTTCACAAGGCTTCAGCTCATTTAGGACCTCTTTTTCAAGTGTTTCATTTCGTGAATCATTTAGCTCGTCACTCCATGCAAGCATTAACTCACTAATCCTCTTTTGTGGAAAGTTCGCCTCATGTGCATGAATTGCAGTTTGCACATGTTCCAAACCTTCAATGCATATATTTCCACATAGATTCTTAAAGTCTTTAACTTTGGATATTTCAAATCCGCTTTCACTTTCGATAATGATGTTCGAGAGGGTAATTTGTAGGCTTTTCAACTCGCCAATCCTTACCAACACTTGAAACAAAAGAGGGGTGTCACTAACATCAAGATGACGAAGATTTTTAAGCCTTGGGAAGTTGTTTGGAAAATTAGTTAGCTTATCACAACCAGATAGGATCAATGTTTGTAAATTATAAAGATTGCAAACAGTATCCGGTAAATGTGTGATGCTAGTTTTAGATAGATTAAAATACCTCAAGTGCCTCAAAGTACCAATGGACTCCGGTACCTCACTTATATCAAAGCAACTCAAACTTAGAACCCTTAATAATGGTAATTGAGGAAGTAAATCTGTGAGAATCTTATCGGATAAGTAGAAACTGTCCCAACTTTTTACCTCCCCAACTGATGTTGCTAAGAATGTCCTCAAACTTCTGGCCACGGTGAATGCTTCAAACCTTTTGTAAGCAACATATCTTTCACGAACAAAAGACATATGGCGGTGCTTTTCCAACATCTCCTTCCTAATATTCTTCTCGTTCTCATTGTCTAACCTTACAAAAAAGTCGGTAGCAACCGATGTCGCCAAGTCATTCATGAGGTCATGCATCACAAACAATGATTCATTATTAGGTGCATGTTGAAAAAATGACCTTGACAATAACTCGTCAAAGAAGTCTTGACCCCAACGTTCTTTTGTTGTATCGCTTGGAGTTGGTTGTTGTAAGAACCCTTCTGCTATCCATAATAAAACCAATTCCTTCTTGTTAAACAAGAAGTCCTTGGGAAACAAGGAGCAGTATACAAACAACTGCTTTAAAGTTGCAGAAAGATCTTGGTAGCTTAGTCTAAGGGCAGGCAGAATTCCATTTTCATCTTTTAATCTCCATATCTCATTGTTTAACACTTCCTTCCAGTGTTCTACTTCATCTCTTTTTGTTCTCAACAATCTACCAAGTGCTATCAAAGCCAAAGGTAACCCGCCACATTTTTTCACAATACCTTCGGCATATGGTTTGAGCGACAAATATGAATCAAAGTCATTTACACCTAGTGCATGTCGAGCAAGTAAAGACAGAGCGTCGTCGTCTGAGAGGATGTGCAACTGCTTGTTAAGAGGATTGTGAACCAACTGTTTGAGCAATTGATCCTTCCGTGTTGTTATGACGATTTTACTTCCAGGAGCGCATGTATAAAATGGTCTGACTAGGGTTTCCCAATCTGCATAACTTTCACTCCAAACATCATCTAATACCAAAAGAAACTTCTTCTCCCTTAGGTGTGTTCTAAGCTCTTCCTGAAGCTGATTAAAATCTGAAAATTTCTTGTTTCCCCCTGCCACACATTGGTAGATAACTTTGCTTATAGCAAAACTATCAAACTCATCTGAAACACAGACCCATGCCTTTAGTTCAAAGTGATCCTCGACTTCCTCTTCACTATACAAAAGTCTAGCCAGGGTGGTTTTTCCAACCCCGCCCATACCAACTATGGGAACAATGCTATAGTTTTGATCACATGGTTCATCAGCCGGTGACAATAACTGTTGGACAAATGATTCTTTGTCAGCTTGGCGTCCAACAATACTAGATGGATCGACAACAAAGGTTTGAAATCTTCTATTATTATTATTTGTTGGCCTACTTTCACTACTAGAAAACTGCTAGGTTTTCGACAAGCAAATTTGTCGGAAATTTGTCGAAAATGCTCATTATCGACAAATTCGCCACAAAACAGTTAGTGAGAAAAAAACTTGTCGGTATTCCTGCTACCGACAAAACTACCACAAAATTTTCGGCAATTTTCCGACAAACGCTCTCGTCGCAACATTTCCGACAAAATTCTTGCAAAACACCATTTTATGTTTTTCTGACAATTCTCCGACAAAATTCTTGTCATCATATCTCAATACACGTGATGAATGCTCATACTTAACAAATTCACTATATGGTTAAATGAGAAATAATGTAACATTTTGACCCATACCTATGCAATCTTTTAGCCACAAACAATGCAAAAAAGAAAAAATAAAACTAACCCAAACAGTACAGAAGTTTGACCCATAACATTGCAGAATTTAAACTAAACATTGCAACATTTTGACTCGTAGCACTGCAAAATCTTAACCAAAACATCGCTCTGTTTTTGACCCATTATATAACATGTTTAAACAGTGACTGAATACTAATAAAATTTTAAGAATATTTTTTTTTAAAATCAACCTTTTAATATATGAGAATGAGCTTTCTCCCGTTTGCGTTTTAGCAAAACGTTTGCTAGAACCAAATCTACACTGAGTGGATGGATGGAAAACATGTTATTATATAAGTGAAGAACAGTAAATAATTATTGGTCCAAGATCAAGCATGTGTTCAGGCAGATAAGGTTAATAGCGTGTGTTTGTTTTGACTTATTAGCCTCAATTAGAAGCCTAACTAACAAGAGCGTTAAAGACCCTAGTCTAACGAATTTCATTAATAGATTACGAAATAAAAATGGAAAGGCTGTTGATTTCATTAAAGCTATGTCAGTAACAGATGGATGGATGAATATAGAAAGAAAGAAAGAGAGAGAGATATTGGAATACCTGGTTTGGAATGAAGAAGAGTCCGATTAGGAGAAGGACGGAGTCGAGCGTAAATGGGAGAACATTAGTTGGCTGGAATGCTGCTGAGAAGATTAGGTGGGGAGAATTAGGGCTGAATAATGATAGCGGGAAATTGGGGAAAATATAGCGCCTAAAACATTAGAAGCGGGAATGGGGTTTTCGGGATTATTTTTTTTTTTAATATTAATTGTTTCAATTTTATTTTATTAATTAACCAGGATTCTATTACCCCGCGTTTTGTGGTGGGAGCTCCTGTTGCGTTTAGGGTTTGGTGGACGTTAAAGTTTGCGCGTCGCTGTAGGAGCTCCTGTTGCGTTGATGGTTTCGTGGACATAAAAGATACTATAATGTGCAATGGGTCGAGTTACTCGAGTTTGACTCGAATAAAGACTTGAAACGAGCCAAGCCTAAATAAACTATATCTCGAGCACGAACCAAAAAAACAAGCTTGTTTAGTACATAAATAGGGTTGTATACGAGCCGAGTCGATTCGAGCCAGGCCCAGCTCGAGCTCGAGCTCGAGCTCGAACCTAAACCGAGCCAGCTCGGCTCAGCTCGTTTTTCTGATCGAGCTGAAAAGTCGAGCTCGAGCTCGGCTCGTAAATGTTCGAGCCGAGCTCGAGCTGGCTCGAGCCAGCTCGATATATTTTTTTTTTAATTTTTTTATTTTTTTACAAATATTTATTAAATAAAAAACAATAAAATTAAATAAAATTACACATAATCATGTATATTTTTTTTATTTTTCTAAATTACACAAGCCTAAGTCGAGCCATCGAGCCGCGCCACGAGTCGAGCCATCGAGCCGAGCCACGAGCCAAGCCACGAGCTGAACACCCCTGGCTCGAGCTCGGCTCGATTACAAAACGAGCCAGCTCGGCTCGGCTCGAAAACAAAACGAGCCTCTTCGAGCCGAGCTTTTTTCGAGCTTTTTTCGAGCGAGTTTCGAGCGAGCCTCGAGTCGCGAGCTTTTTGTACACCCCTATACATAAATCCGTAATCGAGCTTTGCTTATCAAGCTCAAGTCAACTCACAAGCCTAACGAGCCACACGTTTATATAAACTTTAATTAATATATTACATATATATATATATAATATCATAAAATTATGTAAAAACTAAGTTACATATAAAATAATAATTGTAATTAATTTAATAAACAAGCTCGCCTCGACGTATGGGGTGATAATAAGGGATCAACCCGTCAAACCCGGTAAACCCAACCCGTAACCGATAAGCGCCTGAGGGGCTCACCCCTAACCCGGCTTGTTTGCACTCCTACTTTCTACGGCTACTCTATGTTGTCAAAGATGTATAATGTGCTCAAGGCACATATGCATACATAACATAGCTACTACTGACGGGCTCCGTACATCATGTTGTAGTGACTTATAGTATATCATAAAAGACAATAACAAGTGTAGTTACTTATGACCTATATCATAACCGTAAACCACTATTTGATACACAAGCCACTAAATTGGGTCCCTACATCATGTTGTATCATAACGGAAAATAACAAGTGATACATGCCCTAATGACCATATTAGGCCTTTATATATATACAGGTCTTTAATATGTAACATTAGGTATTGAAAGGCTATATCTGTTCACAACAGCTAATACGATGTTATAGAAGGCTAATAGTTCATATTTTTGTATCTCTTAACGCCCATTATGGCATTTATCACGTTAGATTGGGTATCGGTTATATCATGTTGTAGTGAGATTAGATCGTAATGGACAATAAAGAGTAATACATACCCTAATTGACCATATTTGTTGTTGATATATCTTAATAACCCATTATGACTATAATTACGTAACATTAGGTACTAAACAAGCCTTAATGGTGAATCATATTATATCGGAACGAACAATAACAAGTCAAACAAGCCCTAATAGACACATACACACACTATCCTACATATGTCGACCGGGAAGACTCACACGAATATGAAGAGCACAATTCATAAAGATATATTATTTTAATATAAATAAGAACGTTATTTTATTTATTTATTAATTAATTTTCTTTATTCCCCAATAGTAACAAAATAAAATTTTAAAATAATAAGGTTTTGTAGGAAATTTGTCACAAATTGTAAACCTTTGCGACATACTTCCCACAAAACTTTATATTTATCAATTTGTTTTATAACTTAATATTAGAGATAAAAAAGCTAAAAAACATAGATTTGTGGGAAATTAGTCACAAGATTTATATTATTTTGTGGAAAAATTGTCGCAAACTGTAGCTGTTGTGAGAAATTTGTCGCAAATTGTAAACAATTGTGACATATTTCCCACAAAACTTTATATTTTTATTTATCAATTTGTTTTATTACTTAAAATCAGATATAAAATAGCTAAAAAGGGAAAACATAGATTTGTGGGAAATTTGTCGCAAAATTTATATTGTTTTGTGGGAAAATTGTCGCAAACTATAAACTTTTGTGTATTAACATTCTTAGTACTAATAAAATAAAAATTTAGTAAATGAAAAATAAGGTTTTGTGAGAAATTTGTCGCGAATTGTAAACATTTGTGACATGTTTCCCACAAAAAATATTTATCAATTTATTTTATTACTTAATATTATATATGCCTTCCAAAAAAAACTTAATATTATATATAAAAAGAAGTAACAAGCTAAAAATTATAGATTTGTGGATAATTTGTCGCAAACTGTAGACATTTGTGACAAATTTCTCACAAAACATATACTTTTTTAATACAATAATTACTCATTAGTACTAATAGAAAAATTAATAAATAAAAAAAGGGTTTTTTGTGGGTAATTCGTCGTAAATGATAAACGTGTGCGAGAAAACATGGTTTTGTCGGAAAGTTGCCGCAAGTTTTAATGTTTTTTTCGACAAAATTGCGACAGAGATAATTTTTGTGTCAAAATTGTCGAAAACGTGTGGGTAAGTTTTTTGTTTTCCTGTTTGTCGAAAACTTGTCACAAATTGGTCGCAAATTTTGAGTTGTGAGAAAATTGTCAGAAATTTTTGTAGTAAAACAAGCCATTTTCTAGTAGTGTTTGAACCACTGTGACACTCAAACCAAGAGTATCTTTCTCCTTAACTAGATCTTGTAATTTGGTGGAAATATCATCTAACTGGGCAAGCATAGTTGTAGTACTCCATGAGAACTTTGTGCAACAAGTTGGGATTAGCTTTTTTACCTTGCTGGTGATGCCTTCTGTCTCGTGGGTGGACTCACTTTGCATGGCTTCGGTGACCCAACCATCGAGTACGTCATCTATGTCATAAGCCAAATGCTGGAGCTCTTTCAGCCACTCTTTCACAGAAGTATCAGTTATCTCCTTCCTAGAAGCATCAGCAAGCACACGTTGGATTTGTTTCAATGATCTGTGCCATTTCTTGATCTCAGCATCAATTCCGTTGTAGCGAGCAATGCTTTTCAGAGTTACAGAGGTCAGCTTCTCAAAGAGCACATCAAGGAAGGCAGAAAGCACGAGTTCAGCCATGATTATGGTCGTGAAATTGTTGAAATTGGTGAAGATGGAATTGCTGTTAATTGTTACGTTGTTGATGGTGGTTTTAATCATTCACTGTAGGCTAAAGGTTTGTATTATTGTTTTAAAGCAGCCAGCAAGAAAAAGATAGCAGTACATAATAATTAAGCTTATCTCTTCCATGTGAATGTGGATTATACACGGGGACCAGGAGGATATGAAAAGATAAAGTCATTTCTTTATCTTTTTTACTTCTTCTCATTTTACTTTTTGTGTTAATGGGTTTGCATATAAAGCCAAACCAATCTCAGTGGGAATTGATTGGTTTGGGCCAGCTTTTGAAACCTGATTTTCAAATTCAGTTCTAAAATAATAAAAATCTTGTCTGCCACTTTGTAAATCGTAATCCATGTTACTATTACTTTAGTAATTATAATCTTTTTGTTGAACAGTCACACTTGAGTAATTATTAAGTGTAAGAAATCAAATACCATAATACTTACCCGTCCTCTAAAACTGGAACCTGAACCACCAAGTTGGGGATACTTCAATCAGTCGACTCAAAAACATAGTCAAAACTCATAACCTGAAACGCAAACACTGCCCATAAATACAATTCAAAAGAATAAAAGATGGTAATGATAACAAGGGTAGTGATGATAAAACATTGTTATTAGAGCACTCACATCCCATCCACCAAATATATGTGAGTGTGACCACCAAATTATATGGGGTGAGTGTAAGTGGTTGTAAGTGGAGGAAAGAAAAAATATTTTGTGAAAACACTGTTCCACCCTAAATATGAAAAGCTACTGTTCACCCCTATATATATTTTAATATTTTTGTAAGTAGTCGTGAGTGAGGAGAGATAAAATGTAATGATAAAAGTATTAAAAAGTATTATTATTTTAATTAGGAGAGAGAGAAGATTTAAGGGTGAAGTAGTGTTTTTTAATGTAATTTGATAGATAGGATTTGGTGGAGGGGATGTGAATGCTCTTAGTCAACAGTCAACCATCAGAAACTATGGCACAAATCAATCACATTTATTTGTATTTAGTGATAATTACTATTGCCTTGTTTATAGATAGTTAGTTACCGTATTGTATTCTATTTATACACAATGTATTTCTAAAGAATGGCAAGCATTATCAATGATATCATATTGTTAATATGGTATCAGAGCCTTGATTACCATTCACCCTATTCATTTTTTTCTCACCACCTTCTTCTTCCTTCCAACCACCGATTTCGACCACCCTACGGCAATACACCATGTCCGAAAAGGAAGGTTCCTCCAACCCATCGGTTTCGACCAATATCAAACACCTTCACCCAGTTTATTCCGTCACTAATATCCAAAATAAAGTTCGAATCCTCGATGGCGAAAAGGTTACATACTTGTCATGGGTCAAGCTTTTTAAGCTTCATGCCAAAGGCTATGATGTTCTGGATCATATTGACGGATCCAGCCCACCGCTGAAACAAACGACGGTTATGAAGCATGGATGAAAGTCGACTCCGTAGTCCTTTAATGGATATACAGAACGCTTTCAGACCGCTATTGGAAACGTGTTCTTGATGATATTGTCACAGCTCAACAAGCGTGGGACAAACTCCGATCGATATTTTTTAACAATAAAAATGCTTGTGCTTCTTCTCTTTTGCAAGCCTTCACGACCACCACGCTCTCCTCATGCTCATCATTGAATGATTATTTTCAGCGCCTCAAAGACATCTCGGAGCAATTGAAAGATGTCGACCAACCAATACCCGAGTCCAGGTTAGTTTTACAAATGATTCAAGGTTTGCCCCAGGAATATGATACCACCGCTGCTTTCAATGCCCAATCCAACACCTCTTGGGACGATGCTCGTGACATGATCGAACGCGAGCAACGCCGCCAAGCCTCCCGCCAACACTCGGCCCTCACTGCTCCTCGCGGGTCCACGCCTACACACACCAACAACCTGACCCCACCCTCTCTCACCAATCAGCCTCCACCACCCTCTTACAATCCTTCACAAACCATTGATCCATACTCGCAACGCCAACCATCTCGTGGTAAGGGTCGTGGCCGAAGCGGATATCGCGGAGGTCGTGGCAACTACTATGGAGGACGTGGCCGCTCCAACACTTACTCACCACAATACAACACCTACCCTAACCCAAACACTTACCCACCAAATCCAAACCCAAACGCCTACCCCACCGTCGTGCCCACACCCGGCCCAGTCCCCTTGGTCTGCCTCCTGGAATAGGCCCAATACCCCAACCAATCCACCATCCAATCCCAACCAGGCCCAACAACCTCCCACTCCACCAAACTCACCCCAACACTACCCGCCCTCTTCCTACCCAGGCTTCGGCCTTACTGCACAACAACAAACCTTCGGCCCACCAGGATTTCCACCATAGCCCACTTACCAAAACCAAACCGTGGACCCCCTACAACCCACCAAACTCGGAGCAGCCTTATCTACTCTTACCTTGAATCAACCGGATCACACTTGGAACTTGGACACGGGTGCTTCATCTCATATCACTGCAGACCAAGGTCAGATCTCCTTTTATTTATTATCTTCTGTTAATACTAACATACATGTAGGTAATGGTCAGACTTTGCAAATTTTGGGTTCGGGCCATGGCTCACATACAATCAATGACAAATCCTACACCTTAAATAACATACTTTATGCCCCAAATGTCGTTAAAAACCTTATATCCATAAGAAAATTTACTTGTGATAATCTTTTGTCTATTGAAATTGATCCTTACGGTTTTACTTTGAAGGATCTCAAGACTGGACAACGACTTTCACGCCATGACATCACCGGTGATCTTTACCCTTTCACTCCACCAACTCAAGTCCTTTTGACAGCATCTTCAAATAAGTGGCACGACGGTTTAGGCCACCCCGGTTCTCAAGTTTTGCATTTCCTTTCTAGTCATTTTAATATTTTCTGATTCTTTTTTCTTATTCAAGACAGGAAAACAAGCCAACCACTCGCTCAAGGTCGATGTGAAAACGGTCTCTATGTGCTTCGGGACAAATCTTTTGCTTTTGTTGCTTCTGTTTCCTCTAATAAAACGTCCTTTGAATTATGGCATAATCGCCTAGGACATGTTGGTTTTGATATTATTTCTATTTTGAACAAACATGGTTGTTTATCTTTTACTTCATTATTGCCTAAACCAAATGTTTGCTCCCCTTGTCAGTTGGCTAAAGCACATAAATTACCTTTTAATTTGAATGAAAAACGTGTCTCTCATCCCCTTGATCTTGTACTCTGTGACTTATGGGGACCCTCACCCGTTTTGGGTAAAAATGGTCATAAATATTACGTGGTTTTTATTGATGATCACTCAAGATTTTCATGGTTATATCCACTTAAAACAAAAAATGAATTCTATTCGATTTTGGACACTTTTTTACGCCTTGTTCAAACACAATTTTCTCGCAAGGTTAAAGTTTTCCAAAGTGATGGGTTCGGAGTTTGTTAATTATCATGTCCGAAATATTTTTGACACCAATGGCACATTTCATCGTCTTTCTTGCCCCAACACCGCTCCTTAAAATGGTAGAGCGGAAAGGAAGCATCGTCACATCGTAGAAACGGGCTTAGCCATGTTATTCCATGCCCGTGTCCCTATAACTCATTGGGTTGATGCTTTCACCTCCGCTACCTACATTATAAACCGTTTACCAACAAAAGTTTTACAAGAAAAATCTCCATTTGAGATACTTTATTCCAACAAACCCAATTATGCCAATTTTCGTGTCTTCGGTTTTTGTGTGTACCCATACCTACGAGACTATGCGCCTCACAAACTTTCACCTCAAAGCATTCCTTTCATATTCATGGGCTATGCCCCACAATACAAAGGCTATAAATGCTTTGACCCCATCACGTCTCGTATGTATGTCACTCGCCATGCTCGTTTTGATGAGACGTCTTTTCCTTACAAAGATACTTCATCACACACGAATATTGCATCTCTTTTCCTATCTACCTTTAATGAACCAACCTTGACTAAACCCACCACATCGACTCCTCCTCATCCCACTGTGTCATCACCTAAATCTCAACAATCCACCACAACATCCTGTTCCCTTTGCAAACACCCCACAGAACCATCCAACCCACCCATCAACCTCGAACCCACACCCTCATCACCACCACCTTCACCCGCTTCTGCTCCTACTACTTCCCAACCTCATGAGCCACCATCACCTCCTTCTAACCCACCGATCGACCCTCATGTCGTGCCTCCATCACCTACCCCAACTCATCCTATGGTCACTTGATCAAAAGTCGGTACCTACAAACCCAACCCCAAACATACCTCCTACTTAGCCTATGCCATGCACTCATGCCTTCATGCTTCTCTTCTCACCACTGTTGATCCTAAAGGTTTCAAAACCGCCTCTAAACATCAACATTGGGTGGACGCCATGAATGCCGAGCTTCATGCTCTTTCTAATAATAAAACGTGGACTCTTGTCCCACGGCCTCCATCTACTAGTGTTGTCGGATCTAAATGGGTCTTTCGCACTAAATACCGATCTGATGGTTTTATCGATTTCCACCACACGTTTAGTCCCGTTGTTAAGGCATCCACTATACGTGTTGTTTTATCATTAGCGGTAATCAACAGTTGGTCTCTTCGCCAACTAGATATTAACAATGTCTTCCTAAATGGTTTCTTGTCCGAGACCGTTTATATGGAACAACCTCCCGGTTTCATCAACTCCAAATATCCGAATCATGTTTGCAAGCTAAACCGAGCTCTTTATGGTTTAAAACAGGCCCCGAGGACGTGGTTTCAACGCTTAAGTTCTTTCCTCATCACCTACGGTTTCAAATGCAGCCGTGCGGACCCGTCTCTCTTTGTGTTTCACCAAGGTGACTCCCTCATGTATCTCCTAGTTTATGTCGACGATCTTATACTCGCTGGCAACAAATCTTCATTGATTAACACCTTCACCACTCGCTTGCATCAAGAATTTGCTATAAAAGATCTCGGCTCATTAAACTACTTTCTTGGTCTTGAGGTTCTTCACAACGACAATGGCCTTGTTCTCACTCAAACCAAATATGCAAACGACATCATTACTCGTGCCGGTCTCACCCATGCTAAACCCGTGCCTACTCCACTCTCCACCACGGATGCTTTTGTAGCTGATGGTGTTCCATTTGATGACCCAACCTTTTATCGATCCATTGTTGGTGCTCTCCAATACTTGACCATTACACGTCCAGACTTGGCATATGCAGTGAATCAAGCATGTCAATATCTACATGCACCAACTGAAAAACACATTCAATAAGTCAAAAGGATATTACGGTATGTTAAAGGGACCATCTCACACGGCCTTGTGTTCACTCGTCCCACTACCCCGATCATCTTGGGATATTCTGATGTAGATTGGGCACGGTGTATTGAAACAAGACGTTCCATGTATGGCTACTCCATCTTTCTAGGCAGTAACTTGGTTTCATGGAGTGCGAAGAAACAACCAACCGTTTCACGTTCAAGTTGTGATTCGGAGTATAGGGCAATGGCTAATGCAGCGGCTGAGATAGTTTGGATAACACATCTATTACAGGAACTTCATGCGCTTCCTCCATCTCGTCCGACTCTCTTATGTGGCAATCGAAGCGCCTTATTTATGAGTCAGAATCTGGTTTCTAACAAACGAGCTAAGCACATCGATCTGGACTACCATTTTGTTCGTGAGTTAGTTATGTCCGAAAAGCTTCATACTAAAGTTGTTCCTACCAAGCTTCAACTAGCGGATATCTTCACCAAAAGCCTGCCTCGACCTCAATTCGAGTCTTTTAGAGATCTTCTTCGTGTTCATCCGCCTCCGTTTTGCTTGACGGGGGATAAAAGATCATAATCCCACTAATTGATCATAACCCCGCTGACCTCTCCTTGATTCTCGCCTAGTCCTCTATACACTTTATTTGTATTATTTAGTTTCTATATGTACTCATTTGTAATTACTTTATTTCCTTCTTGTACTATGATAAATCAAGTATATAATAAAATCACCTCTCTTAATCATTAAGAGAGAGTCTACCCTCACACTAATACGGCTTCATTCTCTTTTCGCCAGCCTTTCTTTCTTACTCGCGGCACTGCCGCTACGGTCTACGGTCTATTGGCTGCAAATCCAACTTTGCTACATGCACAAACTTACCCATAAAATAATACTGTGATCAACACATGGTTTCCGCCCATCTTTTACGTGAGTCGTGAACATTAACATAACTAACCCGGTTCATGCGATCATATTTCTTGAACACCCGAAAGCTTGGCTGATCTTACCTCCCGACAGCTACACAACAATCACCTTTACCTGCCACAATCTTGCTTCTTCTTCTCGGATGCTTACTTTCTTGCATTTCCATCCCTTCTTGTTGATTATTTTTTTTTCTCTCGATCAATTTTAACCCTTTTGAGGCAATCTTAGTACCTAACAAAGACGGATCCTTTATATCATACCAATCCTTCTTTTAAAATGGGTCAACTGCTTTCTTCTTCAATTTTTTAAAGTTCCATGGACAACTCATCAATGTGCCGCCTTGCATCCTCCACCGTTATCGGCACCGCTGCCAATGCTTCTTTCAATTTCTTATTATCCATGGTAATTACCGCGACCTAAGGCTGCTCTAAACCTCTCTCCTTCTTCTGCAATAAAACAGCCCCTTCAAAACACAACCCGGTTTTGCCTACTGCTGCGTTTTGCCCTGCAGCGAAGGGCTTCACCCTTTCTCGAAACCGACTCTCAAAACGGCCTTCTTTCGCACCTGCTCTGATACCAAATGTTGGTTTCAGGCCTAAGATAACACACACAAAAACTCACAAGTATTGAAAATAAAAGATCTGCACTAGTTTTGTAGAGAGAACAAAGAAAAGCTACACTTTATTCAATGAGATAACAGGCCTTAAATAGGCTACAAACCAAAACAGAATACACCTGCTACTATCTATTCCAAAGGAAACTCCTAAAGACTCGATTGACTCACAATCAAACCAACGTTAACTTTGACTTACTAGACTTATTCAAACTGAAAATACTACATAAATAATAAACTAAAACACATAAACAAACGGCCAAATACCCAGCTGACCCAGTTGACTTATTTGACCCGCGACCCGTTTGACCCGACCCATCAAGATTATCCAACAGCATGCATTTTTTTAAGTCATGCAACCAATCATGAAATATTCCCAACAAGCATAATTACTTACCAACGCCAAGGTGAGTGTTTACACTAGCATAACGTGCAGTACCAGTAAGATTTTTGTTTTCCCGGAAACAAAAAATTACATGTACATATCAGTTGTGATTCCGAACAGCAAGCTTGTGTGTCTGGACATCCCTATACTTTTTTGCAAGACCATAATCTATAATGTAAACCTGTTTCAATAAAAACATAAATATGATGATAATCAGAATCTCTGTAAAAAATAAATACATAAACAGATGATTGCAGATAAACGTAGCAGAACCCATGTTAGGATGAAAGTTAATAAAGTATTTTAATTCACTATACATGGAATTGAGTTTGTACATGACGAGGTATGTCCCGGCTCGGTCAAGCCGGTCAACACCCAACGTTATTTATACTAATATATATTATTTAATATTAACCCAATAGCGAGGCCCATCGCAATATAGCTTGTATTAAGGTTACTGGGCTGAGGGTTTTATAGAGGCAACCCCCTAACTGGGCTTGGTGCCAATGGGCTATTTGCCCATATAGTTAGGGGTCTGTGATGGTGGCCCATTAGTTCCCTATTTAAGAGGTTCACCTCTAACCCTAGGGAACGGGTTGGAGCCTATCACACTTTTTGTGTCTGTGATAGGAGGAAACTCCTGGCAGTCGCCTCCATCCCTCTTTCTTTTCCTTTTTTCTTGTGGTTGTAGATTTGGATCTTGGAGACGGAGAAGACGCTGTGTGGTCACGTTCATCTTCATCATCGTTGGAATATCTACCCGTAAAGGTACATGTTTCTTCAGTACACATCACAATAAACCTTTTTAACAGAAAGATAAAATCAACATCATCATCATCATACTCAGTCAATCCCACCAATAGCAAAAACTAAGGTAGGGTCTGAGGAGGGTAAGATATAGACAGCCTTACCTTTAACCCATGGGAATAGAGAGGCTGCTTCCAGTGAAACCCCAGCTCGATAGTGGCTTTGTATCAAGCCTTGGACATAAGGCACATAAAACTTAGCAATCGGGACGAACCTGATTAGTACATGTACCCTGTTGTCTTTTAGCTATCAACGCCACCACATGATGCATGATTAACCGTCCATCATTTTAACGTTATTTTCACCAAATTAGTAAAATAACGTTAAAATTAGTGCAACTTTACTTTTGCCCCCCGATGACCACACATATATATACATTATATGCGCACAGCCGTAAGGGGCTCAAACAGAAAGATAAAATACTTTATATAAATAAGTTTATAAACAAAAATACCAAAATTTAACATTGGATTGAAGATTGAATTGTAAAGGTCATAACTTGCAAAAGAGAATACATGATTTGCCCTTCGTCCTAAACCCATCAAAAAGTTGTCCGGTTTTATATCACGGTGAAAAAAACCTCTTGATCAATGCATATATTCAAGTCTGTTTATCTGCATAAATCAATATAAGAAGTGTAAGTGTTGGTACAATATGCTCAATTAATCTCGTTATACAAGGTGTGATACTTACCAACTGATCTGCAAGCATTAAAACTGTTTTCTGTTGGTTCAGGCCCTAGATCACTCCCTCACTCACAAATATATGTATACGTAAATGTGTAGAGGAAAAGAAGAGTAAATGGAAAAGCTTGTTCTATTCAATAAACAACAACAACTATATATAGCCTTACAAAAAGAGACGTTGGAACATTATAAAATACAATAAAAAATAACTAAACTCACCTAAAGATCCGAACAATTTATGACCCACTACTCCTATTAACTTCCACTAATTAAACTTGGTCAATATTGACCAAAGCAAATAATAAATGTTAGAAGTTCCCTTTATTCCAGCCACTACTTCAACTAACTAATTTCATAAAACCCGGTCAACTTTGGACTTCTTCCTCAGTGAACCGTTTGACCCGAGAACACACCCAAAACTACTAAATTTGCTGACCCGGTTCAGTAGTTCAAGGGTCGATACCCTGACCCGATAACGTGTCGACTTGTGATCTGTAAACGAACCCGATTATTCCAACATTTTCAAAATGAATTTGCGGTTACAATAATTAAACAAATCTTCTAAGCTTGGTCCAAGAAGATCAATAACCATAGCATTATATTCTCCTTCAACTCCAATCCATTTGTGGTGTGGAACACCAGCGGTGTTAATTTAAAAAAGAAGTGTGTAGTCGTAAGTATATTGACATAAAAAACAACAATATATACAGACAGAAAGCCGAGAATGACAACAAACAATGAAGAAAATGTCACACCCTCAAAATCCACTTGCGGAGTTTTACCGCGAGGCGCATGACAAACCAGGATCCAAGTCAACGATCACAATAAACAACCTAAATGAACATATGCAATTTCAAAAACATAGTTTAAAATCCCCATATACAGCGGAAGCTTATTCTCAAAACATAATCCAAAAGTAAACCAAATTATTCAATGTTTGAAAACCATGCAACTCTAACTAGACGCCGTGCAGACGCGTGCACCCTAGTTCCGTAGTGCTACCTTAGCGACCTGAGAAAACATGTAAGAGTTACGTCAGCACAAAAATGCTGGTGAGTTCACAGGTTTTGTAATCAAAGTATCAAGTTCAACCTGTCCATACTATATCAATTTGTAAACCAAGTACGCTAGCTAGGCGTATGTTTTATTACTACAACGATTGGAAAACCATTACTAACTCGCAAACCAGATGTTGTGCCCGAATAGTAAACCTGTTCCTGTTTGAGACAATATGCACTCGCCCGGCCCTCCAAGCCGACGAGCGGGGTTGGTTACTCCCAATAGATCTATTCACATTTCCCCGTTGTGCTAACCCGCACATTCATGGTTTCCCCGGGACTTCCAAAGATCGTATAGTAAACCATAGAAACCCATAGTATGACAGTTGTTACCAAAACATAAGTTTAACACATGTTTTCTCCCCCAAAAAGTGAAACCAATTAAAAGAGGGGCCGTAAACTCACCTTAGGTTGCGTTACTTCGAAATACGAATAATATCAGCAAGTTATGCTAGCCCCGTAAAGCGGCGACCTAACATATGACAGTTACAAGTACTTAGACTAATAACCCGTAGGTTAGTTAGTCCCTAGATGTCCAGACCATAACCAAGTTCGTTTGAAAACACCGTGACTGTTAAATTAACCCAATGTACAAGACTCGACATCCCATTGGTGACCCGAGACTCCCCGTGTTATACTTGCACTCACAAACATACAATCATGCCATCACACTTAACATACGTTAAAGTCCAACAAGTTGTAGCACGTAGTTCAAGTATCACATAAACAAGTCCGAGCACATATTACCAAGTTACTAGATATGTTACGGGGTTCCTAGCATGTTCTTAGGTGTCAAATCGGGTCCCGAAATGCTAAATTACACTTACAGCAGTACAGGCGATTAGGAAAAGTCAACTAGTGATTACGTGGGTCAACAGGCATTTAGGAATGCTAATCGCCTATACTATAGGCGATTACGGTCATGCGGTATGCAATTCATGAGTTTATAGGCGATTACGTCGTAAGGCATGCAATTCAGGGCTTAACTAGCAATTAGGATCGTAAATGCATGAAGTAAAGGCAATTAGGCCCCTACTCGCCTATACTATAGGCGAATAGGACTCCATTTCAGGCGAATAGCCTCCTATTCGCCTATAGCATAGGCGAATAGGATCCCTATTCGCCTTTAGCCCAGCTGTTCCAGTTTTTCGCGCGTTTAACACTCCAAATCAGATCCAGAACGTGTGTAAACATCAAATATCAATCAAACAACCATACCAAACATATTTCAATCAAAATCCTTCGTTTAACCTCGTTCTATCAGCCCTGCATGCAACCATGTAACCCAAAAACAATACACATAGCATGAAACATCACATTAACATGCATAACCGTAACCCTAATGAACAATTACTCAGATTTCATCAACATGCTATCATCATCAATCTGTAACTACCTTAATATCATGCTAACAATCCTTCTTGAATCACAAAAACCCTATCTTTTAATCATAAACACACATACAACATGCATAATAGTTAGAATCCAATTAACAACGATTATTAACGAATTTCAGAAGACACATACGTTTATAAACAGGTCTGGACCATTAGGGATTCAGTAAAAACATTATTAAAGATTGTATGAATGAAAACCACACCTTAGATTTGTAATAGATTGATGTAATAGGCTCGAAATCTTGTGTTTTGATCCAAAATCGTGTTCCAGAGGTTGTGTGTGTGTTGGGGCGAGTTGTGGGACGACTAGGGTTGCTATAATGAAGTTTAGGAGGTCAAGTATGGTATTTATAGTCGTTTTTAGTCGTCCAGCACGTTATAGGCGAGTACGCAGCAGCATCAGGCGAATGGGGCTCCTAATCGCCTATAGTAGGGGCGATTAGGGCCTACTCGCCCCTGATGAAGCCCTACTCGCCTCCCCTATAGGCGATTACAGCTCCTATTCGCCTATAGGGTCTGGTTCAGCATATTTGGCGCGTTAAACTCCGTTTTAACATATGTTAACACATTTTCACATACCGAGAAGTCACATAATGATTGTAAACACATAATACTTGCAAACAAACACATTCACACTCGTTCACCAATTCCCGGGACTCGAGACTTGTATGTTCCCTATGCTCTGATGATTCTACGAATCGTCACCCTTTGTACACTTGGTTAAGGACTGACATCTAATGAGCCTTTAGACTAACATCTAATGATCCTCTATACTAAACTAACAGTTCCCGAACCGTAACACGACTCAACTAACCCCGTTAAGTATAATATACGCGTGACTCGCTAAGGTAGACTTTAATCTAGACAACGTTGGCCTCATAGTGAAGCTGCGGATGCTTGGTCTTAACAGATTCTTGGGAACAAAAACAAGTTAGGCCGCAGATAAAATAGTAATGGAATATATTTTTTTGTAAATTTTAAGCTGATACTCTGCCGGTTTATTTCACTAGCTATTACTGTACAATTAAATTACTTTTAAACTTAGTATTAACAGTTGAATGAAATTGCTATCTTTTATTTTACCTAATAACTTATGTATCTTTACCCTTCCCTTTACACTCAAATTTATGTTATATCTCTTACAAATGGTTAACTTGATGCTATAAGGTTACTAGGTTAGGAACACTGCCAGATGTTGTTACATACAACACCTTAGTTATTGCATATTCTTGACCTTGATGCAGGCTATTCAATCCTGAACAGAATGAGAGAAGCAGACTTATATCCAAATCTCATTACATATAATCCTAGAAAACAGTTATATTGGATTGTTTGGATAATACAATCTTGGTAACAATACAATGTACACGGTATGTTTATTATATACTAAATGAAAAGGCACGACTTGTTGACAGTTAATGTCCGAACAGGTATGTTTGTTCACAGTTAACTGCCACCCTTTCTTGATTTGGCGCCAAAACTTTAACTGTCAGGGGTAATCTTGTCTTTTCACCATGAGCCGGATATTGAACCTTCTGTTTTTGTGTTGCTGCTTCGAATTCTTGCTGACCCATTTGAGAGTATGATAATAACCATCTTTGCAGCCTTTATAATTGATCCATATTTGACCCATTTGTAGTTATGTTGCAGCCTCTTCTTCTGATCCATATCGACCCGTATTGCAGCCTAGTACATTGTGACTAACTAACATACATATACCTATAATCTATTGTTATTCTACATACACACATATTACATACATACTAATACATATGTTCGTCATTTACATATTTACAAATATATACAGAAACAAGTTTGTATTTACATATTTAATATCAGCAATCACATATAATCCTAGAATAGCTGGTGTTTCCAGTCATTCCTTATAATCAAGATGCTCTGATCCTTTTCATGAAATGATTATGCTAGGAATCTCACCATGTATGTGCGTGCCATTATTATATATTAGTTGCCAGATCCTAACTTAACATGGATGTTAAGCTAGTGTTTAGATCTGCTAAACGCTAACTCTAGAGCAACAATGCTGTAACAATGACATGTATCATCATCATTTCTCAAGTTTATAATATCATATATTCTGTTTGTCAGACATGAAACAACTATGCTTTACGGTACATGAATGTATGATTCAGCTGCAAGTTATCTCAAGGTCTAAAGGTCACAAGTTCAGTTACCCCTTAAAGCTGCAAGTTATGCTTCATTGGTTCTACCTTTCACTCAAAACCATATTTTTTTTTCAAAAGGTAGGAATGTAGGATTGACCTGCAAGAACAAATAATCTCCATCCTGTATCCTTCACGCAGGAACAACTATTTTAAGACTCGTGCGTCAAACCTTCAAACTATTGGGCACATTGTTCACCTTATTCTATAACTGTGGACTGTTTTTCTTTCTTGTGAAATGTGAATCAGATATTGTGTATCAAGTTCACTAATTAAATGTTATGTATGAACCTGACCCATGTATCAGATTTCAAACGTGTGCATCATTCCTGTTCAATAAACCCTGTTCAAAATCAGCTAAAAAACAAAGAGTGCTCGGTTGCTTACCGCTGGAGCAGCCCCAGTGGCGAAGACTGGGACGGTGGAAGGAGCGGGTCACAGGATCAATCAATTTTGTGATATTTGTTGGAAAGTATTAATCAAGAAATTCGTATTATATCGAAAGTCAACCGAAAAGTCAACAGAAGAAGAAAAGGCGCCAAATATGGAAGTGTTGTGTCGGTCGTTTAGTTTTACGGTTTAATAACCGTCATTTATCCTACGTATAAATACCCCATATGTATGTTTTATTTGTGTGTGGAAATAATATTCATTGTGTGCATATTATAAAATTCCCTCCACCCTCTGTTCTGCTATCATCGAGTCCCTGCATCAATTGTGATGCATACTCCTATCCTATTTCATGTTCATCTATGATTGATCCAAGATCTGAAGGGGCCTCAACAATATTTGTGTAAACTGTAAATTGAGGAGCTATCAATCTATCATAAAAGAGAATGGTATAATAATATATGGGCCTCCTGGATGGTAATTAGAGTTGGAAAATTAATGATAGCCCAGTTGACTGGAAATAAGCCCAAAAATTAAGCCTATTATTAGATCAAATTTAACATGGTACAAGTGTGGGCTGAATAAGAAAATTACTAGAGTGCAGTGGGCTTGGACTAGGTAAGATATTATATCTTTATATGGGCCAATAAAAATTGGGGTAGTTGTCTTATGGTTTGGGATTGGTGGAAAATAATTTGGGCTCATATGGTGATAATTTGATCGACAAAATTATTGGTTTAAAATATGTTACCAATTCGCAAGCTTTAATTTGATTGGATGCGTGGTCATTTCTTGGAGTGAAATCGAACAAACATGGATTGGGACTTAATACCGATCACCATAGAATAATTTTGAGCGAGTATGTATTCAGTTTGGTTAGCTAAACGGGTTGAGAGTGGCAAATAGAAGTCAACAAATGTGGCTTGGTCCAAACGCATATAATAAAGCCAACAAGGCCTCCGATTCAATTCGAACTTTTCACACGTGTCTTGTTAGGGCTTTGCTTTAGAACATGTATTTTTTTTTTCATTGTAATAAAGCGTACACGTATTGTCGCTTCTCTTGGGCAATTCAAAAGCCTACATTGAGTAATAGGATTAAGACATCAAAAAAAAAAAAAAAAAAAAAAAGTTTACAAGTGTAGTGGAAGTAGATGAGGTGGACCTGATTTTGCACCTCCCTATCGCGCCTGCTAGTACACTCACAGGGTGCCCTTGGCACCCACGGCGCGGTATTCAACGTCATTTAGGCTGATGTGCCCTTGATGAGGGGACAACCTGTGTGAAAGAAGATGAGTTGGAATCAAACCCTGGTTGAGAGTAGTGTCTTTGATTGGTTGTTATGCGATCATAGCTAGTACCAAGCCGATTAAAGAATATGGATCAAAGTTACTAACCTGTTACTGTTACATATTTTTGCAAACCAAATGGGTTACTGACAAACTTCAAAAGTGTAGTTAAATTGATTCGAAGTTGTTATTATGTGAAGGATGTCTTGCAGCTGCGTGCAGCTCATCTGCAGCTGACCAAGCATTTTATTAGAGCAACAAAACCAATTGTTTAAAAAACAAAAAATAACTTGGCATTTATTGATAAACAAATTCACTATAAATAAATATCAGTTGGTTGACACTTAATAGAATAGCATACCTGATAAAACAGGCAGAACGGGTCATACGGGATGGTGGGTCAGGACGGGCCGCTTTGAAAAATTGTCATTTTGGTTCGGGTTTCGACAGAAATGAGTACGGGTCGAACATGGCCCTTAAAAAACGAATAAATTTTTCTGTATTAAAATAGAAAACGTTAATCCCATAAGCCCAGGCACATGCATTCGGCTTGAATTTTTTATTTTTCTGTATTAAATAACCTGAAAGACTTAAATACAAAGTCCAAACAAGGACATAGAGTTTTCAAAGATTATTTCATTCTATTTACCAAACCTTTAATTAATGAATAATAATCAGCAAGAAACCATTTGATGTGCAAAACATTCATACAATAAGTCAACATAAGTGCTTGAGTCCCAGGCTTAAAATGATGAGCTTCGGCTTTCTCTAGCTCGTGAACCCAAATACCAAAATGTATGTTGACAATCACTCCTTGGATCATTGCTCAGACTTTTTCTTAGCTGCTAATCTCAAAAGTAACCAAAACGAAATAAATTGCACCGCGCAAATGGGAAGATAGCCTTTATTCGTTGCATTCCATATCATTAAAACAGTGTATGTAAACACTCACTCCTTGGATCCTAGCTCAGACTTTTTCTTACCAACAACAATGAATCTGCAATCTGACCCATTACCAACTAGTGGTGGGGCTTTTAACCGAAACCCAACACCTACCCGAATAAAATATACTCTAAGCTGATTATGGTGTTTTCCGATTAACCATAACCTGAACAAAATTAAATCCATACCAGATCTCTATTATTTGGTTCGGTAATCGGATTGAGGTTATTTAAAAATTGGCTCCGATTTTTGTAGGTATACCATATACGTTTACATGTTCAATATACGCGTATGCCATGTGAAGAAACTTGACAGCCATTAGCTAAACCTGCAAATCATTCAAGTTCTCAACACTGTTCATACAACAATTTAGACCACTAACACGTAAGTATAACCACAAGTCATGATACAAGAAACACAAAGGCTAGGCAAAATATATTGAAATCTTTAAACTTGTTATTGAATATTACATTAAAGTAAAGATCATGATTAAACACAACTAAGATGCAGCAACACTTTACCAACAAAATACAATCGGTTCTTTTATACTTGAAGGTTGAAATCACCACAACTACCATAATCGTGAAAAGTCTAAGGTTTAGCTCCCTGCTGTGAATGTTGGAAAATCTCTTGCAGAATGCTTCTTGTCACAGTTGAGTCTGCAGCATCAAATCAGCCATGGTCAGTTTACTCTTAGATCAACTTGTGATATTAAAAAAGATCATACAAAAATTAAAGGATGGGAAATGTAACTAAATAATTGGCACTGCCATACGGCTCCAACATAATTCAAATGATTTTGACATATTCAAATACTTGGAAACTCTGCAATTCGGTGTCAAAGGATGGGAAATGTAACTAAATAATTATTCGCTCATTTGATAAAATCATTGAATATAGTGTCAAAAAAATGAGTTAAATTACCAAATAATGAAAGAGAGTGAAGATAATCACATAAACTCAAATAACTCAGTCAATAATCAACACTAGATTTGAAAAGATGTTACATTGGATGCAAGTCTTATTGGATTTACAATACTATACTAAGTATAGTATTTGATTAGTAGTAAGTCATGATTAAAACCAAATACTGTACAGCAATAAATTTTTAATATACTTTTGTCAATTACATATAAACAGAGGCTTAAAATGTACATATTACATGGAAATTCAATACACTAAACCCATTTGAATTTAATTATTTAAATAGGTTATAATGGGTTGAAAGTTGGAGTGTTATTCCTCAGACAAATCAGACACATAATATTAATATGCATTAACATACAAGCATTGATTTCATAATCAGTGTTAACAGACAATTTTCAAAGAAAGAAAACAGTAAACCACATATTTGTAAATACACTCAAAAGCGTGTGTTTAATAACAAGCAAAATTAATCAGTTAATTAATATTAAATCATTAAAGGTATAGAAGGAGAGATACCTTCATGTTAACTTCATCGTATGCTGATACAGGGGATATGGGAGATTAGGGGCCAGTAAGTCCCGTTTTTACAATATCTTTCTTTCAAAGCTGGGCAATCATTACTGATGTATAAGCTCAAGAGTGAAGGGAACAACAGTTGTGGTAGATCCTTCATCTTATGGCATTCCATAAAAGTGAGATGGTGGAGGGAGGTGAGGTGTTGGGGATCCAAAGACACTTTCTTCAGATTAGGGCATTTTCTAAAAAAGAGAGATTGGAGGGAGGTGAGGTGTTGGAGTCCCATTGAAACTACTGATTCCAAATGCTCAAAATCATATATAAGAAGAGAAGTAAGAGATGGAGGAAGAAGATGAGAAAATTGACTACAATTGTGAACTCCGTCTTCACCATCACCACCAAATAACTCTAGTTTCACAAGTGAGGTTGGAAACTTCTTCTGTGGCCCCCACTCTGAAAATGGCTTCTTCAAATTCCCTATTCCCAAAGAACGCAAATTGGTAGGCCAAACCCAACTAGGTAAAGAAGCATCCATACTTTTACAATTGAATATGTGTAGTTTCACTAACGATGTTAATTTGTCACCAACAAAGGAGGAACCATCCAATTTGGGACAATTGATTATTTCCAATTTCTTTAAAGATGTTAAATTGTCAGGAAATGACTCCAGACTTTCACAACCATATATACTCAATTCAGTGAGGTGAACACAGCAATTCAGTTCAGTGATTGATTTCAGATTTTGCCAACCAATTATGGATACATATCCAAGCATCCGAAAGCTGCTTCTGCTGTTGTTCATTTCTTGTCCTCCCCTTTCCAATAGTATACTACAATTAGCGATGTAGAGTGACCTGAGCTTCTCCTGTCCTCCTTTTGGAAACGAGACAACTGTCATTGAACTACAATTTTCTACACTCAACTCCTCAATGCCATCTGGACAACTGCAACGCTCCATATTCTTACACCCGTATACGCCCAAAGTCCTAAGAGATGGCAGGAGGTTACTCCTACAATTATCCTCCTCTTTCTCTCCTATACTCACCAAATTATCACAATATCTCACATCCAACTTCCTCAGCTTCACAAGAATCTTACCTGCAATTGCATCTGATCGCACCAGGTATCTTATTTCATTACACCCCCATATGCTTAAATTTTCAATTGCCACAAGAGACTCCACAACTCCCCTCCATACTACATCATTAAGACCTGTAATATATTTTATTTCCAACTTGTTGACTGCTGATGCTACTTCAACCAGCCTTCTCAACACACCACTATCACATTTACTTATTCTTAGATCATTCAATGAACGTAGTGCTCTAAGTGTGACTTCAACCAAGTGAGGACGATCATTATGACTTGCAATATCACTTATTTCCAACTTGGTGATTGTTGAAGCTACTTCAACTATCCTTCTCAACACATCACTGTCACATTTAGTTATTCTTAGATCATTCAATGAAGGCATAGCTTCAAGTGACAATTCAACTAAATTAGGACAATCATTTATTTCTAGAACATTCAATGAAGGCATAGCTTCAAGAGTGACTTCAACCAAATTTTGACACCTGCTTATATTAAGTTGTTGCAAGCATGAAAGCACAACCCCGGACCATTTCTTCCACCCACGCATATCCTTAAAACTCATAATTACAAGTGAAGGAAATGCGCAACTAGCACCAGGTAACTTAAAATCCACGTCTTCCACCCCATCTAAGCCTTCAATAAACAACTCCTTAAGTGACGGTAGCTGTCCAAGCGGCGGTAGAGACGTACAACTCTTACAATCACTTATTGACACATGCTTCAAATTAAGAAATGAGGGATCCCCAACCCAGTTTGGAAACTCTAATCCCCCATATGACCAAATTTTGAGTTGTACTAACTTTTCATGACGAGGCTTCAACTCAGTTAGGACCTTCTTTTCAAGTATTTTATTTCGTGAACCAGATGGCTGACTCAAGACAAGCTCTAACTCAGTAAACCTCTTTCGTGAAAAGTTAGCCACTCTTGCATTACTTGTAGTTTGCCCATTTTCTAAACCCACAATGGAAACTTTTGCATATAGATTCTTGTCTTTAAGTTTGGCTATTTCAAGTCCCCTTTCACTTCCGATAACAATTTTTGAGAGAGTTTGTAGGCTTTTCAACTCACCAATCCCTAACGGCAGTTGATTCAAACACAGAGTGTTGCTAATGTCAAGATGTCGCAGGTATTTAAGCTTTATGAAGCTGCTGGGCAAATAAGCTAACCATCGACAACCAGATAGGATAAGTGTTTGTAAATGATAGAGATCACAAACTTTTTCTGGTAAATGTGTGATGCTAGTTCGAGATAAATTAAGATATCTCAAGTGCCTCAAATTACCAATGGAATCTGGTATCTCGTTTATTTCAAAATCACTCAAACTTAGAACCCTTAACAACGGTAACTCACAAATTAGGTCAACCAAAATCTTGTTTGATAAGTAAAAAGTGTCCCATTCTCCTATGGCCCCAACAGACGTTGCCAAGAATGTTCTCAGACTTTTAGCTCTTCCAAAAGCCTCAAACTTCTTGTAACCTACATATTTCTCGCGAACAAATGACATGTGTCGGTACTTTTCCAACATTTCCGTCCTAGTATTACTCTCGCTCTTGTCGTCTACGCTTAAAAAAAACTCGGTAGCTACAGACATTGCCAAGTCATTCATGAGATCATGCATCACAAACAACGATTCATTATTAGGTGCATGTTGAAAAAATGACCTTGACAACAACTCTTCAAAGAATTCATGGCCCAAGTGTTCTTTTGTTGAATCACTTGGAGTTGGCTGGTGCAAGAACCCTTCCGCCATCCATAATAAAACCAAGTCCTCCTTGTCAAACAAGAAGTCTTTGGGAAACAAGGAGCAGTATGCAAACAACTGCTTCAAAGGTCCAGAAAGATCACGGTAGCTTAGTCTCAGGGCTGGGATAATTTCACCTTCAACCTTCCATATCTCACTTTCTAACAATCCCTTCCATGAATTTTCATCTTCATTTCTCCTCAGTGATGTCCCAAGTGCGATCAATGCCAAAGGCAATCCATCACATTTTTTCACAATTCCTTCACCATGTGGTTTAAGTGACAAATGTGACTCAAAATTTCTTACGCCTAAAGCATGTAGAGCAAACAAGGACACAGCATCATCATATGACAGGATCTCCAGTTGCTTATTTAGAGGATTGCAACCCAATTTTTTTAGCAAGTTATCCTTTCTTGTTGTTATGATGATTTTACTTCCCGGAAAACATGTGTAAAATGGCCTGGCGAGGGTTTCCCAATCCTCACGACTCTCACTCCACACATCATCTAACACTAATAAAAATCTTTTTCCTGTTAGGAGATCTCTAAGAGCTTCTTGAAGTTTATTAAAATTTGTAAGCTCCGTGTTTACCTCACCTCCCACAGCTTCAAAGATCTCTTTGCTTATAGCAAAGCCATCAAACTCATCAGAAACACAAACCCATGCCTTGAGTTCGAAGTGATCCTTGACTTGCTTTTCGTTGTACAAAAGTCTAGCTAGAGTAGTTTTTCCAACCCCACCCATACCAACTATGGGAACAATGCTAAACTTTTGATCACATGGTCCATCCTCCAACAACTGTTTGACCAATGCTTCTTTTTGGGCTTCCCGTCCAATAATACTAGATGGATCGACAACAGAGGTTTGTAATCTTCTATTATTATTTTGTGGCCTACTAATTTCCTCTGTCACACTCAAACCAAAATCATCTTTCTGCTTAAGTAGACTTTCTAACTCGGCATTAATACGATCTAACTTGTCATGCATCTTAATACTTGGTGAGAAGTTTGTGCAACAACTTGGGAGCAGCTTTCTTACCTTGCTGGTGAAGGCTTCTGATTCGTGGGTGAACTCACGAGACATAGCATCAGTTGCCCAGCCATCAAGTACATCATCGATGTCATAAGCCAAATGTTGGAGATCATTCAGCCACACTTTCACAGCCTGACTGGTTATCTCCTTCTGATAAGCATCAGTAAGCACAGCTTGGATTAGTTTCAACGAGTTTTGACATTTCTTGATCTCAGCACCAATGCCCTTGTAGCGAGCAATGCTATTCGAAGTTTCAGAGAGCAGCTTCTCAATGAGTATGGGGAGAACGGCAGATAGTACACTTTCAGCCATGGTTATGATGAGATTGTTTAAAGTGGTGTGGATGAAATTGCTGTTAATTGTTGTGTTGTTGATAGTGGTTTGATTCATTCAGTGTTAGATAAAGGCTTGTATTATTGTTTTGGGCCCATGCAAAGCAGCACCAACCCCACCTTTGAATTATTGTGTCGAAAGGAAAACCACTATAAATATAATAATACATATTTATTTGTCTTTTTTCTTTCAAATTAGATGCCCATTTGTTATTAAATATATGAAGCTTCAATAATTGATCTCTTTTCTTTTGTATTTACATCTTAATTTTCTTTCTTTGTATTTAAAAAAGAATATGATTAGCATAACTTTTACAGCACTGACAAAAAAACAGAAAAAAACACCTCACAGTTCTTTTATACATGGTTTATTCATTTTTGGCCCTAGTGAAAAGAAATTGGGGGATCGTTAAAGCGATCAGATCATCATTTGTGTTTTTTAACTCTTAAAAAATAGGACCGGGACAGTAAAATTGTTTTTAAACCTCAAACCAATCTTATCTAAATGGCTATACCTCATTTACTAAGATAATTGGTGTGGGTCAACTTTTGAAACTGATCAACAGAATTAGTTCTAAAATAATTATATGTATGGTTGCAAATAACAAGGTTGGTTTAAGACACTAATTATTATGTACATGTATAAATGGTTCGTTATATTCATGTATAATAATTACCTGTAGTAACAGATGGGTTAGATAATTTGTTCAAACAAGTTTGTTATAAAACATCTAATTCTTATGTTTACCAAAAGATCAATGACCAGTCATCAGAGAAAGTTGTGAATTAGGACAACTCACCATGCAAACCAGTACGCCTAGCAAATGACTCCAGTGTGCCTGAGAATCCATCTCTACCCTCTGGCCTCACTAAAACATATAAATACAAATATATAAATATATAATTTAGAAAATAAAAACAATATTTCCAAGTTCTTTTGTATATAATAAGACAGATATGCATCAACTAACTGGACATATGTCCCATATAACAAAAGCAAAACCCCAATTCAGCAAGAGTTAGAAGACATTTTGTAGGTAAAACTGTACGTAAATAAAAGGTGGTAATAATAATAAACAATAATAACAAATGAAACTCAGAATTATCAATCATAAAAAAATTAACACCAAAAAGGGAAAGACAGATCTCCAACAACACTCGACTGGAGATAGTATTAGTATTGGTAGAAGCAATTAATAAAACCTAAAATCAAGATTAGTGAAGGTGTTGGGTGTACAGTTGCTTACCGGTGGAGCAGCACCAGACACCCGAATATTCCAACGGTCAAAGGAGGGGGTTTACGGGTTACTGTACAAACATCGGATTCATGATGGAGGTTACTTCTTCATCGATTCAGAGGAGAGGAAGATGAATACAGTTTGGGGGATTTTTTATTCATAGATTAGAATGAAAGTATGTTTATTCTCAAAGTGCTATAGTTGGTGCTTTGCAAGTATTTATCTATTACTAGACCTGATGTTGCATTTGCAGTAAATAAGCTCTCACAGTTCATGCATGCACCTTCCACGGATCATTGGTCTGCACTTAATCAGGTGGTATGTTATTTGATGGATTGGTTAATCATGGTTTATTGATACTTTATCGATCTCCGTTACGTTTACATGCATTTATTGACGCTGACTGGGTAGCTGATAAAGAAACATGGCATAGTACCACTAGTTGTATTGTTTATTTGGGTTGTAATCCTATTTCATAGAGCTCTAAACGTCAACCTACACTATTAACAGAATTGGGTTTCCGATCACAGACCACAACAACCATTTTCACTCCAAAATGGAACATCTAGCATTAGATTTCCAGTTTGCACTGAGCATTGTGCCAAATCCGACCCGTATACTACTCAACCCAACCCTATGGAGATAGTCTTAGTTACTTTATCTTGATGAGGGTTGGGAGTGGTGTCTTCTTTGAGTGGTTGTTATGCGATCACATCTGGCTTTTTGGCGGTTAAAGAATATGGGTCAAAGTTACTAACTTGTTACTGTTATATGTTTTTGCAAACCAAATGGGTAACTTACAAACTTCAGAAGTGTAGTTAAATTGATTCAAAATGTTTTGACAGAAAACTATGAACACAAATTGTCAAATTATACCTTAAGAGTTGATTTGACTTTGTTATTATGTGAAGGATGTCTTGCAGCTGCGTGCAGCTCTATCTGCAGCTGACCAATTGTTCAATAAACAAAAACAATTTAGCATTTCTTGATATGGAGGTGTGGAGAGGTTTATAAACAAATTCACTATAATAAATATCAGCTGGTTGATACTTAATAGAATGGTATACTTATAAACACTGTTGCAGAAGGCGGCCTAGGCGGCGCCTAGGCGCTAGGCCGAAGACAATATCGGAATTTAGCCCTAGTCGGTTTCCTGGGCGTTTTGGCCTTTAGGCGCCTAATTTTCGCCTAGTCCCTAGGCTGGACCTCACCGTCCGCCTAGCGCCTTCTGCAACCTTGCTTATAAAACAGGCAGAACGGGTCAGATGGGGTGGTGAGTCAGGACAGGTCACTTAGAACGGGTCAGAAATGGGCCTTTAAAAAACGAAAGATGTTCTAAGCGTTTCTATCCCCAAATGATGAATTATTAATGTAATCACAATCATTAATTTGAAGTCAATATTGTATACATAAACATTACAAATATGTTTCAAGATGCATCAACAAGTGGATATAAAATAAAATATTGGTACAGAGCCTGATGAGTCATTCATTACATACAGAAGATGAAAATTTTAAAATTTGAACAAATCTTACCAGATTTTGCTTGTAAATGCACTCCTCTGTGGATTTTTCTCTTCTCCAAACATTGAATTAAAACAACCAAGGGGGCCTACATTAAATATGCAACAAGTTGTGTCCCAACCCGCTTCAGGTAATCCGTTTACCCGCCGCTCACTTGTAATTAGTTCTAGTTGGTTTTTAATTAAAAATTCTGATGTTAAAAAAAATATAAAAAATAGCAAAACCGATGCTACTAAAAAGAAGGCTTTGGGTCTTAGGGGGTCGAAAAATTACTACGCACCGCCTACTCATTCAGCTTTCGTTCATAATAAGTTTGATTTATCAGTTATGTTCTCATATATGTGTGTTTTGATTTTTGTTTAACGTCCAACAAAGGCGGGCCACCCGGGTACCCCTAGGCAAAAAGGTCATCCATGCCCGCAGTCATCACCAGTTCCGGTGGTATAACCGCATTTTGTAACGAACGAGACTCCAACAAGTGACCGGTGCTGTGTGTGTTTTGATTTGAGTTTATTAATTGCTTCTAAATCTGAATCTAGTTTTTTTTTTCTATATTAAACTGGACGAACAGATTTTAACCTAACTCTTTTTTAATTTAGGTTAATTAAAGTTAATTACAATCATTTAAGTTTCAGTTAATAGATAAACACAATTGTTATTGGCATGTCATATGGTAAAAAACACAGTTTAAGTGATCCATTATTTCTACATATTCATTAATTGAGAACTCTGCAAGTGTAAGTCACAAGACAGAAACTATAATTAAAATACTGCAATAGCTCGTTCATATATATAAAGTTCAGAACTTGATGTACCATTTAAGAAAAAAAAATGAATTCTATGCAGTAAAGTAAATATCAAGATGCCATATGAATTTGATTAGTAAGATATGATTAACATCCAAATAAGAAGCAAAAATAGAATAATCAGCAAACATGTCAACGTGATCAACCAGACATTGAGATAATACTTAAAATTTGTTTGTTTGACAAAATATTCAAAACAAGCCGTTTTTTTAGTTTAAACAATCAAAGAGAGGGAAGGAGAAAGAGAGACCTTCATATTAATATCATGATTGAGGGAACTTCATATGAGGATACAGGGGATATGGGAGATGAGGGGCCGATAACGAACTCTTTTACTGCATCTTTCTTTCAGATTTGGGAATTCGTTGATTTCTAAACTCAAAAGTGAAGACAACAATGTTTCTGGTAGATCCATCATGTTTGGCAACTGCTAAAACTAGGGCCGTCCCCGAAAATATAAAAAAAATAAAAATTAGGCACTCAACGACATAAAAAACACAGGCTCTACTTCATATAAACTTATCAATCACATAAATAAAAAGAAAAGGCTCATAATACGACGATAATTGTTATAACATAAATAAAACAAAAGTAGTGTAGTGAAATGATAGAACCTACTTACTTAAGCGAACAACGTGATTGTCTTTGCGTTTTTGGAATCAAAGGTCTCGATCTAACTCTTTATAACCCATAAGTTTTAATATTTCACTTTCAATTAGCTATCATCGTCAATAAGTAGAATTAAAGAGAATAAAAAATATATGAGTTGTCTATCACTTTAACTTTACCTTAAGTAAACACACAACGAAAAAATAAATAAATAAAACTATAATTAAATAGTCCTACTCCTTCCTCCTCCTACCCAACATCAAAAACCACCATATTTACACTATATCTTATTCCCATCAAACAACATTAAATCCAACAACAATAAAAAAAATGGAACAAAAGGCACTTGGCGTGAAGCAGTGACGGATATAGAAACTTTCTTACAGGTGGCACAAATTGGTTGTGTTAAAAGAAAAAAATGTCAAAACAAATCGGGTTAAAATTGGTCGGGTAAAACCAACTCATACTTATCATATTGATGATATAAATCAAGTTATAATATAAACCGTTCATGATCGGATGCTATAATCAATCATATTCAAGACATGACAAATAGTGGCAAAACCATAAATTCTTAACTTGTGTGGTGAGGGGTGGGGGGGATAAAAGTTTACATTTTGATTTATAAGTGTATATTGGTTACTTTTTTAGAAATGCATATGTTAAGTATAAGAATGATTTTGACTGTTTGACTTTTTTTAAATTACATTTAGCTTATGTAATAAACAATATTTGTAATGTATCTAGAATATATATTCATAATACCAAAACTTATAAAAAATGACAGACCATATATAATTAATTCAGTAAACAGGATGAGTAAGAAAATAGAAAACTAAATAGGCCAAAAGTTTTAAAATAAAATATTGTTGTGGGTGGCTATACATTGTCCATCATGCCTTTGCAAACTTCAAGGTAGTACCATTTCAAATTAAAAAAATCAAATAAATATTTTCCTTTTAACTTCATCTTCTACATCTCATACTGTCTGCAAAACCTTTGCTCAAAGGAAAAAAATAGGAAAAATATATATACATACAAGCTTGCAGGCTGGAACATCAACGATCCCTAAAATGTTTCTGGCTCTCAGCGATCGCCCACTTGCCCATGCCCCGAGCCGGCCCTGGCTAAAACTGAGATGTTTGAGGGACGTAAGCTGGTGGGGATGGGACAAGTGTTTCAGATTAGGGCACTTGACAAAAGAGAGATGTTGGAGGGAGGTGAGCTATTGGATTCCCCTATCGAAACTTGTTCCAATTTCTTAAATGAGTAAACTACCAACAAAATAGTCCCTAAGGTTTGACTAAAATGCTTGTTTAGATAGGAAAAGTTATTTTTATCACTGAACCCCGGAACTTTCATTTTGGTGCCATTTTAGTCAGTTAGAAAAGTCAGTTAAATTCAGAGGCAATATTGTCATTTCATGTTAAAACTTAAAAAACACATATTTAACCCTTTCTTCTTCACTTAAACGATTCAAACCCTGGTTCCTTCCACTTCTCTTCAAAAACCCTAATTCCCAAATCGTTTAAGTGAAGTTGACGGGATGGTAGTGGTTCTGGTTCTGGTTTAGGTTCAGGTCCGGGTTTTGGAGATCGTGTCTTGGTTGAAATGATGGATGGGGAGGAGACATCGCATTTGGTGGCGAGTAGTACGGATTAGTTTCATGAGAATGGAATTGTTGAAAGTGAATGGGAAGGGGATGGGACGCTGCTTGCTGCAATGTTGGGTATGGGGAATGAGGTGGAACGGGAATCAAGGAGTGAGGATGTGCGTGAGGAGATGAGTAGAGGGATAAAGCTTGGGCTAGGATACTTTGTTTTCTATAGTGTTCTTGTGGGTAGGGCTGTGATGTATGATTTAATGACGATTTATGCGTGTTACCTTGCTATTATTTCTGGATTGGGGTGTACTCTTATACTGTTGTTAGTGTTTCGCCATGCTTTGCCAGCTTTGCCGATTTCGATAGCTCTTGGCATCTTGTTTTACTTCTTGACTCGTGTGTTAATGGAGCCGTTTGTGGTTAGTACGTCAACCAATTTAATGATGTTTTGGCTCTTGTTTTCTCGTTTTCTATAAGAAGTAACCGAATTGAGGTATTATCATAGAGTTCATTTCAAATTATATAGTTGAATCGTTTTAGTTAGGGGATAACTTGTATCTTTTGAGGTGTATAGTTCTTGCAAACTATCTTCATGAATTCATGTACGATTTTGAGGTTGTCATGATTCAAGACTAAATGAAAACCCATCGTCAATTTGGGAATTAGGGTTTTTGAAGAGAAGTGGAAGGAACCGGTGTTTGAATCGTTTAAGTGAAGAAGAAAGGGTTAAATATGTGTTTTTTAAGTTTTAACATGAAATGACAATATTGCCCCTGAACTTAACTGACTTTTCTAACTGAGTTAAAAAAGTTGCCAAAATGGCACCAAAATGAAAGTTCCGGGGTTCCAGTGATAAAAATAACTTTTTCTATAAACAAGCATTTTGAGCCAAACCCCATGGACCATTTTGGCAGTTTACCCTTAAGTGATGGTAGTTTCCCAAGTGGCGGTATAGTTCTACATCTTTTACAATCACTTATTGACACGTGCTTCAAATGAAGAAAAGAGAAATTCCCAACCCAATCTGGAAATTCTAACCCGCCATATGACCTAAGTTTGAGTTGTACTAACTTATCATTGCAAGGATTCAACTCATTTAGGACTTCCTTCTCAAGCATTTCGTTTCGTGAACCATGTAACTCATCACTCCATGCAAGCTCTAACTCGCTAAAGCTCTTTTGTCAAAAGAGCGCCACACGTGCATGAATCGCATTATGCATTTTGTCCAGACCTACAATGGAAATTTTTTCACAAAGATTCTTGAAGTCTTTAAGTTTGGCTATTTCATACCCACTAGTACCTCCGATAAACATATTTGAAAGAGTTTGTAGGCTTTTCAACTCATCGATCCCCAATGGCAATTGAAACAGTAGCAAAGTGTCCCTAATGTCAAGATGTCGAAGGTTTTTAATTTTTAAGAAGCTGTTTGGCAAATTAGCTAAACTATCACAAGAAAAACAGTCAATGTTTGTACATTGCTGAGATTAAACAGACTTCTGGTAAATGTGTAATTCTAGTTTGAGATAGATTAAGATACCTCAAGTACATCAAAGTACCAATGAACTCCGGTACCTCACTTATTTGAGAATAACTCAAACGTAGAACCCTTAACATTTGTAACTTGAGAAGCATGTCAACCAAAATCTTATTTGATAAATAAAAACACTGCCAACTTTCTATCTCCCCGACAAATGTTGCTAAAACAGTTCTCAAACTTTTGGCTCTTTCAAATGCCTTGAACTTCTTGTATGCTACATATTCCTCACAAACAAATGACATGTGACGGTACTTTCTACCATTTTCTTACTAATATTTTTCTCCATTGTATTGTCTAACCTTGTGGAAAACTCGCTAGCAACATATGTCGCCATGTCATTTATTAGGTCATGCATCACAAACAAACATTCATTATTAGGTGCATGGTCAAAAAATGACCTTGACAACAACTCGTCAAAATATTCATCACCCATTTGTTCTTCTGTTGAATCACTTAGAGTTGACTTATGCAAAAACCCCTTTGCCATCCATATTAAAATTAGTTCCTCTTTGTCAAATAGGAAATTCTTGGGAAATAAAGAGTAGTATGCAAACAACTGTTTCAAACGTGCAGAGAGATCATTCTACAACAGCTGGGCCCTTGTTTCACATAATCATTGGTTATCTCCTTTCGAGAAGCATCCGTAAGCACACCTTGGATTTGTTTTAATGATCTATGCCATTTCCTGATATCAACATCTGTTTCCTTGTAGCTAACAAGTTTAACTAAATTTGCAGAGGCCAGCTTTTCAAAGAGCACAACAAAGAAGGCAGAAAGCACAAGTTCAGCCATGATTATGGTGAGATTGTGGATTAGTGTAGATGAGATGGGTCATGTGATAGAATATGGCCCTGTTATACATATTATAGACTTGTTTTTATTGGATGAACATGTTGAGTATGCACAACCATGGTGTAGGGACTCGAATGGTAGGGAACAGAGGGTGGAGAGAATATACAAACTAATATTATTTCCCACACAATAATGATACACAAGGTTGCTATTTATACATACATATTTGATGGTTATTTAACTACTATTATAACGACATGACCCTTTGATAACGGACATAACTAACATACACAACTTTTGTGTTTTGGCGTCTTTTCTGCACCTTTGACTTTTGGGTTGACTTTTGATTATCATTTCAATTTCTTGATTACAAACTTCTAACAATCACTCCCCTAATCAAGAAATGATAATCTTTACTCTGTTTTCTTGTTCATCCATGTTTATGCAGTCCAATTCTTCTTATTTGATCATCTAGTTTGTCTTGAACCATTTCTTAAATCTTCTATCTTTTATGCAACTCTAAGTCTTCACGACTATTACCTTTTGATCCACATGATCTTCAACTGCTTCTATGACTCGCCTGGTCCTAAGCACGATAAGGGAAAGATGGAGAGCACCATGTCCATCTTCTACTTTCTAAAAATTGCATCTTTAATTCGATTTTTTCGGGCCTTCTGCCTTGTATCGAATTCTTCTCGACTATGATCGCCTCTACGTCTTTAAAACCCTTTACTAAACATCTTTCTTCTATTCTAAATGGTTCCAGATCGAAACTTTCGCTTTTTTTCCTTGCCGGAATTTCTCGCCGGAAACGGTTTCACATCGTTTTGATCTTTAAAAACGGTTATGGCCTTTGACTGTGTCTTCTTCTTCTTCTTCTTCTTCTGGTTGATTATTATAACCAAGTCCTTAATTGAACAAACATATACTTCTCTGTTGTTCGATTCTTGTTTTGATTAAACTACCGATTGATTTTGCAAAAATAGGGACTGCAATCGGATTTTCTCTTCATAGGCTTCTTCTTCTTCTTCCCAGGATTTTTAACATGGCGCTTTGATACCATGATAGAATTTGGCCCTGTTATGCATATTATAGACTTGGTTTTATTGGATGAACATGTTGAGTATGCACAACCATGGTGTAGGGATTCGAGTGGTAAGGAACAGAGGGTGGAGAGAATATACAAACTAATATTATTTTCCGCACAATAATGATACACAAGGTTTCTATTTATACATACATATTTGACGGTTAATTAACTACTATTATAACCGACATGACCCTTTGATAACCGACATAACTATCATATACAACTTCTGTGTTTTGGCGCTTTTTCTGCACCTTTGACTTTTCGGTTGACTTTTGATTATCATTTCAATTTATTGATTACAAACTTCTAACATCATGTTGTGGAGAGTTGGTTACAGTGGTTTCAATCATTCATGTTATAGTCAAGGTTTTTATTATTGTTTTGGACCATGACTCCATGAGCATCAACCAATAAGAAAAAGTCATGTGTATGTGGATGATAGTGATGCACGAGGGTATGAATGCTGAAAATGCTTTTATTTCTGTATGGGTTGAATGCTTTTGGGTGTGAGGATTTTTTGTATTTTAATTCATAATCAAATTGCATTAGATTTAAATTATATGTTATTCAAATTTGATTTTTAAAGTGAATTCATATCAGAAATGAAAATGAACTACAATCTGAATTTGAGCCGATTCGCATAAATCTAAGTTGAGGAAAAAAATAAAAAGTAAACTATTTGATCGGTCAAAAATCACAAATACAAACTTGACTCGAACACTGGAATTTATAATTTTAACATGAATCGAAAATTCGGTTTGTATCAAGTCTCTTTCAAGTAACTAGTACCCCTAGCAATATGCATCTTTCTTTAAAATTAAATTTGAAAATTCGGTTTGTATCAAGTCTCTTTTAAGTAACAAGTACCCCTAGCTCTATGCATCTTTCATTGTAATTAAATTTGCGATGGAGCTAAATATATGATATGGGCTGCATTATAACTCTAAACAAATTTACTCAAAATACTAAAGGTTGTTCAAGATTGTTGTTTGATGTATACTTTGGCAGTTTGGCTAATCTTTTTTTTTTTTTTTATCAACTATGTACTTGTTATTAGGTTGCATCTAACTTAAAGATATTAATTGAGCACAATGGTGGTCCTATTAGTCATCAGGTCCAGAACTAATCTTGACTCATGAAATAATGGGTAGGCCCAAACCAACCTTAATGGGTTTGTTGGATTTCATCGGCTAAGATAATTGGTTTGGGTCAATTTTTATATAACTTGTGATTGAAAAATAATTTCTTAATTTATATAAGTTTTGTCGCTACACTTTGACTCTTTGTAATTAATGTAAAAATTATTCGAGTAGTTATTTAGAGTAAAATTTCAAATTTGAAATTTTTTTACGTATTTTATGAATATCAAGTACTTATCTATGTCGTTACCTGGTTGCAAAACGAATGAATTTGGTAAGGCATGTAATGGGCCGTGGAAATTAACGCCCCTCCTTCATTTTGCTTTAATTTCATTGGTCAGCCAAAAATCGCCCCATTCCACGCCGTGAAAAAAAAACGGCCAAGCTCATTTTTGGCCAAAAACGTCCCTGGGGCGGTGTGGGGGGGGGGGGGGGGGTTGGGGCGTTTTTTGCTCATTCCACGCCCAAAATTGGTTTCCATTACACACGGTCTAATAGGCTAAAATAGATTTGGTTTAAAACACACAATTCTTAAATTCCCGTCTAAACATCTCTAACATGTTCTGCACATTTTTTCCTGTTGTAGCAGATATCAACAAATTATAATTCAAATTAACCGGTTTTCATGTATGTGCTAATGGCATTGACATTTTCATGATTCTTTCCCTGTTACAGGCAAGCAATTTATAATTCTTAGAAGTTCAAATATAATAACATTATCGTTTCAGTGAATATCACAAATCATTTCCTTTTGGGTTATATTTAAAATAACACAATACTTTTTGTTGGTATTTTTATAAATCAGTTCTCTTATTTTTACAATCTGCAATCAGACCTGACCCATTATTAAACAAATACAATCTACAATCTGGCTAATTACTAGCAACAAATAATCTGCAATATGACCCAATACCAACTAGAGGTGGTTTTTTTAACCGAAATCTGGACACCGACCCGAATAAAATCTACCCTAACCCAATCATGTTATCCAAATTAAACTGAATCCAAACAAAATTAAACCCGAACTTGATCTCTCTATTATTTGGTTCGGTAATCGATTTGAGGTTTTCTACAATGGGATTAACTCGATTAAGGGTTTAAAAATTGGCCCCAATTTTTTACAGCTAAACCTGCAAATCTTTCAAGTTCTCAACAATGTGCATACAACAATTTAAACCACTAACACAAAAGTATAACCACAAGTCATGCTACAAGATACACAAAGGCTAGACAAACTATATTGAAATCTTTAAACTTGTTATTGATCACGACTTTACCGTAAAGATCAGGATTAAACACAACTAAGATGCAGCAACACTTAAACAACAAAACACAATCGGTTCTTTTATACTAGAAGGTTAAAATCGCCACAACAATGCATAAATCCATAATTGATATCCACAAAAAAAAAAAAGAATCGAATAGCATAATCTTCAAATCAGGTTTTGCTCCTTGCTGTAGAATGCTTCCTGTCACAATTGAGTCTGCACTGCCATACGGGTACAAACATAATTCAAGTGATTAATGATTTCTACATATTCAAATATTCCGAACTCTGCAATTCGGTGTCAAAGGATGGAATATGTAACTAAATAATTATTTGCTCATTTGATAAAATCATTGAATATACAAATGAGTTCAGATCTTGAAAATTACCAAATAATGAAAGAGAGTGAAGATAATCTTCAAATCAGGTTGCTGTAGAATGCTTCCTGAATTGATTCTGCAACATCAAATCAGCCAAATTTACTCATTTGATAAAATCATTGAATATACTGTAAAAATAAATGAGTTAAGATCTTGAATTACCAAATAAGGAAAAAGAGTGAAGATAATCACATAAACTCAAATAACTCAGTCAATAATCAACACTAGATTTGAACAGATGTTACATTGGATGCAAGTCTTATTGGATTTACAATACTATATTAAGTATAGTATTTGATTAGTAGTAAGTCACCATTAAAATCAAATACTGTACAACAATAGTTTTGTTAATTAGATATAAACAGAGGCTTAAAAATGGACATTACATGGAAATTCAATACACTTAACCCATTTGAATTTAGTTATTTAAATAGATTGTAATGGGGTGAAAGTTAAATAGTGTTATTCCTCAAACACATAATATTAAATGGCATTAACATACAAGCATTGATTTCATAATCAGTTTTAACAGACAATTTTCAAAGAAAGAAAACAGCAAACCATATATTTGTAATTACATTCGAAAGCATGTGTTTAATAACAAGCAAAATTAATCAGTTAATTAATATTAAATCATTAAAGGTAGTGAGAGAGATACCTTCATATTAACCTCAATGAATGTTGATACAGGGGATATGGGAGATTAGGGGCCAGTAAGTCCCATTTTTACTGCAGCTTTCTTTCAAAACCGGGCAATAATCCCGAATGTTTAAACTCAAGAGTGAAGGGAACAACAGTTGTGGTAGATCCTTCATCTTAGGGCAATAGCCAAAAGAGAGATGTTGGAGGGAGGTGTGTTGTTGGGGATCCAAAGACACTTCCTTCAGATTAGGGCAATACTTAAAAGAGAGATGTTGGAGGGAGGTGAGGTGTTGGAGTCCCATTGAAACTACTGTTTCCAATTTCTCAAATTTAATTATCCTAAGAGAAGTAAGAGATGAAGGAAGAATATGAGCAAACTGACTGCTACTATCAACTCCATCTTCACCATCACCACCCCATAACGTTAGTTCCACAAGTGAGGTTGGAAACTTCTTCTTCTGTGGGCCCCACTCTGAGATGGGCTTCTTCAACTGCCCTATATGTAAAGAACGCAAATTGGGAGGCCAAACCCAACCAGGTAAAGAAGCATTCATACTTTTACAAAACAATATTCCTAGTTCCTCCAACGATGTCCAATTGTCACCAACAAAGGAGGAACCATCCAATTTTGGACAATTCCATATTTCCAGATTCTTTAAACATGTTAAATTCTCAGGAAATGACTCCAGACTTTCACAACTGTATATTTCCAATCTAGTAAGGTGAACACAACAATTCAGTTCAATGATTGATTTCAGATTTGGCCAACCATTTATCTTCACATATTCAAGCAGTCGAAAGCTGCTTCTGCTGTTGTTCATTTCTTGTCCTCTTAACTCCCTTTCCAATAGATTACTACAACCACTGATATAGAGTGACCTGAGCTTCTCCTGTCCTCCTTTTGGAAATGAGACAACTGTCATTGAACTACAATCTTCTACACGCAACTCCTCAATGCCATCTGGACAACTGCAACGCTCCATATTCTTACAATCCCTTACATCCAACGCCCTAAGAGATGGTAGGATGTTGCTCCTACAATTATCCTCCTCCTCTTTCTCTCCTATACTCACCAAATTTTCACATTTCCTCACTTTCAATTTCCTCAGCTTCACAAGAGTCTTACTTGCAACTGCATCTGATTTCACCAGGCATCTTATTTCATTACACTTTAGTATTTCTAATTCTTCAAGTGCCCCAAGATACTCTATAACACCTCTCCACACCACATCATTCAGCCCTGAAATATCATATATATACAACTTGGTGACTGCTGAAGCTACTTCAACCAGCCTTCTCAACACACCACTATCACATTCTGTTATTCTTAGCTCATTCAATGAAGGTAGTTCTTCAAGTGACATTTCAACCAAACTAGGACAATCATTTATTCCTAGAGCATTCAGTGAAGGCATAGCCTCAAGTGTGACTTCAACCAAATTAGGACAATCTTCTATTTCAAGCTTTTGCAAGCAAGGAAACACAACCCCAGACCATTTTTTCCATCCACCCATATCTTTAAAACTCAACATTTCAAGTGAAGGAAATGCACGATCAGCCCCAGACAACTTAAAATCCACATCTTCCACCCCATATAAGCCCTTAATAAGCAACTTCTTCAGTGACGGTAGTTGTCCAAGTGGTGGTAGAGATGTACATCTCTTACAACCACTTATTGACACATGCTTCAAATGTAGAAACGAGGGGTCCCCAACCCACTTTGGAAACTCTGATCCCCCATATGACCAAATTTTGAGTTTTATTAACTTATCTTCACCAGGCTTCAACACATTTAGGACCTCTTTTTCAAGTGTTTCATTTCGTGAATCATTTAGCTCGTCACTCCATACAAGCTCTAACTCACTAATCCCCTTTTGTGAAAAGTTTGCCTCATGTGCATGAATTGCATTTTGCACATGTTCCAAACCTTTAATGGATATATTTCCACATAGATTCTTAAAGTCTTTAACTTTGGCTATTTCAAATCCGCTTTCACTTCCGATGATGATTTGCGAGAGAGTAATTTGTAGGCTTTTTAACTCGCCAATCCTTACCAACACTTGAAACAAAAGAGGGGTGCCACTAACATCAAGATGACGAAGATTTTTAACCCTTGGGAAGTTGTTTGGCAACTTAGTTAAGTTATAACAACGAGATAGGATCAATGTTTGTAAATTATAAAGATTGCAAACAGTATCCGGTAAATGTGTGATACTAGTTTTAGATAGATTAAGATATCTCAGGTGCCTCAAAGTACCAATTGACTCCGGTACCTCACTTATTATAAAGCAACTCAAACTTAGAACCCTCAATAATGGTAATTGAGGAAGTAAATCTGTGAGAATCTTATCGGATAGATAGAAACTGCCCCATCTTTTTGCCTCCCCAACAGATGTTGCTAAGAATGTCCTCAAACTTTTGGCTTCGATGAATGGTTCAAACCTTCGGTAAGCTTCATATGTTTCACGAACAAAAGACATATGGCGGTGCTTTTCCAACATCTCCTTCCTAATATTCTTCTCATTGTCTAACCTTACAAAAAATTCGGTAGCAACAGATGACGCCAAGTCATTCATGAGGTCATGCATCACAAACAATGATTCATTATTAGGTGCATGTTGAAAAAATGACCTTGACATCAACTCATCAAAGTGTTTGTGACCCAGGCGTTTTTCTTCTGTAAAATCATTTGGAGTTGGCTGGTGCAAGAACCCTTCTGCCATCCATAAAAAAACTAGTTCCTCCTTGTCAAACAGGAAGTCCTTGGGAAACATGGAGCAGTATGCAAACAACTGCTTCAAAGTTGCAGATAGATCATGGTAGCTTAGTTTAAGGGCTGGGACAACTTCACTTTCAACCGGTAATTCCCACATCTCACTATTTAAAACTTCCTTCCAATACTCTTCTTCATCCTTTTTTGTCCTCAACAATCTACCAATTGCTATCACAGCCAAAGGCAAGCCGTTGCATTTTTTCACAATACCTTCACCATGTGTTTTGAGTGACAAATGTGAATCAAAGTTATTTTCCCCTAATGCATATAAAGCAATTAAAGACACAGCATCGTCATGTGATAGGCTCTCTAGCTGGTTTAGATGACCGTAACCCAACTTTCTGAGTAACTGAGTCTTCCGTGTTGTCATGATGATTTTACTTCCAGGAGCACATGCATGAAAAGGGCCGACCAACGTTTCCCAATCCTGACAATCTTCACTCCAGACGTCATCTAGCACTAACATAAATCTTTTCCCCTTTAGGTGATCACTAAGTACCTCTTGAAGCAGATTTAAATCTTCAAAATTCTTACTTTCCCCCGTCACAGATTGGAAGATAACTTTGCTTATAGCAAAGCTATCAAAATCATCTGAAACACAGACCCACGCCTTGAGTTGGAAGTGATCCTCGACTTGCTTTTCATTATACAAAATTCTAGCTAGAGTAGTTTTGCCGACCCCACCCATACCGACTATGGGAATAATGCTAAAGTTTTGACCGGATGATTCACCTTCCAATAACTGGTGGACCAATGCTTCCGTCTCCGCTTGACGCCCAACAATACGAGATGCATCGACCATAGAGGTTTGTAATTTTCTGTTTCTATCTTTTGTCTTGGGTTCCTCTTTCACACTCAAACCAAGGTCAGTTTTCTCCTTAACCAGATCTTGTAGTTTGGTGGAAATATCATCTAACCCGGCAAGCATCGTAGTATTCCGTGAGAAACTAGTGCAACAAGTCGGGATTAGCTTTCTTACCTTGCTGGTGAAGCCTTCTGAGTCATGGGTGAACTCAGGATGCATGGCTTCAGTAACCCAACCATCGAGGATGTCATCGATGTCATAAGCCAGATGCTGGAGATCATTGAGCCATCGTTTCACAGGTGCACTGGTAATTTCCTTCTGAGAAGCATCAGCAAGCACACCTTGAATCTGGGTTAATGATCTCTGCCATTTTTTGATCTCAGCATCAACTCCCTTGTTGCGAGCAATGTTTTTCAAAGCTGCAGAGGTCAGCTTCTCAAAGATCACAGTCAGGAAGGCAGAAAGAACCGGTTCAGCCATTGGTTGGTTATGATGAGAGTGTTGAAAGTGGTGTGGATGAAATTGCTGTTAATTGTTGTGTTGTTGATAGTGGTTTGATTCATTCAGTGTTGGATGAAGGTTTGTATTATTGTTTTGGACCATGCAAATCAGCATCTACCAATAAGAAACCGAGGAGTAGATAAGCTTATCTCTTCCATGTGGTGCACTTTATTTTCAATTTCAATGGAAAAGTCGTATGAAACTTATCAACAGAATGGTTGGACCTCACCAGCTAAGAGAATTGGTGAGTGGGTCAACTTTTGAAACTTATCAATAGAATTAGTTCTAAATATTATCAATCTTGTCACTTAACTCTGTGTTAATGTAAAATAATTATATGTATTGTTATTAGAGGTTGCAAATTGCAAATAACAAGTTTGGTTTAAGACACGTAATTTTTTATGTATATGTATAAACAGTTCGTTGTATTCATGTATAATGATTACCTGTATTGTTATTAGAGGCTGCAAAACGGGCAGGTTAGATAATCGCTCAAACAAGTTTGGTTTAAAACGTGTAATTCTTATGTACGGGTATAAAACGTGTTTTAAGTACTTATTTTTGTGTGTTTAAAATTGATTTAAGGCGGTCGTAACATTTAAAACGCCTTTCTAACATGTTGCGTTTACAGCAAGTTCTTATCATATATGGCGTGGAATAACAATGAACATAATGCTAATTGCTACTACATTTGACTTGATTTTTTAAGGATATTGTACACTACAGTATACAAATACGATGAACAATCGTAGCCAACTAAAATCAATATGAACAGTTTATCGACTAAAAAAGAACGGCTTCGGTTTTGAAACAGAACCTCCGCAAATGTTATATAATATAGTAACATTCACAAGACATCTAACACAACAAAAAAAAATGTCCATATTTTCAAATTTAATTCATAAGATACAGGCGGTCCGACATAATTGCAGGTTGGATTAGACATAGATACAAGAAAATAACAAGTCCAGTTTCAATGATTCTTCAACATAAAAATTTTGACAGCATATGAACATTCACCCTAAAGTGAGATACAATCTCTTTCTTCAGGACTACAAGATCAAGAATGAATCTTTCAAGGGTTTTGTTGTAAATTGTGGGGGCCCACAACAAAAAAAAAAACGGCTTCTTATTTCCTCTTGCCAATAGTTAAAAGTTCAAAGCTTCTTAAGGCGTCATCGCGACCACCTCTTGATGAGGGTACAGCTCGTGTGAAAGATGATGACTTCGACTCGAACCCGGGTTGAGAGTGGAGCCTTTGAGTGGTTAATATGCGACCGCTGCCTGAACCCAGCCGGTTTGACCGGCTCTCACTAGGCTCGCCTGATGAGCTTGGTCTGCTGCTTGATACGACTGCTCTTTTTGAAGTACTACTGGTTCGTGTGATGCGGGCTCTATCTGAGTCACCTTTCTGAATATATAGAATTATAATTGTTAATTTACGCATAAGAGATGAACTTATAGGATACCATCAAAGGATTCTATACAAGCCGATAAAAACTAGGCATTATATGCGGTAGACATGTTGGATAATGAGTCGTAATTCTTAGCCGATAATTATGTTTGTAATTATGGTGATTATATTTATTTATGGTATTGATGTAATTGTATTATTATGGGATTGTAATTCCTTATTAGAGATAGGGCTAATCTCTTTGTACTCTCCCTATTTAAAGGGTTTCATATGTTAATAGAATGACACAGAGAATTACAACCATGAACACTTTCATGGTATCAGAGCCTCGGTTCTGATTATCCCTATCTCTTCCATTCCCTTCGAAACCCTAATTGTTCTTTCTTCTTTTTGTTTCACAGATCCTGCAGCCGGCACTTTAACCCTGCAGACCTGTTCTGTTTTGTTCCGATTACTTCCCAGCAAACATTCTGTTCTGTTGCAGCCAGCCCCTCACTTTTGCAGTTCTGTTCTTTTTTTTCTGGATCAATAACCTGTTGCCGCCATCATGACTAAGTCAGACGACGGCCCTAGCCAACCCGACAAACCTGCTGTCACCCCTCTTCACCCTGCATACACCGTCACCAATGTTCAGTCCAAGATCCGGACCCTTGATGGCACCAAAGTCACATATTCCTCATGGGTCAAGTTATTCACCTTTCATGCCATCGCTTACAAGGTCCTAGACCATGTCGATGACAGCCCGAAACCAACCGAAACTGATCCTAACTATGAATCCTGGAAAGAGATTGATGCTTTGGTCTCCCAATGGATCTTTAGCACGGTCTCAGATGACTTGCTTGACACCGTTCTTGATACCACCGCCTCGGCTCGAACCACTTGGCTTAAACTTCAGAAAAAATACTTGGGCAACAAGCAAGCCAAGGCGGCGGCTCTGGAAACTCGTTTCATTAACCTTACACTCGCTTCTTGTGCATCAGTGGATGATTATTGCAAACAGTTGAAGGAACTTGCAAACCAACTCTCGGATGTCGATCAGCCCATTACTGAAAGCCGGTTGGTACTGCAGTTGGTCAGAGGCCTTTCAGCCGAGTTTGACACCACTGCCCAACTCATTCATTCACAGCAGGCTGACTGGGACACGGCTTGTTCTATGCTTAATGATGAAGTTATCAGGTTAGAAGCTCGGAAGCAACAATCCTCTTCAGTCCTCTATACACCCACCCCTGCAAACCCAGCTACTAATCAGCAACAATCGTCTCAGCCCTCTGATAATAATTCACAGCAGCCACAGTCCTCTTATAGGGGCAGAGGACGCGGACGCGGTCAGCCCTACCGTGGACGCGGTGGAAGAGGCAGAGGTAACAGGGGTCCGCCACCTCAATCACCCTGGAATTTTCTTAACTACACGGGACAGCAGCAACAATTCCCACAGTGGGCGTGGTGGTCCCCACCCCCGTGTCCGTACCCGACTCAAAATACCTGGAAACCTAGCCCGAACACCACCCCGTAGCACCCGTCAGCCAATTTTGCAGGACAGCCACAACCGGCCCCACCACCATACGGGTATTCACCTTCGGGTGTCAATGCTCTCAGTCCTTCGGATCTCAGTGCAGCCTTCCAAACAATGCAGTTACAATATCAGGATCCGAATGCTGTGATGGACACTGGAGCAGAACAACATGTCACAGAAAATCGAGGTATGATTCCTAATTTAAATTCTAATGTAACTACTAAATTGATGGTTGGTAATGGCGAACTTATACCTATTGAGGGATCCGGTACTGGCTACCTTCCCATTTACAACCGCACATATATTTTACCAAACATCCTTTATACCCCCAAAATCATTAAATCCCTCGTGTCAGTTCGCCGTTTCACCCGTGATAACCTTGTTTCTGTTGAATTTGATCCCTTTGGTTTTTCCTTGAAGGATCTCAAAACGGGGCGTCTGCTTTCCCGCCACAATAGCACCGGCAACCTCTATCCAATCACTCCGCCAACACTACCACCGCAAGCATGTTTTCTCGCATCTTCAACTTTGCCTTGGCATGATCGCCTTGGACATCCAGGGACACAAGTTTTAAATGTACTTAGCAGACGTTTTGGTTTTTCATGTACCCATAATAAAGTTTCTAATTTTTGTCATTTTTGTCAACTTGCTAATAGTAAACGTTTACCATTCTATGAATCTTCTTCGTTTACATTTGCACCATTTTATATTATACATTGTGACTTGTGGACCTCTCCCATAACCAGTAAAACCGGATATAAATATTATATGGTGCTAGTTGACAATTTTTCAAACTTTATTTGGGTATACCCCCTTAAATACAAATCCGAAACTTTTCCTACATTTGCTAAATTTCATAAGCTCATTGCCACCCAATTCAACAGAAATATAAAAACCTTTCAATGTGACCTAGGGGGTGAGTTTGACAATAACGCATTCAAACAATTTGCCCATCAAAATGGACTTTTGTTTCGTTTTGCATGCCCTCAAACATCATCTCAAAACGGACGTGCGGAACGCATGATTCGCCGTCTCAACGACATCATCCATTCCCTCCTCATTCATGCCCACCTACCTCCTATCTTTTGGGTCGAAGCCCTTCACACCGCCACTTACTTACATAACATACTACCCACAAAACGCCTAAACTACTTCACACCTACCTTTGCACTATACCTTCGACACCCGACCTACGATCATCTTTGTGTATTCGGGTGCGCGTGCTACCCAAACACCTCCGCCACCCAACCACATAAGCTTCACCCACGCTCCGTTCGGTGCATATTCCTCGGTTATCCTCCCGATTTCCGAGGATACCGGTGCTTCGACCCCACCATCGGGAAGGTATCCATATCTCGTCATGTCACTTTTGATGAACATACCTTTCCATACACCATCCCTACCCCTACCTCTTCTTATAACTTCCTCGATGATATTCCACCCGGTTTCTCCTTCTCTACGCCCATTCCCACCATTCCGCAGCCACCCTTGCACTCCACATCACCCTATCCGCAGCACTATACCCGCCGTCCAAAACCATACACGGCTGCCCAAACTCAGCAGCCCCAAACAGCCCCCTTACAGCCCAACTCAGCACCCTCACATACCATCCCCACCCAGCAACACACCAACCCACCCACCCCACCTCACACGCAACCCACACAGACCACAACCACCCCCTCGGCTGCCCCTCCTGTGAACACACATCCAATGACAACCCGGTCTAAAGCCAAAACAACCCTCCTTTCCACCACCATCTCACCAATCCCAAAATCCTATAACCATGCCTATACCGACCCTCATTGGTTAAACGCCATGCAAGCCGAGTTTAGTGCTTTACAGCAGAATGAAACTTGGGAACTCGTACCACGACCTATTGACAGACCTGTTATTAGATGCATGTGGCTATTTCGCCATAAATTTAAGTCAGACGGTACATTGGAACGTTATAAGTCAAGGTTAGTCGTTAATGGTAAATCACAAACTGTTGGGGTGGATTGTGAGGACACTTTTAGTCCGGTTGTTAAACCGGCTACCATCCGAACCGTCTTATCTATTGCAGTTTCCCGTTCTTGGCCAATCCATCAACTGGATGTCAAGAATGCCTTTTTACATGGTCATCTTAATGAAACTGTTTTTATGCATCAGCCACCGGGATTTGTGGATCGTAGATATCCTAACTTTGTTTGCAGGTTAAAGAAGTCTCTTTATGGTCTGAAACAGGCACCACGTGCGTGGTATACCCGCTTTGCTACTTATATTCTGTCTCATGGTTTTCGTGGTAGCAAGTGTGACAATTCATTATTCATATACACACGAGATTCTCAGACCGCGTACCTCCTGCTGTACGTAGATGATATTATTTTAACGGCTTCTTCAACTGAGTTATTACAGGAAATTATCCACACACTCTCTCGAGAGTTTGCCATGACAGATTTGGGCCCTCTACATCATTTTCTGGGCATTAAAGTAACCCGCAGTGACCGTGGTTTATTCTTGGATCAATCTCAATACGCCAAGGATATTATTTCTCATGCATCCATGGACGCGTGTAAACCATGCACTACTCCGGTTGATCTATCAGCCAAGTTGAGTGCCACAGATGGCCCTCTGTTTCATGATCCAACGTTGTACCGTAGTTTGGCAGGCGCATTACAATATCTTACTTTTACTCGACCGGACATTAGTTATGCCGTGCAACAAGTCTGTCTCTTTATGCACGAACCACATGATCCTCACTTTGCCTTCATGAAACGTATTTTAAGGTACCTATAGGGCACTATCGATTATGGTATTCGTATCATCCGATCTACTAATCATTCCTTGGTGGCCTACTCTGATGCCGATTGGGGGGATGTCCCGACTCCCGTCGGTCTACCAGTGGTTACTGTGTTTTTCTCGGGGATAATTTGATTTCCTGGTCCTCCAAGCGCCAGCCCACTGTCTCTAGATCTAGTGCTGAGGCGGAATATCGAGGTGTCGCAAATGCAGTAGCTGAAGCCACATGGATTCGTAACTTGCTTTTAGAATTACATTTGCCTTTACGTAGTGCTTCGGTTGTATACTGTGACAATGTCTCTGCAGTGTACTTATCAGATAATCCGGTCCAACATCAACGAAGGAAGCACATAGAGATCGATATTCATTTTGTCAGGGAAAAGGTTCGAGTTGGACACATTCGGGTACTTCATGTCCCAACTTCTCTCCAGTATGCCGACATCTTCACAAAGGGGCTTCCTCGTCAGTTGTTCCAGTCTTTTCGTTCCAGCCTGAGCGTTTGTCCTACGCCCGCTCAGACTGCGGGGGAGTCTTAGCCGATAATTATGTTTGTAATTATGGTGATTATATTTATTTATGGTATTGATGTAATTGTATAATTATGGGATTGTAATTCCTTATTAGAGATAGGGCTAATCTCTTTGTACTCTCCCTATTTAAAGGGTTTCATATGTTAATAGAATGACACAGAGAATTACAACCATGAACACTTTCAGTAATGAGTTAGAACTAGCTTTTATTAGGGGTTGAATTAGGTCAGCCAACTACTAAGATACATATACTTAGGTGACAAACTAATGCAATATCCCTTATGGCCTTATGATAAATAAACTTATTTCATCAGAATTCGATACCTATCAGGTATCAATCACAGTTTAAAAGAGTAACACTTTCTCTTGTTTGAGGTAATGAGGTATACCATTTATGTGGGTAAACTTGAATAAAGTCGGACAAAAATAACGCAATGGATACTAATGGATGCAAATCCCACCAATTTACTTACGACTTACGAATGGATTGATTTTGGTTGCGCTTTGTTTGTGAAAGTGTGAAACAAGTCAAACAAAACTGGGTTGTCGTCTTGGTTTTAAAAAGCACAAAAGCGACGAGGTCTAAAACCAAGGCGTAAAGCGCTAAAGCGGTGGGCTTTTCGTACGCGAGGCGCAAGACGATTATATATATATTTTTTTTATGTATGCTATAGAATTTTAACATTATTTACTCAAAATATAGATACAAATAAGGTATATATACGATTTAACTTAAATGTACAACCTTTTTAGCTACATGTATAACAATTTCAAGCACAAAAACATCATGTGTATGAAAAGCGCGCTTTTAGTGCGCTTTTTTGTTGCGCTTTTAGGGCGCTTTTTGCGCTTTTCCTACGCTTTTTGTACGAAGTGTGCCTAGGGTTACATAAGGCGCCATGATCTGCGCCTAGGTGCGCCTCGCGCTTAAGCGCGCTCTAGGCGCGCTCATAGTCACACAATTCGTCAAAATAGAGCCGTATTTCGTATTGGTACGTTTCGTACCATACGGAATTCGAAAACGTATTAATTCGCTACCAATACGCGAATTCAGGGATCAATTCGGCTGATTCAATTAAACAATTCAGCGATCCCATTGATCAATTTGATAGTTCCCATCGGCTTGTAAGTCAATAGTGGTTCGAATTGTATTACGTATTCCGCCGTTGAATACGTTTAGGAAAATTGGCGGGAAAACATAACAAGGTAACAGAATCGCTAAAATCTCTTGTATTCCAAAATTCTCTCGGTTTCCTAACTAAATTAAATAGCAATTATAACAAAAATTAAGTATAAATATATGATGCTTTCAGCCAAATTAGATCACCCCTATCACCCAATTCAGTTTCTCATCTTGTAATTTAGTATTTCATCTTCTACTCAATGGCTTTTGGCAAAAAAAAAGAATAACAATGGGGATGATAGCGAGGCACGTGTAAGTGAGACACGAGATTACATTGACCTTGATGATGGAATTCAAGAAACATCAGCAGCTGCTGGAAGTCAAGCGAAAAAACGAACTGAAGAAACATCGGGAACCATAGATCCAACTAAGCCGCTCCTTGATGAAGTAACCTACAAGGGTGTTGGTAAGCATCGTTTTGGTTTTGATTGTGGTTTCAATCAGATTTATAAATGATGGTTTTCGTTTATAGATGTTAGTTTAAGATTGTGGATTTGTTGTTTTATTGATTGGTATATATATGTGATGATGAGAAATAAAAAAAGATACAGCATTACAACTCATGTACAGGTGTATCATGTAGTACAGGTGTAAGCCACTTTTCTTTACACTTGTTCTCAAGACTAAAACCCACTTTATAAAAAAAAAAATACAGCACTTTCTTGGCCACACACTTAAAAAAAGTTCTTTTTATATAAAATTTAAAGTCAAAAGACAACTTTCGTTTATAATCCAAGATTGAAGTGTATAAATATGATGCATTATAATATTATATATTTGATTCCGATATATTATCTAGTTATCTACATTTATAAAAATGATGTATTATACTATTATCTATATGACCCGATATATGATGTATAAATATGATATATTATACCATTATCTACATATTTGTACTATTATCTACATGACCTGATATATTATCTACATGACCTGATATATGTTTCTAGAGTTTGATTATGTTATTATGTAATACGCTTAGATGTTTGTATGAACATATTATTTATTTTAAATGTTTAGCTTAACGTTTTTATTTTTTATCATCACATTCATATAGTAATGATCTAATGGATCTAAATCTAACAGGAAATAGCAAGAATCCCGGTGGTTGTAAACAATGGGTTTGCAATCACTGTCATTGCACGTATACGAGCACTTACACGAGAATTCATTACCATTTTTTTGGGGCTGGTGTTGGAAAAAAAGCTGATATTAAAAGATGTCCGGCCATACTTAAAGATAAAGAGAAGTTTGATAGGCTTTCGAACAAGGTAAAAGAAGCAGAATTTGGCGGAGTTTCAAAATCTTTAAAGAATTCGGTACTATCCAAAAATGCGTCTTCAAAGAAACGCCTTGAAGAATCTTTTGGCCTATTAGAGAGAAACGTGGTGGATTTGAAGATCATTAGAGGATTGTGTGCTAACGGGATACCTTTCAATGTATTACGTAACCCACAGTTTCTTGAAATGGTGAGTGCCATCAAGCATGCACCCGATGGATACAAACCCCCATCTAGTGAAAAAGCGAGAACTGTATTGCTTGATGAATGTGTACGGGATGTTGAGAAGGAGCTAACATCGGTTAAAGACACATGGTACACACAAGGAGTTTCAATCGTCTCGGATGGGTGGTCTAATGTTAAACATAATCCGCTTATTAATGTTCTTGCAGTTAATTCTCGAGGTGCAATGTTTATGTACTCGGAGGACTTTCTAGGTGTGGAAAAAACGGGTGTGGTGATTTCTAAGTTTCTTATTGGAGCAATCGAGACCGTTGGACCAAGCAATGTCTTGCAAGTAGTAACAGATAATGCGGCTAATTGCAAAAAGGCGGGGGAGGAGGTAGAGAAGGTATATAAACATATATTTTGGTCGCCTTGTTGTGTGCACACTTTAAATCTTATTTTTAAAGACTTGGCGAAACAATTTTTCTGGCTACACGACACATATAAGCAAGGTAAGGCTATTGTTAAGTATTTTCTTAACCATACCCATGCCTTATCAATTTTTAGAGAAAACTCAAAGTTGGAGTTGTTGAAGGTTGCAAAAACTCGGTTTGCATCACATTATATACTTTTGAGAAGGCTATTGGATTGTAGGGAGGCACTTGCCACAACTATCGTCCTCAATTCTTGGCGAGATTGGGTCAAAAGTGGGGATGAAAAGACTCGAAAAGATGGGGCAAACGTCACCGATAGGATTAAAGATGATGGGTTTTGGGAAGCCGTGGAGAATATTTTAGCGATAACAAAACCCATTTATTTGCTAGTTAAGTTTTGTGATGGTGAGGGTCCTAGAATGGGTGAAATTTATGAAAAAATGGACAACATGCTAGGAGAAATAAAAGATGTTATGATGGATAATAAATATTCAAGTTATTACTCTGAAGTTAGACAGATTGTTGTGGCTAGGTGGGACAAAATGACAATCCCACTTCATTGTTTAGGGTTTGCTTTAAATCCAAGGTTTTATGACAAACATTATCTAAAAGGGTTGGCACCGGGTGGCATGAAAAGAAAAGCTCCGAATGACGACACGGAAGTTGTTAATGGTGTTCTTGATGCGTTTAAAAAAATTTCGGAAAATGAAGCGGAAGAAAGTTTGTTGCGGGCACAATTTGCCACGTTTCATATGAAAAAAGGTATTTATTCGAGGACCGCAACACAAGCCGATGCTGTGACAATGGATGCAATTGATTGGTGGGGTACATATGGGTCAGAGACACAAGAATTGGCGGAAGTAGCCAAAAAAGTACTCTCCCAACCGATTAGTAGCTCTTCGGCGGAGAGAAACTGGAGTACATACTCCTACATCCATAATGTGAAGCGTAATCGTTTAAATTGCAAAAGAGCGGATAAACTAGTTTTTATTCACTCTAACATTAGGCTTCAATCTCGCTTTTCAGATTCTTATAAATCTGGCCCCCACAAAAAGTGGGATATTAATCCGGAATGCACGTATATTGAAGGGTCAAGTGCTCGTTTGGAGGAAATGGTTTGGGAGAATCTTGATGACGAAGACTATAGTAATGCAAAAGGAAAAAGGCAACGTCTAGATTAGAATTTTGAAACTTTTATGTTTATGTTTATGTTTATGTTTTCTATTAAATAATATGAATTTGGATTTTGGTTATTCGGATTAATGAAAATTTTTTTTTATTTATGTATGTCGAACCGAACTCAATGGTACACCGTACCGAATCGTACCGAAATGAACCTACTCCCCTCCGTACCGAATTCGTCCCACCTAACGAATGGCGAACCCGAACCGCGTACCCGAATCGGAGCGAACCACGAATTAGGTGACTATGGGCGCGCTTTTTAAAACACAGGTTGTCGTTTAGAAAATTAGCATCACTTTGAACAAAATTGAACAAAGATAATGCAATAGTACTAGAGATCAGGTTTCTCACCAATTTATTCCAACAAGTCAAATAAAAATTAATAAGCTAAACATAATTAGTTAAATGGGTCAAGTGGGTCAAAAGCTGCACAAAGTCTAATAGTCTATTTTTAATGGAAACAACCTCCCAAATACTTTATTCAAAGATTTAGTTTATTATTTAGCTAACATTATTTTTGTAATCATAATTAACCCATAAACTGATACGTTACATAAGTCGTCCAAGTGTCCAACCCACCCATCTAGAACCCTTTGTCATCAGAAAAAAGTTGTGAATTAGGACAACTCACTTCTTTAGATGGTCTCGCGTGTTCTGAAGATCTGTGTCTTGAGTAATCACCATGCAAACCAGTACGCTTGACAAATGACTCCACCGTGCCTGAGAATCTCTCTCTAACCTCTGGTCTCACTAAAACATAAAAAAAAATAACAAGAAATATCACCAAAGTTACTAACCTATTGCTGTTACATATTTTTTGCAAACCAAATGGGTTACTTACAAACTTCAAAAGTGTAACTAAATTGATTCGAAATGAGAGAAACGCTGAACACAATTTATACATTAAAAGTTGATTTGACTTTGTTATTATGTGAAGTATGTCTTGCAGCATTGTGCACCTGAGCTCACGCAGCTCTATCTGCAGTTGACCAATTCTTCAAAAATATAACTTAGCATTTCTTGATATGGAGGTGTGGAGAGGTTTATAAACAAATTCACTATAACAAATATCAGTTGGTTGATACTTAATAGAATAGTATGCCTGATAAAACAGGCAGAACGGGTCGGATGGGGTGGTGGGCCAGGACGGGTCGCTTTGAAAAATGGTCATTTTGGTTTGGGTTTTGACAGAAATGGATACGGGTCGAACAGGGCAAAAAAACGAAGGATATTTAAGCAACCATCACTAATACATTCCTATCCCTAAATGATGAATTACTGATGTAATTACAATCATAAATTTGAAGTCAATACTGTATACATAAACATTACAAATCTGTTTCATGATGCAGCAAGTGGATATAAAATAAAATATTGGTACGTACAGAGCCTGATGATTCATTCATTAGATAAAAAAACATAAATATGTCAACATTTGAACAAATCTATGTATTTTTCTCTTCTCCAAACACTAAAATAGAAAAAGTTAATCGTATAAGCCCAGGCATATGTGGGCTTGAATTTTTCTGTAGTAAATAACCCGAAAAGACTTGAATAAAATGTCGAAACAAGGGCATGAAGTTTTCAAAGATTGTTTCATTCTATTTACCAAACCTTTAATTAATAAATAAATAATAATCAGCATAAAACCATTCAACGTGCAAAACATTCATACAAAAAGTCAACATAAGCAGATAGATAAAGACATCTCACAGTTCAAACAAAGCTGAAACCTAATCTCACCAAGTGCCTGAGTCCCAGACTTAAAATGATGAGCTTCGGCTTTTCTCTAGCCCGTGAACCTAAATCCCAAAATGTATGTAAACAATCACTCCTTGGATCCTTGCTCAGACTTTTTCTTGGCTGCTAATCTCAAAAGCACCAAAACGAAATAAATTGAATCGAGCAAATGGGAAGATAGGCAATATGTAAACACTCACTCCTTGGATCTTAGCTCAGACTTTTTCTTACCAGCAGCATGGAATCTGCAATCTGACCCATTACCAACTAGCGGTGGGGCTTTTAACTGAAACCCAACACCGACCCGAATAAAATATGCTCTAAGCTGATCATGGTGTTATCCGATTAACCATAACCTGAACAAAATTAAACCCATACCCGATCTCTGTTATTTGGTTTGGTAATCAGATTGAGGTTATTTAAAAATTGGCTCCGATTTTTATAGGTATGCCATGTGAAGAAACTTGACTGACTTTTCTCTTCAGGCAGGCACAGCCATTAGCTAAACCTGCAAATCTTTCAAGCTCTCAACAGTGTTCATACAACCAGGGGCGATGCTTAGTTGGGGCGGGAGGGGGCGGCCGACCCCCCCCCCCCCCCCGAATTTTCGCGCAGAAGTTCCGATTATATAGTATTCATATAGAAAATTTTGGAAATATAGGGTTTCGACCCCCCGAAACTAGTGACTTCCGACCCCCGGTAACTTCCGACCCCCCGAACCTTCGGGTCAAGCTTCACCACTGCATACAACAAATTTAACCACTAACACATAAGTAAAACCACAAGTACATTAAAGTCATGATACAAGAAACATAAAGGCTAGACAAAACATATTGAAATTAAACTTGTTGAACAGTACATTAAAGTAAAGATCATGAAAATCATGATTAAACACAACTAAGATGCAGCAACACTTTACCAACAAAAGGCAATCGGTTCTTTTATACTTGAAGGTTGAAATCACCACAACTACCATCAACAATGCATAAATCACTAATTGGTATAGACAAAAAACGAATCCAACAGCATAATCTTCAAATCAGGTTGATAAATCTCTTGCAGAATGCTTCCTGTCACAGTTGAGTCTGCAGCATCAAATGAGCAATGGTCAGGTTACTCAACTTGTTATATTAAAAAAGAAAGCTAAAAGATCATACCAAAGTTAAAGTATTAGACTACAGAGAAACAAAATCATAACTGGCACTGCCATATGGGTACAAAGTACAAACATAATTCAAGTGATTCATGATTTCTACATATTCAAATACTTCAAACTCTGCAATTCTGAGTCACGAGATGGGATACATAACTAAATAATTATTCGCTCATTTGATAAGCACATAAATAACTCAATTTAACGTCAATAATTAACATTGAAAAGATGTTACATTGGATGCAAGTCTTATTGGATTTACAATACTATTATTAAGTATAGTATTTGATTAGTAGTAAGTCACAATTAAAATCAAATACTGTACAACAATAGTTTTTTTTAATATAGTTTTGTTAATTAAATATAAACAGAGGCTAAAAATGGACATATTACATGGAAATTCAATACACTAAACCCACTAGAATTTAATTATTTAAATAGGTTGTAATGGTTTGATAGTTGAGTGTTATTCCTGAGACACATAATAATATTAAATGGCATTATCATACAAGCATTGATTTCATATGTTTGTAATTACATTCAAATGTTTGTAATTACATTCAAAAGCGTATGTTTTATTACAAGCAAAATTAATCAGTTTGTTAATATTAAATCATTAAAGATAGTGAGAGAGATACCTTCATATTAACTTTTATTCACAGGTCTATACAGAGGGATATGGGAGATTAGGGGCCAGTAACTCCCGGTTTTGCTGCATCTTTCTTTCAAAGCTGGGCAATCACCCACGATTTCTAATCTCAAGAGTGAAGGCAACACCATTTCTGGAAGATCCTTCATCTTAGGGCAATCTTCAAAATAGAGATGTTGGAGGGAGGTGAGGTGTTGGGCATCCAAAGACACTTTCTTCAGATTAGGGCATTTTTCAAAAGTGAGATGTTGGAGGGAGGTGAGGTGTTGGAGTCCCATTGAAACTACTGATTCCAATTTCTCAAATCCATATAATATAAGAGAAGTAAGAGATGAAGGAAGAAGATGATAAATTTGATTGAAACTATCATCTCCAGCTTCACCATCATCACCCCATAACACAAGTTCCACAAGTGAGGTTGGAAACTTCTTCTCTGGGCCCCACTCTGAGATGGGCTTCTTCAACCTCTGAATATGTAAAGAACGCAAATTGGGAGGCCAAACCCAACCAGGTAATGAAACATCCATACTTTTACACTTTATTATTTTTAGTTCCTCCAACGATGTCCAATTGTCACCAACAAATGAGGAACCATCCAATTTTGGACAATTCTCTATTTTTAGCACCTTTAAAGATGTTGAATTGTCAGGAAATGACTCCAGACTTTCACAATTATCTATTACCAATCTAGTGAGATGAACACAACAATTCAGTTCATTTATTGATTTCAGATTTGGCCAATTCTGTATCCATACATATTCAAGCATCCGAAAGCTGCTTCTGTTGTTGTTCATTTCTTGTCCTCTTAACTCCCTTTCCAATAGGTTACTACAATTAACGATACCGAGTGACGTGAGCTTCTCCTGTCCTCCTTTTGGAAAGGAGACAACTGTCATTGAATTACAGCCATCAACAGTTAACTTCTCAATGCCATCAGGACAGCTGCAACACTCCATATTCTTACACCTGTATACGCGCAAAGTCCTAAGAGATGGTAGGAGGTTGCTCCTACAATTATCCTCCTCTTTCTCTCCTATACTCACCAAATTATCACAGTAATACACTTCCAATTTCCTCAGCTTCAAAAGAACCTTACTTGAAACTGCACCTGATTCCACCAGGTATCTTATTTCATTGCAATGCCATATGCTTAATTCTTCAACTGCACCAAGACGGTCTCTAACACCTCTCCAGACCACATCATTCAGCTCTGAAATAGAGCTTATATGCAACTTGGTGACTGCTGAAGCTACTTCAACCAGCCTTCTAAGCACACCACTATCACATTTACCTATTCTTAGATCATTCAATGAAGGTAGTGCTTCAAGTGTGACTTCAACCAAGTGAGGACAATCATTATGACTTGCAATATCACTTATTTCCATCTTGGTGACTGTTGAAGCTACTTCAACCATCCTTCTCAACACATGACTGCCACATTTAGTTATTCTTAGATCATTCAATGAAGGTAGTACTTCAAGTGACAACTCAACCAAATTAGGACAGTCATATATATCTAGAACATTCAATGAAGGCATAGCTTCAAGTGTGACTTCAACCAAATTAGGACACCTTGTTATTTCAAGCTCTTGCAAGCATGGAAACACAGCCCCTGACCATTTCTTCCACCCATTCATATCCATAAAACTCAGAATTTCAAGTGAAAGAAATCCACAGCCAACCCCAGATGACTTAAAATCCACATCTTCCACCCCATGTAAGCCCTCAATAAACAACTTCTTCAATGACGGTAGTTGTCCAAGTGGCGGTAGAGATGTACATCTCTTACAACCACGTATTGACACATGCTTCAAATGAAGAAACAAGTGATCCCCAACCCAGTTTGGAAACTCTGATCCCCCATATGACCAAATTTTAAGTTTTACCAACTTATCATAACGAGGCTTCAGCTCATTTAGGACATCCTTTACAGGTATTTCATTTCCTGAACCAGATGGCTGACTCCATACAAGCTCTAAATCAGTAAGCCTCTTTCGTGAAAAGTTAGCAAATCTTGCAGCTTCCACATTCTCCAAATCCATAATGGAAACTTTTTCATATGGATTCTCTAAGTCTTTTAGTTTGGCTATTTCAAATCCTGTTTCCCTTCCTATAATAATTTTTGAGAGAGTTCGTAGGCTTTTCATCTCACCAATCCCTAACGGCAGCTGATTCAAATACGGGGTGTTCTTAATATCAACATGTCGCAGATTTTTAAGCTTTAAGAAGTTGTTGGGCAAATTAGCTAAATAAGAATTAGATAGGATAAGTGTTTGTAAGTTATAGAGATTACAAACTTTTTCCGGTAAATGTGTGATGCAAGTATTAGATAGATTAAGATATCTCAAGTGCCTCAAATTACCAATGGAATCTGGTATCTCACTTATTGCAAAATCACTAAAACTTAGAACCCTTAACAACGGTAACTCACAAAGTAGGTCAACCAAAATCTTGTTTGATAAGTACAAATTGTCAAACATTGTTATGACCCCAGCTGATGATGCCAAGAATGTTCTCAGACTTTTAGCTCTTTCAAAAGCCTCAAACTTCTTGTAAGCTACATATTTCTCATGAACAAATGACATGTGTCGGTACTTTTCCAACATTTCCGTCCTAATATTCTTCTCGTTCTCATTGTCTACCCTTAGAAAAAACTCGGTAGCAACAGACGTTGCCAAGTCATTCATGAGGTCATGCATCACAAACAACGATTCATTATTTGGCGCATGTTGAAAAAATGACCTTGACAACAACTCGTCAAAGAATTCATGACCCAAGTTTTCTTCTGTTGAATCACTTGGAGTTTGCTGGTGCAAGAACCCTTCCGCCATCCATAATAAAACCAGGTCCTCCTTGTCAAATAAAAAGTCTTTGGGAAACAAGGAGCAGTATGCGAACAACTGCTTCAAAGGTCCAGCAAGATCACGGTAGCTTAGTCTTAGGGCAGGGATAATTTCACCTTCAACCTTCCATATCTCACTCTCTAACACCATCTTCCATGAATTTTCATCTTCATTTCTCCTCAGTGATGTCCCAAGTGCGATCAATGCCAAAGGCAATCCATCACATTTTTCCAGAATTCCTTCACCATGTGGTTTAAGTGACAAATGTGACTCAAAATTTCTTACACCTAAAGCATGTAGAGCAAACAAGGACACAGCATCATCATATGACAGGATCTCCAGTTGCTTCTTTAGAGGATTGCAACCCAGTTTTTTAAGCAAGTTATCCTTTCTTGTTGTTATGATGATTTTACTTCCCGGAGAACATGTGTAAAATGGCCTGACGAGGGTTTCTCAATCATGACGACTCTCGCTCCACACATCATCTAACACCAATAAAAATCTTTTCCCAGTTAGGTGATCTCTAAGAGCTTCTTGGAGCTGATTAAAATCTTGTTTTACCTCACCTGCCATAGATTGAAAGATCTCTTTGCTTATGCGAACACAATCAAACTCATCAGAAACACAAACCCATGCCTTGAGTTCGAAGTGATCCTTGACTTGCTTTTCGTTGTACAAAAGTCTAGCTAGAGTTGTTTTTCCAACCCCACCCATACCAACTATGGGAACAATGCTAAACTTTTGATCACATGGTCCATCCTCCAACAACTGTTTGACCATTGCTTCTTTCTGAGCTTCCCGTCCAATAATACTAGATGGATCGACAACAGAGGTTTGTAATCTTCTATTATTATTTTGTGGCCTACTAATTTCCTCTGTCACACTCAAACCAAATTCATCTTTCTGCTTAAGTAGACTTTCTAACTCGGCATTAATACGATCTAACTTATCATGCATCTTAATACTTGGTGAGAAGTTTGTGCAACAACTTGGGATCAGCTTTCTTACCTTGCTGGTGAAGGCTTCTGAGTCATGATTGAACTCACGAGACATAGCATCAGTTGCCCAGCCATCAAGTACATCATCGATATCATAAGCCAAATGTTGGAGATCATTCAGCCATACTTTCACAGCCTGACTGGTTATCTCCTTCTGATAAGCATCAGTAAGCACACCTTGGATTAGTTTCAACGAGTTTTGACATTTCTTGATCTCAGCACCAATGCCCTTGTAGCGAGCAATGCTATTTGAAGTTTCAGAGAGCAGCTTCTCAATGAGTATGGGGAGAACGGCAGAGAGTACACTTTCAGCCATGGTTATGATGAGATTGTTGAAAGTGTTGTGTGGATGAAATTGCTGTTAATTTTTGTGTTGTTGATAGTGGTTTCATACATTCAGTGTTAGATGAAGGCTTGTATTATTGTTTTGGGCCCATGCAAAGCAGCACCAACCCCACCTTTGAATTATTGTGTCGAAAGGAAAACCACTATAAATATAATAATACATATTTATCTGTCTTTTTCTTTCACATTAGAGGCCCATTTGTTATTTAAATATATGAAGCCTCAATAATTGATCTCTTTTCTTTTGTATTTACATCTTAATTTTCTTTCTTTGTATTTTAAAAAAGAATATGACTAGCATAACTTTTAGAGCACTGACAGAAAACGGAAAAAAAACACCTCACAGTTCTTTTATACATAGTTTATCAGTTGTGTTTTTTAACTCTTAAAAAATAGGACCGGGACAGTAAAATTGTTTTTAAGTTTCAATATTAAAGTCATATGAAAAGAAATAATGGATTTGCATTTAAACCTCAAACCAGTCTTATCTAAATGGCTGTACCTCACTGACTAATATAATTGGTGTGGGTCAACTTTTGAAACTGATCAACAGAATTAGTTCTAAATATTATAATCTTGTCTCTTAATTATCTGTGTTAATGTAAAATAATTATGTGTATAGTTTCAAATAACAGGGTTGGTTTAAGACACTAATTATATGTATAGTTTCAAATAACAGGGTTGGTTTAAGACACTAATTATATATTTACATGTATAATAATTACCTGTAGTCTAATTATTATTTACATGTATAATAATTACCTGTATAATATTTTTCTTGCTTCTTATTGATGTTGTTAGTGTTTTAAGTCTTAATTGTTAATTGTCAGTGTTAAATATTAGTGTTTAAAGTCTTAATAAGTTCCTACTTGCTACAATTGTTATTGTTTTGCATGTTGCAAGAGGTCAATTTGTTAATTGTAGGAGATTATATTTAATTGTTAGTGTTAAACCTCTATATATATATATAGATTTTGCATGATATAAAATTACCGATATCCCACCGATATCTCACCGCGAAAACCGATATATCAAATATCGGTCCTCGACCGATAACCGATATTTTCCGACATTAACTGCTTAGCCTGTAGTAACAGATGGGTTAGATAATTTGTTCAAACAAGTTTGGTATAAAACATGTATTTTACCAAAAGTTTGGTATAAAACATGTATTTTACCAAAAGATCAATGACCAGTCATGAGAGAAAGTGTGCCTGAGAATCTATCTCTAACCTCTGGCCTCACTAATACATATAAATACAAATATATAAATATATAATTTTATAAGACAGATATGCATCAAATAACTGGACATATGTCCCATATAACAAAAGCAAAACCCCAATTCAGCAAGAGTTAGAAGACATTTTGTAGGTAAAACTGTAAATAAAAGGTGGTAATAATAATAAACAATAACAACAAATGAAACTCAGAATTATCAATCATAAAAAAATTAACACCAAAAAGGGAAAGACAGATCTCCAACAACACTCGACTGGAGATAGTATTAGTATTAGTATTATAGTATTGGTAGAAGCAATTAATAAAACCTAAAATCAAGACTAGTGAAGGTGTTGGGTGTACAAACGTTGCTTACCGGTGGAGCAGCACCAGGCACCCGAATATTCCAACGGTCAAAGGAGGGGGTTTACGGGTTACTGTACAAACATCAGATTCACGATGGAGGTTACTTCTTCATTGATACAGAGGAGAGGAAGATAAATACAGTTTGGGGGATTTTTTATTCATAGCTTAGAATGAAAGTATGTTTATTCTCAAAGTGCTATAGTTGGTGCTTTGAAAGTATTTATCTATTACTAGACCTGATGCATTTGCAGTAAATAAGCTCTCACGCTACATGCATGCACCTTCCATGGATCATTGGTCTGCACTTAATCAGGTGGTATGTTATTTGATGGATTGGTTAATCATGGTTTATTATACTTTATCGATCTCCGTTACGTTTACATGCATTTATTGACGCTGACTGGGTAGCTGATAAAGAAACATGGCATAGTACCACTAGTTGTATTGTTTATTTGGGTTGTAATCCTATTTCATAGAGCTCTAAACGTCAACCTACACTTGCCTGATCGTCAACTTATGCGAGCAGTTGCATTCGCTACTACCTAAGTTCAATGGCTAATATATCTATTAATAGAATTGGGTTTCCGATCAAAGACCACAACAACCATTTACTCTGATAACCTAAGTGCTACTGATTCAGTTAACCCGGGTTTTCACTCCAAAATGGAACATCTAGCATTAGATTTCCAGTTTGCACTGAGCATTGTGCCAAATCCGACCCGACCCATATAATACTCAACCCAACCCTATGGGTAACTTACAAACTTATCTTATCTTGATGAGGGTTGGGAGTGGTGTCTTCTTTGAGTGGTTGTTATGCGATCACATCTGGTTTTTTGGCGGTTAAAGAATATGGGTTAAAGTTACTAACTTGTTACTGTTATATTTTATTGCAAACCAAATGGATAACTTACAAACTTCATAAGTGTAGTTAAATTGATTCGAAATGTTTTGACAAAAAACTATGAACACAAAATGTCAAATTACACCTTAAGAGTTTATTTGACTTTGTTATTATGTGAAGGATGTCTTGCAGCTCTATCTGCAGCTGACCAAAGCATTGTTTATTAAAGCAACAAGACCAATTGTTCAAAAAACAAAAACAACTTAGCATTTCTTGATATGGAGCAGAGGTTTATAAACAATTTCACTATAATAAATATCAGTTGGTTGATACTTAATAGAATAGTATACCTTATAAAACAGGCAGAACGGGTCAGATGGGGTGGTGAGTCAGGACGGGTCACTTAGAAAAAATGGTCATTTTGGTTCGGGTTTTGACAGAAACGGGCCTTCAAAAAACGAAGGGTATTTTAAGCAACCATCACAAATGTGTTTCTATCCCCAAATGATAAATTACTAATGTAATTACAATCATTAAAGTATCAGTTAATAGATAAACACAATTGTTATTGGCTTTGTCATATGGTAACAAACACAGTTCAAGTGATCCATTATTTCTACATATTCGCTAATTGAGAACTCTGCAAGTGTAAGTCACAAGACAGAAATTACAACTAAAATACTGCAATAGCTCGTTCATATATATAAAGTTCAGAACTTGATGTACCATTTAAGAAAAAAAAATGAATTCTATGCAGTAAAGCAAATATCAAGATGCCATATGGATTTGATTAGTAAGATATGATTAACATCAGATAAGAAGTAAAAATAGAATAATCAGCAAACATGTCAATGTGATCAACCAGATATTGAGATAATACTTAAAATTTGTTTGTTTGACAAAATATTCAAAACAAGCCGTTGTTTAATTTAAACAATCAAAGAGAGACCTTCATATTAACTTCATGATTGAGGGAACTTCATATGAGGATACAGGGGATATGGGAGATGAGGGGCTGAGAACGACCTCTTTTACTGCAGCTTTCTTTCAGATTTGGGCATTTGTTGATTTGTAAAGTCAAAAGTGAAGGCAACAATGTTGTTTCTGGTAGGTAGATCCATCAGATTAGGGCACTTGACAAAAGAGAGATGAAATCACATCGTCGATTTGGGGTTTCTATCGATTTGGATATTAGGGTTTTTGAAGAGAACACTGTTTGAATCGTTTAAGTGAAGAAGAAAGGTTATATGTGTTTTTTAAGTTTTAACATGAAATGACAATATTGCCCCCAAACTTAACTGACTTTTCTACTTAAGTTAAAAAAAAAAACGTTCCAAGTGTATATACGATTATTTAAAGGGAGGGTTTTGATTTGATAAAAAATCACGAAAACTAAATTAAAAACTAAGATGATTAAATTGTTGGGGAAGTCAAATATTAAAAACTAATTTCAACACCTAGGCAATTTCTTGATTCGATTCGGCTTACGATCATTAACGGTCACGATGCAATGATCCTTTAATTAATAGTTTATATCAATACTAGACGTCACGCCGTTCAGACATCCACTCTATCTAAAGTCTAACCAAGCGCAGTTCATTGATTAGAGCCAACCGACCCACTACTAACACCGTTCGGATCTTAGCGTGATAGAAATATCAATTATAATTAAACACTCACACCATTTGGAATGTTTAACTAGATCATGTTACTCTATACTAATTTTGGGTTCATAGACAAACACAAAATATTATTTGTTCCTTGCATCAAAAACTAAAACTTGATTAGGGTTTTAAATATGATGAAATTTATTAAAAAAAATCAATAAGTTGATCAGGTTTATTAGCAATCTAATATTATTCTGGATTGAATCCGTATTAAAAACAAGAATCAAATAAACAAACCACTAAATGATTGGGTCAAACATAACCATTTCACATAAGTTTATGAATCAAAATCAAACTAAACCCTAGTATTGAAACCAAAAGGTTTTAGTCGGACATGGTGGTTAGATCAACCAAACTAACAAGAAACAAAACATAAAATTGAAAACGTACGAAACTAAAATTACTTCCCAAAATCAATTGTTGCTTATGTCGATCTTCCCCCAAAACAAGTTCCTTTTTTTTCGACCAAGATTGTTATCCCATATACTCCAACAATTCGATAGGCTCCCTTTCTAAGCTTGTGGGTTGCCCAATTTAATCGGCCCACTATTTCTTTTAGTTCTTTCTGGATTCATGACATATAAATCCAACTGATTTAATGTTGTTGATATGTTGACTTTTGAAGTCCACACGACTTGAAACTTGTTACTCTCAATCGTTGGTTTCCAACTTTCTAAGTATTATTGGTTTGCAGAGTCACCAAGCACCAATTACCATCCAGGGGCGGTACCTAACCTGTCCACTAAATATATTTAATATATTGATTTTGGACTTTTGTTTTGTTTCATTTCATTCTTTGTTAATTTATGACTTGATTCGGAAAAAAAGTAGTAAAACCAACAAATTATCCTGACATAACAAAATGAATTAGAGAAGTGGTATATAAACAAGCCATTTATAAATAAACCATGTCATTAAAAACTAATTGAATTTATTTTAGTTAGTATGAGACTGCTAATAAAAAATAAGTTAAAAGGTGGAACCGTCTTTTCAAATGTGAGACTGGTGGCGGCCAAGAGCTGATAGTTTGATTATTTAAATTCAATATTTTAATACATTGATTTTTGTTTTTGGACTTGTGTTTGGTTTGATTATTAAGTTTATTAATGAGTTGATTTGCTAAACAAACATAAACCGAGAAAGTAATCAGACATAGAAAATGGAGTGAAGATATTTGTAAAAGAGTTAAGTACCGTCTGATGCATGTTGTTTGAGGTAGAAGAAAGGTGTGCAAGGCTCGAACGATACTTAATTCTTTATATACACGTTTAAAAAAATCATTATTCTCTTAGTTAAAAATATACCCCTTGCTTGGGATTCAACACAAAACCTCCCACCTATTGAGAATTCTTAAAAACTAAATCAACTTGGCGTGCAAGGCTCAAGGACTAGGGGCGTTCTTCGGGTTATTTTTTCAGGTCATGTTGTTCGGGTTTTTGGTTGTGCAAAGTGATATAATAATATTCAAAAGTCCTAAAAGTTAATGTTTCGATTACCGAAGACTCAATCTAAACTTGAACGATTCTATTAAAAATATTTAATGTTTGGGTTTTTTTGGGTTGTTCAGGTCGGGTTGTTCGGTTTTGGTTGGGAAAAAATGACTTGATAACCGAACTATTAAATTTATGCAACGTTAAAAAACTTGAAGGGTGGTTCGGTAAAATCTCATGGGGTGGTTGGAGGAGATTAAGTTAAAGTTTAAATTATAATATGTTTATTATGTAGTTTTTCAAACCCGTTTAGATTTATTGTTTTATCATCAAGTTTTAGTTCTTTGTTTGTTTTCCAGAATTCGTTTCTTGATTAATAGAAGAGAGAAATGCATGGTTGGTCTCTATGGTTTACAGATATTGCATTTGTGGTCCTAATGCTTCAATAATTACATACTTGGTACTTGATTTCTGCACTCGTGTGGTCCCTGCCCTTAACTTCGGTTAACTTACTGTGTTAAGTGAGGATGAATTGACTATTTTACCCTTTGTTAACTTTCTTCTTCACCCACCTCCCTTCACCATCACCCACCCTATATCACAAACCATCATCCAATCGACAACTTCATCGACAGAACCCCCAACTTCTGCTCATTTTTGTGCATCACATACGAAACCAAACCCACCTTCGTTCGTCTTAGAACCCGACACTGTAGCCGACCACCGGAAGCAACAAAAGAAACCACTAACCAAAGGTGCGTATTTCCGGCTACAGCTGCTGCCCCACGCCGTTGTCAAATTAGGGAATGATTTGAAGAATTATAAGATGAAGATTGGTTAGGTTTTCACGTGTAGGTAGATGAAGACGGTGGTGGTAGCTATTGAATTAGAGGTGGTGGTGACTCTCATCCAGTGGTGGATCCAGGAATTTTTTTCACTGGGTTCCTTTTTAGATGCTCTATTTTATATGACCAAACATAAAAAAAATCGGTCGGTACATGGGTTAGGGTTGGTTTGACGGTTCGGGTCGTTTTAGTGGTTGGGGTCGGTTTAGGTTTCAACAGTTAAAATTCTACATCCCTAAAACAACTAATACAATAATAACCAAAACTATAACTAATACGATAATTCTATAAAAATTTAGGAGGTATTAAGCATTTACATACCTTGAACTGTCCGTCCAACTATGTCTTTTAACACAGTAAGAGGCCAATGCATTCTAGCATAGGTCCCACTTCAATGTGATCCTGCATAAGTAAATAATGCATTAACTTTAAAAGAAAACCGTCATCATACCCCTAAAATTAAGTGCATGTTTGGCTCTCCTTATTTGGCCCCTTATAACTTATTGATTTAATGAAAAAGTTAATAAGGAGAAAATATTGTTTGGGTAATGGGTTGAAAGGGAGAATTTTGTGGGTTGAAAAGGAGATAAGTTAATAAGTTAGAATTTGTAACTTTTTGATTAAGAAGATAAGGAGGTAGAAGAAGAAGATAAGGAGAAGGAGAGCCAAACATGCCCTAAATATCACAAGTAAATAATGGATATGGCTTTTATAGCTAAAGCACCCCAAAAGCCACGCTTCGGTTGTTCCAAACTCTTCATTGATGTGTAATCATATTTCATAGAATCATCCTATAACGTCATACACACTTGTTAATTAATAATTAAAAAAAAAGTTAACCAAAGTTAGGTACATGCCCTAAGCTTCATATTTCACATAATCATCCTATAATGCCATACACATTTTTGGGTTGGGTTGGAGAGGACCTTGGTTATTGATATAATGTTTCAGGATGATGGGACCTAATGAGAAGTATGCTGACATTAAACTGAAGGCTTATGGTCACATATTTTCAACTATAAGAGACCAACAAGAATGAAAACTAGCTGAGTGTACAATTGTACAAATCATCCTAACTTTGTCATCTTGAACGAATCAAATACACGGACATTTGCAATGTCCAGTAATAGTATGGCCTTTTCTAAGCTTATATCATAATGCTACTACTTGGGGACTTCTTGTTTTTAAAGAAGGGTTTCAACCACTAGAGTAATCATAGCTTTTGGTAATGGGTTCCTCAAATAAAATATTATGGGTTCCTACCCAGTTTTTTGTATATATTAACACTATAATTTACAAACCGACTGGAAACCCATCCCAAAGCCCAAAATCCGCCCCTGCTCTCATCAGAATATCGCTTGAAAACGGTTCCGCCCTTCCAAAACAAACCACGAGCAGATTATATAGTTTCTTACTTGTAAGTAAATTTTGTACAATTAATAATTAGTATTCAATAATAAATATAATATATTATACAATATATACTATTTTGTTGATGCAAATGCCATTGGGATTACTACGATTGCACTAATTGCACTTGTGTCATCATTCCCAAACATTATTCTTTTGTATAAAGGGATCATTTACAACTTCAAGTCAGCCCTACAAAAATGATGCAACAGATATTGCACTCTGTTAACTAAGACTTTTGGGAGCGGTGATGAGTGATTGTGTTAAATATGGTGGAGGTGATGGTTTGTGAAGGTGGGTGGTAGGGTGGGAATGGTGGATGGTAGACATGTCAATTTTAACCCATCTAGTTAAGTTTGGGTTATTTTGGATTTAAAATTTGACCTTGTGGGTTAAAATGGGTTTAATATAATTTTCAAGGGGGTTAGGATGGGTAATTTTAATTGTAGAAATAAGTAAGTGGGTCACGATGGGTATGCGAAAAAAAAAAACAAATGGGTCAGAATGAGTATTTTTAGATAACCATATACAAGTCTCAACTAAAACTCACCCAACACCAAAAGCATTGATGCCTCATAGAAATCAATGTCATTAAAAATAAAAAATTATATCTTTTGCATTTGTTGATAACCCCAATCGGTTCGAAGCCGTTCGGGTCGTTAACGAGACCAATCTCATCGAAACGGTTCGAGTCGTTAGCGGGCTTGATCGAGTCCAAACGGTCTGGGTTGCTGACCGGTCTGTTTGGGTCGAAAGGGTCTGGTCGTTGACGGGCCCGGTCGGGTCGAAACGGTCTGGGTTGTTACGGGTCCGGTTGGATCGAAACGGTCCGGGTCGCTACCGGGCCCGTCCAGGTCGAAACGGTCCGGGTCGCTATGAGACGGGTCAGGTTGAAACGGTCTGGATCGTTACCGGGCCCGGTCGGGTCGAAATGGTCCGAGTCGCTACCGGGCCCGGCTTAGTCGAAACGGTCCGGGTCGCTACCGGAGCCGGTCGGGTCGAAACGGTCCAGGTCCCTACTGGGCCCCGCCGGGTCAAAATTGTCTGGGTCGCTACCAGGCCCAGTCGGGTCGAAACAGTCCGGGTCGCTACGTGACGGGTCAGGTTGAAACGATCCGGGTTGTTACCAGGTCCGGTCAGGTCGAAACAGTTCAGGTCGCTACCGGGCACGGCCGGGTCGTAACGGTCCGGGTTGTTAACCAGCCCGATAGGGTCGAACCGGTCCAGTTCGAAAATATTTCGGATCCTTTAAAAATTTTTAAGTTTTTTGTTTTTTTAAATTTTAATTTTTTTTTTAAATTTATTTTATTTTATTTTTTAGTTTTTTAATTTATAATTTTTTATTGTTATTTTAATTTTAATCTATTTTAATGTGAATCTACCCTAATCCAAACCATCTAGACCCAAACCCATCGTAACCCATTTTTTTAATCTACCCATCTTGACCCAAACCCATCCTAACTCAAACCCATTTTGACCCAACAACCAACCCAACCCAAACTACCCATTTTACCACCCATAGTGGATGGTGAAGGGAGGTGGGTGAAGAAGAAAATTAACTACAAGGATAAAATAGTCAACTCATCATCGCTTAACAGATTAATTTAACTGATGTTAGGGATAGGGACCACACGAGTGCATATTTTTGTTAAACTCAAGTACCAATTCTGTAATTATTAAAGCATTAGGACCACAAATGCAATATCTGTAAATCACCGGGACCAACCATGTATTTCTCTCTTAACAGAAAGAGTCGAATAAAAGGTTTTTGTGCAAACTTGTGTGTCAAGCTTGTGCTTATCGACTAGATAGAACTAGAAACAGAAACTCTGAATCGCTTGTGTGTTTAACACAAACCATTAAGGTTTGGGTTGGTTAGGTTTGGGTTATTCGGGCTTGGGTTTTCCGGATATTTTTTAATTCGGGTGGCTTCAGATTCGAGTTGGGTTTTTGGGATAAAGTCGATCTCTGCCATTTCTTGATCTCAGCATCAACTCCCTTGTAGCGAGCAATACTTTTCAAAGTTATGGTCATTTTCAACGTTCCAGCTTTGGATTTTGTGCCGAAAATGAAAACCACTATAACTATAATATAGTTTTAAGTGTATTTTTCTCATATAAGATTCCCATTTGTTATTAAACAAATAGATCACGCCTATATTTTCTATCTAACTATTATTAAGCCCTCGCGCATTGCGGCGGGGGCGTAAAACCATGTCAGGTAGCACCAATGTCACATCACCGCTAGCGACCACCAACTCCAAAAAACTCGTAAAAGTAAAATAAATACAAAAAAGGAAAAAATAACACCGAATGAAAAGAAGACGTAAAATCGTTGAGCCACACACGCTCGTTACGGCGTGTTAACGCCAAAGGCATAAAATCGATGACTTTTAATTAACTATGGTTAATGTGAAGTAACTAAGTTAGTCTAGGACCCGCATGTTGCGACGAACTTGTCAAATGGGGAAAAATACACGTGCTGTGACATAGCTGTCAAACGGGAAAAAATAGACAAAAAAAATATTGAACCACACCCGCACGTTGCCGCATGTTAACTCACAAAATTTAGAACGGAACTTAAAACGAAAAATTACGAAAGATGAAAATTATGTGGGACCAAAGTTGAAAGCAAAAAAGTGTTAGGGTTAAATTGTAAAAGATGAAAGTCTTTGGGTAAATTGAGAAGTTTTGGGTTAGAAATGGAAAATCAAAATTGTTAGTGTTAATTGTAAAACATGAAAATATTTGTGTTAAAAGTAAAAAAGGAAAACCTTTGGGTTAAAAGTGTAAGATAATTTTTTTTTCTTTTTGAAAAACTCCTAAGATACATGTTACAAACCACAATGCACCAATGCTTTGGTAATTAGTAGTATTTAAATCTACATCTTAACCTTTTTCTATATTAAATAACAAAATGATTATCATAACTTTTAGTGTCACTGACAAAAAAACTAACAAATTATTTTGATACTTAGTTTATTCATTTTTGGCCCATAGGATAGAAATTGTTGGTTTATTCGTGTTGGTGGGCTAAGGAAGCAAAGGGGCGTGGGCTAAAGAGCAAGGTAGTTTAATACTTAGTTTAGATGGTTTAGCTGGGAAATATAACTAAACAATAAATCAATAATGCATGAATTTGTTAAAATCAGTGAATAAATTGTCAAAATACTTGAGTTCAGATCTTGATTAGTAAGACATGATTAGAACTAAATACTGTGAAAATATTATTTTTTTTTTAAATATTTTTGTTAACTATATAAACACGTGCTTAAAAATAGATATACATTATCATACGACCGCACACATTAGTTTCCATATTAAGTTGGACAATTTAATAAACAATTTTCACAAAAAAAAAAAAAAGAAAAAGAAAACAGTCAACAATATATTTGAGATTACATTTTAAAGCTTTGTTTGAAAAATAAAAAGTAAAATAACTTTAAATCATTAAAGGGAGAGGGAGAGGGAGAGGGAGAGAGACCTTTATGTTCTGCTCCAGGATGACATACTGATGAAGGGGATATAGGAGATGAGGGGCCAGTAACTCCCGTTTTTACTGCATCTTTCTTTCAGATCTGGGCAATCCATGATTTCTAATCTTAAGAGTGAAGGGAACAACAGTTGTGGTAGATCCTTCATCTTAGGGCATCTTTCAAAAGTGAGATGTTGGAGGGAGGTGAGGTGTTGGGGATCCAAAGACACTTCCTTCAGATTAGGGCATTTTCTAAAATGGAGATGTTGGAGGGAGGTGAGGTGTTGGAGTCCCACTGAAACAGATTCTAATTTCTCAAATCCACTTATATTAAGAAGAGTAAGAGAAGTAGGAAGAAGATGAGAAAATTCACTACAACTAGTCACTCCATGTTCACCATCACCGTATAAATCTAGTTCCACAAGTGAGGTTGGAAACTTCTTCTGTGAGCCCCACTCTGAGATGGGCTTCTTCAAACTTTGGATTTGTAAAGAACGCAAATTGGGAGGCCAAACCCAACCAGGTAATGAAGCATCCATACTTTTACAATCTCTTATGTCTAGTTCCTCCAACGATGTCCAATTGTCACCAACAAAGAAGGAACCATCCAATTTTGGACAATCCCATATATGCAGTTTCTTTAAACATGTTAAATTGTCAGGAAATGACTCCAGACTTTCACAATTTCTTATTATCAATTCAGTGAGGTGAACACAACAATCCAGTTCAATGATTGATTTCAGATTTGGCCAACCCCATATAAATAAATAATCAAGCATCCGAAAGCTGCTTCTGCTGTTGTTCATTTCTTGTCCTCTTAACTCCCTTTCCAATAGTTGACTGCAGCCAATGATTGTAAGTGACCTGAGCTTCTCCTGTCCTCCTTTTGGAAACGAGACAACTGTCATTGAACTACAATTTTCTACACTCAACTCCTCAATGCCATCTGGGCAACTGCAACGCTCCATATTCTTACAACCCCTTACATCCAACGCCCTAAGAGATGGTAGGATGTTGCTCCTACAATTATCCTCCTCCTCTTTCTCTCCTATACTCACCAACTTATCACAATAGCTCACTTCCAATTTCCTCAGCTTCACTAGAACCTTACTTGCATCTGCATCTGATTTCACCAGGTATCTTATTTCATTACACTTTACTATTTCTAATTCTTCAAGCGCCCCAAGATACTCTATAACACCTCTCCACACCACATCATTCAGCCCTGAAATATCTCTTATATCCAACTTGGTGACTGCTGAAGCTACTTCAAACCAGCCTTCTCAACACACCACTATCACATTTACTTATTCTTAGATCATTCAATGAACTTAGTGCTCTAAGTGTGACTTCAACCAAGTGAGGACAATCATTATGACTTGCAATATCACTTATTTTCAACTTGGTGATTGTTGAACCTACTTCAACCATCCTTCTCAACACACCACTATCACATTTCCTTATTGTTAGATCATTCAATGAAGGTAGTGCTTTAAGTGACAATTCAACCAAATTAGGACAGTTATTTATATCTAGAACATTCAATGAAGGCATAGCTTCAAGTGTGACTTCAACCAAATTAGGACACCTTCTTATTTCAAGCTTTTGCAAGCGTGGAAACACAGCCCCTGACCATTTCTTCCACCCATTCATATCAATAAAACTCAGAATTTCAAGTGAAAGAAATCCACAGCCAGCCCCATATGACTTAAAATCCACGTCTTCCACCCCATATAAGCCCTCAATAGACAACTCCTTCAGTGACGGTAGTTGACCAAGTGGCGGTAGAGATGTACATCTCTTACAACCACGTAATGACACATGCTTCAAATGTAGAAACGAGGGGTCCCCAACCCACTTTGGAAACTCTGATCCCCCATAGGACTTAATTTTGACTTGTTTTAGATCTTCAGTATGAGGCTCCAGCTCATCTAGGATCGTTTTATCAAGCATTTCATTTCGTGAATCATGTAGCTCATCACTCCATATAAGCTCTAACTCACTAAGCCTCTTTTGTGAAAGATTCTTGAACTCTTTAAGTTTGGATATTTCAATTCCACTTTCGCTTCCGATAACGATTTTCGAGAAAGCAATTTGTAGGCTTTTCAACTCACTAATTTTTAACAACATCTGAAACAAAAGCGGGGTGTCCTTAACGTCAAGATGTCGCAGGCTTTTAAGCTTTAGGAAGTTGTTAGGCAACGTAGCTAGATAACGACAACCAGATAGGATAAGTGTTTGTAAATTATAGAGATTACAAACTTTTTCCGGTAAATGTGTGATGCTAGTTCTAGACAAATTAAGATATCTCAAGTGCCTCAAATTACCAATGGAATCTGGTATCTCGTTTATTTCAAAATTACTCAAACTTAGAACCCTTAACAACGGTAACTCAGGAAGCAAGTAAGTGAGAATCTTATTGCATAAGTAGAAATTTCGCCAACTTTCAACCTCCCCGACAGACGTTGCCAATAATGTCCTCAAACTTTTGGCTCTTTCAAATGCCTCAAACTTCTTGTAAGCTACGAATATCTCACGAACAAATGACATATGACGGTACTTTTCCAACATCTCATTTGACTCATTGTCTAACCTTACAAAAAAATCGGAAGCAACAGATGTTGCCAAGTCATTCATAAGGTCATGCATTACAAACAATGATTCATTATCATGTGCATGTTGAAAAAATGACCTTTGCAACAACTCGTCAAAGAATTCGTGACCCAAGCTTTCTTCTGTTGAATGGCTTGAAGTTGACAGGCGCAAAAACCCTTCTGCAGCCCATAATAAAATGAGTTCCTCCTTGTCAAAAAGGAAGTCTTTGGGAAACAAGGAGCAATATAAAAACAATTGCTTCAAAGTTGCAGAAAGATCACGGTAGCTTAATTTAAGGGCTGGGAGAATTCCACCTTCATCTTTTAATCTCCAAATCTCACTGTTTGCCATTTCCTTCCAGTGCTCTACTTCACCATTTTTTGTTCTCAACAGTCTACCAAGGGCTCTCAAAGCCAAAGGTAAACCATCACATTTTTTCACAATTCCTTCAGCATATGGTTTGAGTAACAAATGTGAATCGAAGTTATTTACACCTAATGCATGTAGAGCGAATAAAGACAGAGCGTCATCATATGAGAGGCTGTCCAACTGCTTGAATAGAGGATTCTGAACCAACTGGTTGAGCAATTGAACCTTCCGTGTTGTTATGATGATTTTACTTCCCGGAGCACATGTATAAAACGGTCCGACCAGGGTTTCCCAATGTGCATAATTCTCGCTCCACACATCATCTAACACCAACAGAAATCTTCCCCCCTTTACATGATCTCTAAGAGCTTCTTGAAGCGCATTAAAATTTGAAAATTCCTTGTTTTCCTTCGTCATAGCTTCAAAAATCTCTTTACTTATACGAAAGCTATCAAACTCATCCGAAACACAAACCCATGCCTTTAGCTTAAAGTGATCCTTGACTCGCTGGTCATCATACAAAAGCCTAGCTAGAGTAGTCTTCCCAATCCCACCCATACCTACTATGGGAACAATGCTATAGTTTTGATCAGATGGTCCATCCTCCAACAACTGTTTGACCATTGCTTCTTTCTCAGCTTCCCGTCCAATAATACTAGATGGATCGACAACAGAGGTTTGTAATCTTCTATTATTACTTTGTGGCCTACTAATTTCCTCTGTCACACTCAAACCAAAATCATCTTTCTGCTTAAGTAGACTTTCTAACTCGGCATTAATACGATCTAACTTGTCATGCATCTTAATACTTGGTGAGAAGTTTGTGCAACAACTTGGGATCAGCTTTCTTACCTTGCTGGTGAAGGCTTCTGAGTCATGAGTGAACTCACGAGACATAGCATCAGTTGCCCAACCATCAAGTACATCATCGATATCATAAGACAAATGTTGGAGATCATTCAGCCACACTTTCACAGCCTGACTGGTTATCTCCTTCTGAGCAGCATCAGTAAGCACACCTTGGATTAGTTTCAATGAGTTTTGACATTTCTTGATCTCAGCACCAATGCCCTTGTAGCGAGCAATGCTATTCGAAGTTTCAGAGACCAGCTTCTCAATGAGTATGGGGAGAACGGCAGATAGTACACTTTCAGCCATGGTTATGATGAGATTGTTTAAAGTGGTGTGGATGAAATTGCTGTTAATTGTTGTGTTGTTGATAGAGGTTTGATTCATTCAGTGTTGGATGAAGGTTTGTATTATTGTTTTGGACCCATGCAAATCAGCATCCACCAATAAGAAAGCGAGCAGTAGATAAGCTTATCTCTTGCATGTGGTGTCATTTATTTTTTCAATGGAAAAGTCGTATGAAAAGAAATAATGGGTTTGCATTTAAACCTCAAACCAACCTTATCTAAATGGTTGGACCTCATCAGCTAAGAGAATTGGTCTGGGTCAACTTTTGAAACTGATAAATAGAATTAGTTCTAAATATTATAAGTCTTGTCACTTAACTCTTTATATTAATGTAAAATAATTATATGTATTGTTATTAGAGTTTGCAAATAACAAGTTTGGTTTTTATGTACATGTATAAACGGTTCGTTATATTCATGTACAATGGTTACCTGTATTGGTATTAGAGGTTAAAAAACGGACGACGACTTTCTAACATGTTGCGTCTACAGCAGGTTCTTTTCATATATGGCGTGGAATAACAATGAATACAATGCTAATTGCTACTACATTTGACTTGATTTTTTAATGAAATTGTATACTGCAGTATACATACAAATACGACGAACAATCGTAGCCAACTTAAAATCAATATGATCAATTTATTGACTAAAAAAAGGAAAACTGCTTCAAATTTGACATAGAAACTCCACAAATGGTATACAACATAGTAACATTCATAAGACATCAAACACAACAAAAAAAAAAAATTGTCCATATTTTCAAATTTAATTCATAAGATACAGGTGCTCCGACGTAATTGCAGGTTGATTAGACATATTTTCAAAAATTGTCCGGTTTCAATGACTCTTCAACATAAAATTTTTGACAGCATATGAACTTCACCCTAAAGTGAGATACAATCTCTTTCTTCAGGACTACAAGATCAAGAATGAGTCTTTCAGGGGTTTTGTTGTAAATGAGAGACTGGTTATTCGTGAGGGTCCCACAACAACAAAAACGGCTTCTTATTTCCTCTTGCCAATAGTTAGAAGTTCAAAGCTTCTTAAGGCGTCATCACGACCACCTCTTGATGAGGGTACAGCTCGTGTGAAAGATGATGACTTGGACTCGAACCCAGGTTGAGAGTGGAGCCTTTGAGTGGTTGATATGCGACCGCTGCCTGAACCCAGTCGGTTTGACCGGCTCTCACTAGGCTCACCGGATGAGCTTGGTCTGCTGCTTGATACGACTGCTCTTTTTGACGTACTACTGGTTCGTGTGATGCGGGCTCTATCTGAGTCACCTTTCTGAATATATAGAATTGTAATTATAAATTTATGCATAAGAGATGAACTTAAAGGATACCATCAAAGGATTCTATACAAGCCAATAAAAACTAGGCATTATATGTGGTAGACGTGTTGGATAATGAGTCACAATGAGTTAGAACCAGTGTTGTAAAAGGCGCCCTAGGCGCTAGGCTGAAGAAAAACTAGGAATTATGCCCTAGGTGGATTCCTGGGCGATTTGGCAGTCCCTAGGCTAGACCTCACCGCCTAGCGCCTAGCGCCTTTTACAACACTGGTTAGAACTAGCTTTTATTATGGGTTGGATTAGGTCACCCAACTATTAAGACTACTTCATAGGCCATCACACATGCTGTGTGTTTTTTCGACAGATTCCTGGATGCATATACTTAGGTGGCAAACTAATGCAATATCCCTTATGCCGGCCTTATGATAACTAGACTTAATTCATCCGAATTCGATACCTATCAAGTATCAATCACAGTTTAAAAGAGTAACACGTTATCTTGTTTGAGGTAATGAGGTATACCATTTATGTAGGTAAACTTGAATAAAGTCGGACAAAGATAACCTATGTTTTGAAAAGCGCGCCGCAAAGCGCACCTAGGCGCAAATCCGTGCGCCTTATGTAACCCTAGGCGAGGAGTGTACGAAAAGCGCAAAAAGCGCGCTTTTTGTACACATGAAGTTTTTGTGCTTAAAATTGTTATACATGTAGCTACAAAGGTTGTACATTTTAGTTAAATCATATATATACCTTATTTGTATCTATATTTTGAGTAAATAATGCTAAAAACCTATAGCATATATAAAAAAAATTATATATTTGTCTTGCGCCTCGCGTACGAAAAGCCCACCGCTTTTGCGCTTTGCGCCTCGGTTTTAGACCTCGTCGCTTTTGTGCGCTTCGCGCTTTTTAAAACCAAGAAGATAACACAATGAATACTAATGGTTGCAAATCCCACCAATTTACTTATGACTTACGAATGGATCGATTTTGGTTGCGCTTTATTTCTGAAAGTGCGAAACAGGTCAGATAAAACTGAGTTGCCGTTTAGAAGATTAACATCACTTTGAAAAGTTGAACAAAAATAATGCAATACTAGAGATCGGATTTCTCACGTATTTACTTACTAATGGATTGACTTAGGTTGGCATTTGTCCCAAGTCCCAACAAGTTAAATAAAATTAATAAGCTAAAAATAAAGTTAAGGAGTTAATAGCCAAAATCATCCCTGAGGTTTAGTCACTTTTGCCACTTCAGTCCAAAACCCAAACCTTTTACATTTGGGTCCTTCAGTTTCACTTTTTTTGCCAAATTCGTCCCTGACAAGGTTTGGGTTTTGGACTGAAGTGGCAAAAGTGATCAAACCTCAGTGACGAATTTAGCAAAAAAATAAAATAAAACTGAAGGACCCATAGCAAAAAATAAAATAAAACTGAAGGACCCAGATGTAAAAGGTTTGGGTTTTGGACTGAAGTGGCAAAAGTGACCAAACCTCAGGGACGATTTTGGCTATTAACTCAAAGTTAAATGGGTCAAGTAGGTCAAAAGTTGCACAAAGTCTAATGGTCTATTTTGAATGCAAACAACCTTCCAAATCGTTTTATTCAAAGATTTAGATTATTATTGAAACAATACTATTTTTGTAATCATAATTCATAATTAAACCATAAAGTGACCCGTTACATACGTCACCCAACCGACCCATCTAGCACCTTTAGTATTTCATTGTGAGCATTAGCATGTGGTTCATAAATTCTTTTCTTATGTAACTAGAAGAATGTACGGAAGATATGAGTGACCACTTATATTCATTTAACCAAAAGATCAATGACCTGTCAACAGAGAAAGTTGTGAATTAAGACAACTCACTTCTTTAGATGGTGTCGCGTGTTCTGAAGATCTGTGTCTTGAGTAATCACCATGCAAACCAGTACGCCTAGCAAATGACTCCACCGTGCCTGAGAATCTCCCTCTAACCTCTGGTCTCGCTAAAACATAGAAACATAAAACAACAAAAATTATCACCAAATTTTTACATAGTATAATTATATACACACTCTCCTAAAGAGTTGCACACACATAAAAAGTAAAGCACAATATATACAGAGAAACATACTTGGGGTTTTTTCTACTCTCTCTGCTGAAGGCCCGGGATTCAGTGGTAATTTGCCAACCGTCTGATTTGTAGTAGAGGTTCACAGTTACAGAAAGCAAACCCTTAGAAAAAGTAAAGGCAAAAGGGGAAGTATGTAAGAGTGGAACAAATATTTACCCGCCCTCTAGAACTGGAACCTGAACCACCTTGGGGATACTTCAAAACAGTCCAGTCAAAAACATAGTCAAACTGATAACCTGAAAAATAAACGCACACTTAAATCTGTTTCAAAAGAATAAAAGATAATAGCAATAACAATGGTGGTGATGATGATAACACATTGTTCATGTGATGACTGATGACATTATATGTATGAGAGAACGAATAAAAAACAAATTTTATGAAGTATAATATTCAGATTTTCACCTTCTCGAATGAAAAGGTCACGGAAAAGCCTTTTCAGGTATGAATAATCTGGTTTGTCATCAAAACGCAATGATCGGCAATAATGAAAATACGATGTGAATTCAGTTGGATAAGACTTGCATAGCATCTGCAGATTTTGTTCATTATAGGTCACATTATTAAGACGTTAAAAATAAATATTGACATATAACTATAAGTATAATAAAGAACTGCTTAAAATATGTTTGATCTTACTAATACCTCTATAGGAGTAAGCATCTTCTTTTCACTAATTTTATCGTATTTTTGCTTCTTAGTGCCGGCTTTCAACCCCTGCCAAGGAAGGCTACAACCACATAAATACACGAAAAAGTTGGTGAGTAATTTTAAAAAGTAAAAAAAACAAAAAACAAAATTGTTATATATTCAACCTTCCTCTCAAAAAATACATGAGCACATAACCAAGAGATTCCAGATCATCCCTTCTACTTTGCTCTACAATTATTGATAAACAAATATCATGATTAACCAAGGGAAATACCACAAGATAATGGCGCAATCATGATTCATGAAATATTCCTAAGTCCCAACAAGCATAATTACTTACCAACGCCAAGGTGAGTGTTTACACTGGCGTAACGGGCAGTGCCAGTAAGATTTTTGTTTTCCCTGAGACGAAAATTTGCAAAAAAAAAAAAAAAAAAAAAAAAAAAAATCAGTTGTGATTCCAAACAGCAAGTTATAATATCATTTCCATACAAGTCTTGGCATAATCAGTTCTAATACCTGTATGGTATATGCTTGTGTGTCTGGGCATCCCTATACTTTTTTGCAAGACCATAATCTATAATGTAAACCTGTTTCAATAAAAACAAACAGAAAGATAAAATATTCAAAAGATTATATTAATAAGTTTACAACAAAAATATCCAAATTTAACATCGCAATGAAAATTGCAATTAAAAGGTCATAACTTGCAAAAGAGAATAATACCTGATTTGCCTTTCGTCCTAAACCCATCAAAAAGTTGTCTGGTTTTATATCACGGTGAAGAAAACCTCTTGAATGCATATATTCAACTCTATTTATCTGCAAAAAGCAATAAAAAGGGTGCAATTGTTAATACAACATGCTCAAATAAAAATAATCTCATTACGCAAGGTATGATACCTACCATCTGATCCGCAAGCATTAAAACTGTTTTCAAAGTGAATTTGCGGTTACAATAATTAAACAAATCTTCTAAACTTGGTCCAAGAAGATCAATAACCATAGCATTATATTCTCCTTCAACTCCAATCCATTTTAGGTGTGGAACACCAGCTGTGTTAATTGAAAGAAAAAAAAGTTGTTTGGTAAGTTTCCTGCATAATATATATATATATATATACAAAAAAAAGGCGAGGAACAACCATGGTTTAAAAAAACGGGTGAGGGCGTGAGGCGTGCGCCTCGAGGCACGCCTTGAGGCGAGGCGCTGGGAAAACGTCTCTGAGGCAGCGCCTCATGAGGTTATTTTGTACGTGCGCCTCAAATGACCGAGGCGCTAAGAAAACTTGCGCCTCAGGTGCGCCTCACGGGGGCTGTGTGTGTTTTTTGTATGTGATTTGATGTTTTAGACTTTCTATGTCAATTATTTTATTTTTATGTGTGTTTTAGATGTTTTAGACTTTCTTTGTCAATTATTTTGTTTTTTAGATGATATATAATTTTTATATTTATTTTTTAATCCCGCCTCGAGGCTTACGCCTCGAGGCTTATGCCTCGTGAGGCGAAGGGAAAACGCCTCGAGGCTCGATTCCGTTCTTTTAAACTTTGGGAACAACAACAAAAAAGAAAGGAAAAACACGAAACTAACTTCCTCCTTGAAGAAGCATGTACAATTTGGCCTCATAGTGAAGCTGCGGGTGCTTGGTCTTAACAGATTCCTGGGAACAAAAACAGGTTAGGCCACGCACAAAAAGAGTAATGAAATATACTTTAGGTGATTTTTAACTATAATATACCCTGCTGGTTTATTTCACTAGCTATTTCTGTAAATCAACTGAAATACACTTTAGGTGAACTTAGTATTAACGGTTGAATGATGGTGCTATATTTTACTAAGCTATCAACTTATTTATCTTTACCCTTCCGTTTACAGTTAAATTTATGTTAATTACTCTTATTTCATTCACTTTGTTATTTGTGGCTTATACCACTAAGATACTAACTGCTTGTGATTTGACTAAATTTTAACTCTTTGCAGTGTATGATTTGGAAAATAAACAAATGCCAGTGTGCCACACTCATACAAACACAGAATGTCTGGTGTTAAAGTTGCTATGGCTAAAAACACAAATAATAATATGCAAAACAGACACTAGAAACATAAACAGCAAAACTTATTATCCACTAAAGAAACACAGTGCAGCAAATTAAAGGACAATCATATCAAAGCTTCATATGCCAGGCTCGAGCTCGGGCTCGATAAGTAAACGAGCTTTGTTTTAGGCTCAAGCTCGGCTCGGGCTCGATAAGGCTCGGCTCGTTTCGAGCTTTTTATCGAGCCGATCTCGCCCTACACAAAACCAACTGTAATGATGATTGTAGTGCAAATATATATAATATGCAATTATGCATCACATGCCAGCATTTACATAAATGTAAAACCCTAGATACATACCAATTTAACAGCAACTTCTTCTTTGGTTTGAAGATTTACACCTATAAACAACAATAAACCAATCACAATTCACAAATGCAACATAATCATATAACAACAACAACCAATAAACCATACTCAAAAATAAAAAAAAAATTAAAAAAAAATAAAAAAATACAAAAAATACCTAAATAAAGCTCTCCAAAAGATCCACTGCCAATCTTCCTACCAAGCTTAAACTTCCCACCAATCACATGATCCATAATAAACCCCCAATCAATCAAACCCTAACCTTATTCAAAAAATCAACTAATATTTAATTACCCAGATCCATACTAACAACACTAAAGCACAAAACTTTTTATTGATAAATCAATTAAAAAAAATAGCCCTAGAAGCTACACTATCTATAAACCATTAAAGCAGGAGACTTTAGCCAAAAAGACCCAATAAAGATACTGTTTGATCAAGAACATGTACAAGATTGAGGGTATTTTAGTAAATATGGAGGGATGAAGGGATAAAGTAAAGATTTTTTTTATTTTTATTAATAGTAGGTTGAAGATAAAAGGGTATTTATTGAGTTATGGGGTTAAAGATTGTATAGGATCTGTAAGATGAAGGAAAGAAGTGAAGGAGATGATGGATGTTGAGGGGAAGTGGTTTTGTTGTAATAATGAACAGTAGGGATAATGTTAAGAAAGGGGCGAACAGGATGATGACTTTTGTTTTTGTTACCAAATTAGAAACCCGTGCGTTGCGGCGGTAAGCAGACTTGACGTCAAATTGTAAATGACGGGTGTGTTTGTCAAAACTAACTGGTGGCTTGAAGTTGTAGTTTGTAGCTGTAGCTTTTTAAATACATTTAATGTTTGGAATAGTAGCTGGAACTTTTAATAAAATGGCTAAAATAAGCATAACTAAAAGCTTGTTTTTATGTTTTTTTGCTTTTTTTTATAGTAAAGTATCATCTCATTAAAAGATTGTAGCTAGTGGGAGTTTTTTCTTAAACGGTAGTATTAATAGTGTTTCAATATAAAGTTTTTTTCCTAACCTAAAAGCTTTAAAATCCGTCAACGAAACAAGGCTTTTTATTAAGTATAAGCTTTTTCTTAAATGAGTTTTTTTTTAAAAAAAAAGTTTGAAGCTAGAAGCTTAAAAGCTTCTAAAACTTCTTGCCAAATATACCCGAAATATACAAATGTAGATAGAAGAACACGCTGAAATCACTAAAAAGTGATGCACATTTTTATAAAATTGTTTCTTAAAACCTTTGACCAATTCAAATTTGTATAATTAGTTAAAAGAAATTAAACGCGTATTTAGTCTTTATAAAAAAACTAAAGAATGAACTTTATAAGGAAAAACAAAACTATATGATTAAAATGTATATTATTTATAGTATAAGGTGTGTAACTAAATCTTAAAAACGTTAAAGTTATTGGTAATTGTGTGTGTATATGGTTAAAAATGAATATTATTTATAGTATAAGGTGTAAAGGTAAAAAAAAAAGTATATAGTGTACAGTAAAAAAAAGCTAAAAAGTCATTGTCACTTTTCACATTTGATAAATGTAGTATATAGATATTTTTGGTTCTTGGAATTGTTTTGTTGCTTGGTTGGTTCAAATTTAGAAAATTTACTTTTTTTTTATCGGCGAACAATTGTGTGGCAACCACCTTTGCGGGGCGTCGTGCCCAAGAATCGACTACTCGACCTCTAGCAGCCTCCGCCTTCTCCCGATGCGCGGAAACCCGAGCCCCACCCGCCCGAAGGCACGACAGTGTTATAGAACTCGGTAAAACCTCGCCGTCCGTCAGATTCGAACCGGCGCCACCCGTATTCGATCTTCACCCGGATACCAAACCATAATGTTGTAAGTGGGAATTGAACCCTTGATCACCTAAGTGAACATAAGGCCTCTCCACCACTCCACTACTATGGATGGATATTTAGAAAATTTACTAGGTTCAAAACGATTTTTTTATTTATTAGTATTTTATTTTATAATTATTTTTTTTATTTTATTATTATTATTATATATGTATTTTTTTTAATCTTCTTTCATGTAACAAGCTCTTACTATGAAAACGTGTTGTGATAGGATTGTTGTGAAGGCGGAGTTAGGGGTTGGGAAATGGGACTATGAGAGTAATGAATTTTGGCATTGAAATTTCAAGTGGTTGTGGAGATAGAAGACGAGCTCAAAAGTTTTATGGGCATGTTTTATAAAGATAACATTTATAGAGGCATGGGTATTAGCCACAGATTTCCCATAAAGAAGCGTTTCTCGGGTGTTTGGAAGAACATTATTAAGGCATGTGAAGACTTGAATGTATATAACATTGACTTAACTAATATCTTAAGGATTCAACCGGTCATTTTAGGGTTCGGTCCATTAAGTTCCAATCAAGAAACCAGTGTTTCATCATGATATTTGACTGGTTAAAATGGATCCCAAAGAAGGTTACTTCTTTCGTTTCGAGAGAGGGTCAAGACAAAACCCCAATTAAAGTGAAGTTGGCTAAAAGAAATGTGTGCATGGCATCCATGGTGTGTGATGCTTGCGGGACGACATTGGAACATGCAAATCATATGCTTATTTCGCGTCGTTTGACTAACATGATTTGGAGCATGGTGAAAGTGTGGTGTAAGATGGAGGTAACATCAGGTGATTCGGTAAGGAGCCGATTGCAATTCAAAGAAAATGCATGAGGTAGCAAGGAATGATAGTCAAAAGCATCTAGTTTGGAGGAATTCAAAGCAAGTTCGTAAATTTAAATAAAGAATATGGCGAGATTTAACACTTGTGTACAAGGACGAAGCATTCTTAGGGCTAGGGGTGGCCCTGGCCCCCCTATTTTTTGGCACAGTAGTGGAAATTTGCGATTTTCGTAGGTAAATTTAGTTCGGGTTGAGTCCGGCCCCCGCCGATTTGCCACTACCGACCGAAAAAAATTGATTCCGGCCCCCCAGATTGGCGAACCAAGCTTCGCCCCTGCTTGTGTAGGAGGTGGTGTATTTTCAACATTGATATGCAATTTGTTAACTTTCGCTTCCTAGCATCTTGCTAGGGCGGTCTATAGTCTTAATAAAATTATCTTTGCCGCTGAAAGAAATAGAAACATGCAACTTTTTCGGTAAAATATTTTTTTTGACGATATTATCTATATGCATTGAGGTTAAGGATATTAAAAACCCCAAATACGCAGTAAAAACATCACCTCTCCCCTAAAAATTTGAGACAACAAATCACGTCCATGTCAAACAATTTTTATAGTGACATGTTAGTTGAGCAACTTTTGTTTAAAGGATTTGGACCAAGTTAATTCATCAATATTTTAAGAGAATGATGATCAATAGAAACACACATACATATAACTAGGACTGTTCAAATCGCTCGCCGCTCGTTCGGAAAATGCTCGAAAAATGCTCGCTCGATCGCCCGCTCGGTTGTAAATGAGCCGATCGGCTCGGTTCGGTTTGTAAACGAGCCAAGCACGAGCAAAGGTCCGCTCGGCTCGGTTCGGCTCGAATAAATTATTACTTATTTATTATATATATACCCACAAATCATAGTAATATTTACATATTTATGCATAACATTTGGTCCAATACATGCAAATAAAATATGACTAGCCCGCTTTATCAAATAAAAATTTAATACTAAGTTTAATAGTAAAACCCTAAGTCGTAGCATGACAACCTTGACTTCTTTATGTTATTAGTCGTCCATTACTAGTCGTCGCTTGATATCACCTTATGTTACAAAGCGACAATTGTTCTCTGTAGTATGCTCATTGCCTCAACCTAAGCCTCATTCTTAGACACCCGTACCTCAATATTAGTGTCCTCATCCGACAGTTCCACCTTAGTTGTCACTAGACAACGAAAACATTGAAGATAACATCCCAATTTTATGGTTGTCCAAATTACTCTTCGCTCATTTTTCGCTCGACGCTCGCTCGAAAAAATTTGCGCTCGAACAATGCTCGCTCGCTTTTCAGCTCGGTTGTAAACGAGCCGCTCAGCTCGGTTCGGTTTGTAAATGAGCCAAGCATGAGCAAAGGTCCGTTCGGTTCGGCTCGGCTCGTGAACAGCCCTACATATAACATACTTGATGATGATCATGACCATGATAGTTGAGTACTTGTAATAAAAGAAAATTGAAGACTGTAGCACTAAAAAGTTTATGAGCTATGAGGGTATACAAGATAAGACTATCCGTTGTGGGTAGAGGTGAGTGGGGGATTTATCGAATAATATTTTGCCATGTAGGCGTCGATGTGGCACTGGCTCGCGACCGTGGGCTGATAGCTTAATCCCGTTGTGGCTAGAGGTGAGCGAGTATTTTTTGGAAATAATAGAAAAATTAGAAAGACAGAAATAATTCCCCGCTACCACACGCGAGTATGGTAGCTTGGGCTCGCTCGCGGGATCTTTCGAGTGGGGTGTTGTGGTACCAGCAATCCATGTGGCTGGCGAGCTCGTTCGCGCAGATCCGGTCGCGCACCACAACGGGCGGCCTAATGGAATGAAATATGATCCAGCATTTGATTTTCTATCCAACACAATCTCTTAACTCTAAATAACTTTCTGTTACCAGCTGCTAATGTAAGTGTTTATGATTTTCCAAGATGATTTTCATTATAGACAAACCTGCCTTTATAAGGCTACAAAGGCAATCTCCTATATTTGGAAGATTGCAATTACAATGAATACAATAAATACAATAAATGTGATTTATGTGATTTACAATCATGCTATAATTAGGATGGTCTATTACACCCCCGCAGTCGAAGCGGGAGGACATCGGATGCTTAGACTGGATCGGAAATCATCAAAGAGAACCCGGGGAAGGCCTTTGGTGAAGATGTCAGCAACTTGAAATCGGGAAGGAACATGTAAAATCCGAACTAGGCCTTTTTGAGCATGCTCACGAACAAAGTGAATATCCAGCTCTATGTGCTTAGTCCGTTGATGTTGAACCGGGTTGTTGGATAAGTAAATAGCACTGATGTTGTCGCAGTAGACAAGGGAAGCTTTGGCGAGCGGACGATGAAGTTCCAGTAATAAATTACGGAGCCAGCAGATCTCTGCAACAACATTGGCAACGCCACGGTACTCAGCTTCTGCACTTGAACGGGAGATGGTAGACTGGCGTTTGGACGACCAGGAGACCAGGTTGTCACCTAGATAAACACAGTAGCCGGATGTGGATCGACGAGTGTCTGGACAGCCAGCCCAGTCCGCGTCGGTGTAAGCCCGAAGGGTGAGGCTGGACGCGGCAGTAAGGTGTAGACCAAAGTTTAGCGTGCCCTGAAGATACCTGATAATGCGTTTTAGAGCATTCCAATGAGCCAGACAAGGCGCATGCATGTGCATACAAACCTGTTGAACAGCATAAGTAATATCAGGGCGAGTAAAGGTGAGGTACTGCAAAGCTCCCGTAAGACTACGAAATGTAGTCGGATCATCAAATAAGGAGTCAGGATGGCTTCCAAGCTTGTTTTGTGTGTCGACCGGTGTTGCTGCTGGTTTGCAGGATTCCATTCCTGCTCGATGGATGATGTCCTTTGCATAAGCTTGCTGAGAATGAAATAAAGAATTATCCTTGCGTTGAACAGAGATGCCGAGGAAATAGGTAAGAGGTCCCAAATCTTTCATAGCGAATTCTCCTGCAAGGGTAGTCATTAGAGTCTGACGGAGGGTGTCAGAAGAGGTGGCTAGAATAATGTCATCCACATAAAGGAGAAGGTAAGCAATGTCACGTCCCTGATGATAAATAAACAAAGAGTTGTCCGATTTACACTGAGTGAAGCCCTGTAACAAAACAAAGTCAGTAAACCGTTGATACCAAGCTCTTGGGGCCTGTTTGAGGCCGTAAAGGGATTTCTTTAGGCGACAAACGTGGTCGGGGAAGTCACGGTGACGAAAGCCCATAGGCTGATGCATGTAAACTGTCTCCTGAAGATGACCATGAAGAAATGCATTTGTGACATCCAACTGGTGAATGGGCCAACCCTGAGAGATGGCCAAAGTAAGAACAGTGCGGATAGTGGTAGGTTTAACCACTGGGCTGAAAGTTTCACCGCAATCAATGCCAACCTGTTGACTGCGACCATCACAAACCAACCGAGCCTTGTATCTTTCAAGCGAGCCATCAGACCTGAATTTATGTTTAAATAACCACATACATCTAATAATATTCATATCCGGAGAGCGGGGTACCAACTCCCAGGTCTCATTTTTAATTAAAGCACTAAACTCATTAGTCATGGCATCGTACCATTCGGGGCTTGACAAGGCAACCTGAGGGGATTTAGGTATCGGTGCAAGGGTGGTAGTGTTGAGGTTGAATGGAATTTTGGGTTTGGAGTTGCCGGTCATGGCGCGAGTACGCATGGTCCGGGCATTGGGCTGGTTCGGTGCAGGTGGGTCAGGTGCGGGTGGGTTGGGCACATGAACAGGGACTGGAACGGGTGAGGGCTGTTGGGCCGTGGGGTTAGTTTGTAGGTTGGATGGTTTGGGCCGCCTGCTATAGGTGTGGATTATTGGAGTGGAGGTGGTGGGAGGATTAGGGCCGGGTGAAGGGACTGGAGGTGGGCTGGTGGGTGTGTGGGCCGTAGCAGGTGGACTCGTAGGAGGGTGGGCTTGGGTAGTCGAGGAAGAGGGAGGTGATTGGACCGTAGGCCAAAGAACTGGGGAGAGGTTATGAAAAAGAAATTCATAAGTGGAGGGTGTGGTTGGGTGTTGAATAGAATAGGGAAAGATGGATTCCTCGAATTGAACGTGTCGGGAGATAAATGTTTGTTTAGCATTTAAGTCATAACATTTATAGCCACGATGGTTCATTGGGTAGCCGAGGAAAACACATGGTCTGGACCTATTTGCAAGTTTGTGAATGGAAGTGGATGGGAGGAGTGGGTAGCAAAGACAACCAAAGACCCGTAGGTGGTCGTAAGTGGGGTAGGCTTTATATAGAAGGGTGGTAGGGGTGAGGAAATTGCGATTCTTTTTAGGTAGAATGTTGAGGAGGTAAGTGGCAGTTTCAAGAGCGAGATGCCAATGGGATGGTGGGAGGGAGGCTTGGGCTAGGAGGGTGCGAATCATGTTGTTTATGGTACGGATGGTTCGCTCGGCCTTGCCATTTTGTGGAGATGTGTGGGGGCAGGAGAAGCGAAACTGCATGCCATTTGAATTACAAAATTGTTTAAATTGATTATTGGTGTATTCGGTGCCATTGTCACATTGAAATTGTTTGATTTTTTTTTCGAATTGTGTATGGACAAGGTTATAAAATTGGATGAAGGTTGAATACACATGAGATTTATTGGTCAACGGGTAGGTCCAGAGAAAATCAGTGTGATCATCAATAAACAAAATATAATAACGATGACCACCAGTACTAAGTACGGGTGAAGTCCATAAGTCGCTATGTATAATATCAAATGGCAAATGAGTTTTATTAATAGAATCAGAAAATGGAAACTTAACGCTTTTGCCAAAAACACAAGATTGACAAAGCGTAGTAGTTGGTTTATTAAACTTAATAAAGGAACAAGACTTTAACGAATGCAATAAATTGTTGCCGGGGTGCCCAAGGCGTTGGTGCCAACGATCTTGAGTGATAACAGTGAGAGCAACGGGTGACTTGGGTGACTTGATAAAGTTGGTTGTCAAAGGGTAGAGGTCTCCCGTGCTATTGCATCGTAGGATAGGTGCCTTGGTCTTGAGATCCTTCACAAGAAAACCAAAAGGGTCAAATTCTATAGATAATAAATTATCCGTCGTGAGGCGACGGACAGAGATGAGGTTTTTAATAATGTGTGGGGCATAAAGGATATTGTTAAGTTTGAAGGGTGGAAAAGGTGGGGGTAAGGTTTTATTGCCTTGACCAACAACCGGGATGGTCGTACCATTTCCAACAATAATTTGTTTGTTAGTGCTAGAATTAAAAACAGACGGAGAGAAAATACCTGGTTGCTCCATGTGTCCGGATGCACCTGTGTCCATGTAACCCACCGGGTCAGTTGGCTGGTTCAGGGCTAGGGTGTATAGGGCTTGAGCAATATCGGTGGGAGTGGGAGTGTAGGTTGCGACGTGGGCCTGGGCTGGAGCAGGCCCAAGAATGCCTTGTCCAGCAGTGGGCCGAGGGGTAGATGGGTAGGGGCAAGGAGGAGTCTGTTGGGCCGATTGAGATTGAGATTGGGCTTGGGATTGGGCTTGGTTTAAAATAGTGGACCACTGACTTTGTGTCCAATTCTGAGGAAACACAATGTACGGGTAGTTCGGCTGGGAGGAAGAGGTGGGTGGGCGGTTTCTGGATTGAGAGGTGGTTGTGGAGCGGCGTTTGTTGTTGCCTCTGGGACGGCTTTGGGTTTGGTTACGGGAGGGGTTTGATGGGGCAGAATGAGTGGCGGCAGAGGTGTTTGTGTGGCGAGTTTGGGTCAGAAGGGCGGTGGCAGCCTGAGTGGCCGAGTGACTTTCCAAGTTCGCTTTTGTGGTTTCATTCATACACAATTGAGAGCGAACTTCAAAGAAGGAGGGTAAGGGTTTGGTGTTGTGGAGGATTGTGCCGATGGTTTCGTATTGCTCGGTTAAGCCAACAATAGTTTGAAGAACTAGGTCTTTTTCATCGACAGGGGCATCAACTCCAGCCAGTTGGTCCGATAACACCTTAATCTCCTGACAATAGGCTGTCATGGAGGAGAAGTTCTCCAAACGGGTGTTAGAGAATTTTTGTTTGAGGTATAAGGCACGGGTGGCCTTATTATCTTGGAACTGAGATTCAATGGCCTTCCACGCATCATAGGCAGTGGTGCGTTTTGCAATGACGGTTTTGAGAAGTCCTGGGGAGATTGTGCCATACATCCACTGAAGGACAATGGCGTCCAACCTTTCCCAGGAGTCGGGAGTTGATGGAGAAGCGGGCTGTTTGTCAGGATTGGTGGCAGCAGCAGGGGGCGGGGGACGAGGAGCAAGGTGATCCGAGACAAGAAAGGCCGTACAATGAATACGGAACAGTTCAGACCACAGGTTGTAGTCTGATGCCTCATTGTCAAGGGTTATGGGTATGAAAGCTTTGATATTAGTGACGGTGACAGCAGGGTGAAGCTTAAGATCAGCCATTGAAAACAGAGAAGGGGAAGCAGAGTGGTAGCCGGCTGGTTTAAGGGCAGGGGAGTTTGGCAGCGGCGGCAGGGGGAGCAGGGTAGGGTTACAGGAACAAGGATGATACCATGTAAGTGTTTATGATTTTCCAAGATGATTTTCATTATAGACAAATCTGCCTTTATAAGGCTACAAAGGCAATCTCCTATATTTGGAAGATTGCAATTACAATGAATACAATAAATACAATAAATGTGATTTATGTGATTTACAATCATGCTATAATTAGGATGGTCTATTAGCTAATAATAGGAAGCATTTGAAGAAAGCCATGGCGAAGATAAGATTGTCGTTTCTTCGTACAGAAATTCCAGATCAACCCTTCGCATCCTATTCGCGTGCCTGTTTGCGAAGAGCATAATAAAGAAAATTAGATTAACAATGATTGTTGTCAGACAACAATTATTACATGCTTATGCAGAGCCAGTCCGATACTGAGACTTTAGACATGTCTGATCTCAAATACTCGATCAACACTTTTTGGGCATAATGTTGGAGACGAGGAGATAACTTGGTTAAGCGTACTTGGGTGTAGCAATTCAAAATGGGAGACGCGTAACCATACCGAAAACAAATTCATCATGTACCCTTGAGGGTTGGATGTTATAGTTGCACTAACTATGGTTATTATTCACATTATGCATGTATACATTTTTTTAATACAATATAAAACTATCACCTAATTAGTGAGAAAATCAAAAATTCTATTGAAGAATATAAAACTTGCACAAAAGTTATTAATGTGCAACATTTTAAATACTTCACAAATAAAGAACTTGAAAGAAAATTCAAAACAAATGAAATCAAACAATCTGAGGTTGAACACCCTTTATTAGATTTATTTTAAAAAAATTGATTTTGGTGTCAATACAAAGGTTATAACCGGTAACACATCCTCGGTCCATCACAAGGATCTGCAACATTAGACTTCACACATAGTTCAATAGAAGTGTGTGTCCATTAATCAATGTTGCAGAAGGCGCTAGGCGGGCGGTGAGGTCTAGCCTAGGGACTAGGCGGAATTAGGCGTTGTGGAATTTTTATACGTATTATACACACACACACACACAAATTAAGGTGTTTTTTTTTAAAATATGTTAAGATATATACACATAATACTTAGATATATACACATAAAATCATAATACTAAGAAATACTTAGAAATTTAAAAAAAAAATTAAAAAAAAAACCACCGCCTAGGCCCGTCTAATGGCCAAAACGCCTAGATCTCCGACTAGGGCCTTATTCCAATTTTGTTCACCGACTAGGGCCTAATGGCCAAAACGCCTAGGCCGATTTTTACAACATTGCCATTAATCAAAAGTCTAAAATGCTTAACATTAACAAAATAACAATACTAACCTTCAAGGGAGTGGCGCGCTTGAGTCCCTCCGGTAGAGGTCTAAGGTTCAAATCCAGCTTCTTCCACTGGTAGCAGTAGATACAAAATATTTGTTTACCTGTGTCACCATGTTATTCGTATTCTTTGGTTTTGCAACTGATTTGACATGCTAGTCAGCCTTGAAACAATTGGACAAACAAAAAGAGAAAAATGCCATGGATGGTTATTATTACAACTATAGTTAACACATATAATCAAACATTAATTATAATATCTTAAACATTTCAAGATAACTTACAGTATTAGCAAGCAACATAATGCTATTCGCACAATTTGAAAAGTCGAGCAGTTTCATCAGATTCATATTCCGAAAACATATGACCCTCATATTCCTCTTCAGACTCAATTCCATTTTCACGTGATTTAACCTCAGAAATTTGATGTAATTCGTCGTTTTCGCCAGACTTCGCAGCAGGCTGTTTCTTATACAACCCTCGGCTCCTACCCAAAAACCCTTCTTTCATCAAGCATGCAAATTTATTCCTAATTTCAGAAACAGGGTGTCTGTGAACAAGCCGATCACCGTCATAAGCTTCCCGAAGGACAACCGTTTGTGTGTTGTTCTTCTTGGAAATGTAGAAAATTCCCGGATGGCGTTCAAAAACCTTAGTGAACTTTTGAGGAAGGTTTAGTGGCTTTCTGAGATTGCTAACATTTTGCCGCTCGGTTTTCTTTTGCAAAGTAAGGTGCAAAAGCTCGTGAAACACACCCACGATTCTCTTTTCAGAAACATCCGTTCGTGAATCTAAATGACTAGAATCAGTGTACGGTGAAGTATACGGGAGCCTTTGCCATTCGTCTAACCACTCGATAGATTTCCTCTTTAACCCAAATCCCCTCGGAAATCCAACACGAAAACCCAACCTACCAGTCCTAACATCTTCTTCCGTTTGCTGCGAAACCGCATCCGTTTCTAGCTGAGAAACTGCAAGCTCGTTCTGCCAAGATAGAAGCTTTAAAGCAACACGGTCATCGGAAAGACGAGTTAAGGATAAAACATCTTTGTAGTTCGGTACGAACGAATCAACATAATCATAAGGCAAACCCAAATCCCATTTTAACTGATCTATTGTTGCTAATGGAAGAATCATGTCTCTAGTGAGCATAAGAAGCTTACAAACCCTATCAAGAAAATTTTTTCGATTTTCTTGAAAAACTTGAACGGCTTCTTGATTTATTGTTATAGCATCTGGGGTCAATCTAAACCATGGAACAAGTGTTCCACCACTATCAGGAACATGAAATTCATCAAAAATATTTGGGTATTTTCTCATAAAGGTTGAAACTTTAAGGTCTTGCGGAAGACCCAGTTGGCCTCTTCGGCGGCCAGAAAGTCGGTAGATCGGAACGCAACCACCAGGGTCAGCCGCTATGACTGACATGATTACCCAGGCTGCTCTTAGCTCTCTTTCGCCTGTTACAGCAGTGTCTAGTACCTTATCCTTTACCCATTTCAGTTTTACATTAACTAAACTGTATCTTTGGTTATGCCTAAACGCTGGTTCACAATGGTGATTACTGGGAAACCGACAGTTCTTTCCATAACCCAAAATCGAGCGGAGCATCTTCGACAATCATGCAATTAAATAGTGAAATTAAAGCAATGTTTGTCTCCTTTGCTTGCATTTGCGGGTTGTTAAACTACGTCAAGTCATTACCTGTAATAATTATTTCTTTTAAGTTACATTAGATTCAAACCTTGGTTTTTAAAAAGCGCGAAGCGCACAAAAGCGACGAAGTCTAAAATCTAGGCGCAAAGCGCAAAAGCGGTGGGCTTTTCGTACGCGAGGCGCAAGACAATTATATATTTTTTTTTATATATGTTATAGGTTTTAGCATTATTTACTCAAAATACAGATACAAATAAGGTATATATATCATTTAACTAAAATGTACAACCTTTTTAGCTAGATGTATAACAATTTTAAGCACAAAAACATCTGTGTACAAAAAGCGCGCTTTTCTTGCGATTTTTTCTTGCGCTTTTTGTGCACTGCTCGCCTAGGGTTACATAAGGCGCACAGATTTGCGCCTAGGTGCGCTTTGCGCTTAAGCGCGCCTCAAGCGCGCTTTTTAAACTTCAAACAAATATATGTAATGGCTGGTAACACAAGACTCAAGAACACTGATAACTAAAACTATATGTAATCATTAAGTCGTATGATCATGAAATGAGATCACTAATTTTAACACAGTAGCATATGTCCAACCACCAAAAACAAAGTGCCCCCCTTAAACATGAATAAGCATGTCAAAGTAAAGTTGGACGGTTTGCGATTTCCAAAACAACGTAACAATTAAAAACATCGATTACGGATTATCCACTAGTAATTTTCCAGGTTTCTTAATTCATCTGCAATATTAATGTTGTTGCTGCTAGTCTTTTTAATAAAAGCAAATAGAGCAACAGATTGATAAGCATTATAAATAAACCCAAACGAATTGGCGGATTAAGGAACCGAGATTCAAGAATTCAAGAACACAACATACAAACCATAAAGCAGAAAACATCAATTAAGCTAAGATCTATATTCACACTACATCACATTACTGTCAGTAAGATTAGGGAAAGCAAAAAAACAAGAATTTATAAAACCTAATAACAAACAACAATACACAAAATACCCAATTGACTATTTGATAAGATAATATTCTCTGATGAGTAAAGATATGATTTTTAACCGGCAAATGGCATAAATGTAAGGAAAAAGTGACTAACTGAGTAAAAAGATTTAAAAAAAAAACATATAATGAAATTGAGTGAAGAAAAGAAGGGTGTGAATTAAAAAGAAGAACAAACCTTGTGAGAGCAGAGAAGAAGAAGCGACGGTTATATCAAGGAATGAAGCAGAGAGAGCAGCCAATAACAGCAGAGAAGTTGAGAACGGCCGTGGAATCTGGAAGAAGATGAATTGTAGATTAAAAAATAAACAAACAAAACACCACCTGGTTAAAAAGGGTTTTTTTTGTAATCTAATTTTTTTTTTTTTAGGAAAATGGAATTAAATAATCCCAACTTTGAGGGGTTGGAAATTAATAATCCCAACATAAAATTTGTAAGATAATAGTCCCAACTTGTAACATATTTTATTTCATTGGACTCAAACTAACGGTGGTTAAGTTTGTCTGTTAAATACAACCAACTGATGTAGATTAGTTGGTTTACGCGTGTTGTTGAGGAACTGAACCGGCCTTTGGCCAAGGTTCGATTCCCACAAGCCTCATTATTCCAATGACCTTCAGCCCAGCTGGGGAGAGGTGGGAGTGTTTACCTCTTCAGAGGGTTCCCGCCCGGGCTTGGTCTTGAGTTCGAATCCTACACACCACGAAAAAATTCCCTGTAACGGTTTGAGATAACTTCAAAGTGGACACCGGTGCGTGGGTAGTGATTCGAACTCGGGTTGAGGGGTTGTCTATCGATTGGTTTCACCGCTGAAGTACACCTTCCAAAAAAAAAAAAAGTTTGTCTGTTAAATGCTTACGTGGCAGTCCACGTGTCATCCTACGTGGACAAATCTGGCACACTTGGAAAAGGCTGGCTCACTATATTTTAAATACACACATATTATATATACACACACATACAACATCTTTATCGTCTTCATCACAACCCAACCACCTGCAACCATCACAACCACTTGCCACCACCGCCATCTCCGACGACACCCACCACCACCACCACCACAAACATAAAACACCACTGCAAACACCACTGCTCTACACCACCAAAATCTCTATCATCTTTTATAATAATTTTCCCCCAAATTTTCATAACCCTATACACAATAATTTAGTCAACTACTTGTTTATAACATAGATTGACAATTTACGCTTAATTTCAGAAAACCCTAGAAAAAGTTATTCCAAATACAGAAAATCCTAGACATCAAAAACCTCACCCAAAAAATGCCCACATCGTTACCACAAGGCAAGTGATCGTATTTGATGTAGGAAGGGTTTTCCCCTAAATTTTCATAACCCTAGGCTTTGTTCACTGTATAGAGGATGAAGAAGGTGAATCGTTGCTTTATTTGATAATAGCTTCAATGGAGTGGGGATAAATGTTGGTAGTGGTTACAGGTTGTTGTGATGGTGAATAAAGGTGGAGGGACAAAACCTTGAGTGACAAAAACTTGTGGTGGTGGTGGGTGTGGCAGGTGGCGGTGGTTGACAGTGGTAGGAGGTTGTGGTGATGAAGATAATATGATGAAGATGTTGATGAAGATAATCTGATAAAGATGTTGATGAAGATGTGATATATGTATATATATACATATATAATTTTTTTATTATTATTAAAAGATTTTTTTATTAATTAAAAGATTTTTTTTAATTGAAAAACACAAATGTTATTGTGGGCCCACTTTTTTTACCAACTGGACAGAAATAGCCACGTCAGCTGCCACGTGGCAGTCCACGTCATCAGTTAAGTTAACAGGCAGACTTAACCAACGTTAGTTTGGGTCCAATGAAATAAAATATGTGACAAGTTGGGACTGTTATCTTACAAGTTTCAAGTTGGGATTATTCCCTTCCAACCCTTCAAAGTTGGGATTATTTAATTCCATTTCCCCTTTTTTAACCGCTAATTTCTCTATTTTTTAATTTTTTATGAGGCTTCAACTCCAACACCTTTACCACCACACCACAAGGGGTGGGGTTATTGAAGTGATGGTGACGTGGCATAACGTGGGAGTTAATTATTATTATTATTATTATTATTAATAAATAAACATGTGTTACATGGTCAATTCCATGTTCCAAACCATCAAACCGGCCAAGTTTCTACTATTTGAACAATTCAACTTAACATATGTTTCAAACCAGCCAAATTCTTCGGTTTCGCCGGTTAGGTCAGTATTTGAACATCTTTAGTTAATTGATGAAGCAAATTTTCCAATTTATCTCATTATATTTTGGAGTTTATGGATGAAGAAAAATGTTTATTTTTATCTGTTTATTTTGAGATGACTAAGTAGTTTTTTTCCAAGTAAATTAAGATCGTTAGCTTAAACTGATTATGCCTATGCCTAGTGGATTTTTCGCATCGACTTATACAGTTATACCAATTTGTATGTCACTTCATAGGCTAGTATTAAAACAAGATTCACATGTCATTTTGTTATGCAATGGGACTACATTAATATGTGAAGGTTTTAAAAAATGTTATTCTGCTAGTAAATGGGTGATGGAAAATATACGAATAGTTATACATTCCACATATGTTAAGACTACTTTGATAACAAAATGAATAAACATGCTAATAACACTAGTCCATTTGACTTCAAAAGTCAAAAGTGTGCCTTTCTTTGAATTCTTTCCCAAACAGAGGGAATATGTCATCTTTTGAGGCTAACAATCTCTAATATGAGCACTTTATATTCTTGGAATGATCAAACCTGCTGCTGTCACTTCAGTATCTCACTCTCTCTCCTATAACAATCTTGAGCCCGAAAATCTTCAAACCAAGCTCGGTCTCTGGGTGGCAATCCGCATATGCCTAAAAGGGTGTTTGCGAATGCTTAAGCAACTTTAAGCGGCTTATTTCACTCACAAATGTTCAGATAAGCAGTTTGGATAAGTAATTCCAGATATCATATCCAATGCAGTATTTCACTCACAAATGATCATATACTCTTTTTCTATGTGCCCAAAAAGAATAGCCAACGCGTTAATTATACTGTCATAATTCGAGTGAGATTCGTCTCCAGCAATAAAAGCATGAACCTTTTCCCCAATTCGGATCCAACTACAAGCAGGTTCCTTTTTATTCGTTTTCTTACTCAACATATGTCTCACATTTGCTGCATCTTTATATCTTCCAACAGAAGAATATATATTTGATAACAAAACATATGCACCAATATTATCACCATCAAACTTACTTATCTGCTCAACAACCTTTTCAGCCAATTCAACATTCTTGTGGACCCTACAAGCAGCTAGCAACGGTAACCAAACACTAGCCGTTTTATTCTCGGGCATGCTGCATATGAGCTCAAAAGCATCCTCCAATTTCCCAGCCCGGCCCAAAAGATCCGCCATACAAGCATAGTGCTCAAATTCAGGTGTTATGCCATAATGCTTGACCATTTGGTTAAAAAAGGTCAAACCTTCATCGACCATTCCAGCATGACTACACGCAGTCAAAACAGCAACAAAAGCAACAGAATTTGGTCTCAAATCTTCCATCTCCATTTGCTTGAATAAAAAGATGGCGTCGTGGGCATAACCATGTGAAGCATAGCCCATTATCATGGCAGTCCATGACACCAAATCATGCTGTTTCATACCATCAAAAACATATTTCGCAAGTTTAATGTTGCCACATCTAGCATACATGGTAACAAGCGAGCTGGATATAAACACATTATCATCAAAACGATGCCTAATTATGTACCCGTGAAGTTGTTGTCCTAATGGCAAAGTGGTCAAGTGTGCACAAGCAGGAATAATGGAAGAAAATGAAATCGGGACAGGTTTAATATCAGCACTTAACATTCGCCTAAACAATCTTAACCCTTCATCAAATAAACCATTTTGTACACATGCTGCAATCATAGAGCACCACGAAACACAATCTTTCTCACGTAGTCCGCAAAACAACCGATACGAATCTTCAACCATTTTACAGTTCGCATACAAATCAATCAATCCGCTTGCAACAAATCCATTTCTTTCAAACCCATGTCTAATCCCATACCCATGAATCTCCTTCCCCTTCCAAACATCCATATACTCCGCAACAACAGGAAGAACATTCGATAAAGTAAACGCATCAGCCTTCAGTTTACCATCACCCATCTCCTTAATCATCATCATCGCTTCATCATACATATTGCTTTGCGCATATCCCATAATAAGCGTGTTATATGAAACAACATCTCGCTCCAGCATTGTTTCAAAAACTTTTCTCACACTCTCTATCCACATATTTCTTCGATCTTTATTACTCATTTGATCCAAAGCACTCGCGTTTCGACAGTTGTAACCAACTTCATGGTACAATTTAAACTTATTATTATTATTATCATAATTTGATATGCCCTCGTTTCGATCACCACTCGTTCTCTCAGGACTTTCATCAAACACATGCATAAGCACATTTCTTCGATCTTGATTACTCATTCGATTCAAAGCACTCGCGTTTCGAAAGTTGTAACAAACTTCATTGTACGATTTAAACTTATTAATATTGTTATAATGTAATATGTTCTTTGTATGATCAAAAGTTATTCTCTCAGGACTTTCATCAAACACCTGGAGTGCATTAACCCTCTGCAACTTAAAATACATACTCATCAACGCATTCCCGGTAAATAAATCGAAATCCAACCCGACCCGAATAACAAAACCATGAACAGACTCCCCAAACTTGACCCACATCAACTGGGTACAACATTTCAGCACTGAAGGGAACACATTATGATCTGGGTAAATCCCAATTCTACACATATTAACAAAACATTTTAAAGAGTCCAAGAAATACCCATTGGAAGTGTAGCATTTGATGATGGGTTTAAAGTTGTGAAGGGATGGGGAATGGGTTTTTATTATTTGGGCATGGAGTTGTTTGGCTTGTGATTTGGTTTTGATTGTTGTGGTTGTTAGAAGTGTTTTGATTGTTGTTTGGATTGGTTCCATTTGTTGAGTGTGTGTTTGTGCTCTTCAAGAGTTCAAGAACTTTTTAATATTTTTTTGGTTTGAATTTTTCTTGTTATATGTATTAGTTCAAATTTTCATTAGATGATTAAAAAGTAAAATAATTATGTATTTAAGTCATGTTTTGTTTTATATTTATTTTGTTTTATATTAGTATATATATTAATTAACAAATGTCTGCGTAACAGTAGCTCTTTTGTTTTTTTTTTCTTTTGTTTGTTAGTGAGGTGGAACCTCACGTTCTTTACTGGTTTAAATTAAATAGAATAAATTATTAAAGTTTGGCAAAATTTGTGACGGAGGATATGAGAGAAGAGCTAAAGAACTTCATAGATGAAAGTTATATTTGAAGGCTAAAAATATAATATGAAATTACAAATTTAGTTATTTTTTTAATACGTTACATTTTTCTAGATATATAAAGAGACCGTCTTTAACGGGCTTTGTTAACCTTAGAGACATTGATGTGGAAGTAGGCAGACTGAGATAAATGAGAGATGTGACTGACGTGGAGGAGCGAGAGTGTTTAAAAGAGAATCACCCGTTTGTGTGCACACATAGTCGGTTTGGGGAGAAGACTGTGGTTTGTGAACGAGAGAGTCGGAGGGGAGGAGAAAAACCAAGGGTGGTCTAGAGGGGAGGTAGCCATACAACACATGGGGGAGATGGAGAGGAAAGGGCCGGGGTTTTCGAGCTCCACTAAAGATGCTCATATAACAATCTAGTCATGATAGTTGCGTAATAGCCTTTTCCTTTTTAACCATCTGATTTAGTTCTAATAACAAATTTGGTATTTAGAATTCGATCCTAGAATTTCACAAACCCATAAACTTTCACTAATCTCAATCACGATCTTGAAATGTTACGATTTCATAGTTAAGTTCATTTATCTTTTTGTAGAATTTTTACAGTTGGAAAAAAGGGTAAACCATCAAAGTTTTCATGAGCATGATGTTTTATTGTGTTCAGAAGACTGGGTGGAATTGGTTGGATTAGCGAACCATATACTAGCCTCATGTGACTGTAAAATCCTTTAGGCTTCAAGTTTGCGACTAATGCAAGCTGCCTAACCCGCTCTTTGTAGCTCACTAGCTCCGTTGTAAAGATTAAAAATCCCCAAACAAATGCAGTTCCTCAAGGGCTACAATCCTTTTGCCAACATGTTGGCATATATGGCGTGCACGGAATGGCAAAGCATTCAATAGAAAAACATAGTCTATCAATAAGATACTTGAGGGAATAAAGGCGAACTCGTCTTATAAGTAAAGAGTAGGGCTAAACTTTTACCCTCAGATTGGATTGTATAGCGCAATTTTAAATTTTCAAGTTTCCCCTGTAACATAATAGGGATTGTGCTATCGCTACTCATTTTTAGTAGGAAGACTACCCGTTTTAACATTATATGGTCTAGTTTCTTGTTGGCCTTTCAACAATAATAAATATACTAAAATAAAAGTTTTGAACTAAAACATTAATGCATACAGGGAGGAGGGTAAACTAAAGTAAAATGGTACATAAGACATTAGTATCAATACATCATAAAGATACTAATTATACTGTCACATTTAGTCAATAATGCACTCATAAACACAATGCAAACCTCCACATATGTAGAATAAAATGCCCTTAATCATCTTCTCTTTCTGGTGGAAGTCCACATGGCAGCAGCATTTTCTGAAAAAAAAATTAAAAACATGAGACCACCTGCAAATAATCTCGCGAAACTGAAACAAATACTATTTAAAAAGTAGAACAAAAATCAATGCGAAAATTCATAACACATCCATCTGTGTTGTTGCAGAATCAAAAGAACCAAATGATCCTGTTTTGAAAAACAATCCTACCTGGCTTGCAGAATTTTCAAAAAAAAAAAAAAAAAGAAGGAAAGAAATCTAATCTAAAAGAATTATAAAAGTTGATGATGAAGTTCACCTGCATGAAGTTGTAGCGTTCTCTCCCAATTGATTCATTTTCTGCTATAGCAAAATAAGCGAGCATAGGATAATGGCCAACATATGATGCATAGCTGTCTCGCTGGATATTAACCGCCCACTCACTTCATGAAAAAAAAAAAAAAAAGATAATAAAGAAATATGTTTAGGTTTACTCTTCACGCACAGAGAAGAAGAAAAAGTGCATACCTAATAAATGTATTTATATAAAAGATAAAAAAAAACTTACAATCTGCTCATGTCTGCATGCCCTGTTCCTACATACTTGGCTTGCAGGTGCTCAAGTTGGGAGTTGATATTAAACCTGTCACTAGCCTGCCAAATACAGTATTATTTCAAAAAAGTTATCAAAATAAATGGAAAGACAGACAGATATTACATTGTTTTGAAGAGTAAAGTGAGTTTAAGCAGTTAAGTTAAACATAATAATAAAGACAACAGTCAAAGAAAACTGGCCCACCGAGCCAACAAATCAACAATACTATTTGAACTCTAGCTATGACCTAATCGGATAAACGGGCAAACCCAAACAAAGCGATCTGAACTAAAAACTCAGAGATATATCACAATTAAAAAAAAAACTGATTAAATTTTAGTTGAACAGTGATGAATGATTCCTTCCTAGTGAATTAAAGACTCTAGGCTTTGAAAGAGATAGATGAAAATGAAATACATGGGTCTCATCATTATTGAATTAAAAAAAATTAAAAGAAAAACAACATAAAACATGAACCAAATCCCTTTTTATGTCAAGGTCAAAGTGTCAAACATTGGTTTGACATATACATGTTCAAAAGAAAGAAAAGAGCACAGCTGTTTAATTGACACACATAAGATAATGTAATAAACTTTCTCCGCTTGTTTCTTTCACTAAAATTTAAAAATCCCTTGCACATGACTGGTTGTGTATGTAATTGTATATAATGCAACTACCAAAAATGACATCGCTCTCTACCTTCTCAGATAAAATTCCGCTTGTCACTGTGTTGTGATTGAATGGTGACTTATGTTAATCAGTTCTAAGATCAAACATTTATGTATAAAAGTTTTCGTAAACTGTCATTATGTTCCAATGACTATTAAAACAGTTTCAGATATACATATAAAAGAACTCATTGGGAATGACTTGCCTCATACAGATCAATAACAGGCTCACTAATGGGGAAATCACAAGTTTGTTGTTGATAAGAAGAGAATTAAATGAGAACATGTATGAATATTAACCACACTTACCTGCATATTATCCCAGTTGATAGAAGTTCACTTCAGATTATTAGATACCCCAAAATCTGCAATGGCATTTGTAACAAAACTTTAGTAATAATATCAAATACAACATATAATTTACAAAGATACAAGCACCCATAGTTTCAGCAGATCAGCCGACATTCTTAAAAAAACGCTTCAATCATGTAAAAGGTCAACCGATTACCAGCTAACCTACTGTTTTGCACTTTTTCTATCCGAAATCGGATAACAAATAGCAATCTCAAACTCGCTGTCTAGGGTATTGTTACAGTAATTCACATATCAGGGTTTAACAACACAATTTTTAGAGTCTCATCTATCAACTGTCAAGAAAACCTAAACATAAAACAAAAACATGAAATTCAATATCCTATATGTTTCTACTAGTTCATGTTCCAAGTTGTTACAAGTTAAAACTCAAAATGCCTAAGCGCTGGGGCGCAGTGAGGTACACCAAGTGCGCTGCGACTGCTGAGGCGCGCCTTTAGGCGCTGAGGCACAATTTCAGGCCAATTTCAAGCCAAATTCAGGCTAAGAGTTGCCTCGAACCTCTAAAACATCCTAAATGAGCCATAAACAAGTCCTAAACAACCCTAAAACATCCTAAAGTAGCCCTAAACAAGCATAAAACATTTCTAAAACCCCAAAAAGATGTATTTCTACTATGCGCCTTATTTAAAAAAGCCCTCTTTAATAAGCGCCTAGGCTTCACCAAGGCGCTTTGACAACATAAGCTTCTACTACTTCATGTTCCAAAGTTTCTACAAGTTAAAACACACAAAATTAACCACAATTTATTAATAGATAGTTGTAGCATAATATCTACATAAACCTGCAACACATAAAAGATTGTCGCTACAAACATTTAAAAAAAAAAAGTCAACCAATTACCAGCTAATCTACTGTTCTTCTAGTCAACATCGATTTCTAGGGTTTTTAACTGTTTTTGGGGCAGTAGTTCACAAATCAGGGCTTAATAAACATTATATTTAGGGTTTCAACAATCAACCATCGAGAAAACCTAAACATAAAACAAAAACATTAAATTTAATATGTTATATGCTTCTACTACTTCATTTTCCTATTTTCAAAAACATTAAATAATAATATTTATATAAACCTGCAACACTTAAAAGGGCAACAGATCGATGGTAGCCACCGGATAAATGAGGCGGTCTTCGGTGTTTGGTTTCTTCTCCCCTTGTGTTTGATATACAATCGGTAGAGTCGGCGATTCACTGTTCCAGTAAATCAATTTTTTTACGATTATTAATATTAATATTAATATTTTTTTTTTACGTGAAGACCCGATCAAATACACTCATAGGCAAAATACAACCGAGTCTGCTATCCGAAAGCGGTGTTGACCTAGTCCATCACCAATTATTAGGAAAACCCATTGCTCGAAAGTTTATTGAGGTAAAACATTAGACTCGCGCATGATATTTTATTACGAATGAAATTCCAGTTGATTCGGTGACCCTTAGCAAAAAGTCATTTGTATACTTCTAAAGTACTATTTTATTATTTTGGGGAAATCACAAAAATAAACATTGAATAAGTTAAATAGCCAAAATAAACATTTGTGATGACTAATTTGTAGAGGCTTCCTTATTCTCCTTAGTCGTTTCCTCACCAACATAAACATAGTTGTTGAAGGGATGCGATATCAAAACATCAAAAATACCATATCAGTGCCCGACTAAAACATACATCGCCCGTTTTACGTCAGCGGAATGTCCAGCGTCCATCAGAGAACGGACGCAGACTCACCCGCCCGTTTTACGTCGGCGATATACCTGGCGTCCAACGGACGTCAGACGCAGACTCACCCGCCCGTTTTACGACGGCGATATACCTGGCGTCCAACGGACGCCAGACGCAAAATCACCCGCCCGTTTTACGTCGGCAGGTCCGTTACACTTCAAAGCTTCTCAAGCAAGTTAGATGAAGCTTCGTCAGCACGACTAGAAGATGCCTTCTGGGGCAGCCTCGAGGCACACACTCCTGCCCCAGGCAACTGTTCCTGACGCTACAGGCTGCCCGTCAGAGTTCTCGACCAATCAAAGATTGCTCTTAGTCTGACACTGAGAAAGGACGATGACGTGGTGGTCTCCCAGCCAATATATCTCTCTGACATAAGACTTTTTTAACTTGTTTCGGGTTTCAAGAAAGATGATGATTACCCACCGCCCTGGGTCTACCAGTAGACGGACGCCACGCGTACTATCATCAGGACGGTAACATCCCCTTTTTTACTTCCCCTTTTTACCAAACCCACTTGCACCATTGGGCTTAGGGACTTGGGCCGGAAACTTAGAGACACCTCTACCTGGGCCGGGCCCCATCAAGGGTAGATGATGGGCTGAGAAAGTGTGACATCGAGGTACTACAAAAGGAGGAGCTCCTTCTCCTTTTGTCGGCATCCGAGATTCACCAACACTTTCATCAAAAAGACTATGAACCCCTTCGTACCTTTTCAACCCCTTGTTTATTATACTAACGTTTGGAGGCTCGGTTCTTCTGATAGGTAGTCTCTTAAACTCCTTGGTCTTGTCCTTAGACCCACACGATTTTATAAATACACCTCTTTATAAAAAGACCGTAGAACCACCTCCAGGATTAGCGTCTATACGATAACCCAGGATTCGTGTTTCTTCAGTTGTGGAGACTAATGTGTAGGGGTTTCCTCATTCCCCTTAGCCTTTTCCTCATCCCCTTAGCCGTTTCCTCCTAGTATTAGTTTTTTTCTTTAAATCTTAGTCGTTTAAGTGGTGAAGCCCCTACATATTAGTCTTCAAAAATGCTTATTTTGGTGATTAAACTTGGTCAATGTTTATTATGGTGATTTTCCCTATTATTTTCCATATGTTTTCAATATACATTGATTTCCTTATAAGTCTTAGGGGGACGGGGCGCCATCAGAAAATGTCACGGGTACCCCACTACAGCACGGTAACACCGTCGCCACCAGTGCTGGTAGGGGTCCCGTGAACCAAATACGGGTTCTTCTTACCGTGCCGGTTCTATAGGAGAGAGAGAGAGTGAGAAAGGTATTATTAAAAATTGAGTGGTATAGGTGAGTTATAGAGAGAGAGAGAGAGGTATCTATACATATAATAAACCAAAGCCATTTTAATGACATGGCACTCAAAGAGGATATTCTCTTCATTGAGTGTGCCATGTGTCATCCCATGTGGCAAGGGCTTTATTTTAGGAAAATAATAATTTAAAATTTAAAAACAAAATTAGATTTTTATATCTAATGTTTTCTCCCATAACTTTTAAACGTTAATATCTTTTATATACGAGATTTTTTAAAGAAAAAAATTACACCAAATTAACGAGCGTTTTATTATCTTTCCAACAGGTACCATAGTGCTATATAAAAAACAGAGAAAAAACGACTATTTTTTTTGTGTGGTTTTGTTCATACAGGAAAAAAAACACAAAGTGTTCAGGTTATTCAAAAAATTACACCAAATTAACGAGCGTTTTATTATCTTTCCAACGAGTACCATAGTGCTATATAAAAAACGGAGAAAAAAACGACTATTTTTTGTAACCCGACAGGCATTGTGTCAGGTTTGGAATTAGTTTTAAAAAAAATTGTGGGTTTGGGTCGGGCTGGGATTAGGTGATACCCGACCCAATTACCCTTTTTTTATATTAGAATATGATAATTTATGGCAGAGATTTGTTTAATAATAATAATAATAATAATAATAATAATAATAATAATAATAATAATAATAATAATAATAATAATCTTTGTCAATTATATAGGCTAAAAGTGGTGTCTTTTGTTAGTTACATGGTATACAAGGAACTGACAATAATTTTGTGAACCTAGGATGTGCATTAGGGATTTAAGATCAATAGTCAGTAACAAGGGTTTTCAAAAAATCAATTTAAAAACAGTATCAAAAGAAAGTTGCAAGTAAATACTTTTTTGCAAGGTCCATCTCCTTGGCCAGGGGCAGAGTTATTAAGGCCCGTACGTAGTCACGGAACAGAAATGGATCTTTTGGTATATTTTTTTTAAAGTATCTAATGTAAGTTGATACATAGATGCCATTTTTATAGTTTAGATACTTCTAATTTTATTCACTTTACTTAAATTTTTTAACCCGGGACGCTCCCGGGGTATAAGCTAGTTATTAATATTTTTATAATATATGTGTTAAAATAATTAATTATTGGGTAAATAACCAGTAGAGTGTTGCCTCTAAAAAACTGTTTCAATGAAGTAAATCAGTGAAGTGATGTGGCAATGCAGGATTGGTGTAAAACAGTGAAGTGAAAAATAAATCTAGGAGCACACATCCCCCCTTACAATGCAATATTTTATAATGTCACGAGCATATCGTTGTAACGTGCTTATTTTTATCTATGTCTCGTTATGAATCTTGTTCAAAACTGAGTTTTGAGTTATAGTGTGTGTAAGTGATCAAAACACAAACGCACATGTTATTAAAGCTAGCTCACGATCTACTATATTTTTTTTATAAAGCGACGACGTATACCATTTTTGTAATTATAATAATATGATGTAACGCGTTTTGATTATCTGAATATACCGTTGCGACATTATTATTTTTATCTATCCACTAAAAGTTTTGTTCAAAATCAAACGGATAAACGAGGAAAATAACAAAATAACACCAATATGAAAGATATACAAGTAGTTCTCTAAGGGTGCGTTTGGTTCGTGGACTGGTTTAGAATTGGAATTGGAATTTGTGTAGGAATTGGAATTAGAAAGAATTGGATTTGGTATTTAAACATTCCAAAAGGAATTGGAAATTGTAGGAATTGGAATTTCAAATCATTTATTATTGTGTTTGGTTGGTTAATAAATTGGAATCTATCACCCTTACCCTCATGACCTGCATCGTTGTGACCCGTACCGTTTCGACCGGTATCGTTTCGACCAGTATCGTTTCGACCCGAACTGTTTATACCTCTATCGTTTCAACCTGTACCGGTTCGACGTGCACCGTTTCGACCCGTACCGGTCGAAACTGGTACGTTCCGAAACGGTTCGGTCCAAAACGTTACCGGTCAAAACTGGTACCGGTCGAAACCGATACCGGTCGAAACGGTACGGTCCGAAACGGTACCAGTCGAAACTGGTACCGGTCAAAACGGTTCGGTCCAAAAAACTGGTACGGTCCAAAACGGTACCGCTCGAAACTGGTACCGGTCAAAACGGTTCGGTTCAAAACGATACCGGTCAAAACGGTACCGGTTGAAAACTGGTACGATCCGAAAACGGTACCGGTCGAAACTGGTACGGTCCGAAACGGTAACGGTCGAAAACTGGTACGGTACGAAACGGTTTCGGTCGAAACTGGTACGGTTCGAATCGGTTCGGGTCAAAATGAAGTCAACCGTTCGAAGATTCCAATAAATTGACTTGAATTCCTTCTAATATTGGAAGGATTTTCAATTCCTTTAGTTAAAGGAATTTGAAGGAATTCATACCAAATTCCAATTCCAATTCATTTGTCAACCAAACACACAAGATTGGAATTGAAATTTCAATTTCAGCAAATTCAATGAACCAAACACCTCAAGAGTTGGAATTCAAATTCCAATTCCATTGAATTCCATTCAATTCATGCGAACCAAACGCTTACATTAGCTTCTAAATGTAAGTAAAAGTTAATATCATATTCCTTGCATTTGGCATCAATACCTTGTTAGGCTATGTGTTATGGGTGAGGGAGCAACGTAAGCACCACCTAAACAACCATCATTCACCTTATTTCAACGACACCCCATCATTCCTTCTTTTGCTCCTTGCTGACGCTTACGATTTGCCGGTTTAAACTAATACTTTTACATATTTTGACTTGATTTAATAAAGCTAAAACCCAATTAATTATAATGTACCATTCACTAAAATTATAAACCAAAAAAAAACTCTCTCAATGGGTAGCCGGAGAAGGCCTCTGCCGGAAAAGTTACAAGGTCGTTTAACGAAGTTTTTTATCACAAATCTGCCGGACAAGTGCAGTGGAGTTGATTTGGCAGAGGTGGTACGTCAACATGGGGAGATCTTTGAGTTGTACATCGCTAGAAAGAGGGATAAAAATGGTAATCGCTTTGGATTTGTATCGTTCTTGGACGTGAAAGATGCTGGGGAGATGGTTAACGTGTTGAGTAAAATCAAGATGGGTAGTTTCAGTCTGAAGGCGAATGTGGCGAGATTCTGTTATGAGGATGGTGAAATAGGACAGAAGTACGATCATCCGAAGACTGATAGAATGGATAGTCAATATAGGCGGAAGGAGGAGGTACCAAGGTTTGATGCTAATGCATCGATGTATAAGGGTAAGGAAAATGGTAGTTGGTCCTTTCAGGAGACTCTCACAGGAAGGAAGGCAGTGGAGAGGATACCAAAGAGGTGAATGTAAATGATCATGTTCTTATTTACAAACACCTATTTGGGAGAGCTTTGATTGCAAGGATGATTGACCTTGATGCTCTTAAAAGTATTAAAAGGATTGTGCAAGATATGAAACTGAAGGATTGTAAGACCCAATATCTGGGTGGTTTGTCGGTGTTACTGTCGTTTGAAGATAATGCTACGGCGATGGAAGCATTGAAAGAGGCGAGGGAGATCGTTGGTCGGTTCTCGGCGTTGAGTGTCTGGGAAGGTCAATCCTTAGGATTTGAACGGCTTGCTTGGCTGAAAATCCTGGGATTACCTTTACATTTGTTATGCTCGGATATTATTGATTTGGTTGGGGAAAAGTTTGGGAGAAACATATCAATAATATCCGAGCATAACAAATGTAAAGGTAATCCCAGGATTTTCAGCCAAGCAAAGGAGGTGAGTTTTGTGGTGTGGATATGGCTGTGGAGGACGCGGACTTGTCTTATGAATTTATTGGTGTATTGCTTGGTGAAGGTAAGAAAGTTTCAGAAGAAGTGATCTTAAAATGGAGAGATAGGAAGTTTAGATTATGGGTGTCGGAGGAAGCGGGGGAGTGGGTGCCGGAGTTCTATGAGACGGTTAGTCAGGAAGGGGAAGGGAATGACGAAGACAGTGTAGAAGATGAAGAGGTTATTTTGCCGGAATGTCAAGACGATGCAGCAATTCCGGTGAACGGAGATGACGAGGATGCAGTTAATGACAAGGAGGATTTTCCGGATACAGTTATGGAAGGTAATGATGACATAGTAATTGGTGAGAATTTTAAGGAAACAGATTTGGAAGGCTCCTTTATTTCTGGAGAGAATTTTGATTTTGACAAAGATGCCCCGTTGACTGATAAGGTGGAGTCAGAATTTTCAAAAATTATGAAAAGAAAGAAAAAAACAAATTGATTCATTGGGCCGGCCCAGTCCATCTTACTCGAGCAGTTTGGAGAAACATAAAATTGGAAAAAGGCCCAAAGGAGGTGAGTTTTGTGGTGTGGATATGGCTGTGGGCCTTGCAGGTGAGGAGGTTGAAACTGTTGGGCCAGAAATAGATGATAAAGAAGCGAGTGAAAGAAACAATGTTTACTCTGATTTCAATTATAATTCGCCAGTGGTAACCAAAGGAGCTGAAGGGGATAGTTCAACGATGATTGAAGACTCTCATAGTCAACAGCCGGATATGGTAAATTTAGAAATGGAGGGTTGTCGTGAACAAGTTAATAAAAAACAAGATGAAGAGGTTGGTGCAACTGTTCGATTGGGGGTCCTGTTGGGAGCTCAATTGGAAGACAAGAGACAAATGGCTATGGATTCGATTGTCGCTGAAGGGTTACAGGCAGTGAATAAATGAATTTCATAAGCTTGAATATTAGGGAGTGAGAAGATCAGATAAGGCTACTTATGTGCGAAACATCAGAAAGCAACACGGGGTGGATTTTTTGGTTCTTCAGGAGACTCAGGTCTGTAATTTAAATGAAAAGTTTCTTTGTTCTGTTTGGGGGGATGGGGGTTTTCAATTTGAGTGTGTTGATGCTACTGGGAGATCTGGAGGTCTTGTTAGTGTCTGGAATCCTAAATGTTTTTGTAAACAATCGGTTATTCACAACCAGAATTACTTGGTGATTACTGGGTACATGGTGGCGGATGGGTCGGTGTTAACTATTGTCAACATTTACGCTCCTCAAAGGGCTGCTGCTAAAAAGAGACTTTGGGCGGATTTATCGGGGGTTATAAGAAATTGTCAAGGTATGTGTATCCTTTTAGGGGACTTCAATTCTGTTAGGAGTCAAGAAGAAAGACGAAATTCTATCTTTAATCAAGGCATGGCTCGAGAGTTTAATGATTTCATAGTAGATTTGGGATTGTAGGAGTATATGATGCGGGGTTATAAATTCACTTTTTTGGATTATAGAGGCCAAGTTCAGAGGCTAAGCAAGATTGATCGGGTATTGGTTAATCATGAGTTTTTTAATAAGTGGCCGGGGGCGTGTTTGAGGGCTTTGAAAAGAGAAGTTTCTGACCATTGTGCTATTACATTGACGTTAGTGGACTCCAACTTTGGCCCAAAACCATTTAGATGGTTTAATTCTTGGCTAAGTAGGACGGGGTGTGATGAAGTGGTTGTGCGAACTTTAGAAAATGCTGCGGTTAATGGTGATCCAGGTGTGGTTATAATGACTAAATTTCGGCTTTTGAGAAATGCTTTAAAACAATGGTGGAAAGAAAAGATTAAAGTAGAAGGAGAAGAGGTAGCGATATGGAAACAGGAGAGCGAAAAGCTAGAAAAAATTATGGAGTATAGAGATCTGGCGGAAGAAGAGGTTTGGGTTTGGGAGGAATGCAAACAAGGGGTGGATAATTTTAATTTAAACAAATGCAAGGACCTACAACAGAAGGCTAGAGTTAAATGGGCTAGCGAGGGTGATGATAACACGACGTTTTTTCACGGTGTTATAAATGGGAGAAAGGCGATGAATGCGATACCGGGATTACTGATTAATGGGAGGTGGATTTCGAAACCAGCCTTGGTTAAACGAGAGGTTCTACGGCATTTTAGAGCTCATTTCTCGGAGGAAGCGATTGATAGGCCGAGTTTAAGGTGCCCAAATGTTAAAAAAAATGATAATTTCTGCAGCAACGAATTGACGGTCAGATTTTCGAATGAAGAGATCAAGGATGCGGTCTTTGAGTGTGGCTCCCATAAAGCCCCGGGCCCTGACGGGTTCAATTTCAGGTTTGTTAAGCACTTTTGGGGTTATTTGAGTCCGATTTCAGATTTTTGCTGGATCATTTTTATGATACGGGGGAGATTAGTCGGGGTTGTAGTTCGTCTTTTATTACTTTAATCCCTAAGAGTAGAACCCCAGTGAGTCTAAAAGATTATAGACCCATTAACTTAATAGGGATTATCTGTAAAGTTATCTCTAAAGTTTTAGCCTCAAGAATTAAAAGGGTGTTAGGCTCGGTTATTTCGGATTCTCAATCGGCTTTCCTAAAAGGTCGATTCATTCTTGATGGCCCGTTAGTGATAAATGAAACAATTGGGTGGTTAAAGAAGAAAAAGGCAAGGGCATTTATGTTTAAAATAGACTTTGAAAAAGCATATGATAATGTCAACTGGGGTTTTTTACTATCAATGTTGGATCAAATGGGGTTCCCGGAGAAGTGGTGTAATTGGGTGAAAGGGGTGTTGAAATCGGCTAGGTCGGCTATTTTGGTCAATGGGTTTCCAACTTTCGAGTTTCAGTGCCAGAAAGGGGTTCGGCAAGGCGATCCATTATCGCCTTTTTTGTTTATTGTGGTTATGGAAGCCCTACATTGCTTGATTTCTAAAGCAGTGGAGTTAGGTGAATTTGAAGCTATTTCGGTGGGAAATGGTCTCGCACCCTTGTCCCACTTATTCTATGCCGATGACGCTATTATATTTGGGACTTGGTCTAAGGACAATATTGATAAGGTGGCGAGAATTTTACGGGTGTTTCATCTTTGTTCGGGGCTTAAAATTAACATACATAAATCCCATTTGTTTGGTATTGGGGTGGGTGAAGGGGAAGTCGCTAGTATGGCTTCAGTTTTGGGTTGTAGGGTGGGAATGCTTCCTTTTGATTATCTTGGGATAAAGGTCGGTGCTAATATGAGTAGGGTTTGCTATTGGGATGGTGTGGTTGATACGGTTCAAAATAAACTTTGTTCATGGAAGGCGAATATCTTATCTATGGGTGGACGGTTGACCCTTATTAAGTCGGTTCTTGCAAATCTTCCGATTTACTATCTTTCTCTATATAAAGCTCCATCGAAGGTTATTGAGAAAATTGAGAGTTTAATGAAACAATTTCTGTGGGCGGGATCGAGTAATGACAAAAAAATACATTGGGTATCTTGGGAGGTTGTATGTACAACGAAAAAACAGGGTGGGTGTGACATCCGTCACTTTTCTTTATTTTTGTAATAATAATAATAATAATAATAATAATAATAATAAAAAAAAAAAATATATATTAGAGTTGGTTTTGGACATTACACTAACCATCCACCCTAAAACAACCCAACTTACAAACCCAAACCCAACCACCTTGTGTCTTGTTATGAGCCCAATTTCCATTGAAGCCCAAGAGCCCAATCTGAGCCCACCTCTCCATGCCTCCCTATCTGTTAAACAAAGAAAAAAAATAAATATGATCCTGCCGGACTCGAACCCGGGCAGGTATCACACACACATACCACGCTGAACCAGCTGAGCCAAGCCCCACATCTGTTTTTATTTCAACTAAATATATATATATATACACACACTGACCTGTTGCCTTCTTCCTCCTCTGCTGTACGCGAGCAGCAGCCAAGGGAAAAAAAAAAGGAAACAAGCTGAGATCATGGAACACTCTTTAATACTTCTTTTGACCAAATTAATTCATACATGTCAATCCTTGTGCCTAATTATCGCAATTAACAAAGCTCCAATCCTAATCTAATCAATTATCACGCGTATATATTAAAAACGAGTTGAAATTTTCCAATTTTACAAACTGGATGTTGTAGTATAAATTGAATCTTTCCCTACCACCTAAACCCACCGAAAATCCTTCTCTTAACCTCAATTTCTGTTGAACAACTTGATATTGAAGCCTTCTTTGATCGGTTGACTTTTTCGTTGACCAAGCCTTCATACCCGAAAACATCATTGTAAGTTCTAAATTTTTATTGGGGTTTACTCATCGGCCCTTTAGCATCAAAACCCCTATGGTTAATTACATTATAGCATCGTGATTTAAACGATTAGAAAGTTAGGGCTCATATGTTTGAATTTGGGGATGAACACGATTTTACTTGTATTATTTATTTTAAATACACTGAACCCAAACACAACCACTGGTCTGGACCAAGTGGTTGTGTCTGGTGCATTGTGAACCGGACCACACGGGTTCGAATCCCACCATAAACAACCTATTTTTTTTGTGATCCTTTATATTTATATTTTCCTTATTCTTTTAAAAATCGTTTTAAAATACTAAAACTATTTTATAAATTCTACAAAAATTATCATATGATCTCCAAATGATAAAGTTCATCATCCAATTTTTAGTTTTTCAAAAATAATTTATTTAATATATATTATTAATAATACAAGTTTATTCATTTATATTTATTAAATTCTATAAAAAATATCTAAACAATTTTATTAAATCTCACAAAAATTATCCTAAACTTGTACAACAATATACATTTCAGAAAATATTTTTTATTTCAGAAAAACCGTTTATTTTATATTTTTAATTAATTTTTGTTAGTTTTAATCATAAATAATTCATAATAAATTCATTTTTCGATATTTTTGCACCAAAATTTTACATAAATTATTTCTAGTAATTCGGAACAGAAATACAATTTTTAATTTAGAAATTCTTTAATTTTAATATTTTTAGATATTAAAGTCGTATTTTGACAAATTGAAATAATTAGATTAAATATTCTACTTTCAAGAAAATAATTTTATAAAAATTATTTTCATACTCAAAACCTTATGTTGTGACTATATTCAACTTAAAATTTTACAAAGAGACTTTTATTTATTCATTTATTAAATTTCTCATAATTAATAAACAATTTATTAATTAATCAAATAAACGTTTATCCCCAATTCGAAGCCCTAGAAATACATGTATCCTAGAGTTATTCCTTACACGTTATTAAATTCTTTAGGTTGATTCTTTGGAATATTTCCAACGCATATTTCGTTGTCCAATTCAATTACAAGCTATTACGTATACAGTGAGTATTTTCTACCCCCTTTTTGCTTTTATACATTTTTGGGGTGTTACATGTACACTATTACAATTTCAAATACAAGTTTACATTTTTACAATACAATTCTAGTACTATGTGCATTGCTTACAACGTGCTTTATGCTTAGACATTACATGTGGATTACATTTGTACTTAGTGAAATCATTAACATGGTACAAGCCGACCTTAACATTGGATAGCGCTATTTGGATTGACAACCCGCCTAGATTGATTCTCCCCCTTTTTCATCGGAGAATCCGTGGCCAGTGTTAAGTTATCATCCATTGATTGGTTGAGTACACTACAGTTCATACAGTACATTATACAGTCACAGGGTTGATTTCGCTCATTTGTTTGATACATGGTTTACATATTTGCACTGTAGCTTGCACTTGAATTGTATAACTTTTTAACCTACTATATATATCAAATCTAGGAATGCTCACCAACATTTCATATGTTGACCAAACCTATTTTTGTACATGTTTCAGGTGCAATTTGATCTAGTGCTTTAGCAAGAGACATTTAGTGTTTTATTTCAATTCAGTTATTTCAATATTTACATTTCATTTAGACAAATGTAATTTCCATTTCCATGTAAGACAATTTTGGATTATTCAATAATATTTACATTTTAGTACCATGTGCTTTTGAACAATCGTCACTACGTGGCACCTCGATGATTCCGCCATCGGTTGGGGTGTTACAGATTGGTATCAGAGCCATGGTTATAGGGAACTAGGTTATTAGATAAAAAGGCCTAGACTATAACCGAACTTCAACTTGCATGCATAATATTTCCTGAATTACCCTACTCCTCATTTCTCCCTACTTTCCCCCTTCTATCTTTCCCTTCTCCTTCTCTCTCTCCCTTATTCTCATCTTTCATCATGGTGCATAGAGATGGTGTCCTACAAGGAGTGGAAAGTCTACATCATTATGGAACAGGGACAATACCTTTCATGAAGACACTCTTAGGCATACTGCCTACTCTTATTTTTGCTCCTTCAAAGTTGTTGAACTTTAATGAGTGTGATAAGGACACGTGCAATCTGGAAGGGTGGACGCCTGTACACTGGGTTTTCTGGCATAGGCAAGCATAGCGCATAAATCCATTTACGGACCTGTTATGCTTACCTGGGGATTCCTGGAGTGAGTGTCCACTTATAGGCTAAAGCATGTCTTCTTTGATCACCATTGAGTTCAATTCCTTTGAAAAGTCAACGTTCTTGTTGGGCTTTACAGCTAGACGAGGGCACTCCAAGCATCTTATGCAAGTTTTTCAATAATACTCTCTCGGTTCATATACAATATTTTGTATTTCATGATTTTCATATATTGCTTACAAGTTCATACTTTCATAACCATCTATGGATTTCACAATCACACTTCACCTTACCCTCTTAGCCACTTTTTAAATATTCAACACCCTACCCAGATCATATTATTTCTTTTCCCCACATGTTATTTATTTTAAAAACTATAACCTCATACTTTAGCACAAACTAAAGATTTCTAAAACTAGTTGTATTACCTAACAACTTTACAAAGTACATATTTTCCTCGAACTTAAATTCAATTGATTGACGTAACAAACGATTTTCTATATAATGTTTTAAACTATTACAAAGCCTACTTAGCTTGTACTATTTAACAACTTTTGCCTTATGTACAAAACCAAATTTTGAAAATATTTTTTTTTTTTTTTTTTTTGAATAATATCTAGTCTCTAGATTCTCCATCAACACTCACCCATTTTCAACTTGTTCAAATTTTTACAATATTTGGCATACACCACAATCATGTTTTCATATACACTTGATTATAACCTTTGATCCAAACCCCAAAATTTACACTACTATATAATCTCCTTACTATAAAATAAACTCTTTATCAACTATCTTCACATTCACCATTTCTCACAACCTTGATTCTGTTTCAAGATTTTTCATCATCCTCTCAAGAACTAAATTCATATCCTTCACCTTCTCACACGTAAGCTAGTTACCCATGATAATCAAACTACTAAAAACCTGATACTTGATTCTACATGATTTTTTTTTCCAAAACATCATTGTTTGTGAAACTTGATTTCCCCTTAATTTGACTATTCACTGGACATTTAATTATTCATGATACTCGTGTTTTCATTTTCTTGATTCTATTATCATTTTATACCCAACTTTGTCGCACTCATTAGCATACAACATCTAGAAATTTCCTTACGTATTATTGTGTATTAACACCGATTGGAAATTTATTATATTGATTACGTTTATTTTAATCATACAAGACTCTACCTTATTTGAAACGTTTGGACTTGATACTTGATCTTACAGATGCTTTTCTAAGAAAACATCATTGGTTATTACATGAAACTAGATTTTTCTCTTAACTTGACTACGCATTAAACACCTAATTATTCATGATACTCGTAAACATTTAATTATTCAAGATAACACTTACACTTAATGGTTGTAGTACTTACAAACTTGCTTGCATAAACATGCTATCAATTTGCAATCTATGTGAATAATAATTGTTGCACCTAATAGAGGTCATCATGCCTTTTTCAACAGTCGGGAGAGGCCCTACAACCTACTCCACGACTGGTAGAGGCTATTGAACATACTCAACGATTGGTAGAGGTCGCTATGCCTTTTCAAACAGTCGGGAGAGGCCCTACAACCTACTCCACGGCTGGTGGAGGCTATCGAACCTGCTCAACAATCGGTGGGGTCATAGAAGGACACAAAACCCTAATGTAAGGTAAATTGATGATTCCGGTCCGGAACGTAATCATGAATTTACAGGTACATTAGGGTAGTGTGAAATTCTATTAGAGTTTTTGGTAGGCATCCAGTACGGTTTCAAAGTATCAAAGGTGTGGTGGGTTAGCTGCGGTACACCCTGTATACAAACACTAATGATGCATTGAAGGTGAGACTGGGAGTCGAATCAGGAACAAACTCTGTTTACTTGGTAGTTCATCTAGTCTTTTTATAGTCAATCAACTCATGCATTTATTTTAGGAGTCCTAAAACTTGAAGTAGTGATTTACTAGATTCTTACTCTCTTTACCCTTTCGAGACGGACCTAATCCAATCCTTAACTCACACCTATCACACCTCATATCCAAATCATTTGAATTTTCTAAACCACAGTTATCTTAATTTTTACCCAAGCGTCCATAACCCTATGTTTCTAATAACTTCGGGACAAGTTTCTAAAAGTAGGGGATGCTGTGACATCCGTCACTTTTCTTTATTTTTGTAATAATAATAATAATAATAATAATAATAATAATAATAATAAAAAAAAAAATATATATTAGAGTTGGTTTTGGACATTACACTAACCATCCACCCTAAAACAACCCAACTTACAAACCCAAACCCAACCACCTTGTGTCTTGTTATGAGCCCAATTTCCATTGAAGCCCAAGAGCCCAATCTGAGCCCACCTCTCCATGCCTCCCTATCTGTTAAACAAAGAAAAAAAATAAATATGATCCTGCCGGGACTCGAACCCGGGCAGGTATCACACACACATACCACGCTGAACCAGCTGAGCCAAGCCCCACATCTGTTTTTATTTCAACTAAATATATATATATATACACACACTGACCTGTTGCCTTCTTCCTCCTCTGCTGTACGCGAGCAGCAGCCAAGGGAAAAAAAAAAAGGAAACAAGCTGAGATCATGGAACACTCTTTAATACTTCTTTTGACCAAATTAATTCATACATGTCAATCCTTGTGCCTAATTATCGCAATTAACAAAGCTCCAATCCTAATCTAATCAATTATCACGCGTATATATTAAAAACGAGTTGAAATTTTCCAATTTTACAAACTGGATGTTGTAGTATAAATTGAATCTTTCCCTACCACCTAAACCCACCGAAAATCCTTCTCTTAACCTCAATTTCTGTTGAACAACTTGATATTGAAGCCTTCTTTGATCGGTTGACTTTTTCGTTGACCAAGCCTTCATACCCGAAAACATCATTGTAAGTTCTAAATTTTTATTGGGGTTTACTCATCGGCCCTTTAGCATCAAAACCCCTATGGTTAATTACATTATAGCATCGTGATTTAAACGATTAGAAAGTTAGGGCTCATATGTTTGAATTTGGGGATGAACACGATTTTACTTGTATTATTTATTTTAAATACACTGAACCCAAACACAACCACTGGTCTGGACCAAGTGGTTGTGTCTGGTGCATTGTGAACCGGACCACACGGGTTCGAATCCCACCATAAACAACCTATTTTTTTTGTGATCCTTTATATTTATATTTTCCTTATTCTTTTAAAAATCGTTTTAAAATACTAAAACTATTTTATAAATTCTACAAAAATTATCATATGATCTCCAAATGATAAAGTTCATCATCCAATTTTTAGTTTTTCAAAAATAATTTATTTAATATATATTATTAATAATACAAGTTTATTCATTTATATTTATTAAATTCTATAAAAAATATCTAAACAATTTTATTAAATCTCACAAAAATTATCCTAAACTTGTACAACAATATACATTTCAGAAAATATTTTTTATTTCAGAAAAAACCGTTTATTTTATATTTTTAATTAATTTTTGTTAGTTTTAATCATAAATAATTCATAATAAATTCATTTTTCGATATTTTTGCACCAAAATTTTACATAAATTATTTCTAGTAATTCGGAACAGAAATACAATTTTTAATTTAGAAATTCTTTAATTTTAATATTTTTAGATATTAAAGTCGTATTTTGACAAATTGAAATAATTAGATTAAATATTCTACTTTCAAGAAAATAATTTTATAAAAATTATTTTCATACTCAAAACCTTATGTTGTGACTATATTCAACTTAAAATTTTACAAAGAGACTTTTATTTATTCATTTATTAAATTTCTCATAATTAATAAACAATTTATTAATTAATCAAATAAACGTTTATCCCCAATTCGAAGCCCTAGAAATACATGTATCCTAGAGTTATTCCTTACACGTTATTAAATTCTTTAGGTTGATTCTTTGGAATATTTCCAACGCATATTTCGTTGTCCAATTCAATTACAAGCTATTACGTATACAGTGAGTATTTTCTACCCCCTTTTTGCTTTTATACATTTTTGGGGTGTTACATGTACACTATTACAATTTCAAATACAAGTTTACATTTTTACAATACAATTCTAGTACTATGTGCATTGCTTACAACGTGCTTTATGCTTAGACATTACATGTGGATTACATTTGTACTTAGTGAAATCATTAACATGGTACAAGCCGACCTTAACATTGGATAGCGCTATTTGGATTGACAACCCGCCTAGATTGATTCTCCCCCTTTTTCATCGGAGAATCCGTGGCCAGTGTTAAGTTATCATCCATTGATTGGTTGAGTACACTACAGTTCATACAGTACATTATACAGTCACAGGGTTGATTTCGCTCATTTGTTTGATACATGGTTTACATATTTGCACTGTAGCTTGCACTTGAATTGTATAACTTTTTAACCTACTATATATATCAAATCTAGGAATGCTCACCAACATTTCATATGTTGACCAAACCTATTTTTGTACATGTTTCAGGTGCAATTTGATCTAGTGCTTTAGCAAGAGACATTTAGTGTTTTATTTCAATTCAGTTATTTCAATATTTACATTTCATTTAGACAAATGTAATTTCCATTTCCATGTAAGACAATTTTGGATTATTCAATAATATTTACATTTTAGTACCATGTGCTTTTGAACAATCGTCACTACGTGGCACCTCGATGATTCCGCCATCGGTTGGGGTGTTACAGTGGGTTAGGGGTGACTAAACTTAAAGATGTGAATACGGCGTTGCTTTCTAAATGGGCATGGCGCTTCAAGGTTGAAAGAGAAGCTCTCTGGCGAAAAGTGGTGGAAGGGATTCATGGGGGAAGGGGCAGTTGGGATTTTTTACTGGTGAAGAGAAGCATTTCAGCTTGCTGGAAACAGATTGTTGCTTTTTTGGAGTGTTTGGAGATGCAAGGTAAACGTTTGTGGCAGCTAATTCAGTGCAGGGTGGGCATTGGGGACTCGGCGCGCTTTTGGTCTGATCTTTGGATCAGAACACAGACTTTGAAGAGACGTTGGCCAGGTTTATACAGATTGGAAAGGTACAAAGGTTGTAGTGTGCAGGACAGGGTTCAATGGGAGGGTAATAGGGCTCAATTCTCGGCTGCTTGGAGCAGTTTTCCAGCGACAGTGGAGACTTTATCAGAAATGCAGGACTTGCACAGCTTGCTGAATGGGTTTTCTAACTCGGGAGATAGGGACAAATGGGTTTGGGATGATGGTAAAACCGGGGATTATTCTGTGGCGAATTGCAAATTGTTGCTCAGACAAGGTAGAGACATAGGCCGTGACGTTAGACTGAAATGGGATAAATGGGTGCCGACCAAAGTGATATTAGTTTCGTGGAGAGCTGAGTTAGACAGGTTGCCGACTAGAGAGGCTTTATTGAGGCGTAGAATTGCTATTACAGACACTTCCTGTGCATTGTGTCAAGGAGGCCTTGAAGATGTTTCACATGTGTTCATCGGGTGTCACTTTGCTTATGCAGTTTGACATGATGTGCTTAACTGGTGCAGGTTATCTCCCTTCTTTGCGTATGATTTTGAAGATCTGCTGTTACTTTACAAGAATGTTCACTGTGGTAAATGGAGGAAGAAAATTGTGAGAGGCATCATCATGATTACTATATGGGAGATATGGAAGACAAGGAATGAAAAAAATTTTCAACAGAAATCTCGGCAAGTTCGCGAAGTGGTAGCGGAGGTGAAATCTATGACTTTCCTTTGGCTGAAAAATAGATCTAAATTCGATTGTATAGAATGGAAGGATTGGAATAAGTACCCGTTGTATATGTGTTTGTAATTTGGCGGTCCCCGTTTTGAGGGCTTGCCTGTTTGTTAATGAAAGTTTTTGTTAAAAAAAAAAAATTATAATGTACCATTCAAGTTTAATTTTATTGGTTAAAAACATTTAAGTTAATAGTTTTAACTTAGATTACGTATTTGAGATAGCTCATGTACCATTTAAGCACTTACCAATCAACCATTTAACATTTTTTTATAAAAACAAATTAATATATGAGGAATAATGAAGCCACTCATCTTTTAGAATATGATGTATCCACAGAGACATGCTAGCAATTAACTACGCATATAGCCAGATGTTACACGACAATATGGTCATGACTCGTGTATATACTTTACATTAACGCTTTCTTAGTCAGTGGCGAAGCATATTTAGGGGGGGGGGGTACAATACTGAATGGTATGAGAATTACAAAACATAACCCCGATGCCCCATATATTTTCAATGGTCCCCAACGTTGGTATTTTATAACATTTTGGTCCTTACCAGCTAACTTCGTTAAAATTTTCAGTTAAGTCAATGTAAAATGACTAAACTACCCATAGGGACCATCCAAGCAATTTAATCTTTTTTATATATTTTCTTGGAACACCACCATCACCCCCTTCTTCCTCCTCCTCCAACCACCACCACCACCTCCTCAAACAACCACCACCACATCTTCAAAATCCCACACGCCTACCCCTTTAAATATCATCCATCATCCACTATTAGTTTCTTCGTTCATCTCGACCCATCATCATAACAAATAATCAACCGATCACTCAAACAAGCAAACATGTTAGTAGTGTTCGACAAGACCGTAGCCACGATCCCAGATGGTCTACAAACCCAACAACAAGACCCTTCCATCAATGCCCTTAAAGATGCTGCTTTGTCTCGCCACTTTGCCCTAATTATTCTTCCTTCTGCCCCATTCCAATCCCCCTTCGTCAAACACCACCACCAATATTAATAATAATCACATCCTTCACTTCACTTCACTAACATTGGATCCACATGTCTAACAAGCGCACGTGGCAGCTATCCTAGGATTCGATCCAGCTTCTTTCCATCTGCTCGTAATCATCGTTACTATAATTAGTAGCATGAAGTAATCATGCATTGAATCCACTGATAGATGTGAGGAGACATCAATAGCAAAGTTGTCCCAATTTCTAGAGAGAGATAGAGAGATTAAGAAAAGGTGATTGAATCCACTAATAAGGAGACGAAAGTACATATATACATGGAAGAAAAAGGATTATAAAGGTGATTAAGAAATTAATATTTTTGTTTATTGTTGGTAATTGATAATTTGTGGTGGAAGGTTTGGGGGATGGTGGTTGGAGGAAGATGGTGGTGCTAGATGATTGGTGGTGGCAGTTGGGGTTGAGGGAACAGAGATAGAGATAGAAAGAGAGAGGGGGAAAGATTTTACAATATCTTTTATTTTTGTTTTTTTAAAGAGGGGCAATTTAGTAATTTCACATAGGCTTAATTGAAAAACTTAACCTCCATCCAAGTCAGGGACCATTGACGAAACAAAATACAAACCACAGATCCCATACGTGTAATTTCGAAAGGCTGAGAAGCAAAGTTTAAATTTGGGCAAACAACAAGAATCATCCGTGCAGTTTACTCATGTTTAAAGGTACAAGAATCATCAAGCGATATATATATATATATATATATATATATATATATATATATATATATATATTATATTCTTTCTATCACAAAGATAAGTCTCTTGCAATTACATCGACCCTGACTTAAGTTGACTTTCAAAATAGATAGCAATAAAATCAGTTTCTTTTTGTTTTCTAACGTAAAAGTGAGTTATTGTACAAAGTGTAAGAAACAATATGAAGCGTATGATTAAATTTGATAATCAGGGACACGATGGTAATTTCTTAGTGTCAGTAAAGTTCCACCCCCATTTTTAAAACGACCATAATTTTTTCATACGACATTATTTTTAAAAAAAAATACACCATTAATAGCGCGTCATCCGCGAAGAATAAATGCGAAATAAACGGCCCATTATTAGATAAAGAAATCCCTTCAAAAGCGCCTAACTTAACAGCTTTGTTGAACAAACAAGTCAACGCTTCCATAACAATTAAAAATAAAAACGGTGATATCGGGTCACCTTGGCGAAGCCCTTTAAAGCATTGAAACTCAAAAGTAGGCGACCCATTTACAAGAACTGCCGATCTAGCAGAAACCAAAATACCCTTAATCCACAATCGCCATTTTTCCGGAAACCCCATTTGCTCCATGATAGATAAAAGAAAAGACCAATTGACGTTATCGTAAGCCTTTTCAAAATCAATCTTCATAAAGAAAACACTTTTTAACCTCATTTTGCACCAAGACAAGATTTCGTTAACCATGAGAGGACCGTCAAGAATATTCCTTTCACTAAGAAAACCCGACTGATTTTTAGAAATAATAGACCCAATCACCTTCTTGAGTCTAACAGACAAGACTTTAGAAATGGTTTTACTAATAATTCTCACCAAGGTAATAGGTCTAAAATCTTTTAACCCGAGAGGATTCTTAACCTTAGGAACAAGAGTGATAAAAGAAGACCCACACCCTTTGTTAATCGTACCCGTCTCAAAGAATTCTGACAAGATCTTCATAAAATCCTCTTCAAGCAAGTTCCAAAAGTGACGCACGAAGTTAAAATTAAACCCGCCCGGACCCGGGGCTTTATCCTTACCACATTCAAAAACCGCAAATTTGACTTCCTCTTTGGAAAACGGCTCGATAAGGGCATCCACCATGTTAACTGGAATACGCCTTATCTCATCACAAATCAAACGAGGCCTGTTGGAAACCGAATCTTTGAAATGATTGCTAAAGAACCTTAAAACCTCCTTTTTAACCAAGTTCGGCTTAGTCACCTATTCTCCGTTAACTAAAAGACCTTGAATAGAATTAGAAGCTTTCCTTCCGTTGATAACACTATGGAAAAAAAGCGGTATTGTCATCCCCTTGTGTAACATCCCGTTTTTCCAAATAAACAAAATGTGTTGATTCGTATTTATTAGTGAATGAAACGGGCCATTAACCATCAAAACGAACTAATAACATGTGAGATGGATATTTGTGTATTTAAAATTAGTTAACGAGTGAGTGGCGAATAGCATGATTATTTAAAATACGAGATCTAGGCGACTAATTAGTATAATAGGAGACCGATTACTAATAATGTAAAATATTATATTATATTTGACCTGCTCCATTGTTAATGAAACTTAGGTTGACGCGTAGATAAAAATTAGCTCGTCTTCAGAGTATATTCAAAAGTTCGTAAAACGTTATAGTTTAAAAGTTATATAAGGAAAATGGGTAAAGCTGCTTATTTAATTAAATTATTATAATTCTATTATGTGTGTGACAACCTGCACCCTTCACTTTTCATAAATGTGCATAATTGGTTCCTCAACTATTTTGAAATTTTCATTTTTAACCTTTGTATTTTAATAGGACCAAAATTCACAATTTAATAAAACTTATAATTTTTATAAGTAAAAGTATGCACGTTTTATACTCACATCTACACCCGAGCACGTATGTTTCAGACCTTGATACTCAAAGCCCTTAATTTTCGGTCCTAAAACAACTTAGAAACAGAAGGAAACAAGTCTAACTTAAAATTGATTAAATTAGAAAAATTATTTTTTTTAGCCCTCGCGGTCCGCTAAGACAGTCTCAGTCAAAGTCACAGTCAAAGTCCCAGTCAATGTCCTAGTCAAAGTCTTAGTCAAACAGTTAAAGTCATAGTCAAATATTCAATTCATCATAAAACCTTACTTTATGGTGTTGACCAATTTTAATGGCTAATTGAATCCAAAACTAGTATAAAAACCCACCTATGACCCATTACACTTTGCACCTCTAATTCAATTGTTTCAATTCGATTAAACTCTCCCTCATACCTTTCTTCTAGAGTATATTACTTCTACATTTGAAGCTTTGATTATAAGCTCTTGTAATTGGCGAATTGGAAGCTTGATATTTTTTCCTATTCGGTTTCTTTTCTTCTAAATTGGACTAGTTTCGTTGTTGAACCTTTGGATTGCTCGCATTTTCACGCTCGCTTAGTCATCTAGTCATTTGGCGAATGTGAGTACTTCCTATCCCCTTTTTGCTTTTATTCATTTTTGGGGTGTTACATGTACACTTATACAAATTACAAATACAAGTTCACATTTTTACAATACAATTCTAGTACTATGTGCATTTGCTTACAAACGTGCTTTATGCTTAGACATTACATGTAGAATACATTTGTACTTAGTGAAATCATTAACATTGTACAAGCCGACCTTAACATTGGATAGCGCTATTGGATTGACAACCCGCCTAGGTTGATTCTCCCCCTTTTTCATCGGAGAATCCGTGGTCATTGTTAAGTTATTATCCATTTATTGGATAAGTACACCGCCGTTCATTTAGTACATTATACAGTCACAGGATTGATTTCGCTCATTTGTATGTTACATAGTTTACATAATTGCACTGTAGCTTTGCACTTGAATTGTATACCATTTTTTTTCAACTTACTATATGTATTAAAACTATGAATGCTCACCAACATTTCTTATGTTGACAAAACCTATTTTGTACATGTTTCAGGTGCAGTTTGATCTTAGTTCCATAGCATTGGATTTTAGTGCTTGCTTTTAATAAGTTATTTCAATTTTCATGTTTCGTTCAGACTTTTGTATTTTTCCCATTTCATCTATGTAAGACAATTAAAATTATTCAATAATATATTTACATTTTAGTACCATGTGCTTTTAAACAATCGTCACTACGTGACACCTCGATGATTCCGCCATCGATTGGGGTGTTACAGTGTGTTAGTGTAAAAGAAATGGAATTGTGTATGTTTGAATTGCAAGAGTCCATTATGGTGATCCTCCTTTGAAATTAAATGTTAGAGTCCATGTCGAAAATTAGGAAAGATGTAAGCTTCTGTGTCCCACCTTGGACATAAAGGAAAGGTAGTATGAAAGCTAGCATGACAATAAAAGTTCCACATCGATGCATATGTAATAAAGTAGCTAAGCAGCCTAGCTGCTCATTTGTCCCACATCGAAGGCTTATGGAAAACCACCGTCCATTCAAGTCTTATAAACAGGCACTTTAGTATATTGTATAGACTATCAGCTTTATTTTGGGAACACTATGATATAAGAGGATCCCGAGCTTACGATATCCCGTTGGGTATTGTTATTAGTCATTTTTAAAGCACGAGTAGGGGAGACTCTACACCAACTGGCCGTAGATAGTTTTGAGGTATGTTCTCATTTAAGTTATGTTTAGTTAATTATTATTTTTATTAGTATTATTATTAGTAGTAGTGTAGTGTTATTATTTTTTAGGTGTTAGGATTATTATTAGGGGTGGGTATCGGGTAGCCTAGCCTTAGTTAGACATGGACTGATCATCCATGCTTAAACAAGGTAGCGCTAGCCAATATCCAACTGTAATAATAATTAGCTAGGTGTACCATTACCTAACCTAGGGTTGTATAATTGTATCAGGACCCTGAGATATTACCTGGTTGTATTAGCGTTGTCCATTGCAAAAGGGATGATAAAGAGGTGAGTTACTTAAACTATTTTCAAAACGTGATACTTGCTCATAAAATTGTTTTGGTGGGGATTGATCATGTATTTGCATCGAACCATAGGTGTGGGCATCCAATGTGTTATATATATTATGATGATCATTATATTTTCCTAGGGGGGGACATACAGTTCCTGCTGGGGAATTGGTAGGCTGTATGAATATATGACCAGATTATGATTGTGGTGACATGCAATGAGCTCATACTTGATCAATAAAATGTTTATGGGGTTGTTTTACTGATGAGTCAGTTTATGTGGCTCACCAGCTTTGTGCTGACGTATTTTTATTACTCAAGCATGTATCACAGGTTGATGATGTAAGGACTGGGAGTTTCTAGCTGAGCGTGGAATGACTTTAGATGTTCTTATCAGATGATTATAGTTAAGCTTTGTTTAGTTGGGTTGTACTTTGATCGCACTGGCTTGTAATAAACAGTTAAGTTCTGTAATGAGGATACGTTTCCGCTATAAGTTTGCGCCAATTGGTCACTGTAAGTGCCCCGACCTGGGCTGGGTGTGACACCTTGTTTAACCCAATTGACTCGAGACTTCTGCAACAAATCCTTAGCATGAAGAAATTCACTCTCCTCAATACCCTTTTTACACTCCATCCAAGACCACTCTTCCTCCTCTAATAATTCCCTTTATTCCATCTCGGATTCAAGCCGCTCTAAGTTAACTTTCAAAGAGTTGATTTCCTCTCATTCTTTAATATCAATGCATTTCTTCCAATCTCTTAAAACCGACTTTAAGTATCTCAATTTAGAGGACAAAACAATATCCGCCGGCCCTGACCCCTCAAAATTCAACAAAGTATTGGTTACCACGGTGTGACAACCCTCTCTGTCAAGCCAAGAATTGAACCATCTAAAAGGCCGGGAACCAAAGTTTCCGTTCACTAAAGATAGAAGCAAGGGTCTATTATCAGACAGGTGCCTCGGTAACGCCTGTAAACAAGCCTTAGGCCAACGATTCAAAAACTCAAAACAGGCTAAGGCTCTATCAATTTTACTAAATCTGAAAGTAGAACCTTTTTTAGTTAAACAAGTGTACAAACTCCCCTTCATACTGTATTCAAAGAGACCCGAAGAATCAATGAGACCATTAAACACATCTTTCCTTTTTAGTTAAACAAGTGTAATGTTTGTGTTTTTATTTTAGTATAATTTTTATTTATTTTAGTTTAATGTTTTTTTTTTGTTTTAAAATGTAGTAAATAATTATATTTGGTAAAAAAAACCCCTGCTAACCCTTACCCATAACACACTTACGCGAGCAATCGTCGGCCGCTAACCAGTGCCACGTAGGCGTTGACGTGGTAAAATATTATTGGATAAATCTCTCGCTCACCTCTACCCACAACGGATAGTCTTATAGGTAAAAAAATCACATGTCGTAGGTACTACAGTATTTAATGTAACATTTAATGTAACTATTGTCTAAACCAGAGCCGGCTATGAGGGTGAGCCGGGTGGTCACCGGCTCCGGGCCCGACCCTTAAATGGGCCCGAACGTTTTTTTAAAATATGCGTATATATATTAAATTCTATATTTAGGATATATATTTGTGTTTTATACATTAAAGTCTTGTTAGTGGAGTTGGAAAAACCATGTTAATTTAATGTAGAGGTCTCAAGTTCAATCCTTGGCTCTAGCACTATACTCAATTTTTTTTTTATAATTCATTCATCTTTACAAAATTTGGGCCCAAATTCTTTTTCGCCCAAGACCCAATTTTTTTTTGACATTTTCGGAGACGGCCCTGGTCTAAACCATACACCACAAGCCTCATCCTTTCCAAACACATGGCTCATTTCCGGTACTATTCCGATATCCTTCTCCCGTTCATCCTCCTTTTGATTTCCGGCGTCGTATTTCTTAACCGAAGAAAAGGCCTCCCTATTAACTGGCCGCTTTTCAGCATGACGCCGGACACTCTCCTAAACATCCACCGTATCCATAACTTCACCACAAATTTCCTTAAACTTAAGAAATTTAAGTGGTTAAATATATTTAAGTTAGACCTTTCATCATGGTGGAGTGGTCAGATCAATGGAGATAAGAACTAGATCCTTGTAGTTGTAAGTTTGAGTCTGAGCCAACACGAATTTTATCCTCCAGCACTACATCAAAGAACATAGTTCTTGTGGGGACACAATGGTTGTCATCCCGTCTAGTACGATAGAACATACGTTGTAAGGTTCTCGTAGAATGTCAAGCCCCACACTAATGTCAATGTGGACTCTATTAAGACAACATAGTCTAGCCGGATGTGAGATAACGAGCCTGTCAAGAGACGTGTATGACCTACTTATCCCATAAAAAAGATAAAGGAAAGTCATCATTAAAAAAAAAATACATTTAAATTAATAATTTTACATCTTTGGAACGACTCATTTAGGAAACTCCTCTTTTCAAGTTAGAATCCATCCCATACGTCGGTCCCTTTCAAACCTATTGGGTATATTTTTTCGATGGACGACGGGACTTAAACCGGATACCTTTCGGGCAGGAACCCCATAGGGGAAAACCTTCCGACCAAAGTTTAAAAGAACGGAAACGCGCCTCGAGGCGTTTTCCCTTCGCCTCACGAGGCGTAAGCCTCGAGGCGAACCGAGGCGTAAGCCCGAGGCGGAATTAAAAAATTAAATAAATAATTATATATCTTTCAAAAAATAAAATGCTAACTAATTTCATCATCAAATTCATCAAAAACATCAAAAACACACATAAAAAAGACATAAAATGTCACAAAAAGTCGAAAACATAAAAAATATACTTGAAAACCCCCTGAGGCGCATCTTTTCATAACGCCTCAGTCCTGTGAGGCGCATACCACTGTTCAAAACACCTGAGGCGCCGCCTCAGAAGCGTTTTCAGACCAAATCGCCTCGAGGCGCGCCTCGAGGCGCACACCTCAATCGTTTTTTTAAACCATGCTTCCGACTTATCAATTAATCATTTTACATTTTTTATATATTAGAAAATTAAGAAACTAATAATGTTTTAGACCAAACGTAGTGGTTTAATGCTTTTTTTTCATGCTAAATGAAGGAATGAGATTGGCCCCTCTATCATTGTGCTATTTAACACTGTGAAAATTTTCACGCCAAATAAAATTTTGTACCTTTCACGCCCAAAGAGGCGGTGTCACCAAGTGAATGGACGTTAAGGGGGATTTAACGCCCTTTTTCGCGGACCAACACTGTTGGTCTTAGAATATGATGTATCCGGTCATAGTTGTGGTCCTGTGGACCTTTTTGTGTCCGTACTATTGCCCCAATCACATGGCTTCCCTCCACTATTTCTATATCTTCTCCCTTCAATCTTTTTGTTGGCTTCCTGCCTTCCCATTATTTGGAGCATTAAACGGTAACTGAACACCATCCCTCTCTAGTCCCTACATCAACATAGGTTGGTACCTATCCTATCAAAACTTATAATGTACCATTCCATTTAATGTAAATATAAAATATCTATCTAGACATACTACATCTAAACAAGTCACCAACTGTGCCTTATCCCTCTCAATCACATGGCTTATATCCTTCTCCCTTTCATCCTCCTCTTGCTCTCCATCACCCTATTTCTTCACCGAAGAAAAGGCCTCCCAATTAACTTGCCGATTTTCGGCATGACACCCGACACTCTCCTAAACATCCACCGTATCCATAACTTTGCCACAAATTTCCTTAAACTTAACAACGGTACATTCTTGCTCAAAGGACCCATATTTGCCAACATAGACATGTTATTCACATCCGACCCTACAAACATCCATTACATATTAAGTAAAAACTTCCCTAACTATCCCAAAGGCCCCGATTTTCGTAGAATATTCGATATTCTAGGAAACGGAATATTTAACTCTGATCATGAGTTATGGGAACTTCATAGGAAAACAACGACTGTTTCTTTATTCAAACACCCGAATTTTCACATGCTTCTTGAAACAAGCATTAAGGACAAGATCAACAAAGGGCTTATGCCTGTTCTTGAGCATTATCCTGTGACAGATTTACAGGATATATTTCAAAGGTTTAGTTTTGATGCTATATGTGTATTGCTTTTGGAGTATGATCCTGAAAGCTTGTCGGTTAATCTACCGATTGTTCCGTGTGAGAAGGCGTTTACGGACGCCGAAGAAGCGCTTCTGTGGAGGCATATTTTGCCAGAAAAGGTTTGGAAGTTGCAGAAGAGGTTTGGGTTAGGGAAGGAGAAGAAGCTGAGTGAAGCTTGGAAGGCTTTTGATGAGTTTATTTATGGGTGTTTGTCACGAAAAGAGGTAAAACAATACTACACTACAAGTTATTTTATTTTGTATTTTGTACTGGTTTTAATCATTTTATAGATCTTTAAGTTTTTATTTTTTAAGGGTAAACTTTTCTAAACTTTATGAATTGTTTAGGAAAATTACAAAAATAGACATCCTTGACCTAAAGTTTTCTCAAATAAACACCTTTTCATCTTTTCAAAACAGACTCCCAATCACATTATGTCATATACCCTTTAACCGGTGGACGGCCGACAACTTAGTTGGTATAGTGTGACACATTTTTTGTGATTATCAAAGGTGGTGTTCACCACATAGGCTCTCACTTATCGACACATGTCTCTATGTAGCCGAACGATTAGCCGGTGATGGTTTTAACGGCTTAGCTGGTTTATATGTATGGCTTGCTCGACTCGACTCGTACATGACTCGGTTCAATTCATACATGACTTGACTTGTAGTAGGCAACCCATGTGCATTTATTTCCTTTAGTTTTTTTACTATTATTTTTAATTTTTCTTTATTACAAAATAAAACAATCTATAATGTATCCTGTCCTTATCTTTATATTTATCTTCACCCAACTTATATTTCACATTTTCAATGTTCTTTGAGTTTGTTTACCCGTTTTGCAAACCATTTCGACAACATGGAGATACATGTCAATAAGTAAGAGCCTATCAAGTGGTGGACTCTACTTCTAATAATTATAAAAAAAGGAAAATTACGAAAATAAACATTGACCTCATCCAATTACCAAAATAAACATGTTTAGCGGCTAAATTCTAAGGGTTGACAAAAAAAGGATAAGAGAAGTAATTGACACGTACTTGTCTTAAATGGCTATACTGTGGTCGTTTAAACCGTGTGCCTCAATCTTTAAACCAATTAAAAATGTACACATGCCCCTAACACTGAAACGGCTAATCTTTTGCAGCTACAAATTAACTTCAACCGGCTAAGATGTAGCCTTAAACTTCAAACTTTTCTTTTACACATCTTGAAACAAATGACACACCATGAACTTTATCAAGCCTCTAAACCTTGGCCACGTTTAGCCCATTTCAATTTAGTCCACTAAAGTGTATAGCCATTTCAATAAAAAAAATCCAAAATAAATTTAGCCACCCGGAGATTAACCAATTTGAGTAAAACTCCCAAAACTTAAGCCGTTTCGATTAAAAACTAAATTTAACCCCTATATATTAGCTCCTAAAGGTTGTAGAGGTACGTGTAGGTTCTTGATTGGTTGGATATCACAGCTAGTGTTTAGTCGGTTTAATACATGTAATAAACTGCATTGTCTTGTATTTAGTGAAACCCCATAAACTGCTAGTGTTTAGCCGGCTGAACACATATTGTCAAGAAGAGAAAATGGGGTGGTTAATGCTTTTTGACCAAAAACCACTTCTCTTCCAATAAAAACCATACCTTTAGATCGATTTAAAACATTTAGGCGAAGCACTCTAAAGTGCCGCTAGTGTTTTGGTGGTTCTAAGGTAAAGGTAGACACTTGAACACAAACTTTTTTGATCGTCGGGAAAGGTCAATGACCGTTAACCTCAGTTATTATCTTTTAAATAATTAAAAAAATAATATAAATACCCAACCCGTCATCATTTTTATTCACTCAAATTGTCCACCATTCCAAAACCTTTTATGCTCTCAGTTACACAATTTTAGCATGGCTAATATCTCAAATGATCACCGCGGTTTATTTATTTTGCCCAACGATTCCAATATTGATATTGATATTTTCACAAACGATAGTAGCATACAATTTCTCAAGGAGCTCATAAACAATGCAAAGACGAATACATGACAACATCAACATCTATTAAAAGAATCGTGTAACGTGATGATTTTTTTTTTTGCAAAAGTAGTGGATTTTTTAAATATTTTTTGTGTTTCTAGTTTGTGTCAGAAAAGGATTTGCAAAATTGGTAGTCCCGCAATCTTAGATTGCAGGAGTCGCCTATGTGGCATGCTGAGTAGGAAAGCATGGAAGAGCTGGACCAGGTGGGACGAGGCCTTGATTAGTTGGACGGTGAGTTGGGCTGCCACATCACTTCCGCAATCTCAGATTGCGGGAGTGGTGGCCACTTCATTTTGAGCACTTTGCATAAGGTCTTCCATGCTTTCCTACTCAGCATGCCACATAGGCGACTCCTAATATCTAAGATTGCGGGACTACCAATTTTGCAAATCCTTTTCTGACACAAACTAGAAACACAAAAAACCTTAAAAAATCTGTTACTTCTGCAAAAAAAAAATCGTAACGTGGTAGTGAAAAAGGTCACAAAGTTCATAAGTTTTCTTTTATTTAGTTGTGTTTAATTGTTTACATTATTTTTATTTAAAAATAAAATAAAAAACTTCTAATGTAGTTGAAAGAAGTGTTGCAAGTGATTTTGTAGTGTTAGGGTAGGGTAAGGTAGTCGGGGGTATAAATGACGTGATAGTGCAAGATTTATGGGTGTTAAGAGTACATGAAAGATGTGTCCTTTCCACCTTAAACTTAAAACAAATTAGAAGCGAAAAAAAAAAAAAAAAAAACTAATTAAGGTGACTAACTAATGCAGGAGAAGAAATGTTCACACACTGTACGTGGATCAATTCACCACGCTTAGTCGTAGAAACATAACCAATCACTTGTACACGTTTATTCATATGGTTAAAATTAAGGCATACGAATTATTTTATCTACTTTGTCGTAGTGTAGAAGGAAAACAAGCAGTCGACGGGGTTATTAACATCCTTGATGAGCGGGTTTAGCGGACAACCTGGAATCTCATATGACTCAAAAGAGTTCCTAAGAGACACCATACTAAGCCTAATGCTAGCCGGGAAAGACACCACAAGCACATCCCTTTCTTGGTTCTTTTATCTCCTCACTCAAAACCCGAGTGTCGAGAACAAGATCCGGAAAGAGATCTACAACAAAACGGGTGGGCAGGAAAGGAAAACATTAACCATAAAGGATTTGGAGGGACTCATTTATCTTCATGGAGGTTTATGTGAAGCATTAAGACTATATCCACCAGTTGCTTTGGAGCACAAAGCTCCAACGAAGGCAGACATCCTTCCAACCGGTCATGTTGTTGATGAAGAGGCGAGGATAATTTTGTCGTTTTACTCGATGGGAAGAATGGAAGAGTTGTGGGGGAATGATTGCTTGGAATTTAAGCCGGAAAGATGGTTTTCTAAAGGTGCGAATGGGAATGGGATTAAGCATGAACCGTCGTACAAGTTCCCAGCGTTTCATGCTGGCCCTCGGACATGTTTGGGTAAAGAAATGGGGATGATTCAGATGAAAATGGTGGCGAGTGTGATTATTTGTAATTATCATGTGGAATTGGTTGAGGGTCATTTGGTTTGTCCGGGTGATTCGATCATATTGCATATGAAATATGGTTTGAAGGTTAGGCTCTTCCCGATCAAAACCGTCAATGAAGGTGGTTGATAATTTTAGATGTTGAATTTGTCAAATATTAATGATTGTTTATTCGCAATGGTTTCGGTGATGTATGTTATGGTGTAATATGCATACGTTCTAATGAATAATCAAAGGCCTTAGTTTGGTGTTAATTAGTTCTTTACTTCTTTATCTAAATCTATAAAGAGTTGTTGAGTTTCTAAGTCGGGTGGGTTATAGAACCAACATGTGACATCCCGTAGTTCAAAAATGTTATAATAAGTATAGTTAATAACATGTTAGAGGTGTGTAATATATATGAGGTATTTTCGCACAAACAAAGAACATACATGTAAGCTTTTGGGTCAATTAATTCATTCTTGACCTAGCTATCGTAAGATTAGATGAAATGTGTTTAGTCCCTAATGTTGTTTACAAACGATCATAGTCATCTTGAGTTGTGTGAATAATAATCCTAGTGAAAAAAAAAAAAGAAGTGAATGCTCATGCAAAATTGTAAAATTTGGTAATTATGTCTTAATGACCAATTTTGACAAACTAATAATTTAATTTATTGACCAAGTTGACTAACCATTAATCGGTTTAAAATACCTAAAACACTTCCACTAATAGTGTCAACACAACCTTGGTGACGGTGTAGGTGAACATTATGAAACCCGGATTTTATGAGTTTACAAGTGTGTACAATACCACCTTATCTAACCATTAAAAAACCCCTTAAATTGGTGTGTTGAATGATAAAGTGAAAACTTGTATCGGGTCATGTGTAGTGGGCGCCAATTGGGGCATTTATCCAATTTTAGCGCCCCAAACACCACTACGGGGGGCGCGAAGGGGCGCTAAAAATCGCAAAAAAAAAAAAAATCTCAAAATGAGTGTTCGGCGCTAAGATGATAACGCCATTTCTTATTTGGTTGGTGAGCCAACTTCTTGCAGCCAATCATGTTGAAGGAGGGGGTGCTAAAGTGGATTCCCACTACGGAAGGTCTTAAAGGGGAAGGGTTAGTGGGCATAGAAATCAACCAATCAAATTGCATTCTTCCTTTCTTTTTTGATTTTTTTTTAGATTTAAATATGTTATTTTAATAGGTATGAAAACTTGTAAAACAATTACGTAAAAAAAAAAAAGTTAGTGCAGCTTATGTCTACATGACACTAATATAGCAGTGACTTTTTAATGTGACAATGATAATTTGCGAAACGATAACGTATAGCAAAATAGACATTCAAACACCAAAATTTTCCAACAAGTGACGCCACAGGAAAATATTAAGGGAAAATGACCAAAATAGCCCATTGACCGGGCGTTTTGCACAAATAGCCCTCTCCACCCTCTTTGGAGAGAGGGGTCACGGTTCCCAACATGCCTGAACCGTCTCCCGAGACGTCTCCCACTCTAACCAATAACTTACCTCCACATCATCACCCATCACATCTCTCTCTCTCCTTTCCTCCTCTCTCTCCTCTCTCTTTCTCACCCGTCTTTCCTCCTCTCTCTTTCTCACCCGTAACAAATCCAGAACAACAACGAACCCTAGGTCTGAATTCATGTCTCCGTGTAAGCAGCAGCAGTTCACATTCTGAATTCATGTCTCCGTGTAATAGCTCATCTTCTGCTGAACAATCGTCAAACACGATTCCATCTGCTGGTTCATCTGATGCCGCCGTCAAGTTCCTCAAGACCCTTCAACGCGAAACCGATCTACCCGAAACAGAACTTCAAGCAGGGTTCGCCGGAAACAGAGAGTAGAGAGAGAAAGACGGACAGAGAGGGAGGAAGACGACGGGTTCGCCGGAAACAGAAGGGCCGGTCACCGGTTTCGTCTTCTCCGGTGAGTTTCTTGTTCTTTGTCTTCACCGGAGACGTCTTCCGAGACGTCACCGGAGGCGTCTCTGAGACGTCACCGGAGGCGTCTCTGAGACGTCACCGGAGGCGTCTCTGAGACGTCACCGGAGGCGTCTCTGAGACGTCACCGGAGACGTCTCAGGTCTGTCTCGGGATCAACAACGACACGTGGCGGTCCTCTGTTGGCTGAAATGGGAGACGTCTCGGGAGACGGTTCAGGCATGTTGGGAACCGTGACCCCTCTCTCCAAAGAGGGTGGAGAGGGCTATTTGTGCAAAACGCCCGATCAACGGGCTATTTTGGCCATTTTCCCAAATATTAATAGGGAAACGATAACTAGAATCAACTTGAATAGATTGAAAATTACAATATTGAAATTTTAAAAATTACTTGGCTACATCTATATACCTAATAAACAAAAGTCCATGAGTACACTTGGCACTCCCACATTCATCCTCAATTGTGGAGCCAATCATATTGTGCCAAGTGTCTCATTATGGGATTTAATAAACTTTTTCTTTTTTCTAAAAATCAGAAATCATTAATTATATTAAATAAGGTAATTATATTAAATTAGGTAATTAATTATTATTTGGTCAAACCTTCTCATTCAATTAATTAACTTCTCTAAAACAATTTAAACTCAAATTCATAGAGAACATAATACAGAGAGAGAGAGACACGCAGAGATCTAGAGAGAGAAAGTGATGAACGAACCGATCAAAACCTTCCATCACCATCGTTCATCTTCTTCGTCTCTATCATTCAAGGTAACGATTTCTTCTTTGTTTTTCTTACGATTTCTGTTACATATTGTTGTTTCTTATAATTATTTTTAGATTTAATCGATTTTTATGTTTCTCTGTTTCTTTCTATGTTTCCATCGCCGATCATTCATCTTCTTCTATCTCTCATTCAAGGTAATCATTGTTTCTACTTTGTTAATAAATTTAGTTTAATATTGTTTAGTATAATAAATTTAGTGTCATTGATTCATGATTGATTATGATTTTTGTATTGAGCGAGCCCCGATAAACCACAATCTGTATAATGCAAATTAAGTTCTTGCATCATTTATCATGGAATTTTCGTGTTACCTTAATCATGCAGAAAATTTTCAACAACTGCTCAAGGATGCCAAGAAGGAGCGAGATCGACCAAGAGCTCTTAATCTTCTGCGGATTTTTCGCTTATGGCTAGAAGTAAGCTTTCTAAATGAATATACATTTCTGACAAACTGCCATGTGGATACGTGTTTAATTTTTTACATATATATGGTAATTTGTACCCATTTAGTTATGAACGGGCCAATTCAGGTTATGTTTTATCACTAACAAATCGTAAATCATTTTGTTTAAAAAATTAGATTATTACTGAAAATCAATATAATTTTTGTAATCAAAATTGGTGTTACTGATAAAAGAAAATATGGTAACTTTGTACGGAAAGTGTTTTTGGTCAACCTGACTCATTTTGGCCCGTATATAAAATCTGCACGTTTTGACGCGTTAACCCCCCAATTCTAAGTAAATTCTAATATTTGTTTTAAAAAAATTCCCGTGTATTATATATTTCTTCATGATATTATGTTGGGTCGATGATGTTTGTCTTCGGGTGAGGTTGAATGTTCATATGTTCTTCGAGGTGTTCTTGAGGATCATAATATTAGATGAAAGGTAAAAGAATGTTGGATATTTTTTAGTGATTAATCCGCTTAGGAAAGCTATTCGGGTCCGGGTCCTGTTTGTTAATTCGGGTCTCATTTATTAGCATTTTATTTGTTTCCTAAGTTGATGGCTTAAAGTTTGGAAGGATAATTACAAGAATTAATTGTTATAAATGGTGGTTTGAAAAGTCTTGGATGTTAAAAGGAAGGGTCGACTTTTTTGGTAAGAGATTGATTGATTGTATTATAGGAAAGTTAATAGCACAATTAATTGTACACTTTCCATATAGTCATAGTCAAATGTATTAACTGCATAGTCAAATGTATTAACTGCATAGTCAAATGTATTAACTTAGGAGTCTCCTGTTTGCAGGCACAATCAAATAAACTACAAAAGGATGTATAAGTTTGAGTCATTCTACTGGTTCGTTCATCTCCCAATTTATTTTTATTTTTGTAAATTCGAATGTGTATGTATAATTTACAGTATGCATACGAGGTAACAATACAAAAATTGTCTCATTTTAATCAAAATTATTTTTATATCACATTAATAACTTTCTTCTTTCCTAATATTAGTCAATCTTCGACAAGTATTTAGGCATCTCCTTTCATTCGCAAACCTTAATACTTGGCTCCATTTTGTTTGAGTGAAACATTAATGAATGATTTTCGATTTTTAAAAAATAAATTCTTTTATAAAAACATGACTCTTTTTTGAATTTTAAAAATAGAATAGTCATTAAATGTTTTTTATTTAAAAAAAATTAAAAATCTGGATTATAGTGTTTAGGAAAGTTATTAAACACTTTGACCGAAACATTAATGAATAATTTTCGTTGATGTAAAATAAAAATTTTTATAAAAACATTAATGACTCTTTTTTTAATTTTAAAAATAAAATAATCATTACATTTTTTTTATTTTAAGAAAATTAAAAATCTAGATTACAGTGTTTAGGAAAGTTATTAAAGACGTTGACCCAAACATTAATGAATGATTTCGATTTTTAAAATATAAAAAACATTTATAAAAACATTAATGACTCTTTTTTGACTTTTAAAAATAGAATAGTCATTAAATGTTTTTTATTTTAAAAAAAAAGTAAAAATTTGGATTATAGTGTTTAGGAAAGTTATTAAACACGTTAACCGAAACATTAATGAATGATTTTCGATTTTTAAAAAATAAATTCTTTTATAAAAACATGACTCTTTTTTGAATTTTAAAAATAGAATAGTCATTAAATGTTTTTTATTTTAAAAAAAATTAAAAATCTGGATTATAGTGTTTAGGAAAGTTATTAAAGACTTTGACCGAAACATTAATGAATAATTTTCGATTATTAAAAAATAAAAAATTTTATAAAAACATTAATGACTCTTTTTTGAATTTTAAAAATAGAATAGTCATTAAATGTTTTTTATTTTAAGAAAATTAAAAATATGGATTACAGTCTTTAGGAAAGTTATTAAACACGTTGACCCAAACATTAATGAATGATTTCCATTTTTAAAAAATAAATTTTTTTATAAAAACATTAATAACTCTTTTTTGAATTTTAAAAATAGAATAATTATTAAATGTTTTTTATTTTAAAAAAACAAAAAATGTGGATTATATTGTTTAGGAAAGTTATTAAACACGTTGACCGAAACATTAATGAATGATTTTCGATTTTTAAAAAATAAATTCTTTTATAAAAACATAGAATAAAATATGCTCGAAGTTTTTTTAGCGGGTCGATATGGGTAATGCTCATCTTCTCAGACGTGTCAAATTAAATTGTGAAATTTAGGTGGTAGTTAGTTTCTTATTTTCATTTTTATTACTTTCTTATTGTTGAATATGCCATAAGTCTATTTTTAACACATACCATTTAGGTCGCCTTATTCAGGTTGGATTGTATTTAAGAAACCCTTTATTCTCACATGGCCAGCTTTATGTCGCATTGTCAAGAGTTAAAAGCAGGGCAGGCGTGAAGTTACTTATACTTGATGCTGGTGGGAAAGTGATGACTAAAACAAAAAATGTGGGTTATAAGGAAATTTTCAGCGATATTTGAATAAATGTGTATTCGTTGGTTTTAAATTTTAATAAACTGTTTCTACTTTATTTTTCTTATACGTTATACTACTCCAAATAATCGTACGTTGTTGAACTGCGTGTCAACGCGGGCAAATATCTAGTATCTAATAAACATAAATGAAACACTAGCCTTATTATATAAAGGAAGATTAATTAGATGCTTGCACCACCACTACTCCAAGAATTAACTCATTGCTTAAATTCAGAAAACCACTCCAACACTTTAACTACTGGGTCAAGCCTCTTTTGGTAATTCGTTCACTCACCCACATCTAGTTTGTACTCCACAGTTGTAAGATTAAGGATTTTGGAAACCAGATCTGCGGGAAACATAGACTTGCAATGGACCGTCAACGTGAATATTAATCGAGGTTCTATACCGCATGACTTTGTTCTCATTACTTAATTTGAACACAAAGAAACCTAACAAAACAGATGAGATAATCTTCAATTGCCTATATGCGAAATCTCTGCCTAAACAAGTTCGCGGTCCAGCCTGTACATGAACAAGAAAAGTAAAAGGGTTGATTACTACAATTTACAAATATTATATCAGCAAATTTGTTGTTTGACAAACAAGTGAACAACCAAATACAATAACTAGTTAAATTAACAAAAAACAATTAAGAAATTATATTATACTAACCTGAAAAGCTGTAAATTTAAAGGGGCTCTCTTGATGGAAACAACCATCTTGATCAAGCCATCTTTCTGGTTTGAATTCAAGTGCATCATCACCCCATATAAACTTCATCCTTCCCATAGCATATGGCATATAAGCTACAACATCCCCTCTCTTCACATTACAACCATCTGGTAGGACATCATCTGAAAAGCATACCTTTGAATCCTACATTATTTGTGTCTCAATATTATTAGTGAATAGTTCATACAATTATAAATTAATTTAGATGCGGCTTTAAGTATGTGTAATTACTGTTTGTATACGTTAAAAATGACGGACGACTAATCATTCATCAGGTGGTGACGTTGATAGCCAAAAGACAAGGGGGTACATGTACCAATCGGGTTTGTCCCGATTGTTAAGTGTTATGTACCTTATTGTCTAAGGCTTAATACAAAACCACTATTGAGCCGGGGGTCTCACTAGAAGCAGCTTCTCTATTCAGGGGCGAAGCTTGGTTCGCCAATCCGGGGGGGCCGGACTCGATTTTTTTCTGCCGGTAGTGGCAAATCGGCGGAGGCCGGACTCAACCCGAACTAAATTTACCTACAAAAATCGTAAATTTCAACTACTACGCCAAAAAACATGGGGGGGGGGGGAGGGCCACCCCTGGCCCTAAGAAAGCTTCGTCCTTGTCTCTATTCCCACGGGGTAGAGGTAAGGCTGTCTACATCTTACCCTCCTCAGACCCTACCTTAGCTTTTACTATTAGTGGGATTAACTGAGTATGATGATGATGATATATGTCGTCATCCAGCCCACTTGACCCATGGTTATGAATATGTTATCAATTTAATGTGGTTTTTACCAATCGAAATGGTTGAAAAATATTTACCAAACTCATATTTTGTCCGCAGGCGTTACCCCGCGAACTTGTGTGTAAAACATGGAAAAGAATAACTAAGCCGATCTAGGACCCGCGTGTTGCGACGAACCTATCAAACGGGGAAAATAGACGCACTGAGACGGGCTTGTCAAAATGAAAAAGAGATGAAAAAATGTTGAACCCCCACACACGTTGCAGCGTGTTATCTCAGAAAATTTAGAGCAAAATGAAAAACTTGCAAAAGGTGAAAAGTATGAGCGGCTAAAGTTGAAAGTTACAAGTGTTCGGGTTAAATTGCAAAAGATGAAAAGCTTGGGTTAAAGCTAAAAAAATCAAAAGGGTTAAATTGCCAAAGATAGAAACTAAGAGTTACATGTAAAAAAATAAATTAATCAAAGGGATTATATTTCCAAAGATTGAAACTTTATAGGTTAACTTTGCCAAAGATTACACTCTATAGCTAGGAAGGAAATTCGCAATTTTTTTTTTAAAAATTAAAAACCCCAAAGCCAAGAATACAACCTAAATATCTATAAACAAACAAATTAAAGTTGCTAATTATAGTTAATAGCTGAATGCATACCACTGGTAACGCGGGATAGAGTCTGATAGTTTCCGACAAAGCTGCATGAAGATATTGCATCTTCTCGAATGCACCCTCACTCACACGAGCAGCAAAATCCGCAACATCTGTGATCTCTTCGTTGACGTTCGTTGCTTCTAAGATTTCTTTTGCAACCTTGTCTTGAATTTCAGGATGTTTGCAAAGCATGTAAATGAACCAACTCATGCTAATAGCTATAGGATCTTTACCGGCAAGAATAAAGTTGAGTATTATATCACGCAAGTACTTAGGATCATTATCATTAACCTGAACAAACCTTGATAGGATGTCTTCTTTGTTCAGCTGCAAGTTCCAAAAATCAAGATCAAAGGTTGAATTATACCCATGACCTAGCTAGTGGTTTTGTGATATGACATGTTTAAATCTTTGTAACCACAATCTTCGTAGTATAGTTAAAAAAAATCCCCACATGTCCACATCAACCGTAGAGGCATCTACCGGTCGTATATGGTGTGATCAGTGCAACAAAAGCTATCTGAAAAAGCAAATCTATACGGCCAGTAGAGGCCTATATGGGCATTGCAAATAAGTTTACTCCATATGCAAATAAGAGGAGCTAACTTAATACTTCTTCTTCTTTTTTTTTTTTTAAAGCCCTTAATAATTGGTTAAATTAAAACTTAATTTTTAATCTTTGTTTGTACTTCTAAAACCAAAACGTTTTTGAAATATTTTAAACTTAATTTTTTCTAGAGTTATCAAAACTTAAATTATTAAGCTTTTTTATTTTTTTATTATTTTTTTTTTGAAACTATTTAAAATCTCAACTTTATTAGAGCTTAACTTTTAATATGTATAATACTTTATTTTTTAATCTTTTAAGGAGAAATATAATTATCAAAATATTGACACGCGTTTTAAAACTTAACTTTTAAACATGTTTTTAATAATAAAAAAGGCCCGAACCTGGACGCATGTGCTTAATTATTAAAAAGTTAACGTTGTTTGTAATTAACACCTATTTTTTATCATTTAAACTTTAAAATTTTGGAAATATATTCTTTAAGTTTTTGTCGATCATTTAAACCTTTTAGGTTTCAAGACAAAAAGAGTGTCATGTGTCAACAAATCGTAAAAACTAATTAATTTATTTCAATAAAGGCTTACCAAAACTTCATCCTTGGACATCTGCATCTTTTCAACCTTGAGCTGGATGACCTTATAAACAAACTCATCAATGATTTTCATATTTTCCTTTAACTCAGCTTCTAGTCCAATATTAAAAAACTTCTTGATCTTCCATGATACATCAACAAATCTTTTATATGTTAAGTTGTTTGCATCATCAAATGCTCGACTAAATCTAACACCTTCTTCATTTTGACCACTCAAGTTGTTAAGCTCAATCCCGAAACCGACTTTAAATATTGAATCCATAGTTGCTTTCATGAACAAGTCCTGTACATATATACACATATCCATGTTACATTAACCACTAATATATATATATATATATATATATATATATATATATATATATACCAATATTAATATCATATGTTAGTGATAAAAGTCACTAGACATTACGTTTATATCAATTATTTGGTTGCTATCCGCTGCTTGTGACAATATCTTCCCTAGTTTTATTGTGTTGTTTCTAAAGGTTACACTACTAAAATCTCTCAAGACTTTTGTAGAGAACTCTTGGCTTGACACCTTCCTTTGTTCTCGCCATTGGTCCCCATCGACTGTGAATATTCCGTCTCCAAGTAGATCAGATGTCATGTCGCGGATATAGTTTCCCTACAATATATATTAATTTGTACACAATTATATAAAATGGGCAAATTACATAAGGATAGCAGGTAGTACGTTAAACTTTTTGGGCATGCACAAGTTTCAGTTATAGCTTAATATACCTTGCCATAATTTTTGAAATTGGTCTTGAGGATATACTCCACGTTCGCGGGTTCACTAGTATAAACGATACCATGAAGAGGGCTAATAATTCGGTAAGATTTGTGTTTATTCGCGAGATCAGTCATGTAATCGTGAATTTTGTTGTAGTTGATGAGAAGATGAAACACGGTTGCGCCTGTTGGATGATACTTCTTACCATGTTGTGGTTCCTTGTCGATAATATAATTATGGACAATGAAAAGAACAACAAATGAACCTAATACGAATATTGGATTTGAGAGAAAATCTACGGAAATTGCCATAGATGATCGAAAGGGAATGTGTAGGTAGTTCCTATCAAACAATTCAGGAATGATGGAGAGGTGTCTAATTGATGCTTATTTTTATAGTAGTTTTTATCGAATATTTTAAAATGCTATACTTTTAATATTACTTTGGTTTTCCATCTTTAATTAATCCTCCAAGATAAAATAATTCCCTTTTTTAATTTCACACCGGTTTCTTACTTCACTTCGGCCCTATAACTATGTCGGTGGCGTTTTTTAATATTTTTTAATTAAACTTTAATCATTGTACTAAATTATTTTTATAAATTACTTTGAAATATATCTTGTTTTCTGCATGTTTTATAAATTTTCAAGTATGTCGCCATAACGTGCTTATTTTTATTTACGTCTATATATAGATGTTACACAAAACCAAGTTGTGAAAAATAATATACAAGTAATTCAAGCATAAACGTATATGTCATCAAAGTTACGTTGCGGTTTACTTTTATTTTATAAAGTGTCGTGTCTACCGTTTTCGTTATTTTAGCAATATAATATAGGGGAAAGATCCTGTACAAAGTGTTTTTTTTGGTAAGAACTGTGAGAATCAAAGGAGGGTATTTTTTTTTTCGATTTTTTTTTCTCATATTGTTAAACATGTATTATAGTATTGAAAACTAAAAAAAAAAAAATTTTGGTGTAGAGTAATTACATAATTACTCTAGTGTAAACTAATGTATTTACTTTAATGACGTAATTACACTAAAAAAAATTTAATTTTTTTTTTGTATTATTTATCTAGAAAGTATGTTTAAGCACATGGAAAAAAATTCTAAAAAAACAAATAAAATTTTTTTACCCCCTTTGATTCTCACAGTTTTTACCGAAAAACACTTTGTATTTGATCTTTACTCATATAATATAATGTTTTATAAATTTCAAATATACGTACGATGTGCTTATTTTTATCTGTGATTCAAGTTATATTCCAATTAGTCAATATAGTTGTTTTCTTGTTGATACCATCCAAACAACATATGTATTGGTACTGTATTCGCTTTTAGTGGATTTCTCGATGTGCCAAATAACATAGGTACGGTAATGGTATCGTAGCAAATCGAACCAAAACTGGTGTATCAATATCCGATTCGACGTATCTCTTTCACCTATTGCCCGGCAATAATCTGTATTTCAAAAATTCCCAATAATGATCCCAACTTTCAACGTATTGGCTGGCTGACAATGAACATTTGTTAACTAAAAACTAACTCAATTAGTGGATGCTAACGTGGACGTTGACGTGGCATACCCATGCTAACGTGGACGCTGACGTAGACGTGGATGATGACGTAGCATGTCATGTCAGCGTCCACGTCATCAGCAATGCCAGTTTTGGCATGTCACGTCATCATCCACTAACTGAGTTAGTTCTCAGTTAACAAATGTTCATTGTCGGCCAATACATTGAAAGTTTGGATCGTTGTAGAGAATTTTTAAAGTACAGATTATTGCCGACCAATAATTGAAAGTTTGGATTATTAAAATCCAATATAGATGACAATTTATTCAATGCATCAACACTTGTACAAAATGTAACATTATTCTTAATTGTCTTAATATGTTGAATTAAAAATTTTATTATTATAAAAAATGTATTATATATATAAAATCAAGGATATCATATCCTCTAAAATATATACGAAAACCAAAGGACAGAACTAGTGTATAAATGAGCTGGAACCTTTTGTCATACTCTAATAGTGCCCCATATATTAATGCCTAAACGAATCTTATTAAAAAATCAGATACTGTAAAATCTTAATTATTTTATTATTTTTTAATTAGTATAATCCCCGAGTCAAGTTAACACCACTATATATGTGTGCGCATCTATTAATATATATAAAAGAATTGAACATTGCTGACGTGTCGTGCAATGGTGCCTTCAACCTCTCCATGAAACTGCCACGTGGCATCATAATTAAAAGATTTTAGTGTTTTTGAATTATTTCCTTTTTTAATTAAAAACAAGATAAACATAAAACCCTAAATTTATCTCTCTATCTCTACATTCTCAATTACTAAAATTAAATTGAGTTATTTTAGAAAAAAGAATTTAAAAACAAATTTAAATTTTTCTTTCTTGTGTTTCCTCCCATAATTTTTAAACGTTAATATCTTTTATATTCAAGATTTTTTAAATAAAAAAATTACACCAAATTAACGAGCGTTTTATTATTTTTCCAACGAGTACCATAGTGCTATATAAAAAACGAAGAAAAAAACGACTATTTTTTGTAGGGATTTGTTCATACAGGAAAAAAAAACACAAAGTGTTCAGGTTATTCATTAATCATGTTTTTTCTTTTAAACCAGGTTCTTATCTACGATGTTGAAATTCAGCCCAATCGCCATGCTATCATTGGAATTTTACACTTCTTAAAAATGGATAGGTATACTTCATCAAGAGAAGCTAGGAAAAAGAATCGTACAAGGTTATTTTTTTATTTATTTAATTACAAGAGTAATAATTATTACTATTAGTATTAGTATTATTAGAATGGTTATATTTTTCAACCCGGGACACTCCCGGGATAAAAGCTAGTTTGTATATATATTAAGGGAAAGGTACACGAGGGACTTCATTACATTTTTATCATCTTCCAACTAACGGCTTCATTAATAATTAATAAAGTACTTAATTGGGGTTTTAGTTGTTTCACCTTTAACATGTGTACTTTTTTATAGTTAATAAAAGTATGAGGCTATTTGGTAGCATCTTAATGATAATTAAGACAATGCGTAATGAGTATTATAAGGGGAAAGGGGCACAAGCCCTATGTAGCCCCATCCTAACAAATCACACAATGCCACGTCATTTTTATCCTCAAGTATTCTAAAATAGCTTCAACACTGAAAATGATTACCCAAAGTAGCCAAAAGACTTTTTTTTAGAGAGAGAGAGGGGTGTGGAACAGAGTGATAGAGAGAGGTGGAAGAGAGATGTACTAAACCAAATTGGTTTCACCAAGCCATTTTTTCAAACCAAAAATCAAAGCCCCGAGGGTTGAAACCGTATAGCCCCTTAGCTAGTGAAGCCTAAAGCCACAAGCCCCATGTGCCCCGTCCCACCCTAAGGGCAATGAGCTTGATAACACCTCTAATATCGCCCCGCTGGGCGTTATAGGTGCATAGAGAGGGAGGAGCATTCTATTATAATGCCTAAAGAGAATGAAAAATATAGAAAGTAATATTGAAATGACATTAAGGGCGATAACCATTACACATTTTTTGAGTAGGCATTATGATACTGATGTGGGGAAAATGCCCCTTATAGAGCATTAACCATTACAAATGGTTTAAGAGTCCATCTCTTAGTGGTTCATAACCTATTAATGGTTAAAAGACTTTGAGCAATTTAAGAGCTAAGATAACCTTTTATTAACCATTAAGAGGATACCAAACAATCTCTTTTATCGGTTAATAAACTATATCTGCTATAACGGATTCAATCCATGCTTGCGCATCAATTAACCCTATACCCGATAAAATTTATGTCAATAATATGCTCTTCGTGTTACGAATCTTATCCAATTTGACCAACTTTTTTTTTTTAACACCATAATCAAATCTCTCATTCTCAAAGTTGCTCCTTAATCTCTATTTGTTTACGCAAGGTGAGCATCCACTTTAACTCATGACTATGGACGTACCTTGCATATGACGTGCGTGATCAATAGACCGTGTAGTTTTACTATTTTTAGGTGTAATGTGTAGTGTGTACTACGATTTTTTCATCGACTCATCAGATTTTTAAGCGCCTATGAGATTTTTGAACTTATTTAGAAAAGATTATTTTATATATGTTGCACTTGAATGACATTGTGAGAATGTGAAGAATGATCATCGCAATCGATTAAATACATTATTAGTGACTAGTAAATTGCCCTGCGCATTGCGGCGGTTTTTAAACGTGACTAAGTACGTAAAGGTAACCCAAGTTAAAAAATAATTTTTTTTACCAAAATGGTAATTTTAAATTAAAAGTATTTGATACGTAAATCAGGATATTAAGTTTTCTTTTAGTTAGTTGTAATATACAGAGAGAGGAGATAGAATTATTGGCAACAAATACATATATTATATGAGGTTAGAAATCATGCTTTAAAGAGTTATACAATTCAACAAACAAAAAAAAGACAAAAATGTCCAATTACTACAATGTTTATAAGCTCCAACAAAGCCTAATAGAACCATCACAAACATTGCTTGTCATTATTAAATAGATGTGTAGAAGGATTCAATGAAAAGCTTGGGTTTTATTGAAATTGAATTGGGGTTTAATTAGGTGTTATGAATAGTTACATGTTGAAATGAATATGAAGTATGCATTACACATATATACAATGAGCATTATAGGTTGTACACAAGGGCATAAAGGGAACAAAATGACCAAATATTGGAAATTTGTGAAGGGACTCTTCAACTCCCATCTTAAAAATTGTGTAAAATTACCTTCTTACCTATCTCTCCTCCTTAATAAGGTAGTGGAGATTCTTTCTAAATGGTTATCAAACCATGGTATCCTTTTCTTAGATTAACTACGTTGAAAACCTCATTTATATTACCAATTTATATTACTCATTTTACAACCCAACAACCTCCTTATAACTCGTGAACATGCATATATGATGATTAAAAAAAAGTGTTAAGCGGACCGTGTTTGGGTCGACCCGAATTTATGTGTATATGGACTGGTTAGGGTTAAGATCTGTGATACGAATAATAATATGGGTTGGGTTCAAGTTGCACATTTCAACCCATTAACCTACCAACATGAAACGGTTGACACCCTTAAATCCGGCACCCCAATAACTTGAAGTTTCGTCGAAAAAGGTGCATAAACATTGCAGGCAGCGGACTTTTGTGGGCTTTGCGGTAGGTAGCAAGAATCGACAGTATCACTAACTTTTGTGATTTGGTGGTTTGGCCATCATGTAACAGACTAATCGGTCAACATTAAAAATGTAAGACATTGTGAGGAAGGGGTACACTGGTACACATCAATGGCCACTCAGCGGAGTAGGGTTCTTTTTTTTAAATAACATTTTGGAAAGTCTGGTAACCACCAATTCAAACATTTTTAGTTAATTCAAGGGGCTCGTACATTGGCAGGTTAACCAAGTGTCTATTTCTCGCTGTACTAGTAACCTTATAACAGTTCAATTATCTTTGCATATAACACAAACATATGTCTATCTACACAAACAAGGTATAACTCACCTTTGTTTGATGATGCGTCCAATGCAGTGTCCTTCCTCCTTGCAATTGACCACCTAAAGTCAACAGTTAACATGTCATTTTACAAGTCTCCTCTACATCACAATTAAAGTTTGATAGACAACTTAGCTCCTTGATTCTGTTGGAAGAAAATAATCAAAAAATTTGGAAGTCAAACTAGAAGTCAAACTGGGTCAAATTAGAAAGTCAAAAATGTATGTTTTAGTTGTGTCGATTAAGTGTCTAAGCGGTTATTTAACCGCCAAAAACCAAGGCTATATAAGCTGATGCAGGAGCATCAGTACTATCTTTTAATTATTTAAATTTTGAATTTCCTATTTTTATTTTTATTTAGTTTTCTTTTTTACTTGTGATCCCCAACTATAAATAGGGGATTTAGGGTCTATTGTTATTGAGTATTGAATATTGTAAAGACACCTTTAAGGTCTCTTTGAACCATTCGGTTCGATTTATGGCGTTTGATTAATCATATAGTCTTTGAGCCATTTGATTGCACGGTCAAACTGCATCATAAGCCTTCATTTGTGACAGGATGGATTTGTGCGTGGGAATAATATTATATTGTGTGCATATTATTTTTCCCCACCCTGTTCTTCATCTGAGTCCCTGCAACATGTGCATACTCAAAAGACTTTAATCCCATCCATAATTGATCCTTAAACATGTTAGTATACGTTATTTTGGTGATGACTTCAAATCCGAACATATTCTCAACTCAACTGAATGTTATAGACATGTTATACACATAAATCAAGGAAGATGAGATATGTTTAGACACTAAATTCATCACTAACCAAGAACAGACCTCCACAAAACCAACTTGTCTTCCAGTAAACATCATGCACAACGATAGGTACTATCTTCGGGCTCGGACTCAAGTGATATAACCGAATAATCCAAGAAGAATGAGTATACCTAATTCTCAACCATATCGACGACCAGTTAGATTCAATGCCCCAGGTAAGAGCTCTCACTATACGATTATCGAGCTTTTATACTAATCCCTTGGCTTAGCTAACTACTTCCAACTGTAATTCGGTTGTAGTCGTTATGACTGCATACAACATAGCTCTTTTACTTTGAATTACTACAATATTAGTCCCTCTGTTTTTACCTAACAATGACAACCATGACACATTTATGGAATACCTGAATGTTTTCGACTTTAGATGTCTGTTCCTTCCCCCTTTTAAGGCACATTAACAATCTGCAGAGGATGCAGTACTTTCTGTAACCGTCTCTTGTAGTGTTGTTTGAACATTGAGCTCAACGATTGACCTCAACGACCATCATACCAAATTGAAACTCAAAATATAAAGCTCACCAATAAATGGTATTATGGTAATATATCATTAAGAACAAAAGAGTATAAACACCATAAACGCATATGCGTACATGCACATAAACAACCATAGATTCAAGAAAAGATAAAAACTTGCACCAGAAAATACACCTTGGCTTCTAAAGTCAAACTCACAATTTTGTAATTATGAATTAGTACAAAGAACTGGTGACCATGTTAAATTAGGTAAAGAGGAAAACTTAAAACGATTTAACAAGGATTATCATTTATCAATATTTAACTCAGAGCGAAGGAGAAACGTACACTAGAGAAGAGTGTTCCCATCTCAAAGGCTATCTGAATTGGTGTGAGGATTACCAAGCATGGTGCAAGGCAAAGGGATAGCCCGGTTGAAAGGAACTGGCTATTGCCACCAGCTGCAACCAATCAGCTACGACAAACGAGGGTATCCGATTGGCCTCTGATTTATCAGTTAAATGAGATAATCTAATCTAATCTGAGAAGAATCATAACCTGAGCCAAATTTCTAAAGTTATCAGAAAACCAATCAAAATCACTTATTGAAATGAAAGAATTTCCAATCATCTACTCATAAATGGTAAGAAGTAAACAAAAACAACACTAATCTGTGAGATGAAATCTCACCTGGGAAAATCCGTCTAGGGACAGCGATGGAGAGCCTAGGCAACGACGTCTGAACAAAAACAGAGTCAGGAAATGGCCATTCTGCTACATAAGCCAAGCCATGAATAAGCAAACTGATAACCGCAGTCTTGGTGGTTATGATTTATCCACACCTAGATCTGAGCATAACAGAAAAGAATACAAATTAAGTTGAGAGAACAAAACTAAGTAAAAGAACTGAAGATTTTAGTCATCCATATCGTAAATTAGTAAAAACACTATACATGCACCTTGTAAAGCATTTGAGTGTACTCAATGATCAATGTGTCATATGAAATATAACTGGGACACTGCAAAATTTTATAGTTAAATGATCCGGTCTAGATCTCCTACAAGTTCCAGAACAACTAAAGCAATGGTGGCATCAAAAGTAACATTTGTGCCATTGTTGGTGAATACGAACTTCTCATCAATATAAGACTAAGATGCCAAATTAACAAAATAATATCCAACATTGTGCAACCAAGATGCCATTAAAATACACAAGGAACCAATCCTTTTCAAGGGAACAAATGATGCAATAAAGAATGATTACTAGCTGGTACTCTATTATGTCCTAGCATATAATGCCTCATGGCAGCAGGATAATAAATTTTAACCATACAAGATAAAAATATCAGAGATAGAACATAGGTGCCAAAGAACCCACAAAAATATACCAACACAACTTCCCCACCAGCTGAGTAGGATATATCTTATTTAATAAATTTTATCCATACAAGGAAAATGTGTGTTTTAAGATAGATGTTTAATTTGGTCATGTATGTTAAGGGGCACATAAGATAGATGTGTAGAGCAACATGCATATTCATGAGGTGTAAAGATATGAAAGAATCTTGAATTCGGCTCTAGTAACGTTCAATTCGGCAAAAGACGATGAATATATATAGCATCTCCTTAGTTAAAAAAAACAAACCACATGATTCGAATTAAGCACAACTACTCTGATTCAGCAACCTTTGCAATATCAGTCAGCAAACCACATAAAACAAACAGCTAAGGAGTGAAATCATCTCGGTAAGAATACAGTACATGCACCTTGTTAAGCATTCAAGAGTGTGCTCAATGGTCAATATGTCAATATGAAATGTAACCGGACATTACAAAACCTTGTATTTATCATACAAGTAATCTTGTTCAACAAGGACGAGGGTAGTTATTAAACTTACAATACGAAACGGACTGAGCTAGATCTGCTACAAGTTCCAGAACAACTAAAGCCATGATGATTTTCATCAAAATATCACTAAGATGCCAAATTTACAAGATGATATCAAACATCGTACAACAAAGAACCCATCCTTTTCAAGAGAGCAAAAGTTGGCATAAACATATATGGAAAGAAGGTGAATATGAGTAGACTTGAAAACCAATAAATCAGGTTGTGATTATTGAGATAGGAAGCGAAGCCAAACATGAGCAGGCTGGTGACGGAGACCATACTGATCAGAGGGTGAAATGTAGTTCCCCCTGAGATTGGATTGCTACGAAACTGAATAAGCCAATAGTAACCAGCTTAAAGTGGATCCTAGTAGGCCCTGCGACTTGAACCGCCTTTAATCAAGCAGATTTAGACAAGAACTTCTGCGCTAACCATGGACAGAAAGGACTTTCACATTCAATAACATACGTTGGTTTGTGTTATGAAACATGGATGATCACAAGATAACAAAAGAAAACTCTTATTTAATAAATCCCAACCCAAAGAACAAAGAATCAACCAAGATCTAATATCAGATCTGAACAACAAGATCTGACCAACAGTTTGAGCCTCTTTACCAACTAACCTATCTAATGATCAACTAAAATATTACAAGCTCTATCACAGATACAAGACGTATCTGATTTACAGAAACCCTAACAAAGATCTAGACGAAAGTGAAAGAGATAGCTCAAACCTTGAAAGATAAAACAGATTGATTAAAGGAAAACAGTGGACGATAGCAAGCCTTTTATAGGCAGGTGATGTAATCGAGGAGAGAAAGCACAAATGAGCAAATGATGGCCACACGATCATAAAGTATCACACGGATCGTGATCAAACGATTGTGAACGATCCTCGAATATAACATCAAGAGCTGGGCCCAGGGCCAATCAGGAAATAAGACTGGGCTCTCCTTATTGGGCTTCTCATCTGAGTGGCTCTCCTTATTGGGCTTCTTATCTGGACTACTTCTTGGACTGTTCTCTTAATCACACGAACACTTGACCTTGACCAGCTACACTTGACCAGCACTTGACCAGCTACAATTCTACCAACATCATCACCTTGCAAAATATTAACAAACCAAATACAAAGATACATGTATTAGACACAATAACATGAAAAGAACAAATTGAAATGATACTAACCTTTTAACAGTTTGATTTCTTGAAATCAAATGAGTACACTGGTGATGCATTAGGCGTGGTGAAATTAGCGGACGCCTGACAAAGCATATCCGTCTAAGATTAGGACACTAATTTCCATCCCTAAATCCATGTTGCCTTGCTGCATATTTAGAATTTTACAAACAGTGAGTTATATGATAATTTTTTTTAATATAATAAGCTTTTTTATTTTTTATTTTTTTATATAACCTAAAAACAATCCAAAATATATCCAAACACAATCAAGACAATCCAAACACCCCTTACAAAATATATCAAAACACCCTCGTATACAGTATCCATCCCAACCTATAGGGCGATTATTATTACATACTACACGTCTACACTACCATATTATATATCACTTTGACAGTCCATTGTGAGCCGCGAGCGAGCCCCGGTGCGAGCAAGGTTTCAGTCTGGTGCTCAACTCCAACCACAACATGGCGCGAGCACACACGATGGTTCTCACGTGCGTTAACGGAAGAAAGTGAGCATGTGTCGCGTCAGTGCTCACCCCTAGCTAGCCACAACGGGGTTAAGTTAGCACAAGCGATAGGGTTAGTTGAGAGTGAAGTTGGTGGCTCGCGTCTGCTTGCTCGCGACCCACAACAGATGCTCTTATAACTAATCCAAAATAATTGTCCTTCATCACAATCACTTCCCTAACTCAACATATCGATATTTTCAATAATAACCAAAGTTACTTCATCATACACTAAAATTAGACATAAAATTAGGTACAAATTTAACTTTATCTAAATATATAATAAAACGATTGGTGTGGAGACACATGACACTTGGTGAGACCATCTCCATCCATGAATTCTCATAAAAAAATTTAAGTTATAAATAATCCAATTAACCCAATATTAACTGATTTGTGATCTTTATCTTTATTATTAGTTTACTATATTATAAGTAAAATGACTATATCATAATTTCACGTTTATCTTTTATTTATTTATTATTTATTTTCTTGACCAATTATTTTTATATTTCCGCATATTAAAGACCATTTAATATTTTATTGATCCAACCTCATATAATATTAAATTTTCAAACCGAATAATAAATAAATAAATGTTAACATGTGTGATACACAAGTTTCTAATGAATTCTTTACACTGAATAAATGCGTTTAGTAAAGTATATATGTTTTTAACGTAAATAAAAAATGCAAATTGTCAGGGCTGTCTCCGAGAATGCTAAAAAAAACTTAGGCCTCGGGCGAAAAAAAAAATTGGGCTGTAAAGAGGAATGAATTTTAAAAAAAAAATAATATGGTGCTAGAACCAAGACTCATATAATATTAAATTATTTTTATATTTCCGCATATTAAAGACCATTTAATATTTTATTAATCCAACCTCATATAATATTAAATTTTCAAACCGAATCTATCTATATAATAATTGAGGTCACTTGGGTTGAATCCTAGCTTTTGAGAGGGTCTCCTAGGATCCAAATGGTAAATGGAGCTCCATGAAATGTAGTATATAAACTTCTTCTTTTTTTGTTTTCTCACCATCCATTTGTATCTTAAAACATTCTTCCTCCTTCCTAGCCTAATACATTGTTCATCCTTCATATCCTAATTCCTTTCTCATTTCTCATTCCTTTCTCATTGTTCTTTTTGCAAGGTATGTTGTCTATCTAATCTTATATTTATCATATTACATCAATCTTCTATGAAATACAATCGGTTTTTTGGTAATGATCAAAACGTTTTACGATTAACATAAGTGTCGAAATTGTTTTATTATCATATTACATCAACACGTTTTTTTAATAACATTAGTATCTAAACTGTATTAGGCTTAAGTTTCTGATTTGGATGAGATGCATACATAGCTGTTTACGATCATATTACATCAAACAGAAATACAATCGGTTTATATATTCATTTTTCTACAAAGAAAAATCACCATTGTGTTACATCAATATTCTACCAAATAAAATCGGTTTTTTTGTAATGATCAAAACGTTTTTTATTAACATAAGTATATAAACTGTTTACGATCAAGTTTCTGAATTGGATGAAATGGATATACAACTGTTTACGATCAGGTTTAATCATTGTATAATTGTCCAAATAATTGATGTAATATGATTGTGGTTTTAATAACAGGATTCAAATGAAATCAGTTTCGAGTTTTCGTGAAAATGAAAAAAAAAAAACTTTCTTGAGTTTATGGTTACATTAACAATTATTTGTTTTGCATTTGAAAAACAGGATTTCATTAGGACAATGAACTTGATTATGGCTTATCACAAGGGTGACAAATTCTTCAAGGTTATTCATGACCCTTCTGCACGAGTTTTGGTATGAGTCTTTCTAATTTTTTTTAAATAAAAAAAGTTATTCCTTATTATAATGTTGTTTTTTACGTGTTCATCCAGACATTGCCGAAATCCAAGAACAGGTTTTTGTTATCTAAAAACTTACGCAACAACAGCATTAAAGTTTCCACATACCATGCTCAATCTTGGTTTGTTCTGTTAGAATTTATAGATGATGATTTCTGTTTAACAAATGGATGGTCAAAAGTTTTACATGATTTTGTATTCTTGATTGTTTTGTTAAGGTTTACTGTCATTGGATGGGATGACTTGCGTGAATCAGAAGATATTTCTATTGGTGACTATTGCGTGTTCAAATGGTGTTCCGACCAACGTAGGCTGTTTGTTACCAAGATTGACACACAAGAAGTTATTGATTTGTCACAAATGAATTAATGCGTGTTCAATGTATTCAGCCTTCATTCCATTAAACACATTTTCAATACATTCGTCAATTTAATTTGACTTTCATTGAGTTGTTAAAACTTTTCGCCATTTGATATTAATTATATAATTGACTAAAATTTAATGGTGTTAAATATGTGTATTGACTTTGACTGCCTTATATATGTTTATTCTTCGTTATAAAACTGTAAACACATTTATATGCAATCAAAGTCAATATAAAGGAATAAATGTAAATCAGTGGTGGCCAGATACGATTATTTAGGAATTGAAATTTCGCCATTTGAATATGTAAACACATAATGTATAAGGAAAGTCAATATGTTTATTGACCTTGACTTTGAATACGAATTGACTGTCAATTCATAATCCAGGAATTGACTTTGAATACGAATTGTAGATAATCAAGGAAAGTCATGTATCAATATTATTAGGGCAGTCAAAGTCAATACATAATATACGTATTTCCTTATATAACATTTATCTTATAAATATGTAAACACAATATGTTATTGAAATTGGACCCGTAAATTACTATGTGTTTACATGTTAAGGCGAAATTGATACATGTTAAGGCGAAATTTATGGTATCCTTCTACAGTAACATATTGACTTTGAATACGAATTTACGGATCCAATTTCATACATGTTAAGGCGAAATTGATGGTCTCCTTCTACTCCATTGTTGAATGTATTGCAAATATATTTCATAACTTTAAATCTCAATAATAACAATATGCTAATTCTAATGCTAATTAGACTCCACTATTTCATCCATTTATATGCAGTCAAAGTCAATATAAAGGAATAAATGTAAATCAATGATGGCCAGATGCGATTATCTAGGAATTGAAATTTCGCCATTTGATATTAACTTTGGAATTGAATTGGAATTGTAATTATATAATTGACTAAAATTTAATGATGTTAAATATGTGTATTGACTTTGACTGCCTTATATATGTTTATTCTTTGTTATAAAAATGTAAACACATTTATATGCAGTCAAAGTCAATATAAAGGAATAAATGTAAATCAGTGGTGGCCAGATGCGATTATTTAGGAATTGAAATTTCGCCATTTGATATTAACTTTGGAATAGAATTGGAATTGTAATTATATAATTGACTAAAATTTAATGATGTTAAATATGTGTATTGACTTTGACTGTCTTATATATGTTTATTCTTCGTTATAAAAAATGTAAACACATTTATATGCAGCAAATGTAATTAGACCATTAATTATGTATCGATTCAAAATGCATACTGTATTACGAAAGTCAATATGTTTATTGACTTTGACTTCCTTATATAACATTTATTCTTATAAATATGTAAACACATAATGTATAAGGAAAGTCAATATATTTATTGACATTGACTTTGAATACGAATTGACTATCAATTCATAATCAAGGAATTGACTTTGAATACGAATTGTAGATAATCAAGGAAAGTCATGTATCAATATTATTAGTATAAGGCAGTCAAAGTCAATACATAATATACGAATTTCCTTATATAACATTTATCTTATAAATATGTAAACACAATATATTATTGAAATTGGACCCGTAAATTACTATGTGTTTACATGTTAAGGCGAAATTGATACATGTTAAGGTGAAATTTATGGTCTCCTTCTACAATAACATATTGACTTTGAATACGAATTTACGGATCCAATTTCATACATGTTAAGGCGAAATTGATGGTCTCCTTCTACTCCATTGTTGAATGTATTGCAAATATATTTCTTGTTGATAAGAAAGTTTATGCTGAAGGAGAACAATGTTCTATCAGTTCTAAGTATCAAATGGTTAAGCGTAAACTGATTGACGCGATTTCTGATGATGAAAGCACACCAATTCCTTCAACTAAGATTGGAAGTGGTGGTAGTATGGAGTAACTTAAAATTACGTTGAGGCTTCCGTCGTCCTAAAGACAAAATGAAGAGGATTTGTTTGCTATGCTTATGGTCTACCAGTTTTATTGCTTTATCTTTTGTTTTTTTAAATAAATTTGAACAATTTCTACTTTGTTATTTCCTATTTCTACCATGATATGGTATACTGTTTTTATTAAGTTTCATAACGATGATACTAATTTAAAAATGTGTTTGCTTGATTGATAAGTATGTTTTCATCCATTTGATATTATGTTTAGTATAGATAGATACAACTAGATTGGTTGATGTAGTCATATACCCTAATAGTGAGTTTTAATTTTGTATGATTAGTATCTAATTATAACAAAAAATTGTAACATAAATGTTATCTATCATCCTAAATTGTTACCCCAAATATGTTGTTAATATATAAGCAAAGTTGGATCGGCCCACTAACTTACCAACACCAGGCCATATAAACCGTACATATTAGATTATTTATTGGGCCAAATGCTTTTGTTAAACAAAGGCCCGAGTGAATCTTAGATTCTGATTCAGCCCAACATGAATTATAACAACATAATATTCATACCCTACATTGTACACGCGTTCAGATTTCCAGGCTCTTCAAAAAAGCTACTTTACCAAAAGGTAAGTAACCTTTCAATTCTCCCATTAACAGTAGTAATCGTGTATCTTGAATTGTAATGTGAATTAGACGTATTGAGTAACAATCAGTGTTTGATCTGTAATTTTAAGTAGATAAACAATCAGTGTTTAATATAGATGAATATCATTAACAATTCTGGAGAAATAGTGGTTTGATAATTTATTATTAATCACGTTTGATTCTTTTGATCAATGTTTTATCTCAAATAATTGTTCTTGAATGTATGTAAATAATTGTTTGTATTAATATGTTAATTTGGAAATATGTATAATATGGTAATTAATTATTGTTTAGTAGTCTACTAATCAGCTGATGAAATATATAAATATACATATCAAAACTGATTTATAGAATTTTTTTTTCATTTTCCATTAACATATACCGCGTGTACTCCGGTGGGTACCAATTTATTGATTAATTGCTCGATAAATCATTCCGGTCATGTTATCAGTTTTTTTCAGTAGCATGTAAGTTTTTTGCTTAATGTTTGATGATTTGTAGACAATAATCCATATTCAATCATATGATGTTAGCTATGTTTTTTGTATTTTATTGTTTAGTCTTAGTCAATTTTCTACAAATTGCCATGCGTTTTTATTTAGATTTGTTTGTTTTCAATACATGTGTAGTTTTATAGATATTTATGCTTTTAACCTTATTTTTCACCTTCAAATGAATGCAGCCTTTGCCATCCTGCCTCTTAAGTACCAAAAAATGGTAAAACCATGAGGAGTTTTCTTTATTTTTTATATCTATTTTTTGTAAACATACAATTTTATTTGCCACTTTCTAATTGTTCAGGCTAATCAACAACCTGTTGAAGTGATTGAAGTTTCAAGTGACTCGTCCGACTTTAGCGATTGGGATAAAAGCGATTCAGATAGTGGGATGCACAATTTCGATGTATTTAACTGGGAAGCTGCTCCTGATGGTGATTCCATTGTTACAAAAGTCACAAACAAATTTGTGAGCATTTGTTTAGTCATTACTAAATTTTATCTCTAAGTATTTTTTGTAACAATTGTGATCTTTTAATTTAATTATTACACGCAGATGTTTATGTATTTTTCCGCAGCGCTTTCCAGTCGCTTTTGCAAGGCAGCATCACTTCGAAAAGAAAGCCACCATTTCTGTCCAGTTTGAAAATGGACCGTTTATGATTAGGAGAGTGCTGGTTGAAGGAAGCGGGAGTAAGGCAAGGTATTCGTTGAACAAATGGAAGTCAAGAATGAAAAGGCTTGGGTTAAGGAATGGTCGTCGCTATAAGCTTACGTTTTACAAGGGTATGTTGGTTTTCTCCATTCCTTAGATAAAGGCATTGGAGGTTCTATGTTTTGCTTTCGTCATTCGTTGTTGAAAATGACGATATTTAGATACATATTTATAGTGTTATTTTTTTATAATTAACAGGGTGACAGGATTCAAGCGAATGTATTTAAGCGGTTGTTTTTTAGATTTGAGAGATTTTTAATTGAAAATGCTTCTCTTATTATAAGAAATCCAGGAGTTGGGCTCAATTCTTCTAAATACAAGTATGCTCCAAACCCAAACAAACTGTGCTTGAATATGAATACTCAAGTTTCCGAATATGATGGTTTCCAAGGTCCAGATTTTGTGTTCTCTTTTGTGCCCTATCAAAGAATTCTGGATAGGGAGGTTGATAAATATGTTACAATAGGTATATTTCGTCAATATAGTCTTTTTTCTTTACAACCAAACCATAATAATATTGTTTTGTTTTATGTTACAATAATTTTTCTTTTATATTTGCTTTTAGATGTTATAGGACATGTTAACAAGTTCTTCAGCAATGATGATAAAGATAAAAAGGTTGTCGCTGATAAGAAGAGGTTAACAATGGAAATCCAAGATATCGACTATGTATTGTTTGTTTTTTTTTTTTTTTTTTGAATTTTTTTTAGAAACTGAGAATGACGTAGGTATATAAATTGTTTTTTTTATTCTAAAATAATTTTACCTTTTTGAAGGGGTTTGAGCATCTATGTAACGTTGTAGGATAGTTATGCCATGGAGATGTCTAAATATGTTGCAACTCATCAAATGGAGAAGGAATTTATAATAATACTGCAGTTTGGGCGTTTGAAGTTTTATAATGGTTGTGTAATCTTATTAAATAGTTATATTTATAGCTAGATTATATTTGGCAATATAAATTATATTTTAACTTCTAAAGTTTCGTCTTCTTATTATTATTTAGAATTTTTTATCCTAATATTTGTTTTATATAGGAAAACCGTATGTTTCTAACTCTTTTGGAGATCGAGTTAGTCGACTGTTCATCAATGAAGATATAAACCGGTACAAAAAAGGGTAGGTACTATTATGTTTTTCAATACGAATTACAAAATTTTAAACGTGTATTGCTATTTATATAATGTGTATATCAAATTATTTTTATCAGGTTGGGTAAGAAAATTGCCGATAATCCTTCCTCGTGTCATCGGCCATATGGAACCTCTATGTTCTGTTCTGATGAAGATGAATTTGTCCATAACACTCCTTTTAGTAACATTGGTGACATTTGTGAGATTCAAGAGGTAAGTATAATGTTCATACTTAAATACGATGTTATTTTGATACCTGATGACTTACTTATTTCTCAATCTTCGGATCCTGTTTCTGATTTGATAGCCTTTGTTTATCCGTCACTTTTGGATAACATCCACATTCCGACTTATTTTCAAGATCGAGCTATATTGGCACCGAAGAATGAAGTTGTTCATGAAATTAATGATATGTTACTTTCAATGTTTCCCGGTGACGAAGTTGAGTATCTAAGTTCGGATAGTGTTTGCCAGTCCGAAGATGTTAACAAACAGGTTGATGAAAAATTAGTTTCTCCTGATGTCCTGAATGGTCTTAAGTTTTCAGGAATACCGAACCATCGTTTGGTTTTGAAAGTTGGCGTTCCCGTAATGTTACTTAGAAACATTGATCAGAAAAGCGGTTTTTGCAATGGGACAAGGTTACAAGTTGTTAAAATGAGAAAACGTGTCATTGAAGCGAAAATCATATCAGGAAGTAACATTGGAATGCGAACTTTTATTCCAAGAATTACTTTATCCCCCTCGGATAAAAAAATTCCTTTTAAATTTAACAGAAGACAATTTCCACTTGCTGTTTCTTTCGCAATGACAATAAACAAAAGTCAAGGACAATCCTTATCCAGAGTTGGGTTGTATTTGAAGGATCCAGTTTTTTCACACGGGCAGTTGTATGTTGCGCTATCAAGAGTCAGAAATCGAGATGGACTGAAGATAGTCATAGTAGATGAAAATGGTGAATTGACGAACAAAACATCAAACGTTGTGTACAAAGAAGTCTTTCAGGATTTATGAATAATGTGAGTAATTTTGATGCAATTTTTTTACTTATCTTTATTGACGTTATGTATATACAACTTCAATAATAAAGTATTATTTTAAACTTTTTTTTTGTGCTTTGAACAGTACGTTGCCATTGGTCAATAAAACAAGTTATGTCCTAATTACAATTCCATTAAAAATAAAAATATGATAAAAAGTAATTTACAAAAACACAATGTATTCATACCTTTTGTTCTTTTTTGTTAAATTTTATACTTTGGTTGAGTACTGATCATAATAGGTAATCGGTTTTCATTATTAACGTTACTTATAACTTACATAAAATATCCACTTTGACATGAAAACCATAGTTATATATTAGTTTTAATTTTAATATCCATTTCATATCAACGCAACATTGAAACATGACGTTTATATAAGAAAAAAATATCAGGCTAACCGTTATTCTTAAGACTTTACGTTGTAGCCACTAAACTTGAATAATACAACTCTTAGTTTAATATATTTTTTTTTATTTACTATGGTTTGCACCGTGGGTCCCCACGGGTCTCAAACCTAGTAATAAATAAATAAATGTTAACATGTGTGATACACAAGTTTCTAATGAATTCTTTACACTGAATAAATGCGTTTAGTAAAGTATATATGTTTTTAACGTAAATAAAAAATGCAAATTGTCAGGGCCGTCTTCAAGAATGCTAAAAAAAACTTAGGCCTCGGGCGAAAAAAAAATTGGGCTGTAAAGAGGAATGAATTTAAAAAAAATTAATATGGTGCTAGAACCAAGACTCGAACTTAAGACCTGTACATTAAATTTGCATCGATTTTCCGACTCCACTAACAAAACTTTTATGACTAAAAGACAAATATATATCATAAATATAGAATTTCATATATATATATATATATATATATATATATATGTGTGTGTATATTTTTAAAAAAAAAGTTCGGGCCCATTTGTGGGTCGGGCCCTGAGCCGGTGACCACCCGGCCCATGCTCATGGCCGGCCCTGGTTACACCTTCAAATCCACCGCGTCAATCACGCATTGCAATAGTTGTTTCTGTTTGCTCCTCATCCAAACATGCATTCTCTCTTTGATTTACATTTTCATTCTTATATGCTATATCGTAACACCGTAAAGTTGGAGGAACAGTTATCGTTAAAAAAAAATAATTAACCGGTTTCAGGTTTTTGGTTAAATGTTTGATTTTCTATAGAAACATATCGTACTGGCCTACAACTGAAAACCCCAACGTAACGCGGTTTGGTTGTCATATTCTTGGGTCTTCGCTAGGTTGTCATGACTCTTGGGTCTTCGGACAGAGGTGGGTCCATAGAAAGTGCATAAGAAGCATGAAAGTATCCATGTAGATTTTTATGAATTTTATTTTAAAACGACAAAAATTAGTTGGTAGATACTGAGGGCATAAAGCTTCTATAGTTTAGCAAATTTACTTTGAATGAAAAAAAAAAAACTAGTTTTGAGTTTAAAAAAGAAGGTTCAAAATAATTTTCTTTCTTCTTCTTATTATTTTTTTTGTTCTTTTTTGGTTGAGGAACTTATGAGTTTGAGTTTAATGTAAATATAAATATATTCAGGACAGTTTCAGACATGATACAATTTTTTTTGTTCTTTTTTGGTTGAGGAACCAAAGGGCTTTGAAATTTGTCATAAGAAATTCGAATGTAAATGAATTGGTTTGGAAAATGGGTGAACACAAAGTGATTCGAAATTATAATTAGATTAGTGAAAATAATCGGTTTGGTGATTAAAAAATGAATAATAAACTAAGTTGTCACAATAATTAAAAAGAGGATCACATCCTGTTCCACAAGTAAGCCTATATTCTATCACAAATGGGGTACAGTGACAACAGAACTTGAACAACTAAAGCAAGGGGCCAAAAATATTACACATAAAAAGTAAAAAAAATCACCAAATAAATACCAAAAATCCCAAAAACAACCCGTTAATAAACATAAACATAAATGATAAAGGAAGAAAAACTGCAACTTAGCCCGACGACCTTTAAGGTCTTTAAATTCATCAATTACCGATTTCGAATTAAATTTTTGAGCAATTTCTCTTTCTATGTAAACCACTAAGTTATTCGCGCGCAAGAAACTCATCTGACATCTTATTACGAAGACGATTCTTGACTACTGTCATTGCTGAAAATCCCCTTTCTGTTGTTGCAGTGGAAACTGGAAGCGTCAACATTAGTCGAACCACTCTATCAAGCAAATAATCTATCTCATGTTTCTGAGTTTGCACAAGAATTTTGTATAGGCCAGCAATAGTTGATACAGAACTTAGCTTGGAATTGTTTAAAAAATCCATATTAAAAAGCTCCAACTGTTGTCGCAATTGAAGTCTCTCTTGCTCTGTAAAATCAGCTGGATAATACTTCTCAACCAGAAGACAAATCTGATCACAATAATCACTTTAGGGTGCTCTTTTGAAACTATAGTAGAACTAAGAGTTAACAACTCCATTGCATGGTCATTGAATCTACGATTCAATTCATGTAATTGTTTGTCTAATGTGGATGTAAACAAGTCTACTCGATAAAATGTTCAAAAGTAACATGTTGATCTTTTTTACGAGGCGGATATCGAGTAAAAGTATATGGAGCGTCCATATCTGGCATATCTATTTGATGTTTCTCACAAAAACACTTTACCTGTGCATATAAAAAATCCCATCCATTGTTTCTGAAATGATTTAGACTCCCTTTTGTTGCTGAAACTAACTCCATGGCATTAAGAATATCTTGGGATTACTTTTGTAGAGCTTGAGAAAGAATATCAGTTTTTCCCATTACTTCCCTTAGCAAGTGAAGAATAAACACAAACTCAAATGATTTCATGTGAGAGTAAGCCGCATCGGCATCTCCACGATGAGAAAAAAAAGCAGATACGACTTCAATTATTCCCTAGAAAACAACACGAGTACAATCAAACATGTCAAGCAAACTGCAAACAGAACGAAAATGAGAACCCCAACGTGTATCAGCTGATCTACTTAATGTTTTAACTTGATTTGCTCCTTTACCCGATTTGATTTCACCAAGTTCCAATAACTGTTCAATCTCAGTTGACTTTGCCTTTTGTAACTCATCATGACGCTTACTTGAAACCCAAACTACATTAATTATAGAAATTAAGTGGTTAAAAAATTGATGAATAGGAAGAATTTCCCTTGAAGCAGCAACCAATGCAAGTTGTAATCTGTGTGTAAAGCAGTGAATATAATAAGCATAAGGACAATCCTTGAGAACAAGCGCCTTTAATCCGTTCAATTCCCTTCTCATATTACTAGCACCATCATATCCTTGGCCCCGGATTTTACTAACATCAAACTCATATTGCAAAAGTTGTCGCCACAAATTTGTTTTTAGGGTTAATTATAAGGTGTCCCTAACATGAACCAAATCCAAGAACCTTTCTCGTATAATCCCTTCTACATCAATAAATCTCAAAACGATGGCCATTTGTTCTTTTTTTGACACATCGTGTGACTCATCAACCGTGACACAAAAGTATGAATCTCCTACTTCACTAAGAAAGGCTATTAATTTCTTTTTGAATTAATCCATAGGTATACTTTGAATTATAAGGAGCATTCTCTAATATAACATTTGCAACTTCATCATTATAAAATGCTAGAAGCTTTAGTAGTTCAAGAAAGTTACCTTGATTTTTGGTATTAGAACTTTCATCATGTCCTCGGAAAGCACAAGCTTGGAATGTTAACCAACGAACTGTATCGACTGAAGCTTTTAATCGTATACGGTTTTTCAATATTTGCTCTTCACTTTGTTTTCTAAGATATTGTCAACGTGTGTTGTTTGATTCAACAAGTTTTCACTCAATTCCAAAGCCTTTCTATGTTGTGAACAATCAATATGCCTCAAGAATGCACAATTTTTCCCATCATTAACTTTTTTCCGGTTATCAAATCCTTTAACAGTAAATGCTTCATAACCATGGCCCACATTTGGTTTATCATTAAATAAATAACAATGAAAACAATAAGCAGCATGTGTTGTTGGAGAACACTCTAACTAGTGAGGGAAAACATCGAACCAAGAATATTGGAATCTACGAGGATGCTTCTTGGAACCTTTAGCCTTATACTCTTTCTTTTTAAGTTGTATTCTGAAATGTCCCAAACTTAGGTAAGCTCGTCTTACCTCCTCCCTTAAACTAAGCGGATATTTCCACATTGGTATTTGTTTAGCGGGATCTCTTTCTATTTGTTTAAGATCCACTTCATTGATATTTGCTTGTGGAGCTTCAGGAATATCATGTTCTTGTTGATTTTCATGATTTTTCGCTTCACTTGTTAAAGCTTTGTAACATTTACTCTCTTGATTTTCATTATCAGTTTCATCATCAACCTTTCTTTTGAAAAAAAGAATGGATGGTCTTCAACTTTGCCATAATATATCAACTATAAATTGTATCTAAAAAAACCAACAATCAAGGAAAAATCAATAATAAATTCTTGAATCATTAAAAAATCTACTAATAAATAATTATATGATTTACGGATTCATTAATCATGGGTCTTATATTCTAAAACATAATATACATTCAAAACATTAAAAAAAATTATATAATCACACATTCAAATATTCAAACATGATATACAAATAATCAAAATCACTAAATCATTAAAAGAATAAAAGATGATAACTTATATAATAATAACAACCTGTTGAACACTCAATTCTATTTCGAAATATTGATTCTTGAATATGGGAAGATTCGAATGGTTTCAGACAATTGCCGACAATTGCCGCAAGAATTCTATTGAGTAGTAGGTTTATGTTTGTTTTGTTGGTTAGAGATAATAAAATAAATTGGGCTTTTTTTATAGGAGGGGTCAATCTATCATCCTATGCTAAACCCACATATAAATATATGTAAGATACACTATGAATCCACTTATAGGCCAAAAATCAGGGGGGCATGACCCCCTCTAGCCCTTGAAGACTTCCGCCACTGAAAGGGTATTAACGGGTTAAGTGTTTCAAGGTTTAGGTGTCAATAATCATCAACATCAACGAATTAATAACAATTGTGAATCCAAAGCAAGATTAAACTAATGATATGATTGTTCAAATATTGAATTTGCAATTACAATGACACAAGAAAAACCTAAATGTTCAAGAACCTTAAATCTTACAAGTTTACACCGGGGTGAATCTAAGGGATTAGCCTTTCATGGTTGTTGAAGCTTGAATCATGGATGAAAGGATTAAAAGGATGGCCATTGATGATCTTTGAATACTGGTGATAATGATTGATGTTGGAATGGTGAAAGATGATGATCTTGATGATAATGTTGATGATATGGAGAATTAGGAATGGTTTTAGGTGTTAATGGTAATCATAGATGTTGATAATTCTCCCAAAATTGTGACTATCATCGTCCGCCAACGAGTCAATGGTCAAATATCCATAAAGCCTCCCTTATAAATCATTAAAAACAATATTTTAAGTTTTACCTACAATAGTCGTCGCCCACGACCATAAAGCCAGTGGGTGACTGTGAGGGTTCTGGTCGGCGACAGGTGTGATAGTTGTCACCGACGGGTTGTGTTGGCCGACGCGAGTTTCGACTGCTTACGGGGGCAGACGGACTTCTACCCGTCGTCGATGGCCTGAAGGCCCGCCCGCGCGGGCCTTCAGCCAAATTTTCATTTTTCTTCTGTTTCTTCTCCTGAATAGTTCTAGCTCCAATCCAAAGCCCTAATTAGCTCCCGAAATGCTCCTTGAACTCTTTGAGAGCTGCAAAATGCAAGCCATATCAAAGTTGCGCTTTCAAAACAATAAAATCACATAAAATTGCAATCTTAAACACATGAAACTTTAGACTTTCAACCACGTATCAACCGGCACTTCTGACCACCACTGCCACCCACCCGACCACCATCACCATCCCGGACATTGGCACCCCGTTCACCTCCTCCATCCTGCCACCGTGGCCACCACCACCCCTGCTTCACTACCATTTTCACCACTGGTGCTATCCCTGCCACCCACCCTGACCACCTCCGCCATCGGCAACTTGGACATCACCACCCTGGTCACCGCAATCACCCCGCCACCACTGCCACGCGTAAAGTTCATGTTGGCTAAGACAATGAATATCGCATCTCCTCAGCTAAAGAAACAAACTGCATGATTTGAACTAAGCACAATAGTCCAAGTCAGCAACTCAAAACAGATAAATCAAATACATATAAATAACAATCAAAGTGTGCCATCATAGTAAAAAGAATATACATGCACCATGTTAAGCATTTGTAAATTGTAATTGTGCTCAATGATCAATGTGCCATACCAAATGTACCCCAATATTACTAAATTTTATTGTTATCATAAAAAAAATAAAAATAAAAAAAATAAAAAAAAAATCCAATTCTTGGCATCCAAATACAACACATAAGTACATTACATCAAGTTTATTGTTATTATACAAAAGAAACAGTACAATATATAACGCAAATCTCGGCATCCAAATACAACCTATAACATGCATGTATTGAGGTCACGTAAACAGAAATTCAAATACAAATCATTTCGTAAGGCACATTCTATACTTATCTTATGAAAATGCTATATCCTGCTACTTTTATGGCTAATTAGCCCCCAAAACTATAAAGATATAGTATTATTCTTATTCTACTTTCAACAACACATTAAATATCAAAGATAGAACAAAGAGGCCAAACAAGCCCCCAAAATGTACAAGCACAGCTTCCTCCCCAACCGCGCGACAATGGGATAAACAGAATTGGGGCCAGGACATGCAGCCGAAATCACATGTTCGGCTGCAGAAGCGAAGCCATACAGGATCAGACTAGTAATGGCGGCCATAATGGTATGTGGGTGCGTTTGAAAAGGGAATCTAGCGTTCCCCTGCGATTTGATCGCGGTGAAACTAAGTAAGCCGACAATAACGAAATTAAAAGCGGACCCTGGCATTGTTACCCCTTCGTCCCACGGGTAATATTCATTCCATACACGTTTAAGAGACTCGATTGGCCGTGTCTTGTTATTGGTTTTTGTCGGTAGATCCTCAGCCGTGTTTGGTTCGACCACCGGATTAGTCGGAATGGAACTCATTAGTGAGATTTTTAGGTATGATTTTTGTTGATGGATAATGAAGGTATGATCTTTTGGAGACATATTTATAGCTCAAAACCAAAGAAGAAGATCCTCAAAGGTCAATGTAAGCTTCGAAATTTCCTAGTGACATACTCAGTTTGGAACTGCCAGTTGTTTATGTATCAAATATGAATTGATCTTATGGGGCCTAAAGTCAATGAAAATGTTTCCTACCAATTATTGCCAACAGTCATGATGTTTACATACAATGAACATTTTTTTCGTTTATTTCTACCAATTAAATATTACTATTTAGCTCAGGTTATGTTTCTCCTAATGCTCGAACACTTGATCTTCAATGGGAGCTTCAGTTTAACTTCAAAGCCTTTGCCAACTAGACCCAACCACCACCCTGACCATCCCTTCCTTTCAACTTGGTATATGACGCAGTTAGCTTAGCCTTAATCCAGCTAGGCCGAGTGAGGTTTGGTTTGGTCTTGACATGTTCACAAACCAAGCCAACACAGCTAGGTTATATTAACAAGTTGAAATATGAAGCTTGAGCTCGGCTCGTAAAAAACTCATACCTCATAAAAAGTTGGAGCCAGCTCACTAATTTTGTTATCATTACATATTAATAGTGTATATTTTTTTTTTTGAACGGCCAACAAATTGGAATCACTCACGGAACACTGGAGTATCATCGTGCCACCAGTGTTGCCACGCGATCATATTCCACCACCAAGTCACCAATTCAGGAGGAAACTCATAATTATGAGAAAACCCCCTTTGTGAGATTCGAACCCAGGACCTTATGGTCCCTAAGTCTTATCTCACCACCAAGATACCACTAGGCTATAATGCCTTGGGTAATAGTGTATATTTTCAACGTACAAATAATGCATAATTTATACACTATAATTTCAGTGTAATTTCTATAGTTAAAAGACAACACTCGTAGCTTCGTTGAAATTTAAAGTACGTAAAATGCAATTTTATCAATAATAATTTGGTGGCTATAAAAGATGTAATTTAGTTTAGAAGAAATAATAGTGGGGTTTTTGTGTAAAAAAGAATTTAATTAATAAATCAATCAAAACAAAAAGTAAATGTAGTTCAATAAAATTTTGAATTATACTACATACACACGTATATAAATATAGGGGAAAATAAAATGAAAACCCTCTTGAGTTGAGAAAACTTTTGAAAACCCATGTAAAAAACCATTATTTTTTTTTGAAAAAAAATAACCAATGTAAAATACATGTTTTTAAGCATTTTGGGCAAAAAAAATAACAAAAGCGCCGATGGGATTTTTTAAAAAAAAATAAACAAAGTTGCTAAAAAACATATGTTTTCAACTATTTACCTATGTTTTTAGCAACTTTGTTTATTTTTTTTAAAAAAAACCCCATCGGCGTTTTTTTTTTATTTTTTTGGTCCAAAACGCTTACAAACATGTATTTTACATTGGTTATTTTTTCAAAGAAAAAAAATGTTTTTTACATGGGTTTTCGAAGGTTTTCTCAACTCAAACGGGTTTTCATTTTATAATTAATCTATAAATATAAATATAAATATAAATATAAATATAAATATGTTATATATGAAGTCCTACGGTTCATAAATCCAGTCCGACTAGTGAACCTCTAAGGTGCCCGGTTCATTATCCATTCTAATTATGAAAATATTGCCTTTAATCTAATTAGTTAAAAATTGTCACATGATGTCACACTTCTATGGATTCTCACTCTACTTCTTACGAGTTTTGGACTTTGTAGCCAAATTCTTATTTATATATGTATATAATTTATAAGTTGGTAAAGGTTTGGGTATAAAGATCATATTTCGTGAAAAATATGAGAAAGATTAAGAATTGACACGTAGGCATCATGTTCGGATTTAGGTACGATGTTTTGGCTTGTTTTTGTTATAAAAACACCAATGCAATGTATTATAGGCTTTATAGCCAAAGAGTTTAAAAGACATAGCTAAAACACAACAATTTAAACCACATGTTTTTGACACGGTATTTTAAGTTTTTAAGCCTATAATAAATTGTTGTCTTTTAATTGTGGTATGTATATAAAAGTAGATACACGATTATGTTAATATAATAGTTGCGAATTCACTCCTATTGTGTGGAGTATTTATTAATGACTATAGTAGTATAGGGGGAGGATCAAATGAGAAGAAACTTAATGTGAGAATAAAAAGAAGAAATGAAACATTAAATACTTTAACTCATATTACATTAATTATTATCTCTTTAATTAATTAGTCATTAATAATTTATCCTACACTATCAAATTTTGTCCTACACGTATGAAAATTCATCTTAGATATATCGAAATTATCATATGTTTATCCTACACATATCGATATTATCATACGTTAATCCCACACATATAGAAATTCAACCTACATTTGTCCTACACATATAGAAATCATCCTTCACTATAAAGACAAAAGATCAAATACAAACAAAGTTTATCGTGCGAACATACGAACTGAAGGGAACAAAATAAAAGTGGCGGTGGCATTTTCGTAAATAATGACCACCACTTTTTGTTTGTATAATTACTCTAGTGTATATAATTACTCTAGAGTAAAAAAGTGGCGGTGACATTTTCGTAAATAATGACCACCACTCTTGTTTGTATAATTACTCTAGTGTATATAATTACTCTAGAGTAATTACCCTCATGGCCGGCCCTTAAGGGGTGCGGGGAGGACTCCCGGCCCGGGCCCAATTTCTCGGGGGCACATTGACCCTCCGGCAATCCAAGTTTTCTTAACAGTGATGTCCTTATTTCAATGGAATTTTGTATGTTTGAGCCCCAAAATTGTTAATCAAGTATTAATAAAAGTGAAGGATAGTTTATATAAAACAGAAAGTAAGAAATGTTGAGAGAAGCTAAGAATTAAAAAAGAAAATAAAATGGTTTGAGAAAAAAAAATTGCAAGCTCATACTGAGTTGTTTTTGCTTTTTACCGGTTGGTTTTGACTTCCTTTTTAGCCTTTAGTTTTGTTATGAAACAATTTTTTTTTTTTAATTTCCAAACTTTCACCCATTTATATTTTCATACTTTGTGGGATTCAAACTCCTAACCTCCTCAAAGAGAGTTTGTTACCGTTAGACTACAATCTAAGTGGGAAATAAAATTTGATCCATCAATTTGATATTACTTCAATCGTAACTTAAAAAAAATAGTTTACATTATTTATTTCGTTAAGGTCTAAAGCTAAAGCTAAGGGCACAATTTTTGCAGCTCGGCCTGGGTACCTGAAATTTCAGGACCGGCCCTGATTACCCTAGAGTAATTATATAATTACTCTAGTTATATAATTACGCTAGAGTAATTACGCTAGTTATATAACTAGAGTAATTATATAATTACTCTAGTTATATAAAGTTTCAAATATTTACAGAAATGCCACCGCGTGTTTTTTACTTCAGTTCGTACTGTTCGTACGATAAAGCTATATGTACGTGAACTTTACTCCACTATAAATTAGGATTGATATGAAAGAATATATTTTGAAATTTAATTATGAGTTTCATTAATCTAACTAGTTTAAAGGGGTTACAAAAAAACTAATCATTTATTTAACTTTAAGTACAATTATTATATGGAGAATTCCTATTTGTTAAATTTGTTATTTTTCTTCTTATAATACTTTTTCTTCTCATTTGAACTCTACACTATATATGGATTACATAATAATATCCATAATTGGAAGATGTGAAAAGATAGTCTTATTATGAGATATGTTCGATTACAATTAGTAGGAGATCATGTTCTATGATTCTAATAGATGAAACATAGAACTACATTATGTTGGCTAGACTTGAAGATGTGTAAATTTAATGTCTAAGATGAACTGTAGATATATATGGTTTTTTTTTTTCTTTCCTGTCTTGTTAGTCCTTGGTGTTTTTGTAATATTTGATCTTCTTGAGTTTGACCCTCGAAAAAAAGAAAAAAATTATCTCAAAGAAATGGTTCACGTTATATGTTTGGCAAGGGGATGACGCACGCCATGCCGGTGTGGGAAGTAATTATGGGCCCAGTGGGCCTTAGATATCAGTTTCAGTCCTCTTAAGACTTAAAGACACGACTAAAAAGACAGAGTGAAAGATTGGTCCCAAATGATTTTTTTAGAAAAACAATCGAAGAGCTTAAAGTAGCACGGAAGTCAAAGGATGGGGTTTCCATGAGACTCTAAAATAAGACAGCTGTACATCAAATCCAGCTACCATTTTTAGTTTTGTGTATTGCTCCTTTATTATTTTAGGACTGGGAAAGTGAATATGATTGAGACTATTGCACATACAAGGTTACTATTAGGTTTTGTGGAGCCTTGATTTGGGTTTGGGTTAGAAGACAATTAATTGGCAGATTAATTAAAGACAAGGGTCCAGCCCATTTGTTTTATTTAGCCCATAATTAGTTTTCTTGTTCCCCAAGAATTATAACCCTAATCTTGTATTATAAAATATAGGCGTCTTGTACTTGTATTCCTCATCACGAGTGAGGCAGAAAGCAATAATAAAATATCCTGGTTGTAGCCCGTGGACGTAGGTTAGCCGACCGAACCACGTAAATCTCGCGTGTTCATCTTCGTTTATTTTCTCTTGCAGTTTCTTTGTGTTTGGTGTGTTGATCGAGAGATCGAATCCTAACAACTGGTATCAGAGCTACGGCTCGTTACACACTGGTGAAACACAACGCAAGAGAAAAGTTGATCTAGGGTTTTCCGCCTGAAGAGGGGGTCGCTGAAGCCCAGCCGATCGACCAGTAGAAAGAGTTTAGTCGAGTGGTTTCGTTGTTGTGGGTTTGATTCTATTTGTCCAAGATTATTTTTCTGGTTGTTTTATCGAGATCCAAAGTCAGGAAATTACTCAGTTTGAGACAATGGCTGAGAGTGGTAAACTTCAGATTGAGAAGTTTGATGGAAAAGACTTTGGTTGGTGGAAAATGCAAATGGAGGATTTGCTGGTTCAGAAGGATTTGGACATGGTATTGGGTGACAAACCGGAGAAGTTAAGCAGGACGAGTGGGAGACCTTGGATAAAATGGCTAAGGCAGTTATTAGATTGTCGCTAACGAAGGATGTTGCGTTCAACATTCTGAAGGAAACCACAGCGCGTGGATTATGGATGCACTTTCTAATATGTATGAAAAGCCTTCGGCAGCCAATAAGGTTTTCCTGATACGTGAACTGGTGAACACGAAGATGAAAGAAGGAAGTTCAGTTACAGGCACATCAACAATTTAAACTCGATTTTGTCAAGACTTGGGTCAGTTGGCATCAAATTCGAGGATGAGGTTCAGGCTTTACTACTGTTATCATCATTGCCAGATAGTTGGTCAGGGACTGTTACAGCGATTACAAGTTCTATCAGCGAGTTCACTTTTGATGGGATTCGGGATCTTATTCTAGGCGAAGATGTCAGACGAAGAAATTCAGGTGGATCGTCAAGTGAATTACTGAATGTTGGCAGAAGAAGGAAGAATAACAGAGGTAGTGTAACACCCCAACCGATGGCGGAAACATCAGGATGTCACGTAGTGATGATTGTTCAGTAGCTCATGGTGAATAACAAATTTCATTAAATGATTTAAATAATTTACATACAATTGTTCTACAAGAATTTGTACATCAAATCGAGTAAAACTATGCACACATCTTCAAGCAATTCTTCAAGCAAGTAGAACCTAAAACATGTTAAGTTGAAAATATTTTGGGTCAACAAAATTTGGTGAGAATTACATAGGTTTTGATAATCGAATAAAATTGTTGTGCAATTCATGTGTCATGGCAATCTAGTCCATATGTAAAAACATACTAGAAGTAAATCGTGTGCATAATCAACCATTGTGACTGTTGTATTGTGGTACATCCCATACGCTCATGGTTCACTCGTTTAAATTGCAGTAACAAACACCCACGCAACCTTTGTAGGAGGCACGTATCCGGGTGGGATTGTCAGTCCAATAGATCTATCAATGTATACCGTTTGGCTGATGAATGTTTATGCTAGAATTGTGCTTACCCTAGTCATGTTCAAGACATAATGCAACATAGAAATACACATAGACACATTGATGATTGAATTGCATAAATATTGTTGTAGCATGTTTCACCCCAAAAATGGTGATAAATAGAAAAGGGGCTATGTAAAACTCACCTTAGCAAATTGTTATATCTGTTGAAAAATTGAATAATGGTGTTGCCCAAATGTATCAAGTATCACCCTATAATAAGGTAATAAATATGTCTAAGTCTACCAAGTCTACAAATGTATAAGTTCTAGGGCTTCGAATTGGGGATAAATGCTCGTTTGATTAATATTAAAATTGTTTGATAAATGAGAGAATATTAGTAAATAAATAACCAAAAATCTTTTATAAGAATTTTAATTTAAGATGGTCACAATAATGTGTTTAAAGCATAAAAATAATTTTTACAAAATTATTTTCTTTAAAATAGAATATAAAATCTATTTATAACAAATTGTCAAAATTTAACTTTAATATCTAAAAATATTAAAATTAAAGAATTATTAGTTTAAAATTTATATTTCTGTTCTAAATATTCAGAAATAATTTGTATAAAATTTTGGTGCAAAAATATTAAAAATTGAATTTATTATGATTTAATTATGATTAAAACTAACAAAAATTGATTAAAAATATTAAATAAATGATTTTTCCGAAATAAAAATCATTTCTGAAAAGCTTAATGTTATAAAAACTCAAAATAAATTTTGTGAAAATTAATAAGATCGTTTTGATATTTTTATAGATTTTTATAAATAAAATAGAATAAACTTGATTTATTTATTATATATATTAAATAAATAAATTTTTGAAAACTAAAAATTGTAGGTTAAACTTTTTCACTAGTTTAACATAATGTAATTTTTATAGAATTTTTAAAAGTGTTTTAGTATTTTAAAATGAATTTTTAAAATACAAACAATATATATTAAAACTTGATAAAACCAAACAAAAAGGAAAAAAATAGGATGCTGTTGCCATGTATCGAACTCGCGTGGCCGGGATAGAAGCCATCAAGCACAACCACTTGGTCTAGACCAGTGGTTGTGTTTGGTTTCTGTGCGATTAATATTTATAGTTATACTCGACTGCTTGTTCTTCCCCAATTCATCCTTTACGAGCCCTAGGATTTGTAATTGGGCATTCCACACAACATTAACCCGATTAACCTTAGGGTTTATGTTGTGTGGGTGCCGATAAATAAAACCCATCAAAAAAATTCAACTTACAATACCGAATTGAGTACGAACGATCGGTCAATGCACGAAGTCAAAATACGAACAGAAATCAACGAACAGAAAGTTTTCAAGTGAAATTGGAGATAGAGAAGAGATGTTCGGCGATTGTAGGAAGTCCAGAAGAGTTCAATTTATAGTATAATGGTCTGGTGTTCGATTTGGCAATTGTTGACCTCGTTTTAATGTTTAACGCGTCAAAAACACGAAATTGGTAAGAATTGATGGTTGATTAGCCGCGTGCAGACTCAATGATGGCCGATAATCACGAAACTTACCATCTATGTGTGATTAATTGATAAATTGATAGCCTTGGTGTTGACTGCGAGCGGCACTTGTGTGCAGCGAAACAGTAGCAGCAGTCAAAAAGGCCTTTTATATAATTAGAAACGTGATAAATCACGAGATGGACTGTGGCTCAACTGGTGAGGACGCGTGTGTGGTTGTGGCTTGGCTCCGGTTCGAGCCTCAGGAGAAGCAGCCCCCCTTTTTTTTCTTTTACAGCAACAGGAAGGGGTAGGAAGGAGTTGGGCCGGCCTGATGGGCCTTGGCCATGCTGTGGGCTCCAAATAAGGTAAAAGGGATGGGTTGGTATTGTAGGTTGGGTTTAGGCATGGTTGGGCTCAAGTAAGGGTGTCCATATAATACTCAATGAAGTATTATTATTATTATTATTATACATATATATGAATAATTATCATTGTATTAGGGTTCAAAATGCCGCAAAAATAGTTAGATGTAAATAGTAATAAAACTTTGTCGTTTTTATCCAAATTATACGTAACGTATAACTATTTAATGCGAAATGTTACAGGTAGTTGGAGCAAGAACAGGATGAGGAGTCAGTCTAGGGCTCGAAATGATGTGACTTGTTGGAACTGCAAAGAGGTTGGACATTTTAGGAATCAATGTCGAAACGAGAAGAAAGAAGTTAACACTGCATCAGACTGCTCTGATGATGACGCATTAATTTGTAGTGTAGAGAGTTATGTAGATTCCTGGGTCATGGATTCCGGTGCTTCATTTCACGCTACCCACAGCAATGAAGCATTGCGGAATTTGAAGAAAGGTGACTTTGGTAAGGTAAGACTGGCGAACAATGATATTCTTAATGTTACGGGCATGGGTGATATGGATATAGTAACTTCAGCCGGTTCATGGACTTTGAAGGATGTCAGGGTGATTCCAAGCTTAAAGAAACAGTTGATTTCAGTTGGGCAGTTGGATGAACAGGGACATGAGGTTAAATTCGGGAACAGGCAGTGGAAAGTTATCAAGGGAAATCTTGTCATAGCTCGAGGAAGAAAACGGGGTTCGCTTTACATGGTTAGTTTACCGTCTGAGGGAGTGACCATCCCAGTTCAAAAGAGAAACAAAGTCGGGTTCACAAAGTCTTGTGGGCAGAAGAAGGTTTGTTTTGCAGATGATAAACCCAGAGCCACAGGTAAGATTCAGGTTGAGCGTGCTAGGAAAGGTTCAGAACTACCAGTCAGGGGTTTTCGTGGCAGTGGGAGCATGAGTTGTGCTTCAGTCAGAGTTACTAGACGACAATGGGTTAAGAGAACCAATATTCCAGCTGTCGAAGTCTCTCCAGGTGATTATCTGCTTTATTCGGAGAGTGTTTATTCTCAGGGTGTTTCAGGATCCGGCAGTTCATGTCAGTGGGAGCCGGTAGAGACAGAGAATGGGTCAGCGGCAGACATAGCCATGACTGATGTGTTGGAGCTCGGGGGAGCTTCAACGGACCTTCAGGTTAACTGATGAGAAGGCCGCTGCAACCAGGAAAATAAGGAAGATTACAAGAGGTACAAGTGTTCACAGCGGACGACAGTTTGAAGATTATCAAGCCTCCAAGTGGGAGATTATTGGGTTTTGTGGAGCCTTGATTTGGGTTTGGGTTAGAAGACAATTAATTGGCAGATTAATTAAAGACAAGGGTCCAGCCCATTTGTTTTATTTAGCCCATAATTAGTTTTCTTGTTCCCCAAGAATTATAACCCTAATCTTGTATTATAAATATAGGCGTCTTGTACTTGTATTCCTCATCACGAGTGAGGCAGAAAGCAATAATAAAATATCCTAGTTGCAGCCCGTGGACGTAGGTCAGCCGACCGAACCACGTAAATCTCGCGTGTTCATCTTCGTTTATTTTCTCTTGCAGTTTCTTTGTGTTTGGTGTGTTGATCGAGAGATCAAATCCTAACAGTTACATGTAAAACTCTCCAAAACTAAGTAATTTTGTTTAAATTAACATCAAAACAACATAGTTTTTATTAATCACCTATATACTAATTTCTAAAGAGTTAATTACGTGGTTAGTCTCTGTGGTTATTTAAAGTTTCAAGTTTAGGTACTAATAATTTCAAGTAGCGGGTTAGGGTACTAAGGTTTGTTTTTGTAATAATGTTGGGTACTAAGACTAACGATCGTTAATTTTTCTGTTAACTTTAGATAAAGTGACAAAATTGACTTTTTACAAAGTAAAGGGGTCATTTATGTAAAACTCTTAGTACCTAAACTTGAAACTTTAAAGAAACCAGAGGGACTAACCACGTAAGTAACTCATAAAAGTAATATTTTTACACTTTATTTGTATTTAAATTTAAAATGTTAAAATTATTTTTCACTAATACAAAATTTAAAATTATTTTTCACTAATACAAAAAAAAGTAAAAATAATTATGATTTAAATTAAATAAATATATTAAAAATAATAAATATTTATTTTTTTGGAAAAATAAATTTTTAAAAAGAACTTTAGGGTCTTATGAAACTAGGATAATTTTTATAAAAGTTTTCGACCAAGTTTACTATTTTTAATAATTAAAATAGATTTATAATAGTTATTAAATAAAAGGATTAATAACATAAAAAAAGGTTATGTCCCATAGGGGAGTCCTTAGGACCTGTTCTGTATATGTGTTACGCCTGTTTATTATTTTTAATGGATATGTTATTCTTTATACAAAACCTAATTACAGCAAAGCTTGGTCGCGTTTTGGAAGATGCAAGCGATCTCAAACTAATATGCATCAAATATCTTAACCTATTCGAGTGGTACTTCTATATGATGAAAGGCATGGTCAAAAGGAGGTTGATACATGCCGTGCATAGGAAGAAATGCGCAAGAAGGAAGAAACAAACTAACATGGAAGCAAAGTGAGATTTCTCCGAGGGATGTGGACGAAGTGGAGGACCAATTAATCGAAGACACAAATTGATACGTGTATTGACCAAGTCTACAACTATCTTCATGACCTCATTCCATGCAGCCATTATTTCCCTTTATTGTGTTGTTCACGTTCATTTTTTTTTTTTTTTGAAAATAATAATTTAGAAATTCTGTTTTAAATGAAAATAATATAGAATTTTTTTTAATTATTATTCACTAATACAAAATGTTAGCCCCCTGTTTTTATATAAAAAATATATTTTTTTTTGTATTAGTGAAAAATAATTTTAAATTTTGTATTAGTGAAAATTAATTTTAAATTTTTAAATTTTAATACAAATAAAATGTAAAAAATATTAATTTTATGAGTTAATTACGTGGTTAGTCCCTGTGGTTTCTTTAAAGTTTCAAGTTTAGGTACTAAGAGTTTTACATAAATGACCCCTCTACTTTGTAAAAAGTCAATTTTGTCACTTTACCTAAAGTTAACATAAAAATTAACGATCGTTAGTCTTAGTACCCAACATTGTTACAAAAACAAACCTTAGTACCCTAACTCGTTACTTAAAACTATTAGTACCTAAACTTAAAACATTAAAGAAACCACAGGGACTAACCACGTAATTAACTCAATTTCTAAATGCACTCCATTGCTATAAATACATCAAATAAAAGAATAATATTACAAAAAGTTACCATGATAAAGAAGACGTTATAATTTATATCACAACATGTTAATATATATTGATAAAAAATGAGTCTACCTAGTAATTGATGTTTGATGTTATACATGGCAATAAAAAATATTTCATAATCTACTAACTTTACACTAAAAATATTTCATTACTTCATTTCACTCTCATATGAAATAATATTATTAAATCATAATTTCACGTTTATCTCTTCTTTATTTAATATAATATTTATTTCTTAACTAGTTCTTTAATATTTTTCACTTATTAATAACCAATTAAATAATATTTCATTGGTCAAACCTCATGTAATATATCAATTTTTTAACTTAATAAATAATAAAAAACAATAATTATAACTCATGTGATACATAAGTTTTAGTAAATAGTACATCATTGTTCATTTTTTCAATTATGCATCTTGACGTTTATTTATGTTATCTGACAACATTATATTTAGTGGTGTTAAATTTTAATAATTCAAACTCTCACCCATTGGCCAGCAATAATATGTAATTCAAAAATTCCAAACAATGATCCCAACTATAAATTTATTGGCCGACAATGAACCTTTTTTATCTGAGAACTAACTCAGTTAGTGGATGATGATGTGGACGCTGACGTGGCATGCTCATGCTGAGGTGGAGGATGACGTGACATGCCAACACATGCATGGATGATGACGTGGATGCTGACATGACATGCCACATCATCCTCCACATCAGCATGAGCATGTCACGTCATCATCCACTAACCGAGTTAGTTCTCAGTTAAAAAAGGTTCATTGTCGGCCAATACGTTGAAAGTTGGGATTGTTGTTGGGAATTTTTGAAGTACAAATTATTATCGGCTAATGGGTGAAAGTTTGGATTTTTAAAATTCAATACCCCTTATATTTATTCAACCTGGGTAAGATATGTGTTTATTCAACCCGTGCATTACATGGGTTTTTAGAGATGTAATTTTGTATTATTTAATATATAAAATTACATTTATTCAATCCATATAATACATAGGGTTTTATTGTAAATATTAATAAAAATGTTTTGTATATTTGTATTGTTTATTTCGTTCTTTTAAACACGGTTATCTTTATTCTTGTTGCTTGAGTATGTTAATTAGTTTTATAGTTCCTAATTCAGTATGACACTAAATGTATAACTTCAAAAATTACTACACAAACCTTCATGTTGCTTCAAAATGATCATCCGTTTTTCTGACCTTAAAGTCGCAAATATTGCCTTAGAAATGCACATAACCATACAACCCCATGTTGCTTCAGTTTGGGTTTTAAATATTCTCCTTTAAATGTACTCATTTCAATGTTAAGCACACGTAACCAATAACCAAAAGCTAATATGTCCAGCTTTGTCACCGAATGCACTAAGATGTTGCCTTTCATTATTGTTATAGTTCATTGTTTAATTTCGCAAAAGGTTTTATTAACTGATTCTCTTAAAGTCAATCACAATCGGTCGATTTTTGAACCCATTTGCAAATGTTATATAATAGCTTTTAGATTAAAAAAAAATGTTTTTATTTTGTCAAGCCCGTAAAACTCAAGACAGATAACCTACTAAAGTATAAACCTTTTAAGCCCAATGATATTTCCATTAATTATATGTTACCCTAACAATAAAAGGTCCCCCACAAATCGAATTTTTAGAGGGTTTAAATCTTATACACACACGACCAGAACTGCCTGCAGCCGGACACCAGTCGTGTATCGCCTGACACCACCACTTTTTGGTATTTTTCGAAACTTTTTCTCATAATTTAAGTATTTTCTGAACTTTTTCTCAAATGGTCAAAGTATACTATATTATTTAAAGAAAACTTGTTTGAGTTATTTCATTGCTTTATTTTGAATCCCTAGCCCCTGAGGCAGTTCGCTTCTTGGAGCGGGTGCAGAAGGTGATCCATAGTGACTCGCAAAGCCCGAGGAACCAGTGGCGAAGCTTGAGAATTTAGACCGGGGGGTCGGAAGTCAACGGTCACGAGACGGGGCCTAATTTTTTTTTTTGTAGCTATGGTTCGAGTGATATGTTCGAGTCGATGATTCGATTCGGGTCAAGTCGAGTCAAACATTAAATACAGTAAATATCAAAGTTCAAAGCATTGTTTAACAAACAATTGAACAAAAACACTAAAACATTAAAAAGGAGACAAAGGGTTGGTACCTGGATGAAGAATTACAGTTCAGCCCGTTGATTTTTTAAGATTTTTGAATTCTTCAATTATGGATAGGGGTGCAAACGAGCCGAGCTAAGCCCGAGCACGACCAGGCTCAAGCTCAGAAAACTTATGAGAACTCGAGCTCGGCTCGTTTACTATCTATTAGTTAATATTTTAAATAAAAGTTATATAAATAATAGGTTCGGAGCTCGATAAATGAAGTTCGGCCTGGGCTCGTTTAGTAAACAAGCTTAAATGAGTGGGTTAATATTATTAAATATTAATAAACCTAATATTACACTAAGGCTCGACGAGCCTGGTGAGCTTCACATGCTAGGCTGAGCTCGGCATCGATTAGTAAATGAGCTTTGTTTTAAGCTCAAGCTCGGGCTCGATAAGGCTCGGCTCGTTTCGAGCTTTTTACCAAGCCGAGCTCGAGTAGCTAAGAGATAACAACTCCATCGTTTGCTCATTGAATCTACTATCCCGCTCATGCAGTTGTTCGGCTTAGGACTTTAGAATTTGGGTTTTACATTTACTTTGTTTTGGGTTAAAGTTTTGGTTTATATAACTATTTTTCTTTTAAAACGGGGGGTCGAAACTATATATACCAAAAAAACTTCATACGAAAACTATATACTCGAAACTTTTGAGCGAAAATTCGTGGGGGTCGGCCGCCCCTCCCCGCCCCTTAAATGCTCCGCCCCTGCGAGGAACCAAGGGTTTGTATTTAGTAGAATAGGCTTTGCAATTCAAAAAGGGATAGCGGCGCAACTTGTTGCTCGCTTACCCATTATCCAGATGTAACTTGATTATTCCACTGCTTTAATAATTAAAAGTTTTCTGTTAAAAAAAAAAATTGGTGTTTGATCTTTTAATCTTAGATAAAACTTTTTGCTGGTTGTTTTCAATTTTTCATATATTACATTACGTAAAGCTTTTATTATGTGAATTAGACGATAAAAAAACACAGACCAAACCAATCAATTTGTAAGCTATAAAGCTTTGATTGACTCTAAAACTTTTTGATTGAATTAATAATGCAAGAAACAAAGGAACTTATATAGATAACACTTCCTAATCCTACTAGATTTTAAAAACGTTTACTGATAACTAAGGGGTTGTTTGTTTCAACTCTTAATGGGACAAATGTATGAATCGATTAGACAGAGTTCATTCAGACTGTTTGTTTCGCGAGCAGATGACTGAATTGGTCAGGCATTTGTCTCTGAATGGGTAAGCATTATACTGAGTCTGAATGGTTTAGACCTTATATTGGTTCAGCACTTAATGGTTCAGACCTCTTACTGGTTAAACACTTACCCATCCAGAAGTTGTCAAACAACCCCTAAATAAACAATAGGAAACTTAAGTGTTGTTTTGGTTTTTTTTTTTTTTTTTTTTTTTACTAAAAAAGGTCTGCACAAACTCTTTTGTCTACGCCGCACAGACCATGCACAAACACTGTCATCTGCAGACTGTTTATTATTTTTTTTTCAAAGACGTTTTATTAAAAATCGTCTGTGCGAGCTCTTTTTGGTGCAGACTTGGCCAACCACTTTTGAGATCTTCTAAAGTCTGTAAAGGATTAAACACCACCACCCACTGTCCACCACCAGCACCATCCACATCCACCTCCACCACTGTTCCGATTCTGTTATGGTTTACGATTACCTCTGCTCTTGCCTTTTTCCACGTATAACGCCTTCTCATCTTCATGTTTGATTGAAGTTCCAGCAAGTTGCTTTGCCAGCGCTTCTTGTCCACCCAAAAGGTTCTCAAACTCCGCAATAGACAATTGATTTTGCATCTGTGCATCTCCTCTCCAATCCTTGCTTGTGGGTTGAGTCCTCCGATTTCACGGCACAAGGTTTTCACCATGTGGAGGTATTGACATATTGTCTTATCTTTCTGGCTAATTCCAAGCAGCTCGTTCTCAAGAATTTGGAGTTATGTATCATTGCGTCATGAAAACAATGAAGTCAATGTTGGAATTTTTTAAAATATGTGAATGGAATTTAATTGAATAATATTATTAATGAGTTTACTAATATTATTAATGAGACTCTTCATGGTAAGAAACTCTTGAGTAGAGTTTTTCATGACACTTAATTGGCTTTTATTAGAGTTTTATGTCTCTTATTAAATCTCTAATTAAGTAAAACTCTTGACTATCATGGCTCTTGTATATAAGTAGGTTGTGTGCCTCACATTTGAAAAAAAAAACAAGAGAGATACAAGAGAAAAAGATTATACATGAATACATGAAGAGTTCTTAGAGAAGAAGAAAAGACCCATATGTTGGGTACTATAGAGATAAGTACTCTCTACTCGATTCCATTAGTTTTTCCTTTTATTTGTTCCAAATGTCATACACTATAATTCTACTCAGTGCAACCACGGGTGCGTGGCTTTCTCCGGCAGTACAGACTGCTTCGGCTGTTGTACCCTGGGAGACAGACGCGTTGTCTTTGGTAGAGACGCGAAATCTGTTTTAAGGGAAGCGTGTTGAACACGTGCCTCAGCCTCAACTGTCAACATTAAGTTTGTTCATTCTTGAAGCCATGGAGGACTATAAGAAGACCTTGTTGAAGACTTGACTTTTTGAAGATCTTGGTTGAATCATTTTAGATGGCCTTAATGAGATTGCTAGAAGACGTGATTCATGATCTTGTTGAAAACTAGGTTTGAATCAATTTACTTACATTTGTTGTAATTATTTTTAATTTTTTATACACGGTTTGTGTACTACAATTTCCCAAATGTATATAGAGTGTGTCTCTATTACTTTTATTAATAATTTTAATAAAATCGTGACCCATGTCCTACAATCTTAAAACAGATTTCGTGAGATTGTTGCTACAATCTTAAAACCTTATTCATAAGGATTTTGGGTTCACGAAATGGTTAAAAAAAGTGTTTTTAGAGATTTTGTATAATCTTGTAAATATTTTCTTTGGGAAATATGTATGTAGTACAACTTGTTGGGTTTGGATTTATAAAAATTTTGGTATAATATTAAATCCTACACCATGATACAAAACAATTGGTTTATTGATTCAACCATTTGGTTTTAAAACGATCTTAATCATGATTTTTTCTAACATGTGTGTTAGACTTGGTTTATTGGTGTAAACCATACGTTTTTTTTGTAAACGTTAAATTCCACAACGTTCGCGTAGGACTTAGTTTATTTTATAAACAATACGTTTTTTGTAAACGTTTCATTTTCTAACATGTGTGTTAGAAATGATTATATTAGATAAAATATATTGATTTGAGAAGTTTGTCTAAGCGTCTCGTTTCTTATAATGGGTGTTGGAAATAGTTTATTTTGATAAACTAAAAAGGCTTATAATGATTTTTGTAATCATTTATTTCTAACAAGCGTGTTAGAGCCGGTTTATTTTATGCAAACCGATAAGTGTTATAACGATTTTTGTAATCGATAATGTCTAACAAGTGTGTTGGAAACTGTTTTTTTATATATAAATCAATAAGCATGACAATGATTTTTGTAATCATTTACTTCTAACAATGGTGTTAGAATTTGTTTATTGTATATAAATTGTCAAGTTCATAACGATTGTGTAATCGTTTAATTCTAACGATCATGTTAGAACTGATTTATTGATAAGTTTTATAACGATTTTTGTAATCGTTTATTGCTATCTAGTATGTTTAAAATGGTTTATAGAACCTTCAACTTCAAGAATGATTTTTGTAATCATTTGTCTTCTAACATGTGTGTTAGAAACGGTTTTTGAAAACCATCGGTTTTTAAAATGGGATAGTAATAGTTTATTTTCAAACAGGTGTGTTAGAAATGGTTTAACTTTTGAACCACACACGTGTTTAAGATATTTCGTATTGAAGTTTTACTACTTCTAAATGTGCGAGTTAGAACTCGTTTTAGTTTTCTAACATGTGTGTTAGAAAAGTTTTATCACTGATACGAGTTTAGATACGATTTATTTTATAAAACGAAATGACTCTAACGTACGCGTTATGATCATTTAAGTTCTAACATGTTTGTTAGAAAGGTTTTATTTTGTAAACCACAAGAAAAAAAAAATGTTTTATGTAAACATTTTATTTTTCTAATATGTTCATTAGAAATGGATTTTTTTATGAATTATATCATTGGAAATGGTTTTATGTAAACATCCAATTTTATAACGTGCGCGTTATAACATGATTTTTTTTTTCATGTGTGTTTGAAACCGTTATAGTACATGTGTATTAAACTGAAACCATATAAAAAGTTTGCTATTTTGGTTTTGATTTACGGTTTCATAAACCCATATTGATATTGCAAAACTAAAGGAATGTTTTAGAATGATTTTAAAACAAGTTTTGCATAGTTTTGATAATTCAAACGGTTCGTTACTTTTGCTAGATGTAGCATATGTTGAACCAAAGTAGTGTTCTCGTTGACGCTATATGGTGGAAAACAACTTGGTGTTGTTGTGAACAAGATCAATTGTTCAAGATTTACTACTTAATTGTAGTCTTTTTAACGACTTGGTGTTGTTTTGAACAGATTTGTGACTGTCCAAATTTAGAATTTCACAATTCTCAAGACATGTTGCAAGACGATATTGTTGTGATGACTTTGATCGGATGATAAAAGTGTTGAAGATGATAACACTATAAGATTTGATGTGTAGATATGTCTACTTATCCGTTTAAACTTTTAAAAGTGTTTTGCACTTTATGATTTAGTTTCGAATGTATATTATTTATTGTTTTGTGTTCAATATCTTCGGATAACACATGCAATTTTTATTTACAAAGAAATAAATCAGTAAGGTTCGTGACGTATGAAATGTTATTTTTTTTTAATAAATAAGTATAACGTCAAATATACAATGTTAAAGAACATTGTTCTAAACGGATAGTATATGGAAAGAATTGGACATAAACAACTTAATAGTTATTGCATTGACTAAAAGTTTGAGACGACACATCAAATGTCTAACCACATTATGAGAGAATCATGAAAGAAAGTGGTAGTGTATTGAGATGAAATTCACAAGTATGTTACATATGGATATATTTCATTAAAGATTGTCGTGAAAATTCACAAGGGTGAATATTAACATACGGAAGAAATATATGTTAATACCAATCTTTAATGAATCAGGCAAGATTTGTTCCAAAAGATTTACGATTGGAAATGGAGGACATGTTGATATGTCTATCACTTTCAAGTTGTTGGAAGTATGTAGAGGTTTTGACTTTAAAATTTGGGAGAGTGTCCTAAATATACATAGATTTAAAGGAACGACAAGGCATGTCACTTAAGATGCAATTTTGAAGTCGTTTTGTTGAGTGTAAATCTAAGTGATATCATATCAACATAAAAGTAATTGTACACTTATACTATTCATACATTTTGTTGGTGATGAATGTGTTCACCAAAATTACTCGAGATAAGACTTGTAGTCAAGTACTTTTAAGTTAATGGTGAAGTCTTTGAGATGAAAGGCAAAAATGTTATATTCTTAGACTGGATAATGGAAAATGCATGTTTATGTAACATACATATGAGACTATATGAAAAAAAAAATCTCATGGTCATGTATAAAATAAGAATGAATGTTGGGAAGAGATAATGTGTATATCTCTTAAGGCTGTGAAGAATCAGAATGATGCATCTTCTGTTCACATGCTAGAGTATTGTAGTCTAAAGCATGCTAGACTAGTACATGTTAATTTAGATGCTCTGTGGATATTAAATTAACTTTAAACATTCAAATTATAAGATGGCATGAGAATGAATTTGGTGTCTAACAAATACTAAAAATATATAACTTCCTTCAGTCTAATGGATTGTGAGGAGAACACATACACGCAAAAGTGTTGGCATCTCATGCAAAGGCATATGTTGCCTTGTTTAGCTTTAAAACCTCTTGTGCACAAGTGGAATATGAGGTGAACACTATACTCGGGTGACTTCAATAGTACAAAGATGTAGATATTTGTGATCTAATCAAGGTGTCTAGTAGTCATCGTGAGTAGTATTACTTAAACTTGATCAAAGTGCAAGTAATGTGGGGGAGAGATCCATTTAAGGAACAACCATATGTTTGTATAAATGGTGTTTGAGGAGTCTTTCAATCCATATAAAAAGATGACATTTCTTTACCTTTTATCTTGTGTTGGATTGTTTCAATCTAATAACGCTTAAATGTGGGGGGTAACTTGCATTTGATAATATGAAGTTAAAAGTTGGCAATAAAGGTTATGGTTGTAACGAGCCATCTGGTTGTTTAGACTCAGATGTCACCTAGAATACACAATGGTGATAAGGAGTTAATCTGGTTGATTAGACTCATATGCCAACTTGATAAGGAGTCAATCTAATTGATTAGACTCAGATGCCAACCGGTTTGATATTAATGGCTGATGATTGAGCATACCGGCCATATGCATAATAAATATGTGTTCATATTGAAATAAGATTTGTTTTAGTCTAAATAGAAGACGTTATAACTAGATCAAAGTTTAGATCATGAGTTATAGTCTTACGAGTTGACAATAAGTCATGAACAACTTGCAAGTCAATATCACGTTAGTACAACTGATCTCAATTGCAAAATTATCAGTAGTGACTTGACGAAGTCAAAGATAGTGTTATGGATCCAACAACCTGAGGGTTGATGAGAGATCAAGTTGTGGAATGAGACTAAAGCCCATAGAAAAAGGCTTGTGAAGGAAACCTACCTTAGTTAATTGGAGATCCCAAGATCTAAGTTCAATAGGACAACTAATTCATACGCCTAAGGGTGGTCACTGTGGGGGCATGGCTAATATGTGTAAGCTAGTATATATGGTTATATATATCCCCCTAAACTATAAAAGGGTGTTTAAATACGTCCTTGCCCATTCCTATGACATTCAGTGACAAATTGTGAGGATAAGCATAGTAGATGGTAAATGATGTGGGTAAATCATGGTAACCATAATGCTTTTAATGATTTGAGAAAAATCACCTATGTTAGAGAGAAGTGGGGTCGCTTCAAATGGAATTGGGGGCACAATTCCTAGAGCTCTCGCAGAACCAGGATAGTGTTCCAGGACCATTATTGGACACGAAAATGAGGGGATGGCCCGACTAAGGAGAGTATTGTGTGAAGTGTATTGTCGTCTACACAAATGGGGGTTTGTTCAAGGACATCGCGTCCACAAACCGCTAGGAGACTAAGTATGCTTCACAAAGGAAGGTTCAAAGCTAATACCTACCTATCCTGCAATACTCAACTGTCGAGGTTGCATTGGAAATTTTATGTGTTTTGATCAATCTCCATTCATGTGGGGGATTGTTGGAATTTTTTAAAATATGTGAATGAAATTTAATTGAATAATATTATTAATGAGTTTACTAATATTATTAATGAGACTCTTCATGGTAAGAAACTCTTGAGTAGAGTTTTTCATGACACTTAATTGGCTTTTATTCGAGTTTTATTCTCTTATTAAATCCCTAATTAAGTAAAACTCTTGACTATCATGGCTCTTGTATATAAGTAGGTTGTGTGCCTCACATTTGAAAAAAAAAACAAGAGAGATACAAGAGAAAAAGATTATACATGAATACATGAAGAGTTCTTAGAGAAGAAGAAAAGACCCATATGTTGGGTACTATAGAGATAAGTACTCTCTACTCGATTCCATTAGTTTTTCCTTTTATTTGTTCCAAATGTCATACACTATAATTCTACTCAGTGCAACCACGGGTGCGTGGCTTTCTCCGGCAGTACAGACTGCTTCGGCTGTTGTACCCTGGGAGACAGACGCGTTGTCTTTGGTAGAGACGCGAAATCTGTTTTAACGGAAGCGTGTTGAACACGTGCCTCAGCCTCAACTGTCAACATTAAGTTTGTTCATTCTTGAAGCCATGGAGGACTATAAGAAGACCTTGTTGAAGACTTGACTTTTTGAAGATCTTGGTTGAATCATTTTAGATGGCCTTAATGAGATTGCTAGAAGACGTGATTCATGATCTTGTTGAAGACTAGGTTTGAATCAATTTACTTACATTTGTTGTAATTATTTTTAATTTTTTATACACGGTTTGTGTACTACAATTTCCCAAATGTATATAGAGTGTGTCTCTATTACTTTTATTAATAATTTTAATAAAATCGTGACCCATGTCCTACAATCTTAAAACAGATTTCGTGAGATTGTTGCTACAATCTTAAAACCTTATTCATAAGGATTTTGGGTTCACGGAATGGTTAAAAAAAGTGTTTTTAGAGATTTTGTATAATCTTGTAAATATTTTCTTTGGGAAATATGTATGTAGTACAACTTGTTGGGTTTGGATTTATAAAAATTTTGGTATAATATTAAATCCTACACCGTGATACAAAACAATTGGTTTATTGATTCAACCATTTGGTTTTAAAACGATCTTAATCATGATTTTTTCTAACATGTGTGTTAGACTTGGTTTATTGGTGTAAACCATACGTTTTTTTTTTTGTAAACGTTAAATTCCACAACGTTCGCGTAGGACTTGGTTTATTTTATAAACAATACGTTTTTTGTAAACGTTTCATTTTCTAACATGTGTGTTAGAAATGATTATATTAGATAAAATATATTGATTTGAGAAGTTTGTCTAAGCGTCTCGTTTCTTATAATGGGTGTTGGAAATAGTTTATTTTGATAAACTAAAAAGGCTTATAATGATTTTTGTAATCATTTATTTCTAACAAGCGTGTTAGAGCCGGTTTATTTTATGCAAACCGATAAGTGTTATAACGATTTTTGTAATCGATAATGTCTAACAAGTGTGTTGGAAACTGTTTTTTTATATATAAATCAATAAGCATGACAATGATTTTTGTAATCATTTACTTCTAACGATGGTGTTAGAATTTGTTTATTGTATATAAATTGTCAAGTTCATAACGATTGTGTAATCGTTTAATTCTAACGATCATGTTAGAACTGATTTATTGATAAGTTTTATAACGATTTTTGTAATCGTTTATTGCTATCTAGTATGTTTAAAATGGTTTATAGAACCTTCAACTTCAAGAATGATTTTTGTAATCATTTGTCTTCTAACATGTGTGTTAGAAACGGTTTTTGAAAACCATCGGTTTTTAAAATGGGATAGTAATAGTTTATTTTCAAACAGGTGTGTTAGAAATGGTTTAACTTTTGAACCACACACGTGTTTAAGATATTTCGTATTGAAGTTTTACTACTTCTAAATGTGCGAGTTAGAACTCGTTTTAGTTTTCTAACATGTGTGTTAGAAAAGTTTTATCACTGATACGAGTTTAGATACGATTTATTTTATAAAACGAAATGACTCTAACGTACGCGTTATGATCATTTAAGTTCTAACATGTTTGTTAGAAACGTTTTATTTTGTAAACCACAAGAAAAAAAAATGTTTTATGTAAACATTTTATTTTTCTAATATGTTCATTAGAAATGGATTCTTTTATGAATTATATCATTGGAAATGGTTTTATGTAAACATCCAATTTTATAACGTGCGCGTTATAACATGATTTTTTTTTTCATGTGTGTTTGAAACCGTTATAGTACATGTGTATTAAACTGAAACCATATAAAAAGTTTGCTATTTTGGTTTTGATTTACGGTTTCATAAACCCATATTGATATTGCAAAACTAAAGGAATGTTTTAGAATGATTTTAAAACAAGTTTTGCATAGTTTTGATAATTCAAACGGTTCGTTACTTTTGCTAGATGTAGCATATGTTGAACCAAAGTAGTGTTCTCGTTGACGCTATATGGTGGAAAACAACTTGGTGTTGTTGTGAACAAGATCAATTGTTCAAGATTTACTACTTAATTGTAGTCTTTTTAACGACTTGGTGTTGTTTTGAACAGATTTGTGACTGTCCAAATTTAGAATTTCACAATTCTCAAGACATGTTGCAAGACGATATTGTTGTGATGACTTTGATCGGATGATAAAAGTGTTGAAGATGATAACACTATAAGATTTGATGTGTAGATATGTCTACTTATCCGTTTAAACTTTTAAAAGTGTTTTGCACTTTATGATTTAGTTTCGAATGTATATTATTTATTGTTTTGTGTTCAATATCTTCGGATAACACATGCAATTTTTATTTACAAAGAAATAAATCAGTAAGGTTCGTGACGTATGAAATGTTATTTTTTTTAATAAATAACTATAACGTCAAATATACAATGTTAAAGAACATTGTTCTAAACGGATAGTATATGGAAAGAATTGGACATAAACAACTTAATAGTTATTGCATTGACTAAAAGTTTGAGACGACACATCAAATGTCTAACCACATTATGAGAGAATCATGAAAGAAAGTGGTAGTGTATTGAGATGAAATTCACAAGTATGTTACATATGGATATATTTCATTAAAGATTGTCGTGAAAATTCACAAGGGTGAATATTAACATACGGAAGAAATATATGTTAATACCAATCTTTAATGAATCAGGCAAGATTTGTTCCAAAAGATTTACGATTGGAAATGGAGGACATGTTGATATGTCTATCACTTTCAAGTTGTTGGAAGTATGTAGAGGTTTTGACTTTAAAATTTGGGAGAGTGTCCTAAATATACATAGATTTAAAGGAACGACAAGGCATGTCACTTAAGATGCAATTTTGAAGTCGTTTTGTTGAGTGTAAATCTAAGTGATATCATATCAACATAAAAGTAATTGTACACTTATACTATTCATACATTTTGTTGGTGATGAATGTGTTCACCAAAATTACTCGAGATAAGACTTGTAGTCAAGTACTTTTAAGTTAATGGTGAAGTCTTTGAGATGAAAGGCAAAAATGTTATATTCTTAGACTGGATAATGGAAAATGCATGTTTATGTAACATACATATGAGACTATATGAAAAAAAAAATCTCATGGTCATGTATAAAATAAGAATGAATGTTGGGAAGAGATAATGTGTATATCTCTTAAGGCTGTGAAGAATCAGAATGATGCATCTTCTGTTCACATGCTAGAGTATTGTAGTCTAAAGCATGCTAGACTAGTACATGTTAATTTAGATGCTCTGTGGATATTAAATTAACTTTAAACATTCAAATTATAAGATGGCATGAGAATGAATTTGGTGTCTAACAAATACTAAAAATATATAACTTCCTTCAGTCTAATGGATAGTGAGGAGAACACATACACGCAAAAGTGTTGGCATCTCATGCAAAGGCATATGTTGCCTTGTTTAGCTTTAAAACCTCTTGTGCACAAGTGGAATATGAGGTGAACACTATACTCGGGTGACTTCAATAGTACAAAGATGTAGATATTTGTGATCTAATCAAGGTGTCTAGTAGTCATCGTGAGTAGTATTACTTAAACTTGATCAAAGTGCAAGTAATGTGGGGGAGAGATCCATTTAAGGAACAACCATATGTTTGTATAAATGGTGTTTGAGGAGTCTCTCAATCCATATAAAAAGATGACATTTCTTTACCTTTTATCTTGTGTTGGATTGTTTCAATCTAATAACGCTTAAATGTGGGGGGTAACTTGCATTTGATAATATGAAGTTAAAAGTTGGCAATAAAGGTTATGGTTGTAACGAGCCATCTGGTTGTTTAGACTCAGATGTCACCTAGAATACACAATGGTGATAAGGAGTTAATCTGGTTGATTAGACTCATATGCCAACTTGATAAGGAGTCAATCTAATTGATTAGACTCAGATGCCAACCGGTTTGATATTAATGGCTGATGATTGAGCATACCGGCCATATGCATAATAAATATGTGTTCATATTGAAATAAGATTTGTTTTAGTCTAAATAGAAGACGTTATAACTAGATCAAAGTTTAGATCATGAGTTATAGTCTTACGAGTTGACAATAAGTCATGAACAACTTGCAAGTCAATATCACGTTAGTACAACTGATCTCAATTGCAAAATTATCAGTAGTGACTTGACGAAGTCAAAGATAGTGTTATGGATCCAACAACCTGAGGGTTGATGAGAGATCAAGTTGTGGAATGAGACTAAAGCCCATAGAAAAAGGCTTGTGAAGGAAACCTACCTTAGTTAATTGGAGATCCCAAGATCTAAGTTCAATAGGACAACTAATTCATACGCCTAAGGGTGGTCACTGTGGGGGCATGGCTAATATGTGTAAGCTAGTATATATGGTTATATATATCCCCCTAAACTATAAAAGGGTGTTTAAATACGTCCTTGCCCATTCCTATGACATTCAGTGACAAATTGTGAGGATAAGCATAGTAGATGGTAAATGATGTGGGTAAATCATGGTAACCATAATGCTTTTAATGATTTGAGAAAAATCACCTATGTTAGAGAGAAGTGGGGTCGCTTCAAATGGAATTGGGGGCACAATTCCTAGAGCTCTCGCAGAACCAGGATAGTGTTCCAGGACCATTATTGGACACGAAAATGAGGGGATGGCCCGACTAAGGAGAGTATTGTGTGAAGTGTATTGTCGTCTACACAAATGGGGGTTTGTTCAAGGACATCGCGTCCACAAACCGCTAGGAGACTAAGTATGCTTCACAAAGGAAGGTTCAAAGCTAATACCTACCTATCCTGCAATACTCAACTGTCGAGGTTGCATTGGAAATTTTATGTGTTTTGATCAATCTCCATTCATGTGGGGGATTGTTGGAATTTTTTAAAATATGTGAATGAAATTTAATTGAATAATATTATTAATGAGTTTACTAATATTATTAATGAGACTCTTCATGGTAAGAAACTCTTGAGTAGAGTTTTTCATGACACTTAATTGGCTTTTATTAGAGTTTTATATCTCTTATTAAATCCCTAATTAAGTAAAACTCTTGACTATCATGGCTCTTGTATATAAGTAGGTTGTGTGCCTCACATTTGAAAAAAAAAACAAGAGAGATACAAGAGAAAAAGATTATACATGAATACATGAAGAGTTCTTAGAGAAGAAGAAAAGACCCATATGTTGGGTACTATAGAGATAAGTACTCTCTACTCGATTCCATTAGTTTTTCCTTTTATTTGTTCCAAATGTCATACACTATAATTCTACTCAGTGCAACCACGGGTGCGTGGCTTTCTCCGGCAGTACAGACTGCTTCGGCTGTTGTACCCTGGGAGACAGACGCGTTGTCTTCGTAGAGACGCGAAATCTGTTTTAAGGGAAGCGTGTTGAACACGTGCCTCAGCCTCAACTGTCAACATTAAGTTTGTTCATTCTTGAAGCCATGGAGGACTATAAGAAGACCTTGTTGAAGACTTGACTTTTTGAAGATCTTGGTTGAATCATTTTAGATGGCCTTAATGAGATTGCTAGAAGACGTGATTCATGATCTTGTTGAAGACTAGGTTTGAATCAATTTACTTACATTTGTTGTAATTATTTTTAATTTTTTATACACGGTTTGTGTACTACAATTTCCCAAATGTATATAGAGTGTGTCTCTATTACTTTTATTAATAATTTTAATAAAATCGTGACCCATGTCCTACAGTTAAGGCGTCCCACATCTCTTTCGGGGTTGCAAGATCAAGTATATGATCTGGCAACTCTTCTTCGATGAGAGTCCTCAGCAAAAACGACGCCTCCCCTGCCTTCACCTTCCACTTTCCTACCGCTCCATTCACATCGTTTCTTGGCAGTTGTGTGTCGGTTTTGTTAACCACCTCCCATAGATCCTGACCTTGCAAAAAAGACGTTATGCAGGTAGACCATGTATTGTAAGTTGAGTGATAAAGCTTCTTAATTATGGCAATATACTGCAAATCGGCCATGACATTATGCGGTTATGGGATTCTTTGATCTGGTTCTCCCACTCAAAAACCCAAAATATTTTCGGTGACCTGACTCAACCCTACAAATACAAAACAAGTTTGACGAGCCAACCTGACAATAAATCCCTCTTAATAGACATCCGAACTCGAAAAATTCCCTAAATCTGTGAGAAAGAATTTACTGGATCCGCAGTGGGTGCAAATGAGTACTAAATTAACTTAAAAATTACAATAGTGAAAATTGAAAAATTATTTGGCTATATGTATCTATACTACTATATAATACATTCTAGATGGGCAAAAGGGTAAAATCACCTCTATTTTAAGATGGCATATGAAAAGACTCTTTACAAATCTCTATATTTTGTCATTTCCTACCTTTTTTTGCCCCTCATGTATAACATATTATGCACATTGTATATGTGTGTACTACACACTTTACATGTCTCTCAAGATGTAACCTACATTCATAACACACAATAAAACCTATTTCCTCACTCTTAAATACTCATTTATAGTCATTGCCTTCTTATAAACTTATTACAACTTGTTTTACATTTCAAGAAACTCATCTTACACCTTTCAAAAAAAAAAAAAAAAAAAAAAAAAAACCTCATCTTACTAATATCATTACTTGACATGTCAAGGTTACTCATGATGCAAACCACGACAAAGTTCATAGTTTTCGCATACAAAAAGAAACGTCATTTAACCAATTCTAGGTATTTTTCATTGCTCAATTTGTTTTACTGTCGATTTGTAATTTTTGGTCTTTTTACATTGTTAATAATATACGTTTAGTTGTTGGAAACATGCACTTACTTATATTCATCAAATATTTATGGTGTGCAGGATGAGGTTGCTAAAGAATTGGCGTGTCTATTCGATTTCAACACTTCTTGTATGGCCAAAGAGGTAGAACCACACACATCGTCCTAATCGGCCTTCAACAACTTTGTAGGAAACCCAATCAGAATTGTTTTTCTTTAATTGCTAATATCTTTTATAAATGTTAATGTGTTTTATCTATAGATTTGAGATCAATATTTATCATGTTGCTATTGGTTTTATTAACAAGCTGAACTCAAAACTGGGGTTGGGTAATTGAGGGAAGTTTCCAATAAGAATCACAACGCTAAACTGAAAATGTTCTTGGAGATTGAGATTGGATCGGTAATATCTTCCCGTCATTTTATTTCACTGCTGCTTTAATACAGTTTGTTTGGTTGAAACAGGCCGAGTCAGGATTTGGTTGCCTGGCATTCAATTTGTTTTTGTCCAAGTTTTACCTTTATATAGTGTCCAATATAGCATATTCTATTATTAGGAAGTTGTATACATTGTAAATAAAATTTGAGTGCATTTCAAAGAGTTTGATAAATATTATGTCCAAAGATGTACAACATTGTAATTTTGTATTGTGTACAAATATTTAAGCATAATTTACAATGCACTTAAAGCCAATTTAGAGGGATTAAAGTTGGACATTCATCAAACTTTTATAACACTTTAGGGCCATCTTAATCAATGCAATTCATACTAACCTTTCATATTCCTTGGTGGTTCATCATAATGAATACAATATTAACTACACAAATGGTGATTAGTTCACATTCTAATCATCATTCGCATAACATTGTTATAAAGAACAAATTCACTTTAACCAAAATTTTAATTCGGAAATTCGAAATCGTCTCTTCGAGTTCCATAACTCCATCTTCTTGAAACTATAAGTTCTTCCATACCCATCACCCAGATGTTCGCATCTTGCTGGTTCTTCTCTTCGATTGACAATTTGTTGATGCTGCTAAGGTTGGATTTCTATTTTATTGTTTTTATAGTTATATGTTCTTGATTTTTTTTGTTGTGTTTCTTTGATTTTATAATACAAATTCAGTGCTATTTTTCAGGCGAGTGGTCTAAAGAGTTCTCCTAGACCGGGTAAGATGAGTTCCAGCTTGCTATCAAGCAAGATTTGTTGTTGTTGTAGAAAAAAAATACTAAATTTATAGAAAACACGTGAATTGATATGTTTTTTTGCTGTTAATTATTTTGTTTGTTGGTTATTGATCTATGCTATGTCCGGTTAAAATAGAGTATAAAAATGTTTAAATCTTCAATCATGAGGATTGGTTCGCCCATTTAGTTGTGTTGTATAACTATAACTTACAAATTTGATTAATGATTTATTAACATATTTCCTATTTTTATTTTGCTTGGTAACATCAATCTTTTAGTCTTAACTTAGACTAGAATTGAGCTTTTAATTGGTTATTCATGTATATTATGCTTTTTAAAATAACTATATCAAAGGTTACAATCATTTAGTTGTGCTGTATAATTAGAGTCTACAACTTTGATTAATGATTTTTGAACTCATTTCCTGTATTGATTAGTAACATGAATCTTAAATTGAGCTTTTAATGGGTTATTCATCTATGTTATGCCTTTTAAAATAAGTATTGAAACGAAGGGAAATTCATGCTCATTTAGAAGTGAGAATTTGATTAGAAGCATGGTAAGTTTGCTACATGGTTCTAAGTGTTTTGCACACACCGGATCCTCGTCATAATGATAGTCAGGGACGACCCTTAAAACGGAAGGGGTTGGACTCAATATTGCATATAAAAATTTAGGCCGATGACACGTAAACTTACATTATTGAGCAAAGAAAACGAGAGTGGGGCGGGGCACCCTCAATCAACCACTAACCTCCACCCTTAATTTCAAACTTATTTAAACATGGAATTCGATACTGAATTGATTAAAAAAACATATACTTTTGATGGTGGACATAATGATTTAGAGTATTTATAATTACCAACACATGTACATGCATTCCACATAGTTTTAATGTGAGATTATCACTTATATGTTACATGTGTATGACTTATGACATAGATAGATCACATTGATGTTAATAACTCCAAACTTAATAAAAATAAAAACAAGTAATAAAACAAACTTTTCTAATATATAATAGGAATAAGGAAACCAACATACATAGTATGCAATATATTATGAGAGCATAGACGGCTATGGGTCAAGCCGGGAGTCTACGTGGCTCGGGCCCAGTTTTATCATGAGCACAATTTTTTGTTGTTGTAAAAATTCCTATGTGTGTATGTGTGTGTCTTTTTTTAAATAGAAACTCATTTAACACTTAAAAGTTGACGCCAATAATTATCCATTTAAAAATTAAAATTTGTTAACCCATTCGTCTCCATAACATTAATATGACCAATACCCATTTATAAGGCCTAAAGAGCATATTTTTAAGGCTCAGTCAGGGTACATAAATCCTATGGACGCGATACACGAGAGAATCGATTCAACTAAATATAGAATATAACATTTTATATTATCGTTCCCGCGGCAACGCGCGGGCTTCCTACTAGTACTAAAAATGAATGAAATACTAGCCTTCTTAAAGGAAGACTAGATACTCGAGGTAGTGGGAGGATGTATTGTGGGATTTTGGTCCAAACAAGTTTGTGGTCCAAGGTAATTAAGTGAAATTCATGTTAAATTGTGTTCATATGAAATTTTGTTTGGTTATATTTTTTTATATAACCCGGAAAAATTATTAGATAGCCATCGACAAACGACCTCTAAAATTTTTTGTCTCCATGAAAAAATTCCCCATGTCTCCCTTAGGGCCTGTTTGGTAACCTCTTAACGAGGCTCTGAATGGTTCAACATTCAGACTGTTTGTTTCAACATAAAAAAAGACTCTGAATGGAATGGTTAAGAGCTGAACAATTCAGACTTGGTGCATAGCTGAACCATTCAGCACTTAATCATTTAGAGCCTCTTAACCATTCCGATCTCTTAATGATTCAGCACTTAATCAACCAAACAACCCCTTAGTGTTGTTACAATATTTGTACACAATTATAGTTGGTTAAACTTTTTGTGCACAAGTTTCATTTATAGCTTAATCACCTTCCCATAATTTTTGTAAATGGTCATGAGGATATTCTCCACATTCAGGGGATCAGTTGTATAAACGATATCATGAAGAGGGCTAAGAGGTCTATTGGATTTGGATTTTTTTTTTTTTTTTTTTTTTTTTTTTTTTTTTTTTTGCGAAATTAGTCATGTAATAGTTAATCTTGTTGTAGTTGACGAAAAGATGAAACTCAGCACTATATTGATGGCTCTTCCCTGGGTGTGGTTGCTTATTGATATACTTGCGGAAGAGGAGGAGAAGAGAGGAAGAAAGAAAGCTAATGCGAATATGGGTTCGGAGAGAAAGTCGACTACGGAAACTGCCATAGATGATCGATAGGTAATGTGTAGTTCTTATTAAGCAGTTCACGGATTACTAAACGGTTTAAGGATGATAAAGAGGTGGTATTTGATGCTTATTTTTATAAGAATTTCATTTGAATTTGAATATTTTAAAAGTTTCATAACTTAGTAGATTAGTAGTGCCGTTTGTCTTTTACTATCCCATATTTTTGTTTTAACTTGCGACAAATTCCGGCTACACCACACTCATAGGCAAAAGTCATGTCCGCAATCGTAGACACGCTAGTAAACCGGCATGTAGCTGATTCCAGGGAAGCTCATGTAGTGAAATCCCTGGGGCTCGCTGTTGAAGTGTTGATAATAGTTAGTAGTTAATTGAGTGGTTCGGAGGCAGAGTAACTGCCGATGGTCATTAATTCGCCCTTAAATGCTTGCAACCACCCACTATTTATAGGCAGGTCACGTCTGCGCATTTATGGCGAGTAATCATTCGGGCGGCGTGAACAGTGACGGACGTCACTGTAGCCGTCGTCAGAGTATGGCTCATATTATTATTTTATTAACTTGTGGCTATGTACTGATGGGTAAAAGCCGTCTTTGGGTTGTCCTTTGGTCACTGGTTCCCTTTTTGTTTGTCTAACGGTTTTGTCCTTTATCCTTTGTGTTATCCGAGCGGTACGTCCTATCGGTCCGTCCAGGTTTTGTTGATCGGTTCTACCGGTTATTCCTATCGTCCCATCGGATCGGTCTATGTTTTTGTCCATCGATCCATCGGATTGGTCTCTATGTTTTTGTCCATCGTTCCATCGGATCGGTTTGTTCTAAGGTTTTATTAATATATTAGTTTGATTATGTTTTATTTATCTTTTAATTTAAATTACCCATCCTATGTTATCACTTGCGTATGACATTTTTCTCACAAAAGAGACTCCAGCTAACAATGTTATGATGTTTCCTAGAGCATTTCATTCGGATACCGCTAAAGCACCGCCCCTAAACTAATATCGGTTATTACTTTTTAACAATACAATGCCAAATTGTCAAATTAACACTACAAATATACAGGGAATATATAATTTGAAACCCATTTAAGTTGAGAAAATATGTGAAAACTCAATGTAACCGTGATTTTTTTCTTTTGTGTTTTTAGACATAACTACCATATGATTATAAGAAAATGAAAAAGAAGTATGTAGTTTATTATTTAGTTGTTACTTGTTAAGTGTTAATTTGTTGATTTTTACTTTTAGGCGATATGAAAGCTTAACAAAATGGGTTACACATCAAATAAAAAAAATTGTGCAGTTTGTTACACGTCTTCTGGTCATCTTAATTTAAAGGATTTATTACACATATCCCCCTATTTAAACACCTAATTACATATTTACCTAACCTAAAAACTAAATTACATATTTCCCCTCCTTGTAACAAAATGACATAAATACCCTTTCAATAATTAAAAAAAAAAAAAAAAAAAAACAACGCCCTTAACAATTCCATGACCCCTTGACACACGCTTTTAACCGGTGAACAACCAATCCTAACCTGTGAAGATAAGCCGGCGACGGAAAAAGTACCGGCGAGGAGAAAGAGGACCGGCGAATAGAACCAGCGTAGCACCATTATCTTGTTCAAAACCCCTATCAGAACCGTCAACAAACTATGGACCAATCAAACAAAATACCCTTTGCTTGATTCATGAAAATCTGGAAACAGATACATTTTTGTTCATGGTAAATGACGAGGTTACGGGGATGACGAAGAACCTAAAGAATTTGACCCGCTAATTCCATTGTGGTCTTTTTTGATGAGGATATTGATGAAAGTTCTTGAATTTGATAACAAATCACAATTTCTACAGGTTTATGTAGAACCGTTGTTTTGGTTTCTAATGAAATTCATGATAAAGAAGATCATTTTCTGTTCATAATCAATCATGTTATTTTTTTATATTTTAAACCAAAGCAAGTGTTTTGAATGGTTACTTCGGAAGATCCACTTTTAATTAATTTGGTTGTAATTCATAATCGGAAGGCGTCATTGCGAGATGCCATGTCTCAAGATCTAGACCTGTTTATGGATGTTGGGGGCGCCCTTCAAGATGGGGCCAAATGGCTATGTGGGAGGTGCATGGTGATGCATGCTCTTAGCAAAAGGTGTAACCACGGCGTTGATGATGTCTTCTCTTTTTCTGTGAATACAGGGGATGTGGAAGATTTCATTGTGGGGATTCAGAAACCTCGGCGTGCGGCTACTGATATGGAACCAGGTCCTTCAGGAGGGGTTGTCGGGGACTTATCCCTCCTTGAAAAGGTTTTCTCTCTGCCCATTCAAACTGTCAAAAGCATTCCGCCAAGCTGTCGATTGGCGTTCGCCCAAGCTTTGACAGGTGCCTTACGAAAGGTGGTGGCCTCTCCAGGGTCTGTAGAAAGTTGGGTCAAATTGCTTTTATTGCCGAGGTGTACTCTGCGGGTGGTCAAACCGTCCACTAGGCAGGAGCGGAGGTCTGGGAATAGGAAATCCTTGCAATGTAGTAGCATCCTGCAAGCGCTTTCCTTGTGGAAAGACGGTTCTAGGTTTTCAGATTTGGTTTATTCCCTTTTTGATAGTGCGGGGGAGGGTGTTTTCTTTACCCAGGGTGTAAGGGGGATTAAGTCTTCTGAAGAGAGCCCCAATGTCAAACAATGCCTAAGAAAAGTTAGGGATGGTCACTTCACAGCTGCTGTCAAGGTGTTGTGTTCCAGTGGGGTTGCTCCTTTTGGGGAATCTACCATGAACGCCCTTATTGACAAACATCCGGTGATGCCTCCTCCGTCCCTGCCCGCCAACTCTGACGTCATGCCCGCCCTTATTGTGGATATGGATTGTGTGCTTGGATGTCTCCGGTCTTTCCCTAAAGGGACTTCTTGTGGGAGGGACGGTTTGAGGGCCCAACATTTGCTAGACGCTCTTACTGGAGAAGGGTCAGTGACTTCCACGGGTTGCTCTCAGCTATTACTGAAGTCGTCAACCTTTGGCTAGGGGGTTTGTGCCCAAGGGTTCTAGCTGAATTTATTTCTTCGGCCCCCCTCACCCCTTTATTGAAACCTGATAACGGGATTCGGTCCATTGCCGTAGGGGCCATTTGGCGCAGATTAGTTTCTAAAGTGGCTATGAGGAAGGTTGGGAAGGAAATGGCTAAGTACCTTGGGGACTTTCAATTTGGGGTGGGAACACCCAATGGGGCGGAGGCGGTGCTTCATAGCGCGAACAGGTTCTTAAGCTCCTTCCATGCGGACGGGTCTTTGGCTATGCTCACGGTAGATTTTTCGAACGCCTTTAATATGATCGACCGCACTGCCCTTCTTCGAGAGGTCCATCAACGTTGCCCATCTATCTATTCATGGGTCCAGTTCCTATATGCCCAGCCAGCTAGGTTGTATGTTCGTAATGACTGTATAGGGGCCACCACGGGGGTTCAGCAGGGGGACCCTTTAGGTCCCCTCCTTTTCGCCCTTGCTTTACACCCTATGGTTCTCCGGGTACAAGAAATTTGCAAACTCCCATTTCATGCGTGGTACCTGGACGATGGGACGATTATTGGTGAGGCCACCGAAGTTGCTAAAGCCTTAGACATTATCCGGCTAGAGGGGCCATCCTTGGGGCTTCAGCTTAATATTAAGAAAACAGAGGTTTTTTGGCCGTCTTGTAATGGGGTGAAACTTCAGGAGGGGCTTTTTCCCAGCGGGATTGGTAGGCCAGAAAAAGGGGTGAAGCTCCTCGGAGGGGCTGTTAGCCGTGACCCTTATTTTATCCGCGGATTGGCAAGGCGGAGGGCATCGCGCGCTGTTGAACTCATGCAACTCTTGCCCTGCCTTAGGGATCCCCCAGAGTGAACTCCTCCTGCTCAGGTCATGTATGGGGGTTGCTAAGTTGCTTTTTGGGTTATGGACCTGCCAACCCTCCATGATGAATGAAGCAGTATCATGTTTTGACAAGGGTTTACGGGAAGCCATTGAAGACATAGTGGTATGTGGGGGGCCTTTCTTTGGTGACCTACAATGGCGGATGGCGTCTTTGCCGATGCGTGTGGGAGGATTAGGGCTCCTCTCTGCGAAGGATGTCGGCATGTATGCGTTTGTGGCGTCACGAGCTCAGTCCTGGAACCTTCAAGACCACATCCTACGAAATAGCGGGGTTTTCGGCGCAGACTTGGACTACGTGCAGGCCCTCGAAAAGCTAAATGACTATCTCCCAGGTTTTGATATTGGCGGTTTTTCTAACAAGGACACCGCCCCCCCCCCCCAAAGCCTCAGAAAACTTTGGCGAATGCCCTTTATGGCAAAATCGCTCAGAACCTGGGTGAAGTTTTTGGTCTGTCCCCCCGTCAGAGGGCAGTTATTGAATGCCTGCAAACCCCCCACGCCCAAGATTTCCTAACTGTTATCCCGATCGAAGGTTTAGGCCAAAGCATGTCCGCTATTGAATACAGAGCCATTCTTAAATATCGTCTGATGATCCCAATGTACCAGGAGGATGACATCTGTCCGATGTGCCGTAAGGCCTGCCTGGATGAATACGGGGAACACGCGGTTCATTGTAAGGAGTTGCCCGGTTTTAAATATCGGCATGATTGGGTTCGAGACATTCTGTGGGACATTTTAAGACGGGCTGGGATCTCAGCCAAGAAGGAGGCCCCTGTAAACTTCCTCTCGGATCCAGCAGAAGGGAGATCCACCCTACGACCAGCAGATCTCCTTGTCTTTGGGTGGGCCGGGGGGAAGCATGCTTGTGTTGACCTGACGGGTGTATCTCCCCTAGTTGGGTTGAGGGATAGTGGCTTTGTTGCAGGGCAAGCGGTCCGGAAAGCAGAGACAAAGTAGGTAGAAAAACATGCTAAAGCCTGCGAGGAGAACCAACACGTTTTTATACCTTTGGCTTTTGATACCTTTGGCTCATTGGCACCGGAGGCTACCCGTTTCCTGACCAGGGTCCAGCGGGTTATTCACAGTAGTGTCTCGGCTCCGGGTGGACATGGTTATGTTTTTAGTAGATTAGGATTTGCTATCCAGAAAGGGGTGGCGGCGCAGCTTGTTGCCCGCCTGCCCGCTATCTTAATGTAATTTTCTTTGTCCGGGAATGAAATAAATCACTTACTTACTCAAAAAAAAAAAAAAAAAAATTATTATGTGCGGAGGTTTTTTTCGGAGGGATTAGGAGTATGAAAGATGATGGCAGCTAGACGAAGGTGATGATCGGAGAAACTTGAAGGGTCAATATCAGTTACAAGTTAAAAAGGGTAAATTTTAAGATTTTTATGTTTAGTTAAAAAGGAGGGGGTAAAATAGTCATTAAAATTCATTTTTAAATAAATAGGTATATTTGATATTTTTAGTATTTAGTAAGGGGAAATATGTAATTTACTTTTTTGATTGGGTAAATATGTAATTTTTAAACTTTGTAGGGGGATATATGTAATTGCCTCAAATTTAAATTGTCCCTCTTATTAATGAAATGAAATATATAAAAAAAAGTTTAAGAACAAAATAAATAACCTTATATCAACACTCAAAACTAAAAATGTTTTCTGTGAATAGACTCGGTTCCGTACTAAGAAAAAAAATGTTCGATAACCGACTCAACCCTGTAAAAAGTTAAACGAGTCGGCAATAAATGCTCTAGATAGGCATACGAAAAATTTTCGACACTATGGAAAAACTTTTGGGTCCGCCACTTGGTTGAAGTAGTTACTGGAACAATAGCTTGGAATTTTGGAAATCACAATACTTAAAGGTTGAAATATTACTTGGTTACAAATCAACTAAATATAAATGAAATACTAGGCTATTTGTACTAAGAAAAGAAATTATAAAACGACTAGGTAGATAGTTGGTGTTGGAACTAATTGGATTGATCACAATATAAAAACGAAAAACAATATTATTAGACACAAAGTCTTTTTCACTAAGAAATCAAAACCACACATAAAACATTAACCCTACCAATCTATTTATACTAAACCTAAACAACCTTTCCTAAACCAATACTAAAACTCAAATACTTATCTAAAACTATTTAATTAAACTAACATTTATCTCTAATTTAATTCACTAAGAATTATCTTAACGATCCTTCAACTTTGGACTCCTTTCACTTTTCACCCAAACCTAGGATTAAACCAACATTCACCCCCTTAATCCTAGTTTGCGCCCGCTTGTTCCTCACATCAACGGTACCGACTCATCAACTCGAGCAAATTGAGCCACTTCATCCTCCGGTTCTTGCTTAGGGAACTCCCACGTATAGTGACCATACTCTTGGCAATTGTAACATTTAATATGTCTCTTATTTCTATGTGTATCTTTTTCCTTTCGATCTTCATTGGATTGGAATCGGCCTCCTCGCCCTCTACCATTACCACGACCTCTTCCTTGACCTCGACCTCTTCCATATCCACCTCGGTCTTGATCAAACTCGCCCCGTTTTGACCTTTCTTTCCACTCTTCCTTTGTAAGCAACAACTTGCCTTGATCATCATTTTTCTCATCATGATCTTTAATCCTCTCTTCATAGGCCTTCAATCTCCCAACGGCTTCCTCAAGAGACATATTTTCTATCTCCGAATATTGCTCAATCGAAGCAACAATTTGCAAGAATTTCTTTGGAACCGAATTCAACAACTTTCTTACCACCACTTCATCTTCTAAGCTAGACCCAAGACTCTTGAACTTTATAGCAATCCCACTAAGTTTGCCCGAGAACTCATCAATAGATTCACTTTCTTTCATCTTCAACATCTCAAGTTCGGTTCTAAGAGTTTGTAGCCTTGCCTTTTGAACTCTCCCGGCTCCCAAATATCGCACACGAAGCGCTTCCCATACATCCTTCGCATCCTTGTACCTAGCCACTTGAAGCAACACATCTTCGGGTAACGTTTGAAACACAAACGCCCTCGCCATTAAATTCTTCTTATCCTTTTTAGCTTTATTCGATTCCTCCAAACATCGTTGTTGGAGCCTACTATCAATTCGTCTCCTTGGTTCCACACAGGATCCACTCTTCTCGGTTTCACACAGAACCTACTTGTTCTCGGTTTCACAAAGAAACAACTTGTATTAATCTTCACACAGAAGCACACGGTTTTACACAAAAACAAACTCGATCAATCTTCACGGCTTTCACAAAGAAACGATGTGGCTTTGACTACTTCTCAACACGTCTTGCTCTTCGTCTTGGCTCTGATACCAATTGTTGGAACTAATTGGATCGATCACGATATAAAAACGAAGAACAATATTATTAGACACAAAGTCTTTTTCACTAAGAAATCAAAACCACACATAAAACATTAACCCTACCAATCTATTTATACTAAACCTAAACAACCTTTCCTAAACCAATACTAAAACTCAAATACTTATCTAAAACTATTTAATTAAACTAACATTTATCTCTAATTTAATTCACTAAGAATTATCTTAACGATCCTTCAACTTTAGACTCCTTTCATTTTTCACCCCAAACCTAGGATTAAACCAACAGTTGGGGTAGTGGGAGGTTGTAAGTTATTCTTACTACTTCTCCATGAATTAACTCCTAGAATAAAATTAGAAATCACTCTAAACACTTTAGTGACCAGGACAAACTTCTATCGGTTAGGATTAACCCACCAAGATCGGTTTGCACTTTAGTCAACTCTACCATATTAACAGTGGCGAATCTTGACCCGAAATTTCGGGGGGTCGAAAGTCACTATTTCGGGCGTCGAAAACCAGTTTTGGGTTGTCAAAACCTTATATACCAAAAAATTTCTATACAAATACTATATAATCAGAATCTTTGAGCGAAAATTTGAAGGGGTCAGCCGCCCCTCCCCCTCCCTTAAAAGAATCACCCCAGACCATATACTACATATACATAAAGCCCCTTCAGAGCCTCACATGCCACATCACCCCCTAGAGCTCCTCTTACCAAGCCTATGTGTCGCCTTATGACAAGGCAGACTCTTGGGCAATTATAATAAACCCAATGCTTTAGGCCCCCCACTTGTATATGGGCTCCCAATATTATGGAAAATTTATACATTAGTTATTTGGGCTTGTGAGTTATCATGAAATTGGTCTTCTGATGTAATTTGTTGCCTATAGGGAATTACTGAATTGGATTTAGCGTTAACATGACGGCGGACCTGCCAGTTGAACGCAACAATGTCATTCAACGTTAAAAATCATTCAGAATTTTCTGACATTCTGTTCTTGAAGGCACAAATTGTAATCCTATTTTCTTTAGCATGTGAACATATGTCTAACGTCTTGCAATTTGACAAATTGTGATGCTTGGAATTTGTATGTTTGATACTTGAGACATTCTGTGATTTGTCTTTTAAAATATGTTATACATTTAACATCATTTTGACTTAGATAACCATTTGTCATCATCGTCATCATACTCCGGTAATCCCACCAATAGCAAAGCTAAGGTAGGGTTTGAGGAGGGTAAGATGTAGACGGTCTTACCTATACCCCCAAGGGAATAGAGAGAGGTTGCTTCTAATGAGACCCCCCGACTTGATAGTGGTTTTGCATCAAGCCTCGAACATAAGGCACATAACACTTAGCAATCGAGACAAGCCTGATTAGTGCATGTACCCATGTGTTTTTTTTTGCTATCAACGCCACCACATGATGCATGATTAGTCCGTCATTTTTAACATTATTTTCGCGATATTAGTAAAATACGTTAAAATTAGTGTAATTTTACTTTTACCTCCAAGGGCTCACACATATATACATTATATGTACTATCCCTCATTTATTTAGATACTAGGTGAAATCCCGTGTTAAAACACGGGAGGACTAAATCCAACTAAAACTGGAAATCCAGTCATTGGTAGTTGTGCTTCTGCCTTTGGTAACCACTAATAAATGAAAGAGCTGATTGGAAACCACTGATGATTATCCACGGATGAAGCAAGCAACATATGATGAAACAAACTTCTGATGACAGCAGTGGTTTGCACTCAACATATGTTGTCATTAGAAATTTGTTTCAGACTAGACCCATTAGTAATAAAACACTCGTTTTTTTTTATATAGCACTATGGTACTCGTTGAAAAGAGAATAGAACGCTCGTTAATTTGGTGTAATCTTTTTTTCAAAAAAATGTCGTTTAAAAAAGTTATTAATGTTTAAAAATCACGGGGGAAAGTGCATGTGCCATGCACATGAGAGAAAAAAAATAATTTAATAGTAGATGAAGTATCCATGATCCATTTAGTTGACCTAATAAAATGAGCGGGAAAAACTTAAAGGAAGCCCTCATAAGATGCCATGTGTCCCTCATTATCTTTCATTTATATATTATAGAAGATGCACTCAAAAAGCCAAAATATTTTTGATGATCCATCTCAATCAAGGTTAAAAAGGTTCGATAACCAACTCAACTTGTTAGAAAAACTTTAACTACCCGACCCAATAATAATTAACCCCTCTTGATAGACAACAAACACCAAATATTCCTGACACTTTTGTAAAAACATTATTGAATCTGCCACTGGATTGAAACGAGTATTGTAATTAACTTTCAAAGCTGGAAATTACAATACTGAAATTTGAAAGATTACTAGGTTACATATATGCTAAACATGATTGAACCACTAGCCTTTTAAATAAAACGTTGAATAGTTGGGAGTAGTGGGAGGATGTAACTCACCTTCCCACTACTCCATACATAACTCCTTACTTAAATTCAAGATATCATTCCAACACTTGAATGACGGGGTCAATTTTCTTTCGGTGCAGGTTGAAACACGTCTGCGCCTGTTGAATGATACTTCTTCACACTTTGTGGTTCCTTGTCGATTATAAAATTATGGAAAATGAAAAGAACAACAAATGAGCCTAATACGAATATTGGATTTGAGAGAAGATCTACCGAAATTGCCATAGATGATCGAGAATGAATGTGTACGTAGTTCTTTCCAAACAATTCAGGATGATGGAGAGGAGTGTAATTGATGCTTATTTTTATAGTAACTTTAGTTGAATATTTTAAAAGCATTATAGTTAATTAGATAATCCATTGGAAAATCGTATCCTATCAAATATTAACACGTAAAGAAAACGACAGGACAGAAGTTGTTAAAATGAGTTGGACAATTATGTCTTAGTCAATATTCCCCCATGTAATACATGCCCAAGTCAAAAAAACACCACTACGTGTGTGTATATTGAAAGGAAAGGTACACGAGGGCCAAATAAGAAAACAAATGAATTTCTATATTTAATAATTAACTAATTTTCATTATGTTATCATTTGCTAATAAAATGACTAGTTCGGTTTTAAATTGTTCACACCTTTAACATGTGGTTTTACTCCAGGGTACTCTTATCATCTAACCTACTCCTCTCAAATCCTACACTGTCATATCATGTTTATCCTAAACTACCTTAAGGCTACGGGGTGTGATTTAGACCTTCGGGGGCTTTGGAATGTCATGTCTGCGCCACGCAAGGGAGGGGGGGGGACCGCCCAACCACTATGCAGCACCACCGCCATAGCCACATCTAGCACCATTCGAGGTAGTAAGTACACCAGTCTACTTGTTCTTCTTTCTGAACAAAGCCCTATGGTCTCGAGGGTTAAGTGTTTGAACTAAAAACGAATTTTACAAATTTTGAAGGGTATTTTTTAGGTTCATAGATTAGGGAAGAATATGTGACATCCGTCACTTTTCATATATATATATATATATATATTTTATATATAATAATAATAATAATAATAATAATAATAATAATAAATATAATAATAATAAAAATAATAATAATAATAATAATAAATACTAGTCAAGACCATACCCAAACCAAACCATGACCAAAACCAAACCCACCCTTTCTTTATTTGTTTGGCCCAAACAATCTGAAGCCCAAGTTAACCAACAGGCCCAAGCCTGCCCTCCCCCTTCCCTTAGTTGTAAAAAAAAAAAAAAGGAATTGCTTCCCCCAGGACTCGAACCCGGGTAGAAGCAGATACACACACACGCTTAACCAGTTGGACTACAGCTCAATTATTGATAATATCCCAACCTATATAATACTTAGGTGGTGTTTGTTTTTCTCCCAGAAGCACTTCTGACCTCTTTTGTCTGCGCCGCGCAGACGCGGGCAGACGTTTGGGCGGGCAGACTGTTTGTTTTTCGGAAGACATTTAACTCCAAAAGCTCTCTCCTGGCCTCTTCTTGGTGCAGACTTGGACCAAAGTCTTCTAAGGTCTTCAAAGGTCTTCTCCTCTTCTCTTCTCCTCACCCACCACCACCACCACCACGGTCCACCACAACCACCACCCACCACCCACCACCACCACCCACCACGGTCCACCACCCTTATTTTATCCGCGATTGGCAAGGCGGAGGGCATCGCGCGCTGTTGAACTCATGCAACTCTTGCCCTGCCTTAGGGATCCCCCAGAGTGAACTCCTCCTGCTCAGGTCATGTATGGGGGTTGCTAAGTTGCTTTTTGGGTTATGGACCTGCCAACCCTCCATGATGAATGAAGCAGTATCATGTTTTGACAAGGGTTTACGGGAAGCCATTGAAGACATAGTGGTATGTGGGGGCCTTTCTTTGGTGACCTACAATGGCGGATGGCGTCTTTGCCGATGCGTGTGGGAGGATTAGGGCTCCTCTCTGCGAAGGATGTCGGCATGTATGCGTTTGTGGCGTCACGAGCTCAGTCCTGGAACCTTCAAGACCACATCCTACGAAATAGCGGGGTTTTCGGCGCAGACTTGGACTACGTGCAGGCCCTCGAAAAGCTAAATGACTATCTCCCAGGTTTTGATATTGGCGTTTTTTCTAACAAGGACACCGCCCCCCCCCCCCAAAGCCTCAGAAAACTTTGGCGAATGCCCTTTATGGCAAAATCGCTCAGAACCTGGGTGAAGTTTTTGGTCTGTCCCCCGTCAGAGGGCAGTTATTGAATGCCTGCAAACCCCCCACGCCCAAGATTTCCTAACTGTTATCCCGATCGAAGGTTTAGGCCAAAGCATGTCCGCTATTGAATACAGAGCCATTCTTAAATATCGTCTGATGATCCCAATGTACCAGGAGGATGACATCTGTCCGATGTGCCGTAAGGCCTGCCTGGATGAATACGGGGAACACGCGGTTCATTGTAAGGAGTTGCCCGTTTTAAATATCGGCATGATTGGGTTCGAGACATTCTGTGGGACATTTTAAGACGGGCTGGGATCTCAGCCAAGAAGGAGGCCCCTGTAAACTTCCTCTCGGATCCAGCAGAAGGGAGATCCACCCTACGACCAGCAGATCTCCTTGTCTTTGGGTGGGGGGGGGGAAGCATGCTTGTGTTGACCTGACGGGTGTATCTCCCCTAGTTGGGTTGAGGGATAGTGGCTTTGTTGCAGGGCAAGCGGTCCGGAAAGCAGAGACAAAGTAGGTAGAAAAACATGCTAAAGCCTGCGAGGAGAACCAACACGTTTTTATACCTTTGGCTTTTGATACCTTTGGCTCATTGGCACCGGAGGCTACCCGTTTCCTGACCAGGGTCCAGCGGGTTATTCACAGTAGTGTCTCGGCTCCGGGTGGACATGGTTATGTTTTTAGTAGATTAGGATTTGCTATCCAGAAAGGGGTGGCGGCGCAGCTTGTTGCCCGCCTGCCCGCTATCTTAATGTAATTTTCTTTGTCCGGGAATGAAATAAATCACTTACTTACTCAAAAAAAAAAAAAAAAAAAATTATTATGTGCGGAGGTTTTTTCGGAGGGATTAGGAGTATGAAAGATGATGGCAGCTAGACGAAGGTGATGATCGGAGAAACTTGAAGGGTCAATATCAGTTACAAGTTAAAAAGGGTAAATTTTAAGATTTTTATGTTTAGTTAAAAAGGAGGGGGTAAAATAGTCATTAAAATTCATTTTTAAATAAATAGGTATATTTGATATTTTTAGTATTTAGTAAGGGGAAATATGTAATTTACTTTTTTGATTGGGTAAATATGTAATTTTTAAACTTTGTAGGGGGATATATGTAATTGCCTCAAATTTAAATTGTCCCTCTTATTAATGAAATGAAATATATAAAAAAAAGTTTAAGAACAAAATAAATAACCTTATATCAACACTCAAAACTAAAAATGTTTTCTGTGAATAGACTCGGTTCCGTACTAAGAAAAAAAATGTTCGATAACCGACTCAACCCTGTAAAAAGTTAAACGAGTCGGCAATAAATGCTCTAGATAGGCATACGAAAAATTTTCGACACTATGGAAAAACTTTTTGGGTCCGCCACTTGGTTGAAGTAGTTACTGGAACAATAGCTTGGAATTTTGGAAATCACAATACTTAAAGGTTGAAATATTACTTGGTTACAAATCAACTAAATATAAATGAAATACTAGGCTATTTGTACTAAGAAAAGAAATTATAAAACGACTAGGTAGATAGTTGGTGTTGGAACTAATTGGATTGATCACAATATAAAAACGAAAAACAATATTATTAGACACAAAGTCTTTTTCACTAAGAAATCAAAACCACACATAAAACATTAACCCTACCAATCTATTTATACTAAACCTAAACAACCTTTCCTAAACCAATACTAAAACTCAAATACTTATCTAAAACTATTTAATTAAACTAACATTTATCTCTAATTTAATTCACTAAGAATTATCTTAACGATCCTTCAACTTTGGACTCCTTTCACTTTTCACCCAAACCTAGGATTAAACCAACATTCACCCCCTTAATCCTAGTTTGCGCCCGCTTGTTCCTCACATCAACGGTACCGACTCATCAACTCGAGCAAATTGAGCCACTTCATCCTCCGGTTCTTGCTTAGGGAACTCCCACGTATAGTGACCATACTCTTGGCAATTGTAACATTTAATATGTCTCTTATTTCTATGTGTATCTTTTTCCTTTCGATCTTCATTGGATTGGAATCGGCCTCCTCGCCCTCTACCATTACCACGACCTCTTCCTTGACCTCGACCTCTTCCATATCCACCTCGGTCTTGATCAAACTCGCCCCGTTTTGACCTTTCTTTCCACTCTTCCTTTGTAAGCAACAACTTGCCTTGATCATCATTTTTCTCATCATGATCTTTAATCCTCTCTTCATAGGCCTTCAATCTCCCAACGGCTTCCTCAAGAGACATATTTTCTATCTCCGAATATTGCTCAATCGAAGCAACAATTTGCAAGAATTTCTTTGGAACCGAATTCAACAACTTTCTTACCACCACTTCATCTTCTAAGCTAGACCCAAGACTCTTGAACTTTATAGCAATCCCACTAAGTTTGCCCGAGAACTCATCAATAGATTCACTTTCTTTCATCTTCAACATCTCAAGTTCGGTTCTAAGAGTTTGTAGCCTTGCCTTTTGAACTCTCCCGGCTCCAAATATCGCACACGAAGCGCTTCCCATACATCCTTCGCATCCTTGTACCTAGCCACTTGAAGCAACACATCTTCGGGTAACGTTTGAAACACAAACGCCCTCGCCATTAAATTCTTCTTATCCTTTTTAGCTTTATTCGATTCCTCCAAACATCGTTGTTGGAGCCTACTATCAATTCGTCTCCTTGGTTCCACACAGGATCCACTCTTCTCGGTTTCACACAGAACCTACTTGTTCTCGGTTTCACAAAGAAACAACTTGTATTAATCTTCACACAGAAGCACACGGTTTTACACAAAAACAAACTCGATCAATCTTCACGGCTTTCACAAAGAAACGATGTGGCTTTGACTACTTCTCAACACGTCTTGCTCTTCGTCTTGGCTCTGATACCAATTGTTGGAACTAATTGGATCGATCACGATATAAAAACGAAGAACAATATTATTAGACACAAAGTCTTTTTCACTAAGAAATCAAAACCACACATAAAACATTAACCCTACCAATCTATTTATACTAAACCTAAACAACCTTTCCTAAACCAATACTAAAACTCAAATACTTATCTAAAACTATTTAATTAAACTAACATTTATCTCTAATTTAATTCACTAAGAATTATCTTAACGATCCTTCAACTTTAGACTCCTTTCATTTTTCACCCAAACCTAGGATTAAACCAACAGTTGGGGTAGTGGAGGTTGTAAGTTATTCTTACTACTTCTCCATGAATTAACTCCTAGAATAAAATTAGAAATCACTCTAAACACTTTAGTGACCAGGACAAACTTCTATCGGTTAGGATTAACCCACCAAGATCCGGTTTGCACTTTAGTCAACTCTACCATATTAACAGTGGCGAATCTTGACCCGAAATTTCGGGGGGTCGAAAGTCACTAGTTTCGGGGCGTCGAAAACCAGTTTTGGGTTGTCAAAACCTTATATACCAAAAAATTTCTATACAAATACTATATAATCAGAATCTTTGAGCGAAAATTTGAAGGGGTCAGCCGCCCCTCCCCTCCCTTAAAAGAATCACCCCAGACCATATACTACATATACATAAAGCCCCTTCAGAGCCTCACATGCCACATCACCCCCTAGAGCTCCTCTTACCAAGCCTATGTGTCGCCTTATGACAAGGCAGACTCTTGGGCAATTATAATAAACCCAATGCTTTAGGCCCCCCACTTGTATATGGGCTCCCAATATTATGGAAAATTTATACATTAGTTATTTGGGCTTGTGAGTTATCATGAAATTGGTCTTCTGATGTAATTTGTTGCCTATAGGGAATTACTGAATTGGATTTAGCGTTAACATGACGGCGGACCTGCCAGTTGAACGCAACAATGTCATTCAACGGTTAAAAATCATTCAGAATTTTCTGACATTCTGTTCTTGAAGGCACAAATTGTAATCCTATTTTCTTTAGCATGTGAACATATGTCTAACGTCTTGCAATTTGACAAATTGTGATGCTTGGAATTTGTATGTTTGATACTTGAGACATTCTGTGATTTGTCTTTTAAAATATGTTATACATTTAACATCATTTTGACTTAGATAACCATTTGTCATCATCGTCATCATACTCCGGTAATCCCACCAATAGCAAAGCTAAGGTAGGGTTTGAGGAGGGTAAGATGTAGACGGTCTTACCTATACCCCCAAGGGAATAGAGAGAGGTTGCTTCTAATGAGACCCCCGACTTGATAGTGGTTTTGCATCAAGCCTCGAACATAAGGCACATAACACTTAGCAATCGAGACAAGCCTGATTAGTGCATGTACCCATGTGTTTTTTTTTGCTATCAACGCCACCACATGATGCATGATTAGTCCGTCATTTTTAACATTATTTTCGCGATATTAGTAAAATACGTTAAAATTAGTGTAATTTTACTTTTACCTCCAAGGGCTCACACATATATACATTATATGTACTATCCCTCATTTATTTAGATACTAGGTGAAATCCCGTGTTAAAACACGGGAGGACTAAATCCAACTAAAACTGGAAATCCAGTCATTGGTAGTTGTGCTTCTGCCTTTGGTAACCACTAATAAATGAAAGAGCTGATTGGAAACCACTGATGATTATCCACGGATGAAGCAAGCAACATATGATGAAACAAACTTCTGATGACAGCAGTGGTTTGCACTCAACATATGTTGTCATTAGAAATTTGTTTCAGACTAGACCCATTAGTAATAAAACACTCGTTTTTTTTTATATAGCACTATGGTACTCGTTGGAAAGAGAATAGAACGCTCGTTAATTTGGTGTAATCTTTTTTTCAAAAAAATGTCGTTTAAAAAAGTTATTAATGTTTAAAAATCACGGGGGAAAGTGCATGTGCCATGCACATGAGAGAAAAAAAATAATTTAATAGTAGATGAAGTATCCATGATCCATTTAGTTGACCTAATAAAATGAGCGGGAAAAACTTAAAGGAAGCCCTCATAAGATGCCATGTGTCCCTCATTATCTTTCATTTATATATTATAGAAGATGCACTCAAAAAGCCAAAATATTTTTGATGATCCATCTCAATCAAGGTTAAAAAGGTTCGATAACCAACTCAACTTGTTAGAAAAACTTTAACTACCCGACCCAATAATAATTAACCCCTCTTGATAGACAACAAACACCAAATATTCCTGACACTTTTGTAAAAACATTATTGAATCTGCCACTGGATTGAAACGAGTATTGTAATTAACTTTCAAAGCTGGAAATTACAATACTGAAATTTGAAAGATTACTAGGTTACATATATGCTAAACATGATTGAACCACTAGCCTTTTAAATAAAACGTTGAATAGTTGGGAGTAGTGGGAGGATGTAACTCACCTTCCCACTACTCCATACATAACTCCTTACTTAAATTCAAGATATCATTCCAACACTTGAATGACGGGGTCAATTTTCTTTCGGTGCAGGTTGAAACACGTCTGCGCCTGTTGAATGATACTTCTTCACACTTTGTGGTTCCTTGTCGATTATAAAATTATGGAAAATGAAAAGAACAACAAATGAGCCTAATACGAATATTGGATTTGAGAGAAGATCTACCGAAATTGCCATAGATGATCGAGAATGAATGTGTACGTAGTTCTTTCCAAACAATTCAGGGATGATGGAGAGGAGTGTAATTGATGCTTATTTTTATAGTAACTTTAGTTGAATATTTTAAAAGCATTATAGTTAATTAGATAATCCATTGGAAAATCGTATCCTATCAAATATTAACACGTAAAGAAAACGACAGGACAGAAGTTGTTAAAATGAGTTGGACAATTATGTCTTAGTCAATATTCCCCCATGTAATACATGCCCAAGTCAAAAAAACACCACTACGTGTGTGTATATTGAAAGGAAAGGTACACGAGGGCCAAATAAGAAAACAAATGAATTTCTATATTTAATAATTAACTAATTTTCATTATGTTATCATTTGCTAATAAAATGACTAGTTCGGTTTTAAATTGTTCACACCTTTAACATGTGGTTTTACTCCAGGGTACTCTTATCATCTAACCTACTCCTCTCAAATCCTACACTGTCATATCATGTTTATCCTAAACTACCTTAAGGCTACGGGGTGTGATTTAGACCTTCGGGGGCTTTGGAATGTCATGTCTGCGCCACGCAAGGGAGGGGGGGGGGGGACCGCCCAACCACTATGCAGCACCACCGCCATAGCCACATCTAGCACCATTCGAGGTAGTAAGTACACCAGTCTACTTGTTCTTCTTTCTGAACAAAGCCCTATGGTCTCGAGGGTTAAGTGTTTGAACTAAAAACGAATTTTACAAATTTTGAAGGGTATTTTTTAGGGTTCATAGATTAGGGAAGAATATGTGACATCCGTCACTTTTCATTATATATATATATATATATATTTTATATATAATAATAATAATAATAATAATAATAATAATAATAATAAAAATAATAATAATAATAATAATAAATACTAGTCAAGACCATACCCAAACCAAACCATGACCAAAACCAAACCCACCCTTTCTTTATTTGTTTGGCCCAAACAATCTGAAGCCCAAGTTAACCAACAGGCCCAAGCCTGCCCTCCCCTTCCCTTAGTTGTAAAAAAAAAAAAAAGGAATTGCTTCCCCCAGGACTCGAACCCGGGTAGAAGCAGATACACACACACGCTTAACCAGTTGGACTACAGCTCAATTATTGATAATATCCCAACCTATATAATACTTAGGTGGTGTTTGTTTTTCTCCCAGAAGCACTTCTGACCTCTTTTGTCTGCGCCGCGCAGACGCGGGCAGACGTTTGGGGCGGGCAGACTGTTTGTTTTTCGGAAGACATTTAACTCCAAAAGCTCTTCCTGGCCTCTTCTTGGTGCAGACTTGGACCAAAGTCTTCTAAGGTCTTCAAAGGTCTTCTCCTCTTCTCTTCTCCTCACCCACCACCACCACCACCACGGTCCACCACAACCACCACCCACCACCCACCACCACCACCCACCACCACCACCCACCACGGTCCACCACCACTACCACCACCACCCACCACGGTCCACCACCACCACCACCACCTACCACCTACCACCGTCCACCCACCACCACTACCACCACCCACCACCGTCCACCACCACCACCCACCACCACAACCACCATGGTCCACCACCACCACCACGGTCCACCCACCACCACCACCGTCTACCACCAGACTGCTGTAAAAACTCAGTTTATTTAAATTTAAGTTTATTTCAACAGCCTGCAGACGTTAACAAACAAACAGTCTTCTTCTTGCAGACTGCAGACCTTTGGTCCACCTCTTCTCCTGCAGATGTCTGCAGATGTGGTCCGCAGACTGCAGACCTTTTCCTGCAGAAAAAACAAACAGCACCTTAACCTTGTCTCGCACCCTTCTCCTTTCTTGATACAGTTTCGAGCAGCAGCAGCGGTGTTATAATATTTTTTTTTTCAACAGCTAATTTACCATGTTTAGGCAAGATTTCACAAATTAATTGATGTTGACTGGGTTGCCCAATCATTCCGCGTCCATTACACACGCTAATTTGTCAATCAAAACTTACCAATTGTGATTAAAAACGCGTCAACATTCATGGATGAGTCAACGATTACCAAATCGAACACCAAGCCCTTTCCCTATAAATTGAACACTCTCGAACCATTACAACTCGCCATTACATCTCTCTCAACCTCCATTTCTTCTGAATTATCCTCTGTTCTTGAATTGCGATTAAGTTTGACTTTTTGTTTTGACCAACCAATCGAGCTCGATTCCACATTGTAAGTTAAAACTTTTTGGTGGGTTTTGTTTGTCGGCACCCACACAACAAAAACCCTAAGGTTAATCGGGTTAATGTTGTGTGGATTGTCTGATTGTAAATTCTAGGGCTCGAGTTGAAAGATTTGGGGATGAACACTAAGAACATTCATCATATTTATTTTTAACAGATGCAACTCAACACAACCACTGACCCTGATCAAGTGGTTGTGTTGTTGGTGTTATACAGAGCAGACGCGGGTTCAATCCCTGCAGCCACAACCTTTTGTTTTTTTTTTTCCTTTTGTTTTATCAAATCTATATATATATATATTACTTATAAATCATAAATTCATTTTTAAATACTAAAACACTTTTATAAATTCTAAAAAAAATTATCTTATACTAATCTGATGTAAAAGTTCAACTTACAATTTTTAGTTTTTCAAAAATAATTTATTTAATATATATTAATAATAATACAAGTTTATTCATTTATATTTATTAAATTCTATAAAAATATCTAAACGATTTTATTAAATCTCACAAAAATTATCCTAAACTTGTATATTCATAAACATTTCAGAAATAATTTTTAATTCTGAAAAACCGGCCTTTTTATATTTTTAATTAATTTTTGTTAGTTTTAATCATAAATAAATCATAATAAATTCATTTTTCAATATTTTTGCACCAAAATTTTATATAAATTATTTCTAACTATCTAGAACTGAAATACCATTTTTAATTCAGAAATTCTTTGATTTTAATATTTTTAGATATTAAAGTCATATTTTGACAATTTGAAATAATTAGATTAAATATTCTATTTTCAAGAAAATAATTTTATAAAAATTATTTTCATACTCAAAACCTTATGTTATGATTATATTCAACTTAAGATTTTGCAAAGAGACTTTTATTTATTTATTTATTAAATTTCCTATATTTAATAAACAATTTGTTTATTAAACAAATAAACGTTTATCCCCAATCCGAAGCCCTAGAAATACATATATCATAGAGTTATTTCCCTTACACATTATCGAATACTTTAGGTTGATCATTTGGGAGTAACCTCAATTCATATTTCGTTGTCCAAGTTCAATTTCAAGTCATTACGTGAACGGTGAGTATTCCTACCCCTTTTTGCTTTTATACATTTTTGGGGTGTTACATGTACACTATTACAATTTCAAATACAAGTTTACATTTTTACAATACAATTCTAGTACTATGTGCATTGCTTACAACGTGCTTTATGCTTAGACATTACATGTGGATTACATTTGTACTTAGTGAAATCATTAACATGGTACAAGCCAACCTTAACATTGGATAGCGCTATTTGGATTGACAACCCGCCTAGATTGATTCTCCCCCTTTTTCATCGGAGAATCCGTGGCCAGTGTTAAGTTATCATCCATTTATTGGTTGAGTACACTACAGTTCATACAGTACATTATACAGTCACAGGGTTGATTTCGCTCATTTGTATGATACATAGTTTACATAATTGCACTGTAGCTTGCACTTGAATTGTATAACTTTTTAACCTACTATATATATCAAAACTAGGAATGCTCACCAACATTTCATATGTTGACCAAATTTATTTTGTACATGTTTCAGGTGCAGTTTGATCTAATGCTTTAACAAGAGACATTTAGTGCTTTATTTTAATTCAGTTATTTCAATATTTACATTTCATTTAGACAATGTATTTTCCATTTCCATGTAAGACAATTTTGATTATTCAATAATATTTACATTTTAGTACCATGAGCTTTTGAACAATCGTCACTACGTGGCACCTCGATGATTCCGCCATCGGTTGGGGTGTTACAGAATATGACTCGGAGAGGGTGTTGGCGGGCCCCGCTATTCAACCATTTAACGCCCGCCAAGCCACTGGTGAGCTCCATGAATGGTGTGCCCTTTCACGGTGGTTGGGCAGTTTTTGGCGTCCGATCACATTGATGTGGTGTGACATCCGTCACTTTTCCTTTTATATTTTTTTTATATATAATAATAATAATAATAATAATAATAATAATAATAATAGTGAAGTTACAAATCAAACTCAACTAGCCCACCCTTTTTTTTTTTGTTCGGAACCCACCTGAAACCAGAAACAGGCCCAGCCTGCTTGAACAAGCCCAACAAAAGAAGAGGGAGGGTCCGGCCCACTTCCCTCCTTCCCTTTCCTTTAAAAACAAAAAAAACGCCCCTGCCAGGACTCGAACCCGGGCAGGAGGCGGCCTAACCTTAACACACACACGCTGACCATCTGAGCTGTGTTGTTTTGTTGTTTTAAACCCAGCTTATAAACTATTTAACACCTTATAACTCTGTGTGTCTGTTCCCTCCTTCCTAAGCTGCTGCTGCGACGCGACCAAAAAAAAAAAAAGGGGGAAACACCAAGCTTTGAAGCCTGATCTAATATCACGCGACCATCACTGAAATAATTCCGGATTATACGCACCATCATCACCTCTTGTTTCTAAAACAACAACACGCAAGATTTAACGCGTTTGAATTGATCAATTATCAAGTTAAATGCCATTAATAAACCTTCCTAATAAACTCGATTGAATCCTTATAAATACTCAACTTTAAACCAATTAGACTCGCACACAAAGCCTAAAGGAGCCGAAATACAAACCCTCACCTTCAATTCCTGTTGATAGAACGATTTTATTCAAGAAATTCACGACAGTTGACTTTTCGTTGACTTAGTATTCGTGCATCATAGAAGCATTGTAAGTATCAATTAAATACATGGATTTGTTTATGCATACTAGTCGACCAATAACCCCAACGATTCTGGGGTTATTGTTTTCTAATTTGTTCAATTGTAATTTCTAGGGTTTGTTCTTATGAAATTGGGGAAGATGATTGTTTTTGGTGTAATATAAATAAAACGCGATTTCAAAATAATCAACAAACAAAGACCCAGACCAGCTGGTCTGGGCATGTTGTTGCTATGCACAGGGCCAAGGTTCAAGTCCCACCATGAACATTTCTTTTTGGATGTTATTCTCTTATACCTATATTATCTTCATTTTTTTAAAATCGTTTTAAAATGCTAAGACTATTTTATAAATTCTACAAAATTTATTTTATATTCTTTCAAGGATAAACTTTGCTGTCCAATTTTTAGTTTTACAAAAATCATTTATTTAATATATATAATAAATAATACAAGTTTATTCATTTATAATTATAAAATTCTATAAAAATATCTAAACAATTTTATTAAATCTCACAAAAATTATCCTAAACTTGTATAACAATATACATTTCAGAAATAATTTTTATTTCTGAAAAACCGTTTGTTTAATATTTTTAATCAATTTTTGTTAGTTTTAATCATAAATAATTCATAATAAATTCATTTTACAATATTTTTACACCAAAATTTTACATAAATTATTTCTATTCATTTGGAACTGAAATACAATTTTTAATTCAGAAAATTCTTTAATTTTAATATTTTTAGATATTAAAGTCATATTTTGACAATTTGAAATAAATAGATTAAATATTCTATTTTCAAGAAAATAATTTTATAAAAACTATTTTCATAATCAAAATCTTATGTTGTGACAATATTTAACTTAAAATTTTACAAAAAGACTTTTATCTATTTATTTATTAAATTTCTTATATTTTAATAAACAATTTATTTATTAATCAAATAAACGTTTATCCCCAATTCGAAGCCCTAGAAATACATGAATCCTAGAGTTATTTCCCTTACACGTTATCAAATTCTTTAGGTTGATTCTTTGGGATAATTCCAACACATATTTCGTTGTCCAAAATTCAATTTCAAGTTATTACGTGAACTGTGAGTATTCCTACCCCTTTTTGCATTTATACATTTTTGGGGTGTTACATGTACACTATTACAATTTCAAATACAAGTTTACATTTTCAAAAATACAATTCTAGTACTATGTGCATTGCTTACAACGTGCTTTATGCTTAGACAATACATGTGGATTACATTTGTACTTAGTGAAATCATTAACATGGTACAAGCCGACCTTAACATTGGATAGCGCTATTTGGATTGACAACCCGCCTAGATTGATTCTCCCCCTTTTTTATCGGAGAATCCGTGGCCAGTGTTAAGCTTTTTATCCATTTATTGGATAAGTACACTACAGTTCATACAGTACATTATACAGTCACAGGGTTGATTTCGCTCATTTGTATGATACATAGTTTACATATTTGCACTGTAGCTTGCACTTGAATTGTATAACTTTTTAATCTACTATATATATCAAAACTAGGAATGCTCACCAACATATCTTATGTTGACCAAATCTATTTTGTGCATGTTTCAGGTGCAGTTTGATATAGTGCTTTAGCAAGGGATACTTAGTGCATTATTTTAAATCAGTTATTTCAATATTTACATTTCATTTAGACAATGTATTTCCATTTCCATGTAAGACAATTTTGGTTTATTCAACAATATTTACATTTTAGTACCATGAGCTTTTGAACAATCGTTACTACGTGGCACCTCGATGATTCCGCCATCGGTTGGGGTGTTACATGTGGCATGGAGCACTACTCCACATGCAAAGTCTTAACACCTCAAAATAACTGGCAACACTCCTTTCAACGACCTTAGAACTTTTTGTTTTTTTAATAAAAAATAACTAAACAATCAAACACAATTAAACAAACAAAATAAAACAAGTAAACACATTTAAAGAAAAAAAAAGTATTCAAATAAAAAAAAATAAAATACAATTATACAATTTCTCGTTTGACTCGAGGACGTGGAGTAGATGTTGAGTTGCAAGATGTGCCACAAGATCAAATCGAAGTTGGAAATGCTAATCCACATCCATCAAGTCACCAAGTGCGTCATCGTGAAAAACAGTTTGCATCGAATGATATCTTATGTGAATCAGTGAGAAAGCCCTTCATTCATCCTTTAAAATCATGTTATGCAATATAACGCAGGCATAGGTCTAGCTCCTAATCTTGTCTATAGTCATAGCTGCATAGGTCACCTAAGTATGCCCCATTTTGCCTTCAGAACAACGAAAGCACGCTCCACATCTTTTCTTGCCGACTCTTACAATCTCTTGAACTTCTTTTCATTCGGGTCGGTCGGCTATGGAATGTTTCCACAAACGTTGACCAAGTAGGGTAGATCCCATCTGTTAGACGGTATCCATGTTCGTATGAGTGTCCATTCACATCAAACGGACACTTAGGTGCGGTTCCATTTCGTTGAGTGAAAAACATTGAAGATTGGTGGAGAACATTGATGTCGTTGTTTGACCAAGGTGGACCACAATATGCATGTAACATTTCGTATTTATACTTGTACGTTACACCATCGTAATTAATAAAACGTCAAGTTTCGTTATTCTCGTGTGTAATAATCATTTTGTCGCACTTATGGAACCCTAATACCCTATATATAATAATTATTATATGGATACACATGATAATTATATAAAAATAAAAACTGCTTGGGCCGGGAATCGAACCCGCGCCCAAGCCGGCCCAAACACACATCAACGAGTTAACCAGCTGGGCTGGCCTTCACACTTGTTTAAACCCAGACACGTTTTAATCTTATACTTGATTTTAAAACTTCACAGTTGACTAAGGAAAGTCAACTGTGGACGCGTATGCTTCAAATCAATCCAATTAATCGTGATTGATCCAAATTTGGCAAACACACTTGATTCTTGGCCATTAGTGACTCACCAATACGATTATTACCTATCAATTGTCCACCAATTTAACTCGTTTACGCGTTTGACATTGAATTAAGGTCAAACCTTGCCAATTAATCAATCCAACGATCCCCTCTATAAATTGAATCTCTGCGAAGCATTACAACTCGCCAATAAACTCTTCTCAACCCCCAATCTTCTTCAATTCACTCTATTTGATCTTCGCGTATTCAATTTTGACTTTTATTCTTGACCGAGCAATCGAACACGAAACAAACTTGTAAGTTTGATTTTTCCTGTGGGTTTTATACATCGGCCATCACTCATCAATAGCCCCTTGATTAATTGGGCTATTGATGAGTGAATCAGATTATTGATGGAACTAGGGTTCGTGTTTATGAATTTGGGGATAAAACTGATTTATCATCGTGAATATATATTTTTAAAACTGAGATAAATCACAACCACAGGCCTAGGCCAAGTGGTTGTGACTGATGCTCGTAACCATAATCACCCGGGTTCGAGTCCCGGCTTGGGCGCCCCTTTTTCCACATTTTTCATTTTTAAAAACAAACCATTTATAATTATATATTACACATCAAATCTTGTAAATTCATTTTTAATTATTAAAACCTTTTTATAAATTCTAAAAAAATTATATTTATCAAATCTGATGTAAAAGTTATATTTACAACTTTTAGTTTTCTGAAATTCATTTATTTAATATTTATAATAATTAAATCAATTTTATACTATTATATTTATAAAAATCCGTTAAAATATCAAAACAATTTTATAAATTTCTACAAAAATTATCCTATGTTTGTACAATGTTAAACTTTACTGAAATGATTTTTAATTCAGAAAAATCATTTATTTTATATTTTTAATCAATTTTTGTTAGTTTTAATCATAATTAAATCATAATAAATTCAATTTTTATTATTTTTGCACCAAAATTTTATACAATTTATTTTTAAATATTTAGAACAGAAATATGATTTTTAAAATAATAATTCTTTAATTTTAGTATTTTTTTAAATATTAAAGTTAAATTTTGGCAAATTGTAATAAATAGATTTAAAAATCTATTTTAAAGAAAATAATTTTATAAAAATTATTCAAACACATTATTGTGAACATTCTAAATTCAAATTTTACAAAAAGACTCTCTTTTATTTAATTATCAAATTTCCCTTTATTTAATTAACATTTTATTATAAATTCAACAATTGGATATCCCCAAATCGAAACCCTAGAATATACTTATAAACTAGTTAGACTTAGACTTATTTGTTGCCTTATACATAGGGTAATACTTGGCAATCTATTGGGCTACACTTATACTATTCCTCAATACCTAATACTATACCAAGGTGAGTTTACGTAACCATGTTTATGCGATTCTTTATACTTGCAACAATTTTAAGCAATTCAACATGCATGTCTAGTAGTAAACTTTATTGCCTCATGAATTAGTCAACAGTTTCAACGAGTTTCAACATTACATAATCATTAGCTATGGCCAAGCCGGCGATACTCAATAATAGATCTATTGGATTGACAACCCCACCCGGATACGTGTACCTCCTACATAGGTAACGTGGGTGATTGTTATCGTTCCAACATATTACTAAGGTGAACCGTAGATGACGGGATGGACCTAAACTAGTCGGAGGTTTGATTATGTCAACATATTATACTATTCTTGTAGACTTAAATTTTACGATAGACATACGAATTGCAAGACTTTTATACTTAAACTATTTACTTAACATGGATTATGTACTCTCACCAACTTCTAGTTGACCCCCCCATTTTTACAACTCAACAGGTAATAATGATGCATGAAGATTAGAGTATTTATGAAGACAATAAGGAGTCTATGCATGCTTGATTCTTGTGTGATGTATTAGATTTCCACATTTAAAACTCTTATGTATTTCTATTTTTGGATATTTGAAATTTAATATTTATTTCAATTAAAATTTGGATTACCATGTGCTACTGTATACTCATTCATACGTGACACCTCGATGTTTCCGCCATCGGTTGGGGTGTTACAGATTGGTATCAGAGCCTTGGTTATAGGGAATTAGGTTATTAGAAAATAATCTAGACTATAACCTTAGGGACTTAAACAGTACTTGCTTCTCTTACTTGTAACCCTAATTGCTTCCCTAATCCTATCCTTATCCTATACCTTATATAACCCTAAGCCTACATGTGACTACTCTCATTCGTCTGCTGCAATCCTGATCCACCATTAGATTAATAGGACAAAATCCTCAGGTTTAACCTGAACCCCCTTGAGATCTCGTCGAAGTTCTAGATTTTAATAACGAACACGTGCAATCTGGAAGGGTGAACGCCTGTATTCTGAGTCTTCTGTCTAGGCTGGCATTGCGCATATATCCCAATCAGACGAGGGACCCGGATGCCTACCTGGGAATTCTCGGGATGAGTGTTCACTTATAGGCTAAAGCATGTCTTCATATGTTATTAGAATTTAGAATCTTTGATAAGTCAACGTTTTCGTTTATTCGTTTTAATTAATGAATAAATGATTACATTCCTTATATAATCTCATTCATTTCATTGTGTCTATTACAGATCATGCCTCCACGTCGCAGCACTCGCAACAGCAATGGTGAGAACCACGAAGAAGGTGGTGACAACTGTAACGACCGAAAGAATAAACATTCTATAATCTATAATTAATTAATTAGCACCTAATATTAATTTAAGTTAATCCGGCCCAATGGAATCGGCCCAATAGAACAAGCCCACTCGATAATAATAAGCCCAAAATAAATTAGTTTAAACCCATTATCATTATAGTGAAAGCCCAACAATTAATTCAGCCCATCTAATTTACTTAGGCCCATAAGTCTTTCTGGCCCAATACCTACAAGCCCAACCTACCAGCCCCTTTCCCTTGCTGCAATTCTACGCATCCATGTATACATACTGTTTGTATAATACGCAGGGAGAGAGAGAGAGTACGTAGAGTGAAGTTGACCGGAGCTATCATCTTCTCCGGCCGAGTGGTCGTCTCCGGTGAGCCATAAGAACACCCTCTGACCAACTATAATCAATCATATACCCTCCTATTCGAACCTGTTTGTATATACCCGGTCACCCTCTCTGTTATATATAACCATCACCATAACTCTTCTGTTTTGATACCACCGCTGGTTGTCTTCCCCGACACCAGTCGTCTTCTCCGGTGCTCCGCCATGACAACGACCTACAACCCTCCAACACCCGGTCCGGCAACATCCGTGTCCACCAACCAACTACACCGTTCACCATATCCAACTCCGATAATAACCATGGTGATACATCTTCTTCTCCGGTCAGTTCCGGTTATCTTCCCCGGCGAGCAAACCACACCCGAACCAGTGAACCTGTTATCATATAACAGGTCACACCTGTTAAGTCATCCAGTTCCCATCAACCTCTGTTATCGACTATATATATATATATATATATATATCTACATATATATATATATATACGTTGATATATAAGTCAACAGGAAGATACTATATCTCTGATTACCCAAGGTCCGAATTACTCTCCGTCTATTCATCTTCTCCAACCAGTCACGTTGTTCGTAATATTCAACTCTAAACCCGACATATTTCCGTCACCGGTTATCATCAACCACCTCATATAATAGCTTAAACAACTAACCATGTTCCGTTCCTATCACCTTGTGTTCGGATAACCTAACATCACCCTTCGGTTCCGATATTCCACCCACTTGGAAGCCGTAGTCTTGTCCGGTAACCAGTTATCAAACCACAACAGTGGCTAAGCTCCTCGCCGGTTAACCACTGTTGTCCTGGACCGTTCATATCTGGTGACTTTACTCACTGTTCTAGTGATTAACTCTGTTTTGGTTGAACTTGCTCGCACAGTATACCCGGGAGTTTATAAAGGTAGACTATAAGTTATTATTATTATGTTATTATTAATAAGTTATATTAATTATTATTATTCTTATAAACGTGTGACAAGTGGGACAATAATATTAACCCGACAATATTAACCGGATAACTATATAAATATATATATTATTATACAAGAATACATAATATTAAAATAGAATATAAAAGAATATAATATATTAAAGGATTGTCCCCGGCGTTATCACGTGCACAAGCATTGCACGCGCTAATGTTATTGAAATATAATAGGTACAGTTTATTTGGAGATTATACCGTTAAGGAATAGTATACAGGATCTGGGAGAATATAATAGAGGTGAGTACATGACCCTTTCCCTTAAAAGCCTTTGGGCTGATTACATGCTTGTTTAGTCGTTATCAAGTATTTTATACGGTTTATATTATAGAAATGTTATCGAGTTGTTAATAGAAATAATAGAACGCGGTCGAATAGAAACTACGTAGGATGGATCCATTCGGTATCATAGAGTATAGCCTGGACCAATCAGAGGTTACAGGACCATTATAATCGATCTATACTCACGGGAATATATTTATCTAAACCAAGTAGAGGTTTAGAACCACAATAAGCATTTGTATGATGCTTCATCGATAATATATTCCACCATAGAATGACCGAACTAAATAGAAGGAGTTGTATGATCGTTAAACTCGATTTATTATTATAATATGTCTAAATTCGGCATGTCTCACTAGTATGAAAATACTAATGTACTTTAAGCATGTTGTCAGGTATTTATACGAAGTATTAAAGAGCATGCCGAAGAGTAGAAGATCTGGATAAGAAGAGGATACTATGGTTACATTTTAATCCAGCTTAATGTAATCATTACCGTTAAACCTGTTAAGGCTAATCCGCTGCGCCACCTGGGTCGTTACAGGTGGTATCAGAGCAACAGGTTTAACTAATAGAAATCCTCTTCTGATCCAGATCAACCAAAAGTATATTAGAAAGAAATATATGTTAATAGAAATTATAAGAAAGTATAGAAAAATTATCGAGGAAGATTACTAGAATAATATTGTGAGGTAAATTGACAATTTTTAATGGCCAGAAAATTGTGAATTTACAGGCACGATTGAATTCTAGAAAATTCTTTGGTAATACCAAAAGATATAAAATAATAAAAATACAAGAAATAAGGAATCAACAAGAATTATATGAAATATAAGTAAGTTATTATAGAAGTATTCTTTAAATCGTTAGTATTAGTTAAAAGAATATAAAAGCAATATGTTAAGAATAAGATTGCGATTATAAGTTTCATGCTCTATCACATGAAAATTCATCAAATCTTTTATATCAAATTAAAAGATAAGATAATTAAAAGAAAATTTATAAATCGGTATAAATATTGTACTTCCACTTGAGCATTCCTGTGATCAAGTTTCTAAATAGATATGATTCTTCCGACGAAATTCGTCATATCTGCCGCTTATACGGACTCCCTCTCGATGAAAAACCAAGTAAATATAAATATATTCTATAAGAATATATTCTTCCGTATAATATATACATACCCTTTAGGCCCGATCTCCCATCCTTGTCTGTTGAGAATTCACGCATGCTGGATGCTTACATACGCTGCACTATTCTCATTATTACTCCACCTCATAATATATATATAAACATACCCTTTTGTATAACTCATTCTTTGAAACCATCCGTGCAAATATTTCCACGAAATATATCCGGGATTATATATAATTCTTTTTAAACGTCGTTCTAATCGCTTTGTAAGAACATTTCTCGAATCTAGAAAAGCATTTCCAACTCTAAAATCTTATAATAAGTCGATAAAAGAATATGAGAATCCAATTTATATTATTAAGAAATAATATAAGTATCATATTGATCTAAAGAAATTAATAAAAGTAATATTGAAGTTATAATAAATTGAGACCTTTAAGAGGTACTTCCATCCGAAACAAGTTCAAAAGTCCAGCTCGTTAGACTTGAAGTGTCACATGAAGATTTCCTTGTGTTTCAATTCGAAACCTAATCGGTATACAATTTGAAACAAATTGTATAGTCTAAAATTCAACTCGTTGAACGTAAGATTTCACCTGAAGATTTCTTAGTATTCCAATCTGAAAACATATCAACATACGATTTCTAGAGAACCATCTTCTTTTCCCAAAAGTTTTGGGATTACTGATATGACGAAACACGAGTTTGCTGTCCAAGGTTATAAGTCCAGGAAGCTTTCTACCCTTAAGAAACTCCCATACAATGGAAGTGTTTTTAATGATGTTACAAGATGATAAAATTGCTGATTCCTCCATTAAAGCTTTGCACACCACATTACCAACAACCGTAACATCCTAATGTCTTTGACTTAATTCCCTAAGCATTTTACCAATGTTGAGATTCTACTGCTATCTTGAATGGCCGAATCAAATTTAACCGGACCAATCTACACAACTTTCTTAGACTTTGGAAGTAAGATGGTTATTTCCTCCAATGAATTTGGCCCGAGAGTAATAGGTGAACCCTATATCCTGAATCTTCTGACTAAGGTTGACGTTTCTTCATGTTTAGCCCGAGATCAAGTTTTAAACCTCTTCAAATAACGTTTGATTCTGTCACGAGTTATTTCCTAACTTTATTCGTAATATAAACATTCACGATTTTGTTTATAGTCAAGTTTAAAAGATCGATTATATAATTTTTATTTATGGTTATCAACGACCAAGTACTACTAATTCATTACTTCAGAAATCCTATAAAATACCCCAACCCGTTCAGTTAAACTTTTACCATTCGTTCATTAAAGCTTAGAAATTCGATCTTAACAACTTTATACCTCGTTATCAGTATTATTGTTAATCGTTACTCCGAAATCCTATAAACAATCCTCACCCGATTGTTATCATGTCTTCTACTCAGTATATTATATTCGTAACTTTATAAAATAATACTTATGTCGAATTACTCCACATCTTTTCAGTAAGACTCTACAATCTACTGAAGATGATTAAGTCATTTATATCCGACTTACGATACTTTGGTTTTCTTTAAAAACCAATATTCGAGTTGTAAACTCCAACTAGAATATTAGTCCCATAGATAATCTAATGACATGTTAATTCTTGGAAATTTATGAGTCTCTCCGAGGCAAATTAAGTTTTCAAACATGGAATTGGTTATTTATTCTATGAATATAAAGAAAATATGTATATCCTAGTGCATACCTATCTTCTTTGTATCATTCAAATAATGTTACTGAAAATCAAGTACGAAGACTTGAGAACCCAGTAAAAATTTGAGAAAGTATGAAACAACATTACACCAATGGTACTATCACTACTATCTCTATTTAAGAAATTTGGAGAAGTTGTGGACGATTATCATACTCAGTATTCTTAATCATTGAGTCACGAAACCGGAAACTTGTGACAATGTGATGAAAGAATTTTAATTATACTGAAGGTGTAATATATCGAAATGATAAACCATCATCTATAAATCGAGATTCTATAGATTGGACATGTCCATGGCAGCCTAGACTTCAAAAATCCGAAACTCTTTATAACCAGATTCATATATACAGAATTGATTAAAAGCTAGTGATCAAATCAGTATGTAGAATCAAAGATGGTTATATGTTCTCTATGCATTCCCTGGGGAAAAAGGAATTTGGACCCTTATGAAAGGTATATCTGGATGTTTCCACAGGATTCTGTACAAGGACATATGATACTATAAAGGAAAAGATGCATTATCTGATATTGGAGAGAATTCTTGTACTTTTCAGTACAGATGTTGCTAATACTTTGAGAATAGTATCAAGAGATCTTTTAGCTCGGTCAACATAATATCTATATTTTATTGGATATGAGAATGACCTATTTCTAGATTATAACTAATAGATTGACTTCCTTCGGTCATATTCTATTCATTTCATATCGATAAGAGAACTCTATTGTTCGAATATACTATAAATATCCTATATGATAGAGATTACTTTCCAGTATATACTCAAATGTTTCTTGACAGGTCTCCTGAGATAGATTATTCCCAACATTATGAACTATTGTTCTTGGTCTTTATCGTCCGAGTTATTTGCAAGCTATTTAGTATAAGAGTTACTTATTAAGCCAGTTCGATTCGATCGCAATCTAACCCTTTTCAATGAAAAGGTTTATCACGATCATTCCATATACAGAGAATAAGTATTGAACCTCTTTCCAGTGTATATATATATATGTATGACATTGATAAAGTATTCTTAGATAATTCTCTTGACATCGTGTAAGTTACGACATATTGTTTTCAATGATCTTCGTTTGTAAAGGAGCTTATTTCATAAAATCTCTTGAAAAGTATATAAGTGTTAAATATATTTCATTCAAATAAAGATGATCCTTCTTAATAACCTATCTCATACGGTTATTTATTTGAGTTTTCTGCGAAACCTAATCTCAACCCGAATGTTTAATATGGCTCGAAAATATCTACGACTCGTTACTCTCGAAAATAATCGTTTATACTTATTAAACTTAGAGCAGCGGATAGATTATATGAAACAAATAGAAGTATCTATACCGTTTTACATAAACCGATAAGTTATAGAAAATAATTTGAGGATTAATAAAATATCGTGAGTTATATGATCATATATGACTACGATAATTCAATAAGTGACTCTTCAAGTAGTTCGTTTTCAGAATATATAAAAGAAGTTTTAATTTCTAAGAATTTAAGCCATTCGATTCGGCTACGGAATGTTCATTATTGAAATATAGAATATATTTTAAAACATATTATAGAACGAAATTCTATGAAAATAATCTATTATAGAATGTAAAATATTTTAAGATAATGTGTATTATTATGAACAACCAGAGATAATTATAAGAGGAATTATACACGTAGACTTAATATTTATCGAGCAATTGTTATAAATAGAAAAGGGTTAAGATATAATGATATCTTAACACCCTCAGAAAACTTATAATTGAGGCGGCCAAGAAAATGGCCAACGATAAATGATGTTATGAGAAACCAATGATAATAGAAAGCCATTGAGAGTTTATAAGTTTGATTTATAGAATCGCTAAGAAGGGTCTCTAGAATTAAGCATTTACCCTATTCTTATAGGTTTAGAATTTATTATCAGACAAATAAGTGGGGACAATTTCTATAGGTTGGGGAGAATCTAATAATAAGTATTATAAAGATTATCAGAAATAATAACTAAAAGATAGTTATTAAACATTATAAGACTACTCGAAACGAATCTCGAGGACGAGATTCATATAGGTTGGGGAGAATGTAACGACCGAAAGAATAAACATTCTATAATCTATAATTAATTAATTAGCACCTAATATTAATTTAAGTTAATCCGGCCCAATGGAATCGGCCCAATAGAACAAGCCCACTCGATAATAATAAGCCCAAAATAAATTAGTTTAAACCCATTATCATTATAGTGAAAGCCCAACAATTAATTCAGCCCATCTAATTTACTTAGGCCCATAAGTCTTTCTGGCCCAATACCTACAAGCCCAACCTACCAGCCCCTTTCCCTTGCTGCAATTCTACGCATCCATGTATACATACTGTTTGTATAATACGCAGGGAGAGAGAGAGAGTACGTAGAGTGAAGTTGACCGGAGCTATCATCTTCTCCGGCCGAGTGGTCGTCTCCGGTGAGCCATAAGAACACCCTCTGACCAACTATAATCAATCATATACCCTCCTATTCGAACCTGTTTGTATATACCCGGTCACCCTCTCTGTTATATATAACCATCACCATAACTCTTCTGTTTTGATACCACCGCTGGTTGTCTTCCCCGACACCAGTCGTCTTCTCCGGTGCTCCGCCATGACAACGACCTACAACCCTCCAACACCCGGTCCGGCAACATCCGTGTCCACCAACCAACTACACCGTTCACCATATCCAACTCCGATAATAACCATGGTGATACATCTTCTTCTCCGGTCAGTTCCGGTTATCTTCCCCGGCGAGCAAACCACACCCGAACCAGTGAACCTGTTATCATATAACAGGTCACACCTGTTAAGTCATCCAGTTCCCATCAACCTCTGTTATCGACTATATATATATATATATATATATATATATATCTACATATATATATATATATACGTTGATATATAAGTCAACAGGAAGATACTATATCTCTGATTACCCAAGGTCCGAATTACTCTCCGTCTATTCATCTTCTCCAACCAGTCACGTTGTTCGTAATATTCAACTCTAAACCCGACATATTTCCGTCACCGGTTATCATCAACCACCTCATATAATAGCTTAAACAACTAACCATGTTCCGTTCCTATCACCTTGTGTTCGGATAACCTAACATCACCCTTCGGTTCCGATATTCCACCCACTTGGAAGCCGTAGTCTTGTCCGGTAACCAGTTATCAAACCACAACAGTGGCTAAGCTCCTCGCCGGTTAACCACTGTTGTCCTGGACCGTTCATATCTGGTGACTTTACTCACTGTTCTAGTGATTAACTCTGTTTTGGTTGAACTTGCTCGCACAGTATACCCGGGAGTTTATAAAGGTAGACTATAAGTTATTATTATTATGTTATTATTAATAAGTTATATTAATTATTATTATTCTTATAAACGTGTGACAAGTGGGACAATAATATTAACCCGACAATATTAACCGGATAACTATATAAATATATATATTATTATACAAGAATACATAATATTAAAATAGAATATAAAAGAATATAATATATTAAAGGATTGTCCCCGGCGTTATCACGTGCACAAGCATTGCACGCGCTAATGTTATTGAAATATAATAGGTACAGTTTATTTGGAGATTATACCGTTAAGGAATAGTATACAGGATCTGGGAGAATATAATAGAGGTGAGTACATGACCCTTTCCCTTAAAAGCCTTTGGGCTGATTACATGCTTGTTTAGTCGTTATCAAGTATTTTATACGGTTTATATTATAGAAATGTTATCGAGTTGTTAATAGAAATAATAGAACGCGGTCGAATAGAAACTACGTAGGATGGATCCATTCGGTATCATAGAGTATAGCCTGGACCAATCAGAGGTTACAGGACCATTATAATCGATCTATACTCACGGGAATATATTTATCTAAACCAAGTAGAGGTTTAGAACCACAATAAGCATTTGTATGATGCTTCATCGATAATATATTCCACCATAGAATGACCGAACTAAATAGAAGGAGTTGTATGATCGTTAAACTCGATTTATTATTATAATATGTCTAAATTCGGCATGTCTCACTAGTATGAAAATACTAATGTACTTTAAGCATGTTGTCAGGTATTTATACGAAGTATTAAAGAGCATGCCGAAGAGTAGAAGATCTGGATAAGAAGAGGATACTATGGTTACATTTTAATCCAGCTTAATGTAATCATTACCGTTAAACCTGTTAAGGCTAATCCGCTGCGCCACCTGGGTCGTTACAACAACCATGACCAAGTTCCTAACCACAACAACAATGGTATCGATGCTCAACTGGCTGCGATCATTTCTCAACAAATGGCGCAGCAAATCGCAACTCTGGTTCCCAATTTACTCGCTCAGGTCATCCAAATGAACGGCAACGGGAATGGTCACGGTAACGGCAATGGGAACGGGAATGGCAATGGTAATGGGAATGGACCCCCAGCCTGCACCCTTAAGCATTTCAACTCTTGTAACCCTCCAAAGTTTAGTGGTGAAGAAGGAGCTACAGGACTCCTCCAATGGTTCGAGGGTATTGAGAATACCTTCATCAACAGTGAGTGCCCCGACAACTTCAAGGTTCGTTACGCCATGAGTGTTCTCCACAAACGAGCACTCACTTGGTGGAATGAAGAAAAGCGCACTCGTGGGGCCGAAGTTGCTCTTGCTATGACATGGGACCAAGTCAAGGAGGTCATGAAGGAAGAGTTTTGTCCTCGCAATGAGGTTAAGAAGCTTGAGGATGAGTTCCACACCCTAGCTCAAGATAGTGGGGAAAACCTTGCCTATAACACCCGCTTTCACGAGCTTAGCTTATTGTTGCCTCACAAAGTTACTCCTCTGCCGTAGCCATCGAGAAGTACATCGGTGGTCTGCCCATGCAAATCCAGGACACCGTTTGGGGAAGGAATCCTGCGACTTTGGAAGAGGCCAAACGTCTAGCGGCCACTCTTACTGATAATCACGTGAAGAACGGTACTCTCTTCTGCAAGGGCACAAAGAAGACGGTTGCCAAAGACACTCCACAGCCTGCAATTGAAGTCAAGCCTGAGACCTCAAGCAACAAAAAGCGCAAGGCTAGAAACTACATGGTTGCTGCTACTCCACCTGCTACCCAAAACCCAGCCAAGAAACCATATGGTGGGACACACCCTCTTTGCAACACCTGTCAATTCCATCATCTTCCTGGTAGACCGTGCCGCCAGTGTAATAACTGTAAACGGTATGGACACTACACCAACGCCTGTCAAGCCCCTGCTGCCCAAAACAACCAAAACAACCAAAACAACCCAGCCAGAAACAACCCCGCTCCCAACCAACAAAACAACAGGCCTACTCGTGGTCAATGCTACGAGTGTGGCAGCCCTGATCACTACATCAACAACTGCCCTAATCGTAACCAGAACCAAAACCGAAACCAAAACCAAAACCAGAACCGAAACCAGAACCAAGGTGCTCGAGGTCGCGCCTACAATCTCAACGCTAACCAGGCTCGTGACAACAACGAAGTGGTGAATGGCACGTTCCTCATTAATAACCACTATGCATCCATATTATTTGATTCGGGAGCTGATAAGTCATTTGTGTCACTGAAGTTTGAACCTTTACTTAACTTACCCCACACTAATCTAGAGGAACCTTTAGTGGTAGAGGTAGCTAACGGGAAGTCTATTTCGATCGACTCTATTATTCGTAACTGCTTGTTGAACCTCGACGATCATACCTTCTCTATCGATCTCATCCACATGCATCTTGGAAGTTTTGATGTTATAGTAGGCATGGACTGGTTGTCAACTCATCGTGCCGAAATTCTGTGCTTCGAGAAAGTCATACGCATTCCTCTCGAATCTGGCGAGATTTTGAAGATCTATGGTGAGAAACCCTGTGGCGAGCTTAAGCTTATGTCTTGTACTACTGCCCAAAAGTACTTACGAAAAGGGTATACAGCCTTCTTAGCTAACGTGATAGAGAAGAAGGACAAAGGCAAAAGTATCCAAGACATTCCTATTATTCGAGACTATCCTGAAGTCTTCCCAGAGGATTTACCTGGTTTGCCTCCTGCTCGACAAGTGGAATTTCGAATTGATCTTGTTCCTGGTGCTAATCCTGTCGCTAAAGCTCCTTATCGTCTTGCACCCTCTGAGATGCAAGAACTCGCCAGTCAATTACAGGAACTTTCTGATAAAGGGTTCAGTCGCCCTAGTTCTTCTCCATGGGGAGCCCCTGTCTTGTTCGTTAAAAAGAAGGATGGTTCTCTTAGAATGTGTATTGACTATCGTGAACTCAACAAACTCACCATCAAGAATCGTTATCCACTGCCTAGGATTGACGATCTCTTCGATCAACTTCAAGGAGCAACCCACTTCTCGAAGATTGATCTCCGTTCTGGTTATCATCAGCTTAGAGTCCACGATAAAGATATTCCCAAGACAGCTTTTCGCACACGCTATGGTCACTACGAATTCATGGTTATGCCTTTTGGATTGACCAACGCTCCCGCAGTATTTATGGATTTGATGAATCGGGTTTGTAGACCCTATCTCGACAAATTCGTGATCGTCTTCATCGATGAAATTTGATTTACTCTAAATCAAAATCCGATCACGAGCAACATCTTCACTCCATCTTGGGTCTCCTAAAGAAAGAACAACTGTATGCCAAGTTCTCAAAATGTGAATTTTGGCTTAAGGAAGTTCAATTTTTGGGACATGTCATTGATATGAACGAAATTCATGTTGATCCCGCAAAGATCGAAGCTGTGAAAAATTGGAGTGTTCCTCAAACTCCAACTGAAGTCCGTTCTTTCCTTGGTTTGGCTGGTTATTATCGTCGATTCATCGCCAATTTCTCCAAGATCGCTGTTCCTCTCACTACCTTAACTCACAAGGGTAAGCCCTATGAGTGGGGACCAAAGCAAGAGGAAGCATTTGAAACTCTTAAGCTGAAACTCTATGAAGCTCCTATCTTGTCTCTACCTGATGGTAATGATGATTTCGTGGTCTACTGTGATGCATCGAACCAGGGTCTTGGTTGTGTTCTCATGCAACGAGGAAAGGTTATTGCTTATGCGTCTCGACAACTCAAGACTCACGAAAAGAATTATACCACCCATGATCTTGAATTGGGTGTTGTTGTCTTTGCACTCAAGATTTGGAGACATTATCTTTATGGGACCAAATGTGTGGTGTTCACGGACCACAAAAGTCTCCAACATGTCTTCGACCAAAAGAATCTTAACATGAGACAACGACGTTGGGTTGAATTACTTAACGACCATGATTGCGAAATTCGCTACCATCCTGGCAAGGCGAATGTTGTGGCTGACGCACTTAGTCGTAAAGAGCGTATCAAACTCCAATGTGCGAGGGTTCGTACTGATCTTCAAGATCGCATTCTCCAGGCTCAACACACATCAGTCACCCAAGGTAACATGTACGATGAAATGTCTTGTGGTGCAGAAACTCAACATGAAACCAAACCCGATGGTCTTCTCTATTTCCTTAATCGACTGTGGATTCCCGACCGTGATGATCTTCGTACTTTCCTCATGAACGAGGCTCATAAGTCTCGTTATTCTATTCATCCTGGAGCTGACAAGATGTACCAAGATCTTCGTTATTCTTATTGGTGGCCTGGTATGAAGAAAGACATTGCTCTTTTCGTTGCAAAATGCCTCACTTGTTCCAAGGTCAAGGCTGAACATCAACGACCATCAGGTATGCTTGAACAACCAGAGATTCCTGTATGGAAATGGGAGAGCATAGCTATGGATTTCATCACCAAACTCCCTCGTACACCCAAAGGCTTTGACAGTATTTGGGTAATCGTCGATCGTTTGACCAAGTCAGCTCACTTCTTACCTATTCGTGAGAAGTATTCTGTGGAAAGGTTGGCAAAGATGTACGTAAGTGAAATCATATGTCGTCATGGTATACCTTTGGATATTATCTCTGATCGCGATGGTCGTTTCACCTCTCACTTTTGGGAGTCTCTACAAGATGCTTTGGGTACCAAGTTGAACCTGAGTACTGCTTATCACCCTCAAACAGATGGTCAGACTGAACGGACCATCCAAACACTTGAGGATATGCTCAGGGCATGTATCATCGATTTTGGTGGCGCATGGGATTCTCATCTTCCTTTGGTTGAGTTTTCATACAACAACAGTTATCACGCCAGCATTAACATGGCTCCTTTCGAGGCACTCTATGGTCGGAAATGTCGTTCACCTTTCTGTTGGACTGAGGTTGGTGAAACTCGTATTACTGGACCCGAACTAATCCAGGAAACCACAGACAAAATTCAGCTTATTCAGGATAATCTTCTCAAGGCTAGAAGTCGTCAGAAGAGTTATGCTGATAGACGTCGTAAACCCTTGGAATTTCAAGTTGGGGACCTTGTACTACTTAAGGTATCCCCTTGGAAAGGAGTAATTCGTTTCGGTAGAAAGGGAAAACTAGCTCCTCGATACGTAGGCCCCTTCAAAATTCTTGACAGAGTTGGAAAAGTGGCTTACAAACTTGACCTTCCACCTGAGCTAAGCAATGTTCACCCGACCTTCCATGTTTCGAATATCAAGAAATGCTTAGCGGATGAGAACCTTCATGTTCCTCTTGAGGATGTGCAAATTGATGAAAGCATGCACATTATCGAGAAACCCGTCGAGATTGTTGATACTGGAGTCAAGAAACTCAAGCGCAGTCGCATCCCTATCGTTAAGGTTCGTTGGGAATCTAAACGAGGCCCAGAGTTCACTTGGGAACGTAAAGACCAGATGAAGTCGAAGTATCCACATCTTTTTCCACCAGACTCTCCAACTCCAACTTCGGGACGAAGTTCCTAAAAGTAGGGGAGACTGTAACATTTCGTATTTATACTTGTACATTACACCATCGTAATTAATAAAACGTCAAGTTTCGTTATTCTCGTGTGTAATAATCATTTTGCCGCACTTATGGAACCTTAATACCCTATATATAATAATTATTATATGGATAAACATGATAATTATATAAAAATAAAAACTGCTTGGGCCGGGAATCGAACCCGCGCCCAAGCCGGCCCAAACACACATCAACGAGTTAACCAGCTGGGCTGGCCTTCACACTTGTTTAAACCCAGACACGTTTTAATCTTATACTTGATTTTAAAACTTCACAGTTGACTAAGGAAAGTCAACTGTGGACGCGTATGCTTCAAATCAATCCAATTAATCGTGATTGATCCAAATTTGGCAAACACACTTGATTCTCGGCCATTAGTGACTCACCAATACGATTATTACCTATCAATTGTCCACCAATTTAACTCGTTTACGCGTTTGACATTGAATTAAGGTCAAACCTTGCCAATTAATCAATCCAACGATCCCCTCTATAAATTGAATCTCTGCGAAGCATTACAACTCGCCAATAAACTTTTCTCAACCCCCAATCTTCTTCAATTCACTCTGTTTGATCTTCGCGTATTCAATTTTGACTTTTATTCTTGACTGAGCAATCGAACACGAAACAAACTTGTAAGTTTGATTTTTCCTATGGGTTTTATACATCGGCCATCACTCATCAATAGCCCCTTGATTAATTGGGCTATTGATGAGTGAATCAGATTATTGATGGAACTAGGGTTCGTGTTTATGAATTTGGGGATAAAACTGATTTATCATCGTGGATATATATTTTTAAAACTGAGATAAATCACAACCACAGGCCTAGGCCAAGTGGTTGTGACTGATGCTCGTAACCATAATCACCCGGGTTCGAGTCCCGGCTTGGGCGCCCCTTTTTCCACATTTTTCATTTTTAAAAACAAACCATTTATAATTATATATTACACATCAAATCTTGTAAATTCATTTTTAATTATTAAAACCTTTTTATAAATTCTAAAAAAATTATATTTATCAAATCTGATGTAAAAGTTTATTTACAATTTTTAGTTTTCTGAAATTCATTTATTTAATATTTATAATAATTAAATCAATTTTATACTATTATATTTATAAAAATCCGTTAAAATATCAAAACAATTTTATAAATTTCTACAAAAATTATCCTATGTTTGTACAATGTTAAAATTTACTGAAATGATTTTTAATTCAGAAAAATCATTTATTTTATATTTTTAATCAATTTTTGTTAGTTTTAATCATAATTAAATCATAATAAATTCAATTTTTATTATTTTTGCACCAAAATTTTATACAATTTATTTTTAAATATTTAGAACAGAAATATGATTTTTAAAATAATAATTCTTTAATTTTAGTATTTTTTTAAATATTAAAGTTAAATTTTGGCAATTTGTAATAAATAGATTTAAAAATCTATTTTAAAGAAAATAATTTTATAAAAATTATTCAAACACATTATTGTGAACATTCTAAATTCAAATTTTACAAAAAGACTCTCTTTTATTTAATTATCAAATTTCCCTTTATTTAATTAACATTTTATTATAAATTCAACAATTGGATATCCCCAAATCGAAACCCTAGAATATACTTATAAACTAGTTAGACTTAGACTTATTTGTTGCCTTATACATAGGGTAATACTTGGAAATCTATTGGGCTACACTTATACTATTCCTCAATACCTAATACTATACCAAGGTGAGTTTACGTAACCATGTTTATGCGATTCTTTATACTTGCAACAATTTTAAGCAATTCAACATGCATGTCTAGTAGTAAACTTTATTGCCTTATGAATTAGTCAACAGTTTCAACGAGTTTCAACATTACATAATCATTAGCTATGGCCAAGCCGGCGATACTCAATAATAGATCTATTGGATTGACAACCCCACCCGGATACGTGTACCTCCTACATAGGTAACGTGGGTGATTGTTATCGTTCCAACATATTACTAAGGTGAACCGTAGATGACGGGATGGACCTAAACTAGTCGGAGGTTTGATTATGTCAACATATTATACTATTCTTGTAGACTTAAATTTTACGATAGACATACGAATTGCTAGACTTTTATACTTAAACTATATGCTTAACATGGATTATGTACTCTCACCAACTTCTAGTTGACCCCCCCATTTTTACAACTCAACAGGTAATAATGATGCATGAAGATTAGAGTATTTATGAAGACAATAAGGAGTCTATGCATGCTTGATTCTTGTGTGATGTATTAGATTTCCACATTTAAAACTCTTATGTATTTCTATTTTTGGATATTTGAAATTTAATATTTATTTCAATTAAAATTTGGATTACCATGTGCTACTGTATACTCATTCATACGTGACACCTCGATGTTTCCGCCATCGGTTGGGGTGTTACAATGCATGCCAAGACCATAAATCATGTGACGTAACTGCTTCGAGCATGACCGTTGGGTATTTTATCACATCTCATGTATTAGTCTCACAACGCAGTGGTGTGATACCCCGCAATTTCAGGTTCCTGATCTAACTAAACTCTAGTTACTTACATCATACTTAGCTAAGGTTAGCTAGATAGGTCACACGTGCACACACTAGATGTATGTGTATCTATGGGATATCATAGATTGACAAATACATGATTTAACTTATGAGAGTTATAAATATTAATCTATGTGTGTACATGAATCTCTTATGCTCCTAAATGTGCTTGAATACATATCTACATATGCAATAGGCTTTATACATACACTAGACCTTAACAAGTAAACTTTATCCTTGTTAAACACATTCTAGAGGCCTACATACACACATACATACACGTATATATATATATATATATATATATAAATACACGCATGCACACATACCCTCCTAAATACTTGAAAGATTTCTTTTGTCCTAATTATCCCAAGCATGCACATGCCTACACATTAGTTGTAAACTAACACCAAAAGGGAAACTAAACAAACATGACATACAAGTCCCCTAGCAAGCCACCTCCTACATATAAAATAACCTATATTTCGGCCCCTATATTAGGAAAAGAACATGAGATAGAAGTTTCCAAACATCACACCAACATCTTATGACAAGCCTAGTAACCATGAGTTGTCACCATCCATCCTAACCTCTAGGAAGCCACCCTAGTCTAACAAATGAAAACAAGGCACATTGGCTAGAAGGTAAGTGATGTAAGCCCTCTAGAAACTCATGAGGTCATTTGTCTATACCTTACATGCCTACTAATCCACCACTACTTACACTATAATAGGCCTTGCTTAAAACCAACACTAGGCATGACAATATCCCAAAGCATGAAAAATCCCCCTTGCTCCCTTGAACCTCGGCCGAGCACACTCCCCTATCACCATCATCATTAGTTGTCATTCCTATAACACACATATGACTAGTCCCTTTCTTACAATACTTACAAGCACAATACCTTGGGAATAGGACCTTAAATCGGCCACATGGGAAGGCATGCATGATCCATCATTTTCATAAACATTTGTCTTACATTTCTTGTCCCCTAATCGGCCGCATGGAAGAAAGCATAACAAGCTAGATGTTAGTTGTCAAACATTTCACTAGAATGAACATTAAGACAAACCATGATCACCTACAAGCTAAGCTCACCATTCCTAACTTGGAAAACCTATACTCTAATCGGCCAACTCATTATGATGGAGACTTGTCATATGTGATGTGTTGTGAAAAACACCTTGTTAATACACTAGTTTTGTATATCTTTTAGTGTTGATTGGTGCATTTTATGTACACTTTAGTTCGTATTTTTTATAATAAAAATACACCGATATGAGTATAAAAGCTATTGTCTTTACCTTTGTTTTAGTATTTTAACAAATCATTGCAAAGACAAACTAAAATGATGCTTTTCTAAATGTGAAGGTTTCCAAAATTAGTTTGTTAGGAAGGCATGATCGGGATGACTTGAAATAAAATATATATACACTAGTTTTTATCCCGGGAGCGTCCCAGGTTAAAATATCTAAAATGACATAATAAAATATATTATTATTATTATTATTTTAAACAAATCTCTACCATAAGTTATCATATTCAAATATTAAAAAAACGAATCTCTGCGCCGAGGTATAAATCTAGTGCCATTACAAATGAATTCGGAAGTTTGTAATCGATCATTCTAAAAAGAACTAACATGAAATAAGAAAAAAAAATGTTAATTATTGAAATATCGAACGCATTAGTTTAAGGGTTATGTGATTCGTTAAAAAATTCATTGGTATATGATCGGGTATATAGTTCGGGTATTTGGGTATGTTGTTTCGGGTAATCGGGTCGGGTATCACCTAATTCCAGACCCGACCCAAACCCACAATTTTTTTAAACTAATCCCAAACCCGACACAATACCTGTCGGGTTACAAAAAATAGTCATTTTTTTCTCCGTTTTTATATAGCACTATGGTACTCGTTGGAAAGATAATAAAACGCTCGTTAATTTGGTGTAATTTTTTTCTTTAAAAAATCTCGTATATAAAAGATATTAACGTTTAAAAGTTATGGGAGGAAACATGAGAGAAAAAATAATAAAGTTTTAATATTTAGATTTAGTAGATTAGGTATTTAATAGATTAGGTTAAAAATTATAATAGATTATGTTAAATCATATTTAGAATCTCTGCGCCGAGGTATAAATCTAGTGCCATTACAAATGAATTCGGAAGTTTGTAATCGATCATTCTAAAAAGAACTAACATGAAATAAGAAAAACATGTTAATTAGTGAAATATCGAACGCATTAGTTTAAGGGTTATGTGATTCGTTAAAAAATTCATTGGTATATGATCGGGTATATAATTCGGGTATTTGGGTATGTTGTTTCGGGTAATCGGGTCGGGTATCACCTAATCCCAGACCCGACCCAAACCCACAATTTTTTTAAACTAATCCCAAACCCGACACAATACCTGTCGGGTTACAAAAAAATAGTCATTTTTTTTCTCCGTTTTTATATAGCACTATGGTACTCGTTGGAAAGATAATAAAACGCTCGTTAATTTGGTGTAATTTTTTTCTTTAAAAAATCTCGTATATAAAAGATATTAACGTTTAAAAGTTATGGGATGAAACATGAGAGAAAAAATAATAAAGTTTTAATATTTAGATTTAGTAGATTAGATATTTAATAGATTAGGTTAAAGATTATAATAGATTAGGTTAAATCATATTTATTTCTTTTTTTTAATTGGTTTACACTTGCCACATCACATCCTATGTGGCATCTCTTAAAGGAGAGATTGCATAAAAGTATGACATGTAGGATTAATCCCTTTGCAATATATATATATATATAGATATAGATACTACACATGGGGTGTTATAATTAATGAAGGATGGAATTAATTGGTGGACTTTGTGACATCAGTAGCAAACAAATCACAATATTTTGGTGGATTCATGACTAATTCAACTTTGGGCTGATAATTATTTAAAGTGGATATATAAATTTGTTGGACTTGGGCCGATGGTGTAGTTGTTGCGTCAAGAAATTGAACAGCCCATAAGCAATAAAGGACATCGCACAACAGCAGAATATGATTATCTTTTGACGGCAACAACCGGAAGGGACGCAAGACAGTTTGGGGTGGACGCACAACAGCAGCCTTTTGGCTGCCTACGGAGTCACCCACATCAAGAAAGAATCATCATTAATATGCAGCGCAGGTAATCGTGTGATTGTCTCCGGGTGTATGGTTCGTTTGTGAAACTCTACCTCTTGTTTGGTTTGGTTTATGGATTGTCTTTTAATTGTTTGAAAGATATTTGTGGTTTGAGTTATTTAAACAAGTCACGTTTGTGCAATTGCTTATCTTTTAGTCATTCGCATTCGGTTTTCTTGCATCGTGAGCAGTTTGATTAACGGGAGGGTAGTTGTTATTCGTGGGTTGGTAATTAAATTGTACGAGTTATTATTAAAAATTTGTGTTTGATTATCACTTAACTTAAACCGTTCAACAAAACTATGTCTATGTGGTATCTAATCATCTAACCAAGGGTAGGGTGAATCATTGAACCGGAAACCTGGAGGGGGTTACTTCTTTAATATTATTGTTTACAACTTATAGAATTCGTTTTCTTAAAACTCAAAACAACCTACAACTCCGTTAGATTTAATTTTTTAGGTTAAATAATCAAACAAAAGGTGCAATACTAACCACATGCTCCTCGTGGATTCGATACCTGACTTACCCTAGCTACCTAGGTTATTTAGGTTTTCATGACCCCAACGACAGGTCATCAAATGGCTCTGTTGCCGAGGAATCGGTGAGCTTAGTTAGATAGTTTTGTTTTAGTTTTTACTACTTTTCTTGAAAAAAAAACCAAAAATAGTTTCTTTTCTAGTCTTTTAGTTTAAGTTTTGTTTTGTATTGTTTAGTACAGTATTACGCGTGGTTTGCTTGTTTGTGTTTGTGCAGGTAATTCAGTTGCATGCATCATACACGTTATTCAGGCAAGACTTCACCACTAATTTACGATCCGGAAATTGAAAAGACAGCTAGAAAGAACAGAGCCATTCATCAAACCCGACCAACACCAAACATGAGCCATCACAGTAACCAAGATAACCAACCTCCCAACCTGACCCAATACCACCACAACAAAACCCATTGGGCAATATGCCTCCACGACCATTTCAAACAGCACCAACTCCAAGACAACAACAACCATTCCCACAATTTAACCCAGATCCGAACGCTTGTGGTTCTAGACAATTTCAGCAAGGCCATCAAGAGCATGACGAGTGGGACGAACATTATGAAAATCATCAAATGGCGCCGTTACCGGGGAGCTAGTGCGCTTAGTGTTGTAGGTTTTGTTTGATTTATCTTTGTTTGCTTTCAAAAAAAAAAAAGAATTAATATTTTTTTTGTTTTTTTTATTTTTAATTTTTTTATTCCATTTGTTTGTTTTTACATGGGTATTTTGGTTTGTGCAGGAAGTGAATTCTTTGGATCATGGATGGATCTTCTCAGTCATGCAAGTGTTGCGGGAAAATTCACATATATGAGGATTGCCCAGTGTTTTGGAAAGATCCAATGTTTTGGAAAGAAAAAATGAAGTCGAGTTACACATACCAGGGATACTATCAGGCAAATATCAACTACAGCTATGAGCCGAATTGGGATTGCGATGATTATGAATCTGAGAAGATGTCATTCTCAATCTACCATGAATATTATAATCACCAAAATTCTAAATTGAATGAAATCACGGATTTGATGAAGGAGATGATGCAGGAGAGTAAGTTGAGACATGAGGCTATAGTCCAACAATTGAACCAAACAGATGAACAAATTGCATCATGGAAGGTTGTAAAGGAGAATACCACATCAATTCCTGTATTTGTTGGAGAAACACAAGTATCGGTTGTAGTTGATGAAGAAGGAAAAGAAGAGGGTGTAAGTCTTCCTAAACTTGAAATTGTATGTTTAAACCCAACTGAAGACTTAGCACCTCTTGAAGACCTGGTGGTTGAGGCGACCCAAGTTTCTCACGAATCGCCTTCTGTAGTGATCATTGCAACTAACACAGTTGGGGATGGAGGTTTGAGATCAAAGATTAAGAAGGTGGTAATGTAAGACATTGGGCAAACTAGTAAGAAATATACCCGCGTTTACTTTATAGTCGTGCCGCGCATGAAAAAGCAAGTCTGGATATGGCATGTTAATTACCGAGCTTACATCGGGAATGCGGTGGGCAAATGTTCTATGAGACCACCATGAATGAACATCAGGTATGATTTTTGTATATTTTGTATATTTATTTGTTTTATTATTTTTTATTTTTTTTATTTTCGAGTGTGTTCGAGTCAGTGTTATTTTTGTTGGAGTCATGGGATTGCTTGTTATGATTTGAATTGCAAGAATAGATTGCCCCGCCTGTACTCAATCTCCATTCGGGCAGGGGCGATCTGGAAACCACTAATGTTTGCAGGTATCCCGATTTGTTTGTTTTTTTTCTTGTTTCTTTGTTTCATGTTTGTTTATCAGCCGTGAATGAAATGCTATACGGCTCGATTGGGAGGAATTGAACGGACTCATACGCATATTGCTTATCCAAGGGAGTCTGTTCCTTTTACTGTTGTATTTTATTTTTATTTCTGTTTTATTTTATTCCCTATCTTACATTGAGGACAATGTGTCGTTCAAGTGTGGGGGTGGGGAAATTTTGTTTTTTATTTATTCTTGAGTCAAAAAAAAAAATCAAAATTAAAAAAAAAGTCAAAATTTTAAAAAAAAATGGAAAAATCGAGAAAATCTCTTGAAATTTGTTCTTAAAAAGCATTCTAATAAGACATAAAGCAGTCTTTTCAGTACATACCCGTTGTTTCTTTATTGTTTTGGCAGTAGATCCTTAGTCATGGTCTAATTTGTGGAAAAGTAATATGAACCGTTTTCAGCAGGTGTTTTTAAGAAAAAAGTTTAGAATTGTTTGACTAGGTTTAACAAGCTATTGGTAATAAATGATGCACATATCGGCAACCCATTTACCCACTTTTGTGAGATCTTGAGCCTACTAGTTGATATATTGATTTATATACATTTTCGTTTGTTGAGAGTAGGCCAAATGTTTCTCTGTTGCAGAACTTGTGTGATTTGATACATGCTGAGGTTGTAGACTAGATATGCATGTACATGACAAAGGCGATTTAGGATTCCCTTTTTGTTTGACACCTTTATTTGTTTCGTGTTTACCTGTTTACCTAAAATCACCCTTAGTAGCCCATGTTGAGCCTACACCCTTTCGTTTGTTAAACCTATGAAACGGGAAAAAAAAAGACAAAAAAAAAAAAAGACAAAAAAAAGAAAAAAAGAAAAGAAAATAGAAGTTTGTTTGTTATGGGTCAAATATGCCCAAAGTTGTGTGTAATTGTGATTCGTGAATAAGGATTGTCATTCAAGTTGTTTCACCATTTTATTTTAGCCACTTTCAGCCTAAACGTTCACTACCTTTACCCTAAGCCCAAAACCAGTAAGTCTTTTAGATATGTGCATTGTCTACTGTTGAGGTGTGATTGTCATACAAGCCTATGATAACAGAGTTACATACTTGGTTTTCGAGTGAATAATACTAGCTCATTACATGCTAGTCCAAATATTAAACCGAGTGGAGCGAAAAATTGTGAGGGGTGTGTTGCATGGGAATAAAAACCGAAAGCATGTTAGATTTAGTCGGGTTAGTTCTGTTTTTAAATGAAAATCAATTTGACTTGCTGAATTAACACATCAAATGCTGATCTGTAAATGGGGTATGACTTTGGACCTTAGCTAAGGTATGATGGGCGACTGGGGTGCTAGTCTGTGATAATGTCTTGAGCAGAGTATATATATAATTTTTTCGAGACGAAAAAAGATAAGTGTGGGGTGTGATGTGTTGTGAAAAACACCTTGTTAATACGCTAGTTTTGTATATCTTTTAGTGTTGATTGGTGCATTTTATGTACACTTGATATGAGTATAAAAGCTATTGTCTTTACCTTTGTTTTAGTATTTTAACAAATCATTGCAAAGACAAACTAAAATGATGCTTTTCTAAATGTGAAGGTTTCCCAAAGCAGTTTGTTAGGAAGGCATGATCGGGATGACTTGAAATAAAATATATATACATACTACACATGGGGTGTTATAATTAATGAAGGATGCAATGAATTGGTGGACTTTGTGACATCAGTAGCAAACAAATCACAATATTTTGGTGGAGTCATGACTAATTCAACTTTGGGCTGATAATTATATAAAGTGGATATATAAATTTGTTGGACTTGGGCCGATGGTGTAGTTGTTGCGTCAAGAAATTGAACAGCCCATAAGCAATAAAGGACATCGCACAACAGCAGAATATGATTATCTTTTGACGGCAACAACTGGAGGGGACGCAAGACAGTTTAGGGTGGACGCACAACAGCAACCTTTTGGCTGCCTAGGGAGTCACCCACATCAAGAAAGAATCATCATTAATATGCAGCGCAGCTAATCGTGTGATCGTCTCCGGGTGTATGGTTCGTTTGTGAAACTCTACCTCTTGTTTGGTTTGGTTTATGGATTGTCTTTTAATTGTTTGAAAGATATTTGTGGTTTGAGTTATTTAAACAAGTCACGTTTGTGCAATTGCTTATCTTTTAGTCATTCGCATTCGGTTTTCTTGCATCGTGAGCAGTTTGATTAATGGGAGGGTAGTTGTTATTCGTGGGTTGGTAATTAAATTGTACGAGTTATTATTAAAAATTTGTGTTTGATTATCACTTAACTTAAACCGTTCAACAAAACTATGTCTATGACATATCCAATCATCTAACCAAAGGTAGGGTGAATCATTGAACCGGAAACCTGGAGGGGGTTACTTCTTTAATATTATTGTTTACAACTTATAGAATTCGTTTTGTTAAAACTCAAAACAACCTACAACTCAGTTAGATTTAATTTTTTAGTTTAAATAATCAAACAAAAGGTGCAATACTAACCACATGCTCCTCTTGGATTCGATACCTGACTTACCCTAGCTACCTAGTTTATTTAGGTTTTTGCATGACCCCAACGACAGGTCATCAATATGTTCAAGAACTTTCACTAAATAAACATACTTACACATCTATGGACATAAGGAGCCTAGGTGTTAAGACTACCTTACAATCCACTATAAAAGGAGGTTAAGATCATTCATCATCCCTCACACCAACACAAGCAACACTCTTGCTTTCTCACACACTCTCTCTCTCTCTCTCTCTCTCGTTTGGCTCTCTAGAGGCCGAAGCACACCCCTCCACAACCTCCCCCAAGCTTCGGCTCTTCCTCACCCCTTCCCCTTCTAATTGTCGAGCCAAGGAAGGCCACCAAGAAGCTCTAAGGATTTGCATATAGTCAATTAGTATTGAGGTAAGTACCAACCCCTTCTAGTCAATTATATGCGGCCCTTATTGTGAACCCAAGTTTAGTTTTTTTTTTATCGCTAGGATCGACCCCAACTAGCAATAATAGGTTGATTATTATATGATTAGTAATCAAGCTTCTATTACATGCACATTGTTTCACCTATGTAATCAATTATGTTATCTAGTGTTGGAGTAATTGATTACACATGGAGTCATGAAACGTTTTTAGATCAAACATCTTATACATGAAACATGATCTATACCAATTGATGCGGTTCACAAAAGTAGGAGCCGAGCTTGTAAGATAAACAAGAACATAGTTTAATATGTCCTAAATGTTCATAGGGAGATCCTTGTTGGAACGATAGTTACTTTCTCTGCTTTGCTAGATCTCTCGCACAAACACCAGGTGAGTTTCACTACTCTTTTTCTCAAAAGCATACGTCTCGGATGAGACAACTTGCTAAATTTTTTCATAGTCCGGGTCGGGACTACTTTATACATCCCGGGTTTGGGGTGTTATGATCTTTTGCAGGTATGGTGAGGCACGTTCATACTGAGTTGGACAATGCTTTCACTACTGTGCAACAATTTAAGTTCTGGAGGAGGAATGCCGATGAGACAATCAGGCACATGGAAGGTTAGATAGGCCACTTGATGACTGAGATGGCAGTCGTCAAGCGGGAAGCTGCTGAGACTAGGCAGGAGTTGGCTGCCACTAGACAAAGTTTAGCAAATACTATGCAAGAATTGAATACTGTTCATAATAGGCTTATAGCAGCCTTAGGGATAGATGTAGAGGATCTTGAGGAGGATCCCGAAGAGGAGCCTATGGAGGAAGAAGATGATGCTATTGGAGCAGCCATTGAGGCAGCATTTGAAGAAGAGCTCGAGCCAGAGGAGGAAAATGATCTATTTGAGGTCGAGATTCAAGACGAAAGCGATAATGAGGGCTCGTGTGTGGATCACACGGACGATTGATTTCTACTATCTTAAGTATCATATATATTCGTATAATAACTGTTATTTTGTCGTGTGAGATCTGAGAATCGTTTATCTTATGTTATTATTATTATCATTATCATCAATCTACTACTTTATCTTATTCTCGCGTTCATAATCCTTGTTACATTCTAGTTTACTTATACTTCATGAATGATGGTATGCGGAACATATTATTGTTTTCTCATGAGTATAATGTAAATGTAGAATTGCTAGAGGAAATGGTAGAGGCAGCATCAGCATGACGTAAGAAGAACTGAGCATACTAATAAATGATCGGGTTGTGGCAGCCTTGGCAGCTTTTCAGGCTGGCCAAGCTGCTCATCACCCTCCGACTTGTACCTACAAGTCATTCATGGATTGTAAGCCTCATAACTTCGGAGGATCTGAAGGAGCGATCAGATTACTTAGGTGGTTCGAAAAGGTGGAATCGTGCTTTGCTATGTGCAATTGCCCGCTAGCTGATAGGGTTAAGTATGCCACCGCTACGCTTAAGAAGGTGGCGTTATCATGGTGGAATGCCCAAGTGCAGCTGCTGGGAGTTGATGTGGCGAACGCTGCCTCGTGGGCAGATTTCAAGGAACTCATGAAGGAGGAGTACTGTCCTCGAGATGAGATTCAGAAATTGGAGACTGAGTACCTCAATCTGAAGATGGTGGGGTCAGAGATTGAGAGCTATACTACCAGGTCGCATGAACTGGCGACAATGTGTCCTAACTACTCCGCTCTACAAATGAATTGAGTTGTATATCCAGGGCCTAGTACCTCAGATTAAGGGAATGGTCATTGCTGCCAACTTCAATAACCTCCAGCAGGTGATTCGCTTGGCTCACCAGCTGACTGATCAGAAGGTGGAAGAGGGACTCCTACCCCCTCGTGGTACTCCATCTTCTAACGCCAATGATAACAAGAGAAAGTGGGAGAATGCATGTGGCAGACTCTCGACTAACGGTAATCAGCAGCAACAGCAAAACAAGAAACATGACAACGGTAGCAACCGTAATCAGTCACAGAGTGGTTATCAGGGACACCGTCCCAAGTGCAATAAGTGCAACTATCACCACTCAGGACCCTGTAACAGGATCAAGTGCGATCGCTGTGGAAAGATGGGTCACTTACAGAAGGACTGTAGAGTCAATGTTCCAGGAAGTCAGCCAGCACCTCAGCAAGGACAACAAGAAAGGAACAATAAGGGTTGTTACCAGTGTGGGAATGAGGGTCACTTCAAGAAGGACTGCCCACAGCTGAACGGGAATGGTAACAACAACAATGGTGGGAAAAATAACAACGGTAGTGGTAACCGGAACGGGAACAACAACAACGCTACCAACAACAACAACGAGGCTCGAGGGAGAGCTTTCGTGATTGGTTCAGGAGAAGCTAGGAATGAAAACAATGTCGTGACGAGTACGTGTTCCTTAAACGACAACCTTGCTTCTGTTTTATACGACACTGGTGCGTACTTTAGTTTTGTGTCATCAAAACATAGCAAACAACTAGGTATAGTTCCTACTCTTCTTGATACCCCACATTCTATAGAATTAGCTGATGGGAAACCTGTCTAGGTAACCCACATCTATCGTGACTGTAAGCTCAAACTAGATGGGCAGTTGTTTGCCATCAATCTTCTACCTATCACCCTCGGAAGCTTTGATCTCGTGGTTGGCATGGACTGGTTGTCCAAGCAACGCGCTGAAGTTCTCTGTCAAGAGAAGATTGTTCGTATCCCTCTCTCTAACAAGGAACTGCTAACTATTCGGGGTGATCATGGTGGTGCCATGGTAAGCATCATCTCATTTCTAAAAGCTCAGAAGTGTATTCGAAAGGGCTATCCGGCCATTCGGGCCAATATTTCCGATTTTCGAGCGGAAGTCGAAACGGGGATTGAGGATATCCCAATAGTCCGTGATTTTCCAGACGTATTTCCCGAAGAATTACCTGCACTTCCACCTGTTCGTCAAGTGGAGTTCCAGATAGATCTTGCACCAGGAGCGGCCCCAGTTGCACACGTACCATATCGCTTAGCGCCAGGCGAACTTCAAGAACTGTCTACCCAACTCCAAGAGCTGTTGGATAAGGGATTTATTAGACCTAGTTCTTCACCATGGGGAGCCCCAGTCCCATTCGTTAAAAAAAAAGGATGGAAGTTTCCGTATGTGCATTGATTATCGAGAGTTGAACAAGGTGACGGTAAAGAATCGCTACCCTTTACCTCGTATCGATGACTTGTTCGATCAACTTCAAGGGTCAAGTTTCTATTCCAAGATTGACATGAGGTCAGGATATCATCAACTGAGAGTCTGAGAAGAGGATGTGGCGAAGACAGCCTTTCAAACTCGATATGGCCATTATGAGTTTTTGGTAATGCCATTTGGGCTAACTAATGCACCGGCTGTGTTCATGGACCTCATGAACCGCGTGTGTAAGCCTTATTTGGACAAATTCATTATAGTGTTCATAGATGATATATTGATCTATTCCAAGAACAGGAAAGAGCACGAACAACACCTGCGGTTGATATTGGAACTCTTGAGAAATGAGTAGCTGTATGCGAAACTCTCCAAATGCAACTTTTGGATTCAAGAAGTCCAATTTCTAGGACATGTAGTCAACGAGGTCGGAATACATGTCGATCCCGCCAAGATTGATGCTATTAAGCAGTGGGAGGCACCTAGGACTCCTACGGAAGTGCACCAATTCCTTGGTCTTGCGGGATATTATCGCATATTCATTGAGGGATTCTCTAAAATCGCCCAACCCCTCACTGCTTTGACGCAAAAAGGTATTACTTACAAGTGGGGAGATGCCCAGGAATCTGCTTTTCAACTGTTAAAGGCAAAGCTTTGCAGTGCACCAATCCTATCGTTACCGGAGGGTACATGCGATTTTGTGGTGTATTGTAATGCGTCTATCCAAGGATTAGGGTGCGTACTGATGCAACGTGATAAGGTGATCGCGTATGCTTCACGTCAATTGAAAGTTCATGAGAAGAACTACACCACCCATGACTTGGAACTAGGAGCAGTGGTTTTTGCCCTGAAGATCTGGAGGCACTATCTCTATGGAACAAGGTGTACGATCTTCACTGATCATAAGAGTCTCCAACACATATTCGATCAGAAAAAGCTGAACATGCGACAGCGTTGATGGGTCGAGCTTCTGAACGATTATGACTATGCCATCAAATATCATCCAGGGAAAGCTAATGTAGCAGCAGATGCCCTTAGTCGTAAGGAGACAAAACCTAAGAGAGTGCAAGCGTTACAATTCACTATCCATTCCAATCTTCCTGACAAGATACGTGAAGCCCAGGGCGAGGCTCTGAAGGAAGAGAACGTCGGGCTGGAGACACTGCATGGTGCGGGTAAACATCTGGAACTGAGAACAGATGGTCTTCAGTACTTCATGAATCGAGTCTGGATTCCACGTTTTGGAGATCTCAGACAACTTGTGCTCGACGAGGCTCACACCTCTTGTTACTCAGTACACCCTGGTTCGGATAAAATGTACCAAGATCTCAAAACACTTTACTGGTGGGCCAAACATGAAAGCCGAGATAGCCACTTATGTTAGTAAGTGCTTGACTTGTGCGAAGGTTAAGATTGAATATCAGAAACCTTCAGGCTTACTCCAGCAACCAGAAATCCCTATGTGGAAATGGGATGGAATTTCCATGGACTTCATCACGAAGCTCCCTAAAATGCCAAGTGGGCATAATACGATTTGGGTTATCGTCGATCGCTTAACCAAATCGGCACACTTTCTGGCAATAAAGGAAACTGACACGCTGAAGAAACTGGCCAACCTCTATCTCAAAGAGATCGTCTCTAGGCATGGGGTGCCTACTTCTATTATATCTGATCACGATTCACGATTTACTTCTCGTTTTTGGACTACTCTCCAAGATGCTTTAGGAACTCGCTTAGATATGAGCACCGCTTATCACCCACAAACGGATGGACAGAGTGAGCGTACCATCCAAATGTTGGAAGATCTGCTACGAGCATGCGTGGTAGACTTTGGCAACAGTTGGGATAAGCACTTGCCGTTAATCGAATTTTCGTATAACATTAGTTACCACACTTCTATTCAGTGTGCGCCTTTTAAGGCATTATACGGACGCAAGTGTAGATCTCCCATTTGCTGGACTGAAGTTGGGGATAACCAATTGACAGGTCCCGAACTAGTACACGAAACTTCTGAGAAAATCGTGCAAATTAGTAACCGGATGACTGCTGCACGTGATCGACAGAAAAGTTACGCTGATAAGCGTAGGAAACCTTTGGAGTTCCAGATTGGGGACAAGGTACTGCTGAAGGTGTCACCTTGGAAGGGTGTGATACGCTTTGGAAAACGAGGAAAGTTTAACCCGCGGTACGTTGGACCATTCGAGATCATCGAAAGGATTGGTCCAGTAGCGTACAGGTTAAACCTGCCTGAGGAACTTAGTGGAGTTCACAACGTGTTTCACGTCTCAAATCTAAAGAAGTGTCTTGCTGACACGACACTGGTAGTGCCACTGGAAAAGATCCAGGTGGACGGCCAGCTATAGTTCGTGGAGGAACCAGTAGATATTCTTGAGCAGGGCGTCAAGAAACTCAGACAAAGCACCATACCTATTGTTAAGGTACGGTGGAATTCCCTCTAGGACCAGAATACACGTGGGAACGCAGGGATCAAATGCGGCTTAAATACCCACATCTCTTTACTGAACCTGAACCCGTACATAGATCAAATGCTAAACATAAAGCAACTACCTCAAAGTGAATTTCAAGACGAAATTCCTTTCAACTTGGGGATGATGTGACATCCGGGAACCAAGCATACATTTTTCTAGCTAGCTTTACTGTTTATTTGCTGAATTTCGAGACGAAATTCTTTTCAACTTGGGGATGATGTGATACCCCGCAATTTCAGGTTCCTGATCTAACTAAACCCTAGTTACTTACATCATACTTAGCTAAGGTTAGCTAGATAGGTCACACGTGCACACACTAGATGTATGTGTATCTATGGGATATCATAGATTGATAAATACATGATTTAACTTATGAGAGTTATAAATATTAATCTATGTGTGTACATGAATATCTTATGCTCCTAAATGTGCTTGAATATATATATATATATATATATATATATATATATACGCACATATGCAATAGGCTTTATACATACACTAGACCTTAACAAGTAAACTTTATCCTTGTTAAACACCTTCTAGAGGCCTACATACACACATACATACATACATTCACGTATATATATATATATATATATATATATAGGAAAAAGATCAAATAGGAACCAAGAGCCTAGTTAGGAACTTAGGAACCAATCTGAGCCATTCATCTTTGATCTTGATCTAGGGGGTAGTTATGTAATTAGACAATTAAATATTATATTTTAATTTAATTATAAGTTTATATATGGCAGTTAATTATCTTCCTGCGATTAACATTCAAGTTTTTTTTTACTTTCCTTAAATCTCTCAACCTATTATCATCTCTAATCCCAAATAAAAAAAATCACGTTCGATTGAATCGAAATAACTTCCAGTCGAATTCAGAAGATTTAAATTGATTGAATTGAAAAAACTTTCGATTTAAAAGAATCTAAAATCGGCCAACGATTCAGATTTTCAAGTTATGGATAATAATTCTATACATGAAAACATTGAATACAATCTCACGTGATAGAAGATCATGAAACACAATCACAGGCTTTGTTTCTAAATAGTGTTGAAAATCCAGGTATTTATGTATTGTTTTTATTTTTTTTAATTGTTTTTCATGTGAGAATCACGTTTTTGTGATTTCTATTTGAATTAGCCTTATCGTGTGGTTTATTATTGATTTGCAAAATAGTTGTTTTGTATTCTATAAGTCATATTTTACGCACAGAATTGGAATGAGTAAAGAGTTATACACTGGTGTATCATATATAGTTATTGGGGTTGTACAGATAGAATAAGATTTGTTCTTAGTTTCTTAGTTGTTATACACCAGTGTATAACAACAAATCTATTAATTATTATACACAAGTGTATTATAGGTGGTAAAAGACGTTATAATAAACTGATAGTATTTTGTTTGACGTTAAATATACACAGGTGTATATTCATTATAAAAAATGGAATGTGCAGTATGACACAGCCTGTGTCTTACTCAATATACACAGGTGTACCGTATATGAGTTGTAGCATGTCTAACTATATTTTTTAAATATTGTAAAATTCATTTTTAATTTTACAGTTTTTTATTGTAGGTTCCTCGTCGAGCAACGTATATGAGTCTCCCGGTGGGACGAGATGAATATACACCAATGTATATCTGTGTACATCAATGTATATCTGTGTTGATGATGAATGAAAAAACGAATATACACCAATGTATATCTGTGTTGATGATGATGAATGAAAAAACGAATATACACCAATGTATATCTCGTGTTGGTGATGATGATGAATGAAAAAACGAATATACATCAATGTACACTGTTGTATATATACCGAGATATAATTTTAATAGTATATACAATAAATACGTTTGGGTATACCATAAACACTAATTTGCTGTTTCCAAATATACAGGAGTTTCTTATTAATTACCTAATAAATGATATTGAACAAAAGACATTAATACCCCTTTATTAAAATAACAATTAATTAAAGTTTTACTTATTTACAATCATGCCATTGAAGGTGGATGACTCATATTGGTTCCTATAGTTCCTACTTAAGGGTTGGTTCCTATTTGAACCCTACCCTATATATATATATATATATATATATATATATATATATATATATATATATATATATAAATACACGCATGCACACATACCCTCCTAAATACTTGAAAGATTTCTTTTGTCCTAATTATCCCAAGCATGCACATGCCTACACATTATTTGTAAACTAACACCAAAAGGGAAACTAAACAAACATGACATACAAGTCCCCTAGCAAGCCACCTCCTACATATAAAATAACCTATATTTCGGCCCCTATATTAGGAAAAGAACATGAGATAGAAGCTTCCAAACATCACACCAACATCTTATGACAAGCCTAGTAACCATGAGTTGTCACCATCCATCCTAACCTCTAGGAAGCCACCCTAGTCTAGCAAATGAAAACAAGGCACATTGGCTAGAAGGTAAGTGATGTAAGCCCTCTAGAAACTCATGAGGTCATTTGTCTATACCTCACATGCCTACTAATCCACCACTACTTACACTATAATAGGCCTTGCTTAAAACCAACACTAGGCATGACAATATCCCAAAGCATGAAAAATCCCCCTTGCTCCCTTGAACCTCGGCCGAGCACACTCCCCTATCACCATCATCATTAGTTGTCATTCCTATAACACACCTATGACTAGTCCCTTTCTTACAATACTTACAAGCACAATACCTTGGGAATAAGAGCTTAAATCAGCCACATGGGAAGGCATGCATGATCCATCATTTTCATAAACATTTGTCTTACATTTCTTGTCCCCTAATTGGCTGCATGGAAGAAAGCATAACAAGCTAGATGTTAGTTGTCAAACATTTCACTAGAATGAACATTAAGACAAACCATGATCACCTACAAGCTAAGCTCACCATTCCTAACTTGGAAAACCTATACTCTAATCGGCCAACTCATTATGATGGAGACTTGTCATATGTTCAATAACTTTCACTAAATAAACATACTTACACATCTATGGACATAAGGAGACTAGGTGTTAAGACTACCTTACAATCCACTATAAAAGGAGGTTAAGATCATTCATCAACCCTTACACCAACACAAGCAACACTCTTGCTTTCTCACACACACTCTCTCTCTCTTTCGGCTCTCTAGAGGCCGAAGCACACCCCTCCACAACCTCCCCCAAGCTTCGGCTCTTCCTCACCCCTTCCCATTCTAATTGTCGAGCCAAGGAAGGCCACCAAGAAGCTCTAAGGATTTGCATATAGTCAATTAGTATTGAGGTAAGTACCAACCCCTTCTAGTCAATTATATGCGGCCCTTATTGTGAAACCAAGTTTAGTTTTTTTTTATCGCTAGGATCGACCCCAACTAGCAATAATAGGTTGATTATTATATGATTAGTAATAAAGCTTCTATTATATGCACATTGTTTCACCTATGTAATCAATTATGTTATCTAGTGTTGGAGTAATTGATTACACATGGTGTCATGAAACATTTTTTGATCAAACATCTTATACATGAAACATGATCTACACCAATTGATGCGGTTCACAAAAGTAGGTGCCGAGCCTGTAAGATAAACAAGAACATAGTTTAATATGTCCTAAATGTTCATAGGGAGATCCTTGTTGGAACGATAGTTACTTTTTCTGCTTTGCTAGATCTCTCGCACAAACACCAAGTGAGTTTCACTACTCTTTTTCTCAAAAGCATACGTCCCGGATGAGACAACTTGCTAAACTTTTTCATAGTCCGGCTCGGGACTACTTTATACATCCCGGGTTTGGGGTGTTATGATTCACTAGGTAAATCTGCTTTCACTAATTCATGCTTTATGTCCATGATGAACTAAACCAACTCTATCATTGAAGTCTTTCTAAATACCGAATGAGTTGCTGGATGGCAAGAGGGTTACTAGTTGATAGCGCTATTAGGTCTCACTAACCTCACATCGTGTGCTGGAGAGCATGGGTGTGAACTATTGCTCAACATATTATCATTGTTGATAGACAATGATGCAAGACACTTTGCTCACTATTGTGGGATCTCGTTGTTTAGCAGTTCAGTATTACCGGTTTTAGTTATCTTGAGTGGGCTAGCTACCCCTGGCATGTGAATTAGTTAATACTCAAAAACATGGTCTGGAGGACCTACGTATTTACCAAACTTTGTGAACTCACCAACTTTATGTTGACCCATGATTATTATAACTTTTTACAGGTAGTTAGCTTTCGGTGCCGCGATTAGAAAGCCTGGTCACTAATTTCAAGAGCACGTGTAGGGCATGCATCATATAGCGTCATTGGGATACGAACACTTATCTATTTTCGAATGTTTAATTATCTATTACGATTTTGAACGCGCGTTTTACGCAAACTGTTATCTTTAAATTTCGCTTCTGCAACTACTATTTGAATAACTATTATCTTTAAAGTTCGCTTCCGCAACTATTGAAATATTTGATTATCTATGAAAATTGTTTTACAATAACGAACTAAATGGTTTGGGCATTTAGAGTCGTTCATGTGACTTATGGCTATGGAGATCCTGGTATGTCACATGCCTCGCGGTATGAACCCCGCGGTGGAAATTTGAGGGTGTGACAAGTGGGGCACAAGCTATCATATGTGTACGGTCACTGTTATCTATCATCCTAAGAATGTGATGTTTTTATTCATGTGATTGGTACAAAAGCTCAACATCTTGGCTTGTCAGCCTACACAAGAATTCATTCCCGTAAAAGTGAATCATAAAGTTGCAGAAAATTTTTAGGTATTCCCAGTTGCGAGTTGTTTAACGGCAAACACATATCTTTCCTCATGAATTTTGTATATTATTTAATTGTTTTTCTTGTTTTATTAGTTATTTATTTTTTATTATTTTATAGGAATCGTGAAAGAACTAAGCTTAAATCGAGGAAAATTATCAAGACACGAGTACCCAAGTCGATAACGGTTTGTAAATAAATTTAAAAATAATAATAATAAAATAAAGAATTAGAAGGCAGCAGCCAAGAGCCCAACACCCATGAATAAAGGAAAGAAGAAAACAAGCTAGAGCCCAAGTATTGAGCCCAAGATCTGAAAGAAAAAAAAAAGAATGTAGCTGGACCGGTTGGTGAACTTCGCGTTCCGCGAGATAGGGGGCCCAGCTGGCCTCATGTGGGCAATTTGGCGCCAATAGATCAGGTTCCGGAATTCTCGAGGTGATTTACGGCGAACAGGTTTTCAGTTTTTGATTATGGTAGGGAGGGATTGTTACAAGACTGATACGTGGTATGATGTTCCTTTCAAGACAGGGAGACGATCAAGATCTGATGCTAATTCTTCGATGCCGGTGGATATCACCAAGTTCTTCGTGTCAAACTTGCCTGGACGATGTGGTTCTAATGATTTGGTCGATGATTTGAAGGGGTTTGGATAGATTCATGATACATATATAGCTTGGAAGTTTGATAAACTTGGTAAGAGGTTTGGATTTGTTTCGTTTAAAAACGTTAGGGATGTGGGCAAGTTAGAATCGGATTTAAAGGATGTTTGGATTGGTTCTTATAAACTCTTTATAACCTTAGCAATGTTTGTGGATGGGAAAAAAGTGATTAGGAAGAAGGAAACTAGGTGGGAACCGGTTAAGGAGGTGGATAATTCGAAGATTAATATGGTTGAGAAGAGGGTTGATGCGTCGGCTGTTGTCGTTGATGAGAGGCAGAATTTTAGTGGTGTTGGGAATAGATCTTTCTGGGATACGCTTACAAACAAAGAAGTGTCTCCGGGAGAGGTTGAGATTTCGGTTCCGCCTAATATGCAAGCGTTTTCGCAGTGGAATGGGAAAGGGTTGATTGGCAGGGCTAAAGATTTTGGTTCGCTTACGAATCTTAATCGGTTGTTGCCACCATCGAGTCGTGGGAAGATATCTATTAGGTATGTAGGGGGATTGTATGTCATGTTGGTGTTTCAAAACCAAGAGGAGAAGAAGATTTTTCTTGAAGATAAAGAGGTTTGGTTCTCGTTTTTTAGTATGCTGGAATGTTGGGAAGGACAATTATTGAACTTTGAACGTATTGCATGGGTAAAAAATTTTGGAGTTCCTTTATGTTTGGCTGATAATGGTGTCTTTAATGAGATTGGGTCAAAAGTGGGTTCGGTATTTCAATCGGCTCAATTTGCGGATGAGGAGCATGATTTAACTTATGCTTTGGTGGGTATCCTTTGTAATAAGGTGGATAGAGTTAATGAGAAGATGGTTCTGAAGTGGAGGGAGATGTCTTTTCCGGTTTTGATCGAAGAAGAATGTGGCGAGTGAATTCCGGATTGCATTTTGGCAATGGATGATGATGGTGGAAGGGATTTGTCGTCTGTACATGAGGTCGAGGAAGCGTTCGAGAACGATGTTAATAATATAGAAGAGGAAGTTGTTGTTTTGGATGAGGAGGTTTTGGTTAATTTGGAGGGGAATGGGGATCGTGAGGTGAATTTTGGAGGTTGTGTTTCTAATATGAAGGAGGTGTTTACTAAACATATTTGTGATAGGTCTGTTGGTGTCGAGGGTAAAAAGGAAAAAAGGAAGTATAGTAGGAAAAAAACTAGAGCTGAGAAATTGGCATCTCCTTTGGAGCAAGATCGTCCGAAGAAAAGAGCCCAGGATGGGAACGATCCATTTGATGTGGATCGCTTTATTTTTAACTTGAATGATACTCGTAACGAAGTGCAATAGGGCGAATAGGTTCAGCAATCTCCAAACATGTTTTTGACTCCTGATTTGAATCGGGAGGTGGATGGTGGACAAGTGAGCCCGTTGGTTGATTGTGGTGAGTCGGGATCAAATTTATTTTCTCAGAGGATAGATGAGGAAGTTCCTGATGAAGTTTCTGAAACTATAATCTTGGGAAAGGTCCTTGGTGCAGAAAACATTGATTCATTTAAAGATAATTTGGCGAATTCTATTGTGGAAGAAGGCTTTCAAGGTGTTGATAAATGAATGTGTTATCTTTGAATATTAGAGGTTTGGGTTCGGGAAGGATTAGTTCCGATATGAAGAGTGCGTGGGTTCGAGGTTTGAGATCGAGTAATGATGTAGGCTTTCTTATGCTCCAAGAGACTCAATTTGAGTCGATTGGTAGCTTGGATATTGACAAGTTTTGGGGTTCGGGTGATTTTCGTTTTGATTGGGTAGGGGCCACGGGGCATTCTGGGGTCTAATATATTTTTGGGATCCCAAGTGTTTTATTTTTCAATATGTTATTAAGAATCGTTGGTTTATTCTTATTAAGGGTTTGATTAAGGATAGTGGTAAGACTTGTTCGGTTGTTAATGTATACTCGCCGCAAATATTGATTGATAAGAGGTTGTTATGGGTAGAATTAGCTAATGTCATTCATTCGGATGATAATTACTGGATTGTTGGAGGTGATTTTAATTGTGTTCGAGATGTTTCGGAAAGGAGGAATTCTAGATTTAATTTGGTGGAGGCGAATGAGTTTAATGATTTTATGGATGGTACGGGTTTATTTGAGTTCGTGATAAGGGTATGAAGTTCACTTTCAAGACCGGGGAGAAGCTTGTTAACGAGTGGCCAAATGCGGTGTATCGGACTCTCAATTGTGACAAATCGGATCATTGTCCCTTGCTTCCTAAGGTGGAGAATAGGCATTTTGGCGTTAAACCATTTCGATTTTTTGACTCTTGGTTACAAAGGGAAGGTTTTGAGGAGGTGGTTCGAAATGGGGTTCAAAATTATGTTGGTAGCGGCCCTCCTGACTTGGTGCTATTATATAAACTTAGAAGGCTTAAGGTAGTCATTAGTTCATGGGCGACTAATATGAAGGTGGATGAGCAGGCCGAGGAAGTGTTGTTAAAAACTGAGGTTCATCAATTGGACGCTGTTGTGGAGACTAGAGATCTTCGAGAGGAGGAACAATGGGTGTATATAGAAGCTAAACAAAGGTTGTTTGAAATAGATAGTTTCAAAGCTAAAGATATTAGTCAGAAGTCTCGTGTTGGTTGGGCTAAAGATGGGATGAGGATACAAAATTTTTCCATGGTATGATTAATAGTCGACGGGTGAGTAACTCTATTCCGGGCTTAAATGTTAATGGAGTTTGGATTTCTAAACCAAACGAGGTTAAAAGAGAAGTATTTCGATTCTTTAGAGATAAATTCGTGGAGGATTTGGCTGCTCAGTCAGCTCTTGTTTGTTATGGTATTAAACGGATCAATGAACAGCAAGGTATCCACATTATTAGACCATTTTCTGTTGATGAAATTAAAGATGCGGTATTTGATTGTGGTAGTTCTAAAGCTCCTGGCCCCGATGGCTTTCATTTTCGGTTAATTAAAAAGTTTTGGACTCTTCTTGCCGATGATTTTGTAAGTGTTTTTAATCACTTTTATAATTCGGGGTCTATTAGTAAAGAGGTTGGCGCTTCGTTTATCACCTTGGTTCCTAAGGTGAATGATCCCATTGGGCTTGGTGACTATGGTCCTATCAATGTGATTGGGGTGATTAGTAAAGTTATTTCTAAAGTGTTAGCGAATAGATTGAAGAGTGTTATGGATTGTATCACCAACGAAACGCAATCATCTTTCACCTCGGGGAGTTATATTTTAGATGGCCTGCTTTTCATTAATGAAATATTATCGTGGGTGAAGCGAAGTGGGAAGGAGTTTTTCTTTTTTAAGATTGACTTTGAGAAAGTGTATGATAACGTTAATTAGGGCTTTCTTATAATGGTTTTGCGTCAGATGAATTTCCCTGAGTTATGGTGTAAATGGATATATGGTGTTATTTCTTCTGCTCGTTTGTCGGTTTTGGTTAAGTTCGGATGTAGTAAAGGTATTCGGCAAGGAGACCCTATATCTCCATTCTTATTTATTATTATTATGGAGGCGCTTTCGGGGCTCATTAAAAAGGCGAGTGACATTGGGTCTTTTAATTGGTGTCTTTACCTAATGGAGGACCGGTTCTTTCTCATTTGTTGTATGCTGATGACTCTATGGTGATGCGTTAGTGGTCGGAGTTTAATTTTTGGACGATGAGGCGTATTTTGAGGATATTTCATTTGTGTTCCGATTTGAGAATTAACATTCATAAATATACTTTGTTCGTAGTTGGGAAGACTTTAGATGAGGTGGGTATAAAAGCTACCGAGTTGGGGTTTCGTGCGGGCTCTACTCCGTTTACGTATTTGGGTGTTCAAGTAGGGGCTAACATGGGCCGGATTAATAATTGGGATCCGGTGGTGAAGGTTTTTAATAAACGGCTTTCAAATTGGAAGGCTAAAGTTATTTCCATTGTCGGGAGGGAGGTGCTTATAAAATCAGTTTTGGAGAGCCTTCCAACTTATTATTTTTCTTGATATAAAGCTTCAGTGGCGCTGGTGAATAAATTGGAGTCATTGATCAAGAAGTTTCTTTGGTGTGGTAACGTTGACGTGCATGAAGTTCATTGGGTCGGATAGGAGACGTAACACGTTCGAAGAAAGATGGGGGCTTGTGTATTAATAGGCTTGAGGTGAATAACAATGCTTTGGTGCTAAAGTGGTTGTGGAGATATCGTATAGATCGAGAAGCGGTTTGGAGGAAGGTTATAGATGCGATTAATGGGTCTCGTAGACGATGGGAGACATTTCCGTGTAATAAAATATTTTCGAGAGTTTGGTCTAAAATCGTCTTATGTGGTCGTAATTTGAAAGTGGGAGATACTTCATTTGTAGGTATGATCAAAGGTTGCGTGGGTAATGGTTCGAATATTAAATTTTGGATTGGTCCTTGAGTCGATCATATTCCTCTTAAACAGAGGTTTCCGAACTTGTGTCGGTTTGAGTCGAATGCTTGGTACAATGTAGCGGATAGAATGGAGCCTCAAGATGACGGCGTTTTATTTTCTTGGAATTGGAAGCGTTATCTGGATTCAAATCAAGAGATGGTTGAAGCTGTGGAGTGTCAAAGATTACTAGGTGGGACTTGATTGTCACATGCCAAAGACATGTGGATTTGGAATGTGGGTGATTCGAAGGAGTATGTGGTGAAAGAGGTCAAAGAATGGATTAAAGGAATCGGTTCACAGGAAAGCGAATAAACGATTTGTATGGTGTAAATGGATCCGAAGTAAATGCAATATTTTTATGTGGCGAGCTCTTCTTGATAGAATTCCTACGAGATGTGCTCTTAGTAGAAGGAATATAGTGGTTGCTGATTCGTGTTGTGTGTTTTGTGAAGAGATGGACAAGACTACATAGCATTTATTTACAGTGTGCAGGTTTGCAGATGGAGTTTGGAATGGTATCGCGTCTTGGTTGAAGATTCCTCCGATGATATTGTTTTCGACCGATGACATTACTCAGATTGCCGATCATGTGGGAGGGTCCAAGGTCAGGAGAAATATTATGCAAGGTATTTTGATTATAATGTGTTGTAGAATTTGGAAAGCGCGGAATGAGAAGGTTTTCTCAAACATCGATAGGAGTGTTTTTCAAGTTGTATCGGACGTAAAATCATTGAGTTTTCTTTGGAATAGAGGTAGGGGTAAAGATATGGTTGTCGATTGGTTAGGTTGGAATTCTTTTATGATTGACACTATGTAAGTTTGGTTGGGCTGCGGATATCTCTGTCTTGGAGATATTCCGTTTGGTTGTTTAATTAAGTATTCCTTTAAAAAAAATAGATGGGTTGTGGAATGTTGTTTTGTGCCCAATTTAATTAAACTGGCAGCCCACAAAATCTTAGTGGATATACCCTATTGTCGCGAATTAGAAAAAAGAGTAAATTGCCAAAATGGCCCCTCAGGTTTGGCCTAAAATGCTTGTTTGGTCAGTTATCTTTTTTTTTGTGCCAAAAGAATCCCTCACAGATTGAAAATTGCCATTTTGGCCCATATTTAACAGAGTTTCTAACTGAGTATGGAAAGTCAGTTAAGTCTCAGGGGCAATTTCGTCATTTCATCTGTAAACTGAGTTAAAACCCCTTTTAACCCCATCTTCCTCATCTAAACTTCATCTTCTCCAACATCTAATCATCATCATCATCTTCTTCCTTTGAAAACCGATGAAACTGCAATAGAATATTATGAAGTAACACACATCCATAGGAAATGTCAGCTCTAGAATCCATAGATTGAAATTGACAAAAAGGCTTCTGGACAAATCTGCGATTGTAGGGAAACAATATTGAGCATCAGAGACTAAAAAACAAAAGTATTCTACAAGGATTCATTTTGAACACCACTGCAGTTCTAAGGCTGTTCCTCTCACCTTCAACGGCAACGATAAACAATATTGAGTATCCTGTAGAAACCGGTACACCGCCGTCATCACTCCTTGTACATACAACTTCATCACCATAAACCCCTAATCGGAACCCTAAGTTACTACCGCCGCCACCGCCTTAATCCTTCCTCCGCTGCGAGTAGGTCCCACCGGCCAAAGGCCATGGTTGCCTCCCATCTTCCTTTTTCCCCGATCTCTCTCTCTCCCCTCTGTTTTCTTCTCTCTCTTCCTCTCGTCTGCCTCTCTCTCTAAATGTTGGTGAGTGTTTGTTTTCTTAGGAGATAATAGGGTTGTGTGGGTGGTTTGGGGTTTTGGAAGCAGCACCGCCGGACTCCGCCGTGGGCGGCGGCCGGAATCCCTCCTCTCTCTCTCTCTCTCTCTCTCTCTCTCTCTCTAGTTAGGTGTGTGTGTGTTTGGGCAGACAATGGTTTTTGGAGGTGGTGGCAGAGCAAATAATAGGTTTGGGGGTTTTTATATGGAGAAGATGAAGTACAGATGAAAGGACAAAATTGCCCCTCAGACTTAACTGACTTTCCATACTCAGTTAAAAACTCTGTTAAATATGGGCCATTTTGGCAATTTTCGATCTGTGAGGGGTGCTTTTGGCACAAAAAAAAAAGATAACTGACCAAACAAGCATTTTGGGCCAAACCTGAGGGGCCATTTTGGCAATTTACTCTAGAAAAAAAAATTAATATATATGGACGGCTGAATTATTGATCTCGAATAGTAGTAGCCGTGGGGAAACAAATTTTAACAATTATTGGAGCATATTAAAAGTCATTTTTTTGTTATGGACTGAAACCATATTGCAAAGCATGAGATTTGTTTCACATTAGTTGTATATGCAACAAATGTAAGATTTATAACCCAAATGTGTTTTCTCTCCTATTAGACTCGTTTTTTGGAATGAGTTCTCTTGTTTGGGTTGTAATAATTCTGGAGTAGAATAAAAAAAATATTGAATAGTTGGCATCATTAGTTGAAGCTTGGGTTTGTTTACTTCACATATTAGTTTGGTTTTTGATTACTTTGTATTTTCAAATACTAGCTAGTGTGTTTCGTTTAAACGTTGAACCTATGTTTTTTGTATTATTATGAGCTAAATATTTATAACTGCCCAGGTCTTACGTTGTGTTCCCAAGTTAACTTTTTTTTTATCGGCGAACAACTGTGTGGCAACCACCCTTGCGGGGCGCCGTGCCCAAGAATCGACTACTCGACCTCCAGCAGCCCCCGCCTTCTCCCGATGCGCGGAAACCCGAGCCCCACCCGCCCGAAGGCACGACAGTGTTATAGAACTCGGTAAAACCTCGCCGCCCGTCAGATTCGAACCGGCGCCACCCGTATTCGATCTTCACCCGGATACCAAACCATAATGTTGGAAGTGGGAATTGAACCCTTGATCACCTAAGTGAACATAAGGCCTCTCCACCACTCCACCACTATGGATGGATAATTCCCAAGTTAACTTAACGAGGGAAAAGAAAGGAAATGAAAGGAAACAAAAATTTGATAGTGTTCCCGAGTTTCATTTAAGGAGGGAAAAGAAAGGAAAATAAAACATAGTGTGTTCCCAAGATTCATTTAAGAAGAGAAAATAAATGAAATGGAAGGAAAACTAGGCAAAATCATTAAGTTTAGTTTTCCTTCCGATTTGGAAGGAAACGGAAGGAAAGGATATTTATCATTTCTTTTCCTTTCCTTTCCTTTCCCTTCCCTCTTTAAGTTAACTCGAGAACACAGCATTAATGATGAATACATGTTAGACTCGTAGTTCTTGCTTTTTAGATTATTTTAAGGGTTAATGTTTTGGTAAAAATTTGATTGGTGTTTTATTATGATGTGTGTCTATGTCTAGGTTTAATTTGTGATCTTAGATAGTTCCATAATCGTCTTAGTGGATGTCTTTCATCTTTGTATGATTATTAGGGTTGCTTGTTTGGTGCTTGTAGCTTAGTTTGTGGTTTTGTGCATGAGAGCCATATAAACTTGCTTAGAGACTCTAGAGGACTTAATTCTTCATCCATCCTTAAGACCGGGATGGATATACGATATACCTATAAAATTCAGAGCCAACTTTTAAACGCTTATAATTGGGTTAACCCGATTGTGCTTAACCTCAATCCAATTACTGAACCAAATACTAAAGATTGGGTTCGGGGTTTAATTTTATTAAGGTCCCGGTTAATTAAGTAACACCATGATCGGGTTAGGTTAGATTTTGTTCGGAGCGGTGTTTGGTTAAAAAGCCCACCCCTGGTTGGTAATTGGCCAGATTGAAGATTCTATGTTGGTTGTAATAGATCAGATTGTATTCTATTTGTTTGACAATAGGTCATATTACAGACTCTATTTGATACACAAGACTAAAATTTGATACAAAAGTGGCGCCATTCATTTCACAAGCAAAAAAAAAAAAAGATAAATAAACTAGTAACGCGGTTGTAGAATAAGGTGAACAATGTGGTAACCTTTGAAATCAACATGGATGTGACTTGAAGGATACAGAGTAGAGATTATTTGTTATTGCAGGTCAATCCTCCAATCGCTGGACTTTACAAAAATGAAGCTAAATATATGTTTCACAAACCATTGCTTATCAACTCTACAATATTCAACTGTCGAGCTCCATTCGCACCTTTGAAATCATGGCATTGAGTGAAAGGAAGCATAGGGGTTGCTGGAAATTGTGACCACTCGAACTTGCAGCTAACTGGAACCAGTAATATCACAGATAAAAATCATGTGTAGGCTGCAGCCTAATAATTTCGTACAAACATCTGGCGTGCTTCAAACTTGCAACTATCTACCTGCAACAATAAACAAGTTAGTATAACGCCACTAAACAAAATCTCATAATTACAAGCCTTTTCATCGCAAATTAACAAAATATTTATCATGAGCCCATCCCAATCTCTCAAAGTCTCAATGTAACATATTTATCATCTCTAATTTAATATTATTATTTTGATGACTCTGGCTGGACATAGGTACATCAAACATAGCAAATTAGGCTATTTCTCAATGAAAAAAAAAAAAAGAAACACTTGCAGTGTGGACGCGAGCTATCACCTTTAACAGCATTTCTTATCAATATTTTAACTTCTATAATATACAGATATAGGTTTTATAGAGAAATGGAATCCAATATAATTATAGTAACACTATATAATCGTAGCAAACCAGCAATTAACTGGGAAACAAAACAACCGATTACAAAGCTGCAACTATGCTAAAGTCTACCCAATCGCCCCAACCAATAGACTTGTCCCCAGCCCTATTCTTAAACCATATAAACGAGTCTTCCTTGCTCTGCTCCACCACCTTCAAAATAGGCATGGACTTACCATTAAATTCCACATCATTCCGTACAATCCACAACATCCAAAAGGTTCCAAAAGTCGATAATCTGCTCAACCGAGTCTAAGTCAACCAAAATCGGCTCCAGACTATAACCAACTTTTTCATTGTTAAGCCCACCCGTTTTAAGCCTGTTAACTCTAACCTTAGGGCCTAAGCCGCCACCTAAGAGGTGTATTTAAAAAAAAGTGTTATTACAAAAGATATTAACCAACATAAGCCATCTGAAAAATAATTTTACTGTCCCGCTCCTACTTTTTAAGAGTTAAAAACACAAATGATGATCTGATCACTTTAACAAACCCACAATTTCTTTCCTCTGGGCCACAAATGAATAAACTACGTATAAAAGAAGAACTGTGAGGTGTTTTTTTTCTGTTTTCTGTCAGTGCTCTAAAAGTTATGCTAATCATATCCTTTTTTAAAATACAAAGAAAGAAAATTAAGATGTAAATACAAAAGAAAAGAGATCAATTATTGAAGCTTCATATATTTATATAACAAATGGGGCTCTAATTTGAAAGAAAAAGACAGATAAATATGTATTATATTTATAGTGGTTTTCCTTTCGGCACAATAATTCAAAGGTGGGGTTGGTGCTGCTTTTACAATAATTGAAACATAGACCAAAGACCATAACTATGATATGAATGAGTGAATCCTCTATTAACAACGCCTCACAACATTAACCATTTCTTCTATTCTATACCTCCTCTGCAGTCTCATCAAAATCAATGGCTGAAGCAGTGCTCTCTTCTCTGCTCAATGTGCTCTTTGAGAAGCTGTCTGATGCAGCTTTGAAAAGCATTGCTCGCCACAAGGGAATCGATGCTGAGATCAAGAAATGGCAGAAATCATTAATCTCAATCCAACTTTATCTTACTCATGCTAATTCCCAGATGGAGATAACTGATCCATCTGTGAAACAACGGCTCAATGATCTCCAGCATTTGGCTTATGACATAGATGATGTCCTGGATGGTTGGCTGACTGAAGCCATGCATCCTGAGTTGACCCACGAGTCAGAAGGCATCACCAGCAAGGTAAGAAAGCTGCTTCCAACTTGTTGCACTAATTTCCCACAAACTGCTGCGGTGATTGCCGAGTTAGATGATATTTCTAACCAATTACAAGATCTAGTTAAGCAGAAAATTGACCTTGGTTTGATTATGAAAGAGGATCAAACTAGGCCAAGTAATAATAATAGGAGTTCTCAAACCTCTATTGTCAATCCATCTAGTATTTTTGGACGCCAAGCTGAGAAAGATGCATTGGTCCAACAATTACTATCACCGATGGATGAACCATGTGATCAAAACTATGGTATCGTTCCCATAGTTGGCATGGGTGGGGTCGGGAAAACTACCCTTGCTGGACTTGTGTACCACGAAAAACAAGTCATTGATCACTTCAAACACAAGGCGTGGGTTTGTGTTTCAGATAAGTTTGATACCTTTGCTATAAGCAAAGTCATCTTCCAATATGTGGCACGGGTAAACAAGGAATTTGCAAATTTAAATATGCTACAAGAAGATCTTCTAAACCACCTAAGGGGGAAAAGGTTTTTGTTGGTATTAGATGATGTGTGGAGTGAGAGTTATAAGGATTGGGAAACCCTAGTCAAACCATTTTATTCATGTGCTCCTGGAAGTAAAATCATTATTACAACACGGAAGGTCCAATTAGTCAATCAGTTGGTTCACAACCCACTAAACAAGCAGTTGCTAAAACTCACAGATGATGATGCTCTGTCTTTAGTTGCTCGACATGCATTAGGTGTGAATAACTTCGATTCACATTTGTCACTCAAACCCTATGCTAAAGGTATTGTGAAAAAATGCGGTGGGTTACCTTTAGCTTTGGTAGCACTTGGTAGATTGTTGAGAACAAAACAAGATGAGGTAGAGCACTGGAAGAAAGTGTCAAACAGTGACATATGGAGATTAAAAGATGAGGGTGGAATTCTTCCAGCCCTAAGAATAAGCTACGATGATCTTTCTGCACCTTTGAAAAAGGTGTTTGCATATTGCTCCTTGTTTCCAAAGGACTTCCTGTTTGACAAGGAGGAACTAGTTTTGTTATGGGTAGCCGAAGGGTTCTTACACCAGCCAACTCAAGTCGATTTAGCAGAAGAACACTTGGGTCATGAGTTCTTTGATGAGTTGTTGTCAAGATCATTTTTTCAACATGCACCTGATAATGAATCATTGTTTATGATGCATGACATCATGAATGACTTGGCTAAATCTGTTGCTGGTGAGTTTTTTGTAAGGTTAGACACGGAGGCAAAAACTGAAGAAAGTTCAGATATTAGTGTAGAGCTGTTGAAGTATCGCCATATGTCATTTGTTTGTGATAAGTATGTAACTTATAAGAAATTCAAGGCATTCACCAAAGAAGAAAAATTGAGGACATTCTTGGCAACTTCTACAGAGACAGACACGGAAGAAAGTTGGGCATATTTCTTCTTATCCAATAAGGTTCTCACTAACTTGCTTCCTAAGTTACCATTATTAAGGGTTCTAAGTTTGAGTCGCTTTGTTATAAGTGAGGTTCCGGAGTCCATTGGTACTTTGAGGCACTTGAGATATCTTAATCTATCTCAAACTAATATAACTCATTTACCGGAAACAGTTTGCAATCTCTACAATTTACAAACATTGATCCTATCTAATTGTATTTACTTAACTAAGCTGCCAAACAACTTCCTAAGGCTTAAAAACCTTCGTCATCTTGATGTGAGGTACACCCTACTTTTGTTTCAAATGCTGGTTGGGATTGGCAAGTTGAAAAGCCTACAAATTACTCTCTCAAAAATCAATATCGAAAGTGAAAACGGGTTTGAAATAGCCAAACTTAAAGACTTTAAGAATCTATGTGGGGAAATTTCCATCAAAGGCTTGGAAAAAGTGCAAAATGCAATTCATGCAAAGGAGGCGAACTTTTCACAAAAGAGGATTAGTGAGTTAGAGTTTGTATGGAATGATGAGCTAAATGATTCACGAAATGAAATACTTGAAAAGGAGGTCCTACATGAGCTGCAGCCTTGTCATGAAAAGTTAATACAACTCAAAGTTAAGTCATATGGGGGATTAGAGTTTCCGAAGTGGGTTGGGGATCCCTTGTTCCTCCATTTGAAGCACGTGTCAATAAGTAGTTGTAAGAGATGTACATCTCTACCGCCACTTGAGCAGCTACCGTCACTTAAGGAGTTGTTTATTGAAGGCTTACATGGGGTGGAAGCTGTCGACTTTGAGTTATTTGGGGCTGGTCATACATTTCCTTCACTTGAAATTCTGAGTTTTGAAGATATGTGTGGGTGGAAGAAATGGTCTGGGGTTGTGCTTCCACGGTTGCAAAGGCTTGAAATAAAAGATTGTCCTAATTTGGTTGAAATGTCACTTGAAGCTCTACCTTCATTGAATGATCTAAGGATAACTAAATGTGATAGTGGTGTGTTGAGAAGGTTGGTTGAAATGGCTTCAACAGTCACCAAGTTGGAAATAGAAGGTATTTCAGGTCTTGACGATGTAGCATGGAGGGGTGTTGTGAACTCTCTTGTGGCAGTTGAAGAATTAAATATAGTGTCTTGTAATGAAATAAGATATCTGGTGCATTCAGATGTAGTTGCAAGTAAGACCCTTGTGAAGCTGAGGAAATTGAAAGTGAGGAAGTGTGATAATATGGTGAGTATAGGAGAGAGAGAAGAAGAGGAGGATAATTGTAGGAGCAACATCCTACCATCTCTTAGGACGTTGTATGTATCCGATTGCAAGAATATGGTGTGTTGCATTTGTCCAGATGGCATTGAGGAGTTGAGGGTACGGGGATGTAGGTCAATGACAGTTGTCTCATTTCCAAAAGGAGGACAAGAGAAACTCAGATCACTTACAATCATTGAACTGAATTGTCGACAAGAAATGAACAACAACAGAAGCAGCATGCGGATGCTTGAATATGTAGAGATAAGGGGTTGGTCAAATCTGAAATCAATCATTGAACTTAATTGTTGTGTTCATCTCACTAAATTGATAATAAGCCATTGTGGAAGTCTGGAGTCATTTCCTGACAATTTAACTTCTTTAAAGGAACTGGAAATAAGAAAATGTCCAAAATTGGATGGTTCCTCCTTTGTTGGTGACAACTGGACATCGTTGGAGAAACTAGACATAAGAGAGTGTAAAAGTATGGATGCTTCTTTACCTGGTTGGGTTTGGCCTCCCAATTTGAGTTCTTTAGTAATTGAGAGGTTGAAGAAGCCCTTCTCAGAGTGGGGCCCACAAAAGAAGTTTCCAACCTCACTTGTGAAACTAACGTTACGGGGTGATGGTGAAGATGGAGTTGATAGTTGCAATCAGTTTTCTCATCTTCTTCCTTCATCTCTTACTTCTCTTAAGATAATTGAATTCAAGAAATTGGAAACAGTAGTTTCAATGGGACTCCAACATCTCACCTCCCTCCAACTTCTCTATTTAAAATACTGCCCTAATCTGGAGAAAGTGTCTTTGGATCCTCAACACCTCACCTCCCTCCAACATCTCTGTTTTCGGAGTTGCCCTAAGATGAAGGATCTACCACAACTGTTGTTGCCTTCACTCTTGAGATTAAAATTTGTCGATTGCCCAAATCTGGAAGAAAGTTGCAGTAGAAACGGGAGTTACTGGCCCCAAATCTCCCATATCCCCTGCATCACTACGTCAATATTGGACTGAATATGAAGGTCTCTCTCCTCTACCTTAACCTTTTAATGATTTAAAATTAACTATCTAGATGACTGTTTTCTTTTTTCTTTTTTTTTAAATTGGTTATATTGTTCAGTTAATATGGAAATTAATGTGTGTAGTCGTATGATAATTGTCAATTAATACTATGTGTTTCAAAAATAACACTCTAACTTTTATCATGCATTTGTTTATATATAACTAACAAAACTATATTAAAAACAATGTATCAGTATTTGATTTTAATCATGACTTGCTGCTAATCAAATACTGTTTGGAATCTAGTTTTGTTAATCCAATAAGACTTGCATTCAATATTTATTCCATATTGGTCTGGTTTTATAAATTCAAAATTAAAAGTTGCAAGTCTTGTGTTGAATTATTGGAAATTGAGTTATTTTAGAGTCCATTTCTAATAGAAAAGGGAGAATGTAACATTTGTTTCTAGAGCTTATGTGATTATCGTCACTCTCTTTCTTTAGGATAATAAAGATTGCATCCGCGAAACAATTACAGAGTTCCATATATGAATGTGTAGAAATCATTGAATTATTATGTTGTTATATTTCCCAGCCTGTGACTCACAGTTGCAGAGTTCCAAATATATGAATTTGTAGAAATCATGAAGCACTTAATTACTATATTGTTTATCTGCAGACTAATACCTTAGTTTTGATAGAATTTTTTAGCTTTCTTATTTTATTTTTGACAAGTTGGTCTATGAGGAAACTGACCATGATTATATCCCCGACTGATTTAATGCTGCAGGCTCAATTCTAATGGGAAGCATTTTACACTTTCTACTACTGATTTGCGAGCCATCAAAGCAGGGAGCAAAACCTTTAGATTTGATTGGAAGATTGTGATGTTTCCTTCCTTTTTTCTTTCCTTTTTTTTTTTTATAAAAGAACCAGTTGACTTGGATTGTATTTTGTTGGTAATAGGTTGTATTTTGTTTGTAATGGGTCAGTACGCGGATTGTCTTTTGTGTGTATGCCTATTACTCTATTTTGTTGGTAATAGGTTGTATTTTGTTTGTAATCGGTCGGAACACGGATTGTCTATTGTGTGTATGCCTATTACTCTATTAGTGATTAGTGCATCACTGATGTAAGTTGTGACTGTTTCATTTTATCTAACCAAAGCGCCGCTGATTCGAAAATTGAGCCCACCACCTATTTCATTCATTTTTGTTACTCTTGCATGTGATGTGTTTTGAATGGAAGAGCAGCTTGTCATTGGTTTTCAGTAAATCCAATATTCTATGCCAAACATAACTGGTGGCAGATTCAGACTTGCATATCAAAACTGTAGGTTCTGACCCAAGATGAAACACTATCACTCAAATCTAATCAACTTCCTTCTATACTTGAATGTACAGGAGATTGAATATGAATAATATTATACTTGAAATATATAAAACTGAGAATTCTGTAGAGAAAAAGGAAAATGGATGTGTACTTTATTCAATGCTCACACTGTTGGCAGCGGAAGTTTAACAATCGAATTCAAACATATGATTTCATTGATATTTGATGAATTGTACAAAGATTTTCGATGTTCTTTGGTTTTTCTGTGGTTTGGTTTACAAACTTGATAACTGAAAATGATACCATACAATACATATATATAGATGATGATATGAAATAACCGCTAACTATTATAACCGTCGGATTGAGGTTGACCGACGCGTTTCTTTATTGACCGACACACCCTATTATAACTTAATAATATATCTAGCTTAAATATATTTATATACGTCTAACACCCTCCCTTAAGCTAGATCGGGAGAACTTGTAGATTGTCTCTTAAATTGTAGGAATTCTTCATTTTGATTTCTTCAGATAATCTTGAGTATGATGATATTTGATTCGTATATATCCCTTGCATTCATCTTCATTATTTACTTTGATATATCCATGATGAATCGTTCGTCCGGGTTCACGATAGCAATAAAGTTTCCTTATTCTCTGTTCCATTCTAGGTCTTCTAGACTTCTCGAAATTTTTGTACACAAGATCTTTAAATCTCCTTTCTTCTGTCGCTAGTAATTTTCCTCCTCTCGCTAAAATCTTTCCTTCTTTGTCGCTAGATATAGTCACTAAATTTAAACTTCTCTTCCTTTTCTCTTGATTCAACGCTTCCTTCTTCATAACAGGGATACTCAATTCTTTTCTTTCTAGTGAGGTTCCATTCTCAATTTCTTGTTGTTTGTTCCTCAATTTAGTCTTCCATTGTATCCTGTTGTTTTCTTTCCACTGTGTCCCATTGTTTTCTTCACACTTATTCTCATAATAATAATAATTGTATCCTATATCTTTTCTCTTGCGTTGATGTCGGTTTTCCTTCGATTTCTCTATGAACTCTTTATCCTTGTCATGTTCTTCTCGTTCTCTTCTCTTCCTGCTATCGCTCTCATTTTCTCTTTCTCTCTCGTTCAATTTCTCCTTCACTCGTTCTCGTTCCTTCTCCATGTACCTCTCTTTGTGTTTCCTTCTATCCTTATAATTTTCGTTCAAACTCATGTCTCTATCCTTCTCTTTTTCTCTATTATGCTTCTTTTCCACAAATTCTTCTTTTCTAACAAATTTCCAATAACATGACATTCCTTCCTTTCTTTCTTCTTTTGCTTCCTCTTTTGTTGTTATTACCTCGTCTTCGTTGAATTGTTCGACTTCATATTCTAGTAACGCAATTTCATGTTCTAACTCCATTATTGCAATTTCTTGTCTCAATTTTGCAATCGTGCGTAGTCGCGGACTTATGTAATCTGGACCGTTGTTTATTTCACGTCTCATTTCATATCCGCCTTTCATCTATTTCTTCTCGGGTCTATCTTTGTACAATAATTTCCTTTCTAATAAAATTCTTATATAAACAGGAACCTTCTAAGGAAAATATTCAAATATCGAATTGTTTATTTAAAAAAAAATTGTTTGACTTTTCGTATGATACCACACAAAAATATTTTAATATCCAAAAATAACAATTTGCCGCCTTTATGTTTTCTTCTACTGTGATACTACGGTTTCCTTCAAGAGATTGAAATCTCAATCTTTATTTCCTTAATTCTTCAAACTTTTAATTTGAAATGATCGTTTATATCGTTCCTTTTGAATTGACGTTTTTTTTTCGATATTGATCCGAAAGTAAAAAAAATGCTCTGTTTTTTTTTTCAAACGATATAATAAAAAATTAAGGAATTCAAGAATTTTACAAACGCTTTACGATTTTGAATTTGTGATCCTATTTTGCGTGTGTAACGATGCTTTCTTCGTTTCTGATTTCGATCTTTATCCCAGTTTTCCGTTGATTTCGACTTCGTTCTTTCAGGCCCTGTTTCGGCGGTTCCTCGTGTTCCTTCAAATGATTTTGATCCGGGTCTTCTACTTTTTCTTCTTTTTTAATATCAATTCTTCGATCTGAGTTTGTATCCGATGAATATTGTCGTCTCCCCTGTTTCTGTATATCTTATTAGATCGATAACCGTGTCCTATTTCAGTATTGTAATTGTTTTTTGAACGTTCGTTGATCTTCCTTCTATATTCCCACGTCAATTTCTCTTCTTTTCGGTTTAAATTCTCCTGTCCGGATAAGATTGCTTCAATGATTTCTTCGTACTCTGTTTTTCGTTTCTTTCTTAGAATCGATAAGAACGTTGATTTCTGATATGATTCTTCGATTGGCTCTGATACCAGATTTGTTGGCAGCGGAAGTTTAACAATCGAATTCAAACATAAGAATCTATATACAAACATATGATTTCATTGATATTTGATGAATTGTACAAAGATTTTCGATGTTCTTTGGTTTTTCTGTGGTTTGGTTTACAAACTTGATAACTGAAAATGATACCATACAATACATATATATACATGATGATATGAAATAACCGCTAACTATTATAACCGTCGGATTGAGGTTGACCGACGCGTTTCTTTATTGACCGACACACCCTATTATAACTTAATAATATATCTAGCTTAAATATATTTATATACGTCTAACACACACATGCCTTAAATAGGCTAAGTTCCAAACCTACTTTACTGATTCAAAAGGAAAATTCAAAAAGAACCGAATGACTCGCAACCAAACCAACGTTAACTTTGACTTGTTAAACTTATTCAAACTGAAAGTACTGCATAAATAATAAACTAAAACACATAAACAAACTGTCAAATACCTAGCTGACCCAGTTGACTTATTTGACCAGTGACCCGTTTGACCCGAAAAAATCCAATGACAGATTTAGTCAAAAGTGTCGAAACGACTCAAGTCAAAAAAATTTAATAACAGAGCATTCAGGGAAGTTTGAACAGAATGATTAATCATCAAGCAGCAACTTAATATTACAACTGCATAAGTTGCACACAGATTTCTGTAAGTAAAACTAAAACAGATTTACACAACCAGGAAACCAATATACAGGATACTTGGAAACCCAAAAAATAAAAGAAAACCAAAGCTCACCAATCGGTCATCCATAATTTCAAACAAATCATTTCCGTCTGCAAATTGAACAAACTATAAAACCAACTTTCATTCTGTATTTATCCGCAGGTAATGAAAAGTTGTCTGGTTGTAAGGAACATATTGCTTTTGAATTTGATTAATCTATAACTATGCCTATGTGACTGTTTATGAACAGATCAGTAATGGTTCATGTGGACTCATTTTCCTTCGAGACTTCTAGTTGGCGGGGTAGGAGGTTGAGAAAGCATCCCCGAGTTTGTTGAGAGGAATCCGAATCTGTTTCTTCTTCTGCAAGAAAACACACAAAAATCAAGCAAATAATCAATTCTAACACGTTTAACTTACTAATGTATCAATTCTTCTTATATGCTTAATCTTGAACGGAAGGGGCAATCACAAATAAATTAGCCTATAAGATTAGAAAGGAACCAAAACCAAAAACTTCTAATACATTAAAACCTCTTGAATCATTTATTTATATTAAATAATCACATTATTATGGGAATAATGTAATTTTTGTTAACATTGACAAAACTAAATATTTAATTAGAAATTCTGAGAAAAAAAAATTGAAGTCTCACATCAACCTAACCCATACAAATATTTCACAACCCACGCATCCATTCAAATGTATTTCCTCACTGTCCGTGCTTATAAAATGTTTAGATTGTAAACTCCTCTGTCCCTCGAAAATTGCAATCATTTCCATTTTAAGATGTCCCAAGTGCACATCTCCTATCCATAGTCACATAGTTCGCGGTACGATCCGGTACGGAACGTGGAACGAGTTCGCAATTCGCTAGGTCCCTAAAATTCGGTTCGCGCAGGGGTAGGCTCATTTCGAATCGCTCCGGTACGATGTACCATGTAATTTGGTACGATGTACCAATTAAACTAGGTATTAAAATATTTAAAAATATTTTTACGTATAAATTTACAAGTATAAGGACCAAATGTTTATATACACAAACTAATTTTATACTCTTATGTAAAATTTAGAAGTTTTAGACATTATATGTAAAAAAATAATAGATAAGGGGTTAAATATGAAAATTGATAAACATTTGGTCTTCAAAAGCACACTTGTTTACAGCTGTCCATTCATCTCTTCAAAAGCAAAAAGATAAAATATGCCTTTGAATGATTCTCCTTCCTGTCTAAACAAACATAAAAACTAAAGACGAGGTGATCAGATTAGGGTTTCGGTGAATTTCCCGGTAAGTTGTACTTCTTTAATTCATCTTCCTCCTTGTTTTTGGCAAAAAAAAATACAGCAAGTTTGTCCGCCCTTTCCAATTCTGGTTTGGTTCGATGTTCCCATGAATTTGCGTACTTGTTTCGAATTATATGAGATCGCGACTCCAATATTGAGTGGTACGATCGAAGTTGTCAGCTGGGAACGTCATAATCATGTACCGAATCGTGACCCGGAGCGAACCCGGAACACGTTCGTACCGTGTTTCGGTACGGACGATCCGGAACGGAAAACGTGGCATGTATAGCGAACTATGTGACTATGCTCCTATCTTTTAGAAAAAAACTTAAGCCAAAATCACATAGTAGCCATCCATTGGCGAAGCTTGAAAAATTGGTCCGGGGTCGGAAATAACGAGTCACAAGACGAGACCTAAATTTTTTTCTATTATATGTTCGGGTCGGATTATATGTTCGGGTCGGCGATTCGATTCGGGTCGAGTCAAACATTAAATACAATAATATCAAAGTTCTAAGCATCGTTTAACAAAAAATTGAACAAATACACTAAAACATTAAAAATGAGACAAAGCGTGGGTACCTGGATGAAGAATTACAGTTCAGCCCAACAACTTTTAAGATTTTTGAATTCTTTAATTATGGACTCCGAATCAAAGTTTTCAGTCATTTCTCTTTCTATGTAAATCACCATGCTATTTACTTATATTTTCATTATTTGTTCCCTCTACTTGTTCCTCATTCACTCATTTAAAAAAAGATGTTATGCTTTTATTCTTCCTCATCGTATAATCTAATAATAACATAAACATTAAATTAAGGAAAAAAAAAACATCGCCAAATCGCCATTTGTATCAACGTGGCAACATCAACATTCAACAGACAACACAACACAGTCATAACTCAACAAAACACTTGCAAATATTATATAATTTATATTCAATATGAATTATGAAAATAAAATACGGTACCTGGATGGTCAGATGAAGACAGATACACAATGAACTTTGATTGAATTTTCAATGAAGAAAAATTACAAATTACAACAAAGTGCTGACTGCTGAAAAGGGACGAGGGGTTTTTTTTCGACACAGATGAATAGACAGCAGAGGAGCTGAGAAGGGACAAGGTTTTTTTTTGTTAAAAGTTTTTTTGGGTTTAGGTTTTTCAAGTGGGCTTTGAAGTTGGGTTTTTTCTAAAGAAAAATCATAAGAAAAATAAATGGGCTAAATCAAACACTTGGGTTTTACCTCTTAAAATGGGCCAACGGGGTCGAAACCGTATACTTATTTTTTTTTTTCAAAAAAAGGGGGGGTCGAAACCGTATATACCTTTTTTTTTCAAAAAAACTGGGGGTCGAAACATATATACCTAAAAATTTCTATACGGATACTATATAATCGGCACTTCTGAGCGAAAATTCAGGGGGGTCGGTCGCCCCTCCCCGCCCCAACAAACCTTCGCCACTATAGCCATCGGCTATGGTCACAGGCTCACGAGATCCCACTATTTTGCAACAAATGAAGGGTATTTTGGCAAATTTTCAATCTTAATTTTCCATGCACCCCTTTATTAGCGAACACATTTATATTGCATTTATATTGTATTTATTTGTATATTCATTTGTATTATTATGACCTTTGACCAAGCTCAATCACCTTCATAGATTGAGCAAAGTTTCCTTTCATAGTACTTGTAATTGTATATTTATATGGGGTGTTCCCTAAGTAATGAAATCAAGCAATTACACACTTACATGGTATCAGAGCTTTGTACTCTGATCTGCAGCCCTTGTTCTTTAGGATTTCGATCCTAGTTTGGGTCTCGACCCTCTGTTTCGCCGGTCATACCCCATTCATCACTATTTTCCTTCCTCAAACATATTCAGCACTAATTTCCCTCTTCAAACATGTCAGACCATGCTGAATCCCAGGCCTCGGCCAACTCGAAACTTGCTCATTCACTTCACCCGTGTACACCGTTACCGACATCACCAAGAAGGTCCGGATCTTGGATGGCTCCACGGTGACATACTCCGCGTGGGTGAAACTCTTCCAACTTCACGCACGCGGGTATCAAGTCCTGGACCATATCACGTCCGAACCTCCACCCATAGACGACCCCTCATATGAGCAATGGAAGAACATTGATGCAATCGTGTTGCAGTGGATTTACTCCACTCTGTCTGACCGCTATCTCAAGCAGGTCCTTGACCTATTGACCCCTGATAACGATGCCACTGCTCTCCAAGCCTGGACCCGTGTCCGTGACATTTTTCACACCAATAGGGGACCCAGATGTGTTCGCTAATATGTTTATTTATGCATGCCCCTCGAGTGCCTCATTTCAACTATCTCAAGCGGATTTTACGATATCTTCGGGGCACTACGGACCATGGTTTACACTTGACCCCCTCCAATTCGGTCCAACTCACAGCTTATTCAGATGCTGACTGGGGGTGTCCAGACTCGCGCCGCTCCACATCTGGCTATTGTGGTTTCCTTGGCAACAATTTAATCTCCTGGTCATCCAAGCGACAACCCACCATTTCAAGATCTAGTGCTGAAGCTGAGTATCGGGGAGTTGCTAATACCGCCGCTGAACTTTCTTGGATCCGCAATTTGTTACTAGAACTACATGTTCCGGTTAGACAAGCATCCATCATCTACTGTGATAACATTTCAGCCATGTATCTCTCACAGAATCCGGTCCAACATCAAAGAACTAAACACGTGGAGATTGATATTCACTTTGTTCGAGAGAAGGTTAAGCTTGGTGCAGTTCGAGTTCTCCATGTTCCAACCGAATTCCATTATGCCGACATATTCACTAAAGGGTTACCACGCATTCTGTTCGATCGCTTCAAGTCCAGTCTTTGCATTCGACCGGCTACTGCTTCGACTGCGGGGGCCTATTAGCGGACACATTTATATTGCATTTATATTTTATTTATTTGTATATTCATTTGTATTATTATGACCTTTGACCAAGCTCAATCACCTCCATAGATTGAGCAAAGTTTCCTTTCATAGTACTTGTAATTGTATATTTATATGGGGTGTTCCCTAAGAAATGAAATCAAGCAATTACAAACACTTACACCCTTGTCATTAATAAACATCGTTTATGGTGTTGACTTAGGAAACAAGATCTCCTAAATTTGCCCATAATTGAAGGAATTAATAATCGAACATTTTAATAAAACTACATTTGTAGTCAATAATTAGTTAAAAGATGACTAGAATCTCTCAGTATGGGAATTAACAGGAGAAATAAGATATATACACTAGGAATGGAAAAAGGAAGAGAGAGAGAGAGAGAAAGAGAGAGAGAGAGAGAGAGATCTTACTAAAAGTGACTTCACTATTGGCCTTTTAGGTTTTGTACTCTTCTTCTTCAACTCGGCTGAAAATTAAATTTGGAAAACAATTAATTAAGATCATTATGATGCCATCTTACAAGTCACCTTAACTAATAAATGCTCAAAAATGATAGAAGTTATATCCACTAATAAGTATTATGGATTTGGCCTTCATAAATAATTCTATTGCCTCGTTTTAGGGATAAATGTTTAGGATCAAAAAGGAGAAACAAATGAACTTGTGTACAAAGAGAGAGATAGGTACCAATTCCCGGGACTTCATGTTCATTTACAATTTCGAAGTTTTTATATGTGTACCCCATAAAGTTGACATCTTTAGAGGAGAGCATCTGCAATTGCCAAAAATAAGTGGAATATATGAACAATTAGAACACAAAAGAAAGATATATCATAATACTAATGAAATAAGTTAAATACAATTCAAGAGAATCCACAATGTGCAACAAAAATAAGGTAAGTAGTCATGCGTAAAATCTATAGAACCATATAATACGCATCAAGTCAACAATACAATGAAAACCCGTCGGATCGTGATTCAAAAAAAGGTTGATTGACAGTTGCCAAAAAGAAGTGGAATATGTGTACAATTAGAACACCAAAGGCTGAAAAAAGAAAGATATATCATAAAAATAAAGAAGTCACGCGTAAAATCTATAGAATCATATAACATGCATCGAGTCAATGATAAAATGAAAAACTGTTGGATTGAGATTCAGAAAATGGTTGATTGACTAATAAAATTATCATTATTTGCTACTATGGCTGGACATAGGTACATCTGTACATGTCATTCTGCATACACAATATATACCAAAAAAAGCTAAAAACGCTTTATTATCGATAACAAAACCAACAAAACACTTGCGATATGGACACGAATTACCAACTTTAAAGGTGTTACTTATCAGTATTATATCATTTAAACTTTCTGATTCTAACTTGCAGGGCCGTCTCCGAAAACTGTAAAAAAAATTTAGGCCTGGGGCCACAACAATTAAACCGGCCCCATATAATTTAAACCCAATCATGATATATAAAATCTACTATAAAAAACATGGTCCACGGCTGGAAGTCTAGAGTGTTCGGCGTCGGTAAACCCTTTGGGCTTCTAAACCCTAGTTTTGAGTTTGGTTTGCTTTGATAGATATAAAAATTTAATGATTTTGGGCCTTATTAGTTGGGTAAATGTTAAAAAAAATTGATCACAATAGTTCACAACCCATAAATATATATATAAAAACTTAAAAAAAAAAAAAACTTCGGGCCCTCGCACTACTAGAAAATTGGCATTTTGCTACAAAATTTTCTTACGGAAAAAAATGCGTCACAAATCTTAACAAAGTTGCTACTCATTTGTGACGAAAAAAAATCTATAATTTTTTAGCAAATTTGTGACACAATATATCTACAAATTTCTTAGGAAATTACGTAGGAAATGCGTCACAAATTTCCTACACCATGTTTTTGTCACAAATGCGTTGAAATTTGTGTTACAAATGTGTAGTAATTGGTTTGCGACGAGGGTTTTTCTAACATCAAGGTTTTGTTGAAAATGCGTCACAAATCAAGAAAATGCAAGATTTGTGACGCATTTTCAACAAAACCTTGATGTTAGAAAAACCCTTGTCGCAAACCTATTACTACACATTTGTAACACAATTTTCAACGCATTTGTGACGAAAACATGGTGTAAGAAATTTGTGACGCATTTCCTACGCAATTTCCTAAGAATTTGTAGATATATTGTGTCACAAATTTACTAAAAAAATTGTAGTTTTTTTTTTCGTCACAAATGAGTAGCAACTTTGTTAAAATTTGTGACAAATTTTTTTCCGTAAGAAAATTTTGTAGCAAAATGCCATTTTTCTAGTAGTGTCGGGATTTTCAGGCCTGGGGCCGTCGCCCACGCCGCCCCTATTAAGGGCCGGCCATGCTAACTTGTATATGGTAGGTCTTAATGTGTCCTCATAAACTTCAGATATACAATGCGAACGAAAGAATGAAAGCCAACAAAAACTTAGTGATGAAGAAAGATGAACATCTGGTCTCATCTGATACATCATACATGGAAAATATTGGTAAAAAATTGCCATATTAGGTTTCTGTTAACTGTTTCATGTAGACCACAAAAATATCTCTGCTACTATAAAACTATTAAAAGGTCAACGGTGAACTTTCATAAGCTCGCTACCCAAGAATGGTGACTTCTCCTTGCAAAGTGCTGAATATTAGGAAGTCATTAACTACAAACCTACTCATTATGGTGACTTTTTATTTTCTTTATAACTTTCTCTGAAAAGTAAAAACACTTATCAAGAGTACATTTAGTAGCGTCCTGAGCGCAAAACTTTCTTGCATGATAGTCGAGAGTAGTTCCTTTAGTAATTTAAAACTATTTTTAACCACAAACAGAAAAAGACGTGAACTTGAACAATGATAAAGTTCCTAATTCTTGGGAAAACTTCCGCCGGAACAAGTGTGTAAATATTAATTTGATCATTTGTTTGTGTATGCAAAATGTATGGTTCTTATTTAATGTATGGTTCTTATTTAGGTCTGCCTCTTATGATGAAAATTGCATAAAATTATCTAATATTCTTGTTGTTGTATTTTTAGTAATAATTAATAAGTTTAATTAGATATAGTAATTCTTTTTTTTTTTAACGGAGAAGAAAATTTATATTTCACCAACAAACTAGCAAGAAGCTAGAGGTACACCAAAAAAACAAAAAAACACGAAACATACATTACCAAGCCTAAACACCTAAGCAAACCGCCATAGACCCCCAAATCTATGCTAACCGATCAATTATCTCGACTGGAAGCATCACCTTAAACCTTGACACTTTAACACCTTTTCTCACCCGACGGCTTCTCCCTTTGATCTTGCCATTCTCTTTTTCAAGCACATCAATTGTCTCATCCCAAGGAACACCGGGGTTGGACATGATATAAATTTCACTGGCCAAGCCAAGTGACAAATCCAAAGGATCAATTTTAGGTCGAGCCTTCTTCCGCGACTTAGGCGCAAAGGACAAGCTAAACGGAAGTGGAGAACCAGCCGGAGTAGAAACCTCTAACTGTCCCACCTCCTCTGCGTAATTTTTTTGATCCACATAATTTTCATTACTCTCCACTATATTTTCTTGTTCCCTACACTTCTTATCATTCTCCACTGTACTGTCCTCACAAAGATTAGTCACCTTCATGACCCCACCATTTGAATTCTCAAATTGAGAATCTGTGTTTGAAACTTGCTCATTGCTCAAAGTTGAAGGGCCCATGCTAGAATTTAAAAACCCAATTTGAGACGTGTGCTTTTCACCTCTTGGGCTCTGTGCGTGTAATACAGTAATTCTTTTAACTTATGAATGGGTCGATTTGGATAAAGCACCCAAAACAGGTCAAATCAACAAATTTAGCTAAAAAGGGAACAAATCAAATGAGTTGAAAGTTGCCTAAAGTCTATTCTAATTGCATAGTATTCATAAAACCTCCAATGATGGCTTCATTTAAAGCTTTAGATTGACAATGCAATAACATTGTTTTTTAATCACAATTAATAATTAACAACTCACATATTTTTTAGAAGAAATAAAATAAGTAAAAAAATGTGTTTGGTAGGTCAAAGTGTCGAACCTTCCAACTCACCCATCTAGTCACCTCAAAATTGTGTGAATGACTAGCATGGGTGTGAAGGAGTTAAGTCCCCTTTTTTGACATTTATTTGTATTCGTTTGTACGTAAACGTTGTGCCAATTTATTATGATAAGAACACATAAAATTGTGTATAAAATTAAAAACAAGACTCAATGTAGTGCTCAAATGATTCAGACAAATCTCTAAACGACAATGTTGCCCTCAGTTCATTGTGGTATTTTGTTAGAAATGGTTCTTCGCTAACAGTTAAGCTAATTTTATTTCTACGTTTGTATGAAACTATTTCCTGTTTTTTTTTCTTCTCTTTGCTTTTTTTTTTCATTTTGTTGAAATAACACACATCAATGTGTTATGTCCTAGTTTTACCAGCATAATCTGGGAACAAATTGATAGACCTTATTGCCCAAAATGTTACACCCAAAAAAAACATATCTGATAATGACACATATATGCCTGTCAAGAGAAAATTGATAGATTACTATTTATGTGGAACTTACTATATTGCAAAACTAGGGTAAGTGGATAAGAACCATTAGCTAGGTTTAAATAGCTCCCTAAGTATAGCATAATCTACAGAACATATTAATCATGGTTGACATTGCAATCAGTAAACCAAGATTGTTACTAACCTTTCTCCAAGGGCCTGATTTTGTTGAGGAAGGAATGTGGTTTTCAACCTGAAGTAGTAGTATTATACGGACAACAAAAGAGTAAGCAAAAAAGAAAAACGAAAAGGAAAATAAAATTAACTAAAGAATCCACCTCTTCAAACATCTCAAAATTTTGGGTATCTAGCTCGCCATTAACTTCTAGAATAAATGCAACTTCCATTTGATACAATTTTTCCCATTCTATACCCTTAAACCATGGGTGTGCCTGTAAATGGCAAAAAAAACCACGTTAATCTCTCTATTTGTAGCTATTAAAAGCAAAGTTAAACCACCCATCACCTTTATTTCATGAGCTCCTTTGGTCCCAAGCCTTTTTTTCAACTTTGCAAAGAAGTTTACATATATTAAATATTTTGCCTCTGGGACAACTTTGCCTCTTTGGGAAATTTTAAATGAGTTTTCCGATTCACTATCTATAATTAACAAGATAGAATTTATAAACATCAATGAAGATAACAATAAAACTTAGTGCACTATGATTCAAAATTCAATTATGAAATATACTAAAGTGAACTATTTGACCTTTCTACAAGTAGACACTACTAGAAAAAAGGCCTTTCTTGACATGCATTGCATGTCAAGAAAAGGGTCTGATGACAAGAAAAAAAACGTCAAGGATGGCGGTGTCATAAATTTAAGATGACATATTTTTGCGTGTCATCTGTTTATGACACACATTTATGACAACATTTATTGACACACGTTATGACACTTTTTAATGACACATTTTTATGACAGTTTTTATTAACATTTTAACAACACATTTTATGACAGAATTTTGCGTGTCATAATTTATTAATCTAAAAAAAAATCCTGTAAAATTACGGATTTACCCTCCTGGATTTATACCCATTTTATTATATGTAAAATAATAAGAAAACTAATAACAAAAACATCATTTCATTATATAATACATATTTATCAAATTACAAACAAATCCGAGACAACGTTTAACGTTTAAAAAAATATTGTATCGACAATACATTGCCTTCAAACAAGCTTCGATCATTTGAAAATAAATTTCGCGGCGTAGCTTGACCATTCTTCGCGAACGACATCCATGTGCTCATCCCGTAACAATCTGCTCCTCCCCCAACCTGAGACAACAATAAAACTAGGTGGATTAATAAACGCGCTGCGCGTTTTTCTCATGGTGCGCTAAAGCCGCAATTTTAAAAGTAACAAAGTAAAGATATAGAAAAAAAAACTTCAGAATAAATAAAAAAAAAATAGAGCAAATCAGAAAGATTGGCAGCTTCATGGTTTTCTAGTATTTTTGAATGGTTTACACTTACACATTGGAAGATGTAGGTCAAATGTGAGTTGACATAGCCAGAACAGAGGTAGCATCAGTTTCTTAGCACAAATTATAGGTATATATATTCAGCCATTAAGGAAACTATTATTCAGTTATAGCAATTGAGATTTCCGGTTGATCATACCTGCATAACAGGAGTTGCGTCCTTCTTGTTCTGTAAAGCTCCAAGCTTTTTGTTATCTAGCTGTTATCATAAAAAAAAAATATGTGAATAGATTGATGACAAGTTAGTTTTTCACAAGTTAAATGATTAACATGACATAGGCAAAGGCGGCGTAGGGTACCCAGTAAACCTCATGGGCGCACGGAGGAGCAGACTACGTATCGCATGTAATGCAAGTTAGTCCGCATATCAAATCGTAGAGCCGACCCTCGACCCTCGAGCTGAGGACAATGCACAACACATTAGCTAGTGGCAATGCAATGACGTCGTCACGACAAAAAGTTAAATGCACACTCATTGTATAAAACGAACCATCCAAAGCATCTTATTAATCGATGAACATAATCCATGAACAGAATAATTCTTTACAAGTCTCTCGATTCTTTCGAGATGAGCAAAACCTTTATCGTCGCGCCGTGTACATACAAAATATAACAACATTTTTAGTGAGACTGATAATAAAGAAATCAGAGAAATTATACGAAATAAAATGATTTGCATAGTCGACCTTGAGATGCAACTGGATGGAGGTTCATCTAGGAATAAATTTCTCAGGATCAGTTTCTTCTCGGATAATATAAGACCTTGAGATGGAGGTTCCCCTTCCCAAACATATTGCTTATCAGATTTGGGACTCTTTGTTGAGACCACCACCAGTTAGAAACATAAATAATGAATCAAATGAAAATCATAAACAACATTTCATTTAGCATATCAATTCAATTACATACTTCTACAACAAAACAAAAGGTATACCTTCCTACGCCTTGTTTTCACCATAAATTCACGTGCAAGATACTGAATTAGCGCGGGCTCAAGTGGGCGTAATACAATGCTATCCAATGGATCACTAGGTACAATAGCCCAATGATCAAAAGTTGAGACCGCAAACGCCTGCCCTTGGGTGTGATATCGTAAGTCCGTCTCAAAACCAAACGACTTGATTACAGGAACAAATGCCTGAACAAGATCCAACAAAAACAAACAAAATTAAAAATATGCCTAATACATTTTGACCCATTTTTCTAACTACAATAAAGGGGAGTACTGACTTGGACTATGTAGGCAGGTGTTCCAGGTTGAGGAACATGAGCAGTTATATGCCACGTCTTCGAGATAACACCGCGTATATAGCATAAACACAGTCGATGGGTGTTTGTATCTGAAATTAATACACACACATGATATGTTATTTCATACAGAAGAAACAGAGTAATATTAACAACAAATATGCTCGTGAATGTTGTGCTTAATTAAAAATTAGAATGAACCTGGAGAACAATAATACTAGTTATTAATCTAGTATAATTAAGTTTCAGAGTTATTACCTCCACATAATATACAGGCTCCATAAGACGTGGTGTTGCCATAAGAAAAGCTGAGTCACGTCGAGCTGTTGGAATGATTTAACCGGTTCCGCGATGTAGTGGCTCTGGTGCAATTTTCGCATCAACTATTTTGAACTTGACGTTACGGATGGGCTCGTCACAAAGCGGACCCTCACGTGCACCCCACTGGAACCTGGAAATTCATTAATTGTTGAGAACACCACCTGTTAAACACATAAATAATGAGTCGAGGAGCAAAACCATTATCATCGCGCTGTGTACATACAAAATATAATAACTGTTAAACAAGCAATGTATTACCCCCAAAAAAAAAACAAATAGCAGAAAACCATGTCAAATTGCAAACCCTTTTGACATCAAAACTGAGATTCATACCCAAAAAAAAAAAAAACAAGTAGCAAACATCACAGAAAGCAGTATGCAGTGTACAGACCATAACCTAGAAACTCAAGTTCCCCAAACAAGTTATTTCTCCTCCATTTCATATTTCCTCCTCTTCTACTCTTTGCTGGTCCTACAGTACCTAAGTATTCTCCTCCAATTCATATGTTTCTTCTTATTATTTCACTATACACACATTCACAAAGAGGAACAAAAATAAAGCCCTAAAACAAAGAGGCATGAATCAGTACCTTTGCAACGGAGGTCTGGTGATGGTGGTGGTCAGACGGTGACGGTGGTGGTGATGAGATGGTGACGGTCGATCAGATTTATACTTCCAAACAAACGGTGACGATTAACGGTGCTAACAACATCTTAGTGAAAGGGGTTTTGTGAAGAATGAAAGAGAGGGGGTGGTGGTGGTGGTGGTGAGATGGTCAGACGGTGACGGTGCTAACAACATCTCAATGAAGGGTTTATCGAGAGGCAAATATGAGAAAGGGGCAGAGAGAGATGGTTTTCTGAATGTGTTTTGATATGAGCTGAGAGTTTGAGAGTTTGTTAAAAGGAGGGTCTATGACGAGCCACACAAGAGTGGAGGGAATTCAAATTTTGGGGACATAAAACCATGACACGCGGATTTTAAAATCGTCATGCTTTTTTATTTATGACGGAAAATTATTGACACGCATAAAAAAACGTCAAGAAATTATCATTTTTTATCAAAGATGACATTTTTTTATGACATGCACTTTTGCATGTCATTAAATGAGGTATGTCATAAAAAAAGTGTCAAGAAAGGGTATTTTTGTAGTAGTGAGACATTGGTTCATCTGAGTAAAAGGGTGGGTAACCCACAAGCATTTCATACATGATAGCCCAAAGCGACCACCTACAAGCAGGAAAATAAAACCTAATTAATAATAATATAGGTATAGCAAAATGTGCTTCTTTTATAATAGACTATGTATTTTAAGTATGATTTATTTGTAATTAATTTGTATTTATCACTTACCAAAATATAGGAGATAGAATGTAATATTTATACCAAGTCATGAATGAGAAAGGGCAAGGCCTAAATTCCTTCATGGTATCATTGTCCAGGAGGCTCTCACCCTAGAATTCCAGCCGCCACCCTTCTGCCACCTATCGGCGATCGGTTTCATCCTCTGCCACCATCTTTACTCCTCCTAAATCACCCTATCTCATTCTCCTTCCACACTCACCATGTCAACCTCTCCAAATACTTCCACCACCCCACCGCCAATCACAATTGAATCAAAGATTCATCCTGCGTCGACAGTTTCCAATATTAAAAATTTCATCCCTATTGTCCTAGAAATCGAGTCCTTGCAAAGCCTTTTTAGTCCATGACCACCTCTCTCCCCGCCCACCACCACCCAATGCCGAATCCTCAACACCAAAACCCACCGATGATTGGGAACGACTTGATGCCATTGTTCTACAATGGATATATAGCACCGTTTCTATTGATCTTCTACACACTATCATCAATAAAACCTCTACCGCCCATGAATCTTGGGTGGCCATTGAAGACTTATTTCAAGACGATAAAAGTGCCTGGGCCATCCATCTCATGAATAAATTATCCAACACCCATCTTGATGCTTTCCTGAACGTCTCCGCCTACTGTCAAGAACTGAAAGTTTTAGCCGATCAATTGGCTAATGTTGATGCTCCCGTCGATAATGATAGGCTCGTTCTCCAACTCATTGCCGGTCTCAACGAACAATATGAGAGTATTGCAACCCTTCTCACCGGACAAGAACCCATACCTTCGTTTTACAAAGCCCGCTCCAAAATCATTGAGGTCGAAACCCGCAAAGCCAAACAAGCCCTTCTTGACTCTAAAACCGCATCAACTGCACTTCCCGCTTCCACCCAACGCAACAACAACCCGGATCCACACCGTTCGGACCAAACCACTTACGGCCGAGGCCGTGGTCGGTCTGGCAGACGTGGCCGAGGCCGATCTAACTTTGGTCATGGGCGATTCAGTCCCCAGCAATATTTTTGGCCTGCTAGTCCCTACTTCCCTTGGCTCAGCCTTGGTCTGCCTCACAAACCCAATACTCAGGCCCATCTTCCAACTACTCACCAGCCCACAACCAAATCTGGTCTCCACCTCCACGTCCATGCCCATACCCCAACTCCAACAGGCCCGCTTTCAGCCCACAAAACCCGCCTAGTCTACTCGGCCCCTGACCACAACAAGCTCACACCGTGTATTGTCCAACCGACATAGAACAAGCCCTATACACTATGAGCCTACAACAACTGGATCCCACACAGTACATGGACACAGGAGCATCATCCACTATGTCTCACGAGTCAGGTGACTTTCATTCCTTTTCTAATTCTTGCATGTCTCGTAATATTATTGTAGGAAATGGCGATACTATCCCCGGTGCTTGGTCAAGGCACTAAATACCTACCCAAACCATTCCACCATTTATCCTTAAAAATGTTTTATACTCACCTAGACTTGTCAAAAATTTAATTTCTGTCCGTCGGTTTACCATGGACAATTCTGTTTCCATTGAATTTGACCCATTTGGCTTTCTTGTGAAGGATTACAAGACCAAGGCACCACTCCTGCGATGCAACAGTAGCGGTGATCTCTATCCCTTGGTACTCAGGTCATCCACCACTCAACCATCCGCCTTTGCTGCTATTTCTTCTCAAGTCTGGCATCACCGTCTTGGCCATCAAGGACGTGAACCTTTAAATAAATTAAAACATTCAAATGTTTTAGATTTTGATTTTCATTCTAGTAATGCTTGCCAGTCTTGTATTTTTGGAAAAAGTATATGTTTACCTTTCTTTGAATCTAATAATGTTACCTTACAACCTTTTGATATCATACATAGTGACGTGTGGACATCACCCATAATTAGCTCATCCGGCCATAAATATTATGTGTTGTTTCTCGATGACTATACTAATTTTTTATGGACCAAACTTGATGTGCTCAAAGTGGTTTAGTAAAAACTAACTAAATTAACCTAAACTAGACACTCTAAGTTTTAAATTTATAAACTAAGACTCTCTAAACCTAAACCACACAACCGGCAAGTGTACCGGTCAGTGTAGTACAGCTAAAGTAAGTCCGAGTATCGAACCCACGAGACTCTACTAGAAAACGTAAACTAGACTCGATTACTTATCCTAAATACTGACTTAATAATGTTTTTATGGTTTGGGGGGGGGGGTTTCTAAAAGACTACTGCAAATAAATAAAATAATAAAACTAAAATAACTAAATACACAAACTGGAGACTGGAGTTCGGATCAGGTGATGAGAAGGCACTACCTAGGCTAGAATCCTGCACATGAATGATAAATTTCTAATGGCTATGGAACTGGTGTGGAACCGGGATCTTAAAATACTAAACATCAAGAATAGACTAGACACCCTCGACCCTTCTCAAGGGGAAACCCTAGAATATTGTTGTGCTGTTAAACCACCGTTGAGAGGTTACCCTCACAGGCTTACCTACTCGAATCTTAAAGTACCCGCTAGACAGTCTACCTCACAGCGCGAAAGTCACAGTACACCCGAAAGTGCAAGGGGTAACTACAATATTTCTGATAAGACTTGGCCTACAAGGAATGCTAGGGAAACTAGGAAGATCTTCTCACAAAGCCTCTAGAACTAGCAATTTAACACCCTAGACAGACCAACAATCTCGCACCTCACAACTATTGAGAATTGGTAGAACACTTAGAATTATCTAACTAACAATTACAACTCCTATGGATAACCTGCAGAATTAACCATAAACTAGTCGCTAACACTCAGTCCGCAACCTAACCCGCATTCATACATGAAAGACATTCACAAAAACGCAAGTGGAGTTTATAAAAATTAATTAAATAAAACTAAATACGCATACACATCAAACCAGAAAATAAAAAGTTCTTTACTTTAAAATTCAACCCACAACCAAAAGTTCTAAGACCAAAAGAAAATAAATCAAACATGTGCAATCATCTTTAACCTAGGTAGCGAAAAGGTCTAGCCAATAAAAGTCATGATAAAATCAAAACAATAAAAGCCAGTTAAATTCATGGTGTTCACTACGGGTTTGAATAAAATAAATAAATAAGATAGAACCAACCCGTGCTGGCACCTATACTTCAACCCTGAACCTTCACCTCTCTTATTGTTGTTGTCGATCGATCTCCTCTTCCCAATAAAATAATATCTGCGGCTCCCTCAATGTGGCTCTTCTCCTCGTTATTGTATTCTGCCACCCTCTCTCCAAAATTGTATATAATTGATATCTCCTGCGCCGCCTCTTCAATTCTCTTCTAAATAATTTACCCTTGAAAACTTTTCATGAAAAGTTGTTTTGGGCCATTGGGCCGTAAATACATTAGTGACTCTTTGTCACATTTATTATTATTATTATTATTATTATTATTATTATTATTATTATTATTATTATTATTATTATTTAGTACTATAACCCTGTGCTCTAGACTCGGGTGTTCTTGACTTGATCAAAGTTACTCGTTTACGCTCCACGTCCATGAACACCTACAAAATATAAAATAAATAAATAAATACTAAAAAAAACCCAAAACTAATATAAATCTATAAAAACCTATACTAAATAAAAGTAGACAGGTACAAGCCTAAAACTAATAAAAGAACTATCTAAACGACTCGAAAACTGTACAAACTTTACACTGGAAATAGATGTATTTTACAATATATCAAATATCCCCACACTTATCTCTTTTTCGTCCCTGAAAAAGAATTATGCTATGGAATCACAGTTAGGTTTACATCCAGTTTCAAAACATAGGTTACTTAATTAATAATCTACTAACGTGTTGATTGCGATTGCAGGTATATTGATCCTTTTAAACCCACACCGGTTTCCAAGCCCCTTTTTATTTATGTTAAGTTCATGTTGATTAGTCTATCAAGGGTCTCACTCGAAGGAAGCCACAGTTCCTCCTAATCCCGCCTCAAGCTTATGAAGCTAAAGGAACGACCAATTGACCATTTCCCAACCGTCTTATGTAGAAAACCAAGAGAATTTAAAATCACTTTTTTTTTTCTTTTTTTTTTTTCTGCATACTTAACTCAGAGGGTGTGACCAATCCAAGTCGCTATCCCAGTGGCCAGGCACCTTAAGCTTCAGCATTTTTTTTTCTTTCAGCATACTTAACTCAGAGGGTGTGACCAATCCAAGTCGCTATCCCAGTGGCCAGGCACCTTAAGCTTCAGCATTTTTGCTTTGATTTCTAATTTTTTTTAAGTGATTAGAAATTCTAACGGTTTTCTACTTATAACGGTGCTTCTTATACTATTTTTGGCGGTTTCGGTCTCCCCGTTTCTCCTAGATGAGAACCCACAAAATAGCCTAACATAATTAATTTATTACTTTTCAAAGGAAACTTTTCTATCGGCCGAGCCTACCCACATATCCCAAATCAGACACGTTTTCAATCAATTTTAATCTCTTATTATACATACTATTTGAAAACCGGACACCTAACTTTACCTATCATTTTCCATATTTTATATAATGCAAACTTCAAAATCAGGGACTTTTTTTTTTTAATTTTTTTTTTACTCAAAACGACTCTATATACAAAGTAAACGACAGTTTCCCATCCCCACACTTAAACTCTACATTGCCCTCAATGTAGGAATAGAAAACGACTCAAAACAAAATAAATTCCGAATACAAAAATAAAAAGACAAGGGCAAATTGGAAAGGACTTAGCTGGTTAATTTTTCTTCGTAAGCTCTAGTCCTATCCAGCTCGATCGTATAGCATTTCATTCGCGATCGGCTCTGACATAATGGTAAACTCTGGGCTTGCCTTGATAAATGATAACAGCTTCAGAATCACCCGAATGGAGATTGAGTACGGGTGGTACAATCCAAACCTGCGCAAAACGAAACAAACAAAACCCGAGCATAATACCGAATCACACAAAAATAAAAAAATAAAAAAAAGACTCAAACTACTAACTTAGACTCATAATATAACAACAAACAAGAAGACGCACCTGCTTGGCAAAATGGCGATGAAAGGTGGTAGAACCAAATGGGTATAAGAAAAAAAAAATCTGGTTCTCGCTCAACGTGAAGGACACTGGTGATCACAACACGCGTTGCAAGAGAAAAAAAAATAACTTTATGGGGTAATAGCTGGTCGCATAAGGCGAACAGGTCAGCCCAGACTCTTCACATTACGTGAAAAGACTTGTTTCACAGAAAGTTAATTAATTTTTTTTTTTTAAAGAAAAATTCTCTTATTACCCAAACCTTTACCAAACCTCCCACTCAAAAAATATATATAAAGATGATACATGGGATCCGCTCATGGTGAAATTTCCTCTACCCAAGCAAACACGCAAACAGACTCAAAGACACAAAAACAAAGATAAAATAGAAAGATAAAAAAAACTATGAAACACGACCGAAGGACGGACCACAAATAAAAAAAATGAAAAGCTAGAAAAAACTAATTAAGTATAAATATATATTTACAAACTCTACAGAGCATCCCCACACTTAAACTTAATCAGGAGGCTTCTCTTTTATCTGGACCCGATCTAAACCGTTTAATTCCACCCGGTTCTTATTAACAATTAAAAGTTTATTTGTGGAATTGAAAAATAATTTAACCATGCTTAACGGGTCAAACCACCAAAATTTAAACTTACCTGGAATTAACCGGATGCGTGGTATGTAGCAAGAAGACTGATCGTGCTTGACTTTCACTGGCTTCTTCTTCTCCAACTCGTGCCAGCCGTTGATCCTCTTCCGATTCCGATCCTTTCTTTTTCTCTTCCTTGCCCTCTCCCGTGGTGTTGTTGATTTTGAAGTTCCATCTATGACTAATACCACGGGCCAGCTATGGTGCGCTTCTTCTTCCACCATTTCCACGTGATGATCCCCACACTTATTTCTCTCATCTGGTGCAGGTTCAGTCATGTCAGTTGGTTCACCTTCAAGTAGGGCATCTAGGTATGCTATATCCCCATCGGGATCAAACTCCCCTACTTCTTCATAAGCAGGTAAACCATCTATATCCAAATCTAAAAATTCATCCTCCTCAGATAACGACTCCTCACTATCCTCATTGTCTTCATCTGCACCAAACATCATATCTATGGAGTCCCCCAATTCCACTTCTTCTTCTATCACTTCTCTCTTCACTAACGACCTTTGATACGCCGCCCATTCTACTTCGTCGTCCTCTTCGTCAGAGTCACTCCCAAAATCATATATAGTAACCTGTGGCACCGGAGGTGGGACTTCAACGTCCATTTTCGTCTCCGTGATTGGGATTATCTCTTCATCTGACTCATCTGCGTATTCCATGATCGGTTCTTTCCCTTCTTCTGGAAACGTTGGGAACAACTCCCCTCGAGCGTTCATGTACCCAAGGTAGTTGCCCTCCTCATCATATGTATAACCGACTTTCGGCGGCTGCTCTTGCTGAACCTTTTCTTTCTCTTCTTCTTCATCTAATCTCCTAGCTATGTCTTCTAGTGTTCGTTGAAGATCTAAAATAGCAGCCTGTCGGTTTTTCAGGATGGTGTCGTGCTCTGCTAACATTTTCTGGGTATTTTCATCTTTAGCAACTAATAATGTCAACAGACTTTGATTTCACTCCAATCATTACCACTATCCTCACAAGAAGTGCTTCCAGAAAATTGATCAAGATACTGATTATAATGTGGCTGCTGATACGAGTCATCATAATAATTTGTAGGACAACTCTGTGAATAATATGGATGCGGCTGCACAAAGGAATTAGCACAATAATGTGCAGAGGACCCCGCATTTTGTGGAAATCTAACGGTAAAATAGGGTCCTCCACAAATTTCAAACATATTTACAGATTCGACAGAAATTAAAATACACAAACAATTAGACTCCTACGACTGACTATACAAAAAGATAGACTTAACACAAAACACAAGTAGCACAGATATAGCGGGTAAGTGTAATCAAAGCTAGTAAACGCAATCGCCAAGAGTCCCCGGCAACAGCGCCAAAAACTTGTTGTGCTCAAAGTGGTTTAGTAAAAACTAACTAAATTAACCTAAACTAGACACTCTAAGTTTTAAATTTATAAACTAAGACTCTCTAAACCTAAACCACACAACCGGCAAGTGTACCGGTCAGTGTAGTACAGCTAAAGTAAGTCCGAGTATCGAACCCACGAGACTCTACTAGAAAACGTAAACTAGACTCGATTACTTATCCTAAATACTGACTTAATAATGTTTTTATGGTTTGGGGGGGGGGGTTTCTAAAAGACTAATGCAAATAAATAAAATAATAAAACTAAAATAACTAAATACACAAACTGGAGACTGGAGTTCGGATCAGGTGATGAGAAGGCACTACCTAGGCTAGAATCCTGCACATGAATGATAAATTTCTAATGGCTATGGAACTGGTGTGGAACCGGGATCTTAAAATACTAAACATCAAGAATAGACTAGACACCCTCGACCCTTCTCAAGGGGAAACCCTAGAATATTGTTGTGCTGTTAAACCACCGGTTGAGAGGTTACCCTCACAGGCTTACCTACTCGAATCTTAAAGTACCCGCTAGACAGTCTACCTCACAGCGCGAAAGTCACAGTACACCCGAAAGTGCAAGGGGTAACTACAATATTTCTGATAAGACTTGGCCTACAAGGAATGCTAGGGAAACTAGGAAGATCTTCTCACAAAGCCTCTAGAACTAGCAATTTAACACCCTAGACAGACCAACAATCTCGCACCTCACAGCTATTGAGAATTGGTAGAACACTTAGAATTATCTAACTAACAATTACAACTCCTATGGATAACCTGCAGAATTAACCATAAACTAGTCGCTAACACTCAGTCCGCAACCTAACCCGCATTCATACATGAAAGACATTCACAAAAACGCAAGTGGAGTTTATAAAAATTAATTAAATAAAACTAAATACGCATACACATCAAACCAGAAAATAAAAAGTTCTTTACTTAAAATTCAACCCACAACCAAAAGTTCTAAGACCAAAAGAAAATAAATCATACATGTGCAATCATCTTTAACCTAGGTAGCGAAAAGGTCTAGCCAATAAAAGTCATGATAAAATCAAAACAATAAAAGCCAGTTAAATTCATGGTGTTCACTACGGGTTTGAATAAAATAAAATAAATAAGATAGAACCAACCCGTGCTGGCACCTATACTTCAACCCTGAACCTTCACCTCTCTTATTGTTGTTGTCGATCGATCTCCTCTTCCCCAATAAAATAATATCTGCGGCTCCCTCAATGTGGCTCTTCTCCTCGTTATTGTATTCTGCCACCCTCTCTCCAAAATTGTATATAATTGATATCTCCTGCGCCGCCTCTTCAATTCTCTTCTAAATAATTTACCCTTGAAAACTTTTCATGAAAAGTTGTTTTGGGCCATTGGGCCGTAAATACATTAGTGACTCTTTGTCACATTTATTATTATTATTATTATTATTATTATTATTATTATTATTATTATTATTATTATTATTATTATTATTATTTAGTACTATAACCCTGTGCTCTAGACTCGGGTGTTCTTGACTTGATCAAAGTTACTCGTTTACGCTCCAACGTCCATGAACACCTACAAAATATAAAATAAATAAATAAATACTAAAAAAAACCCAAAACTAATAAAAATCTATAAAAACCTATACTAAATAAAAGTAGACAGGTACAAGCCTAAAACTAATAAAAGAACTATCTAAACGACTCGAAAACTGTACAAACTTTACACTGGAAATAGATGTATTTTACAATATATCATACCCACTTGCCCAAAAATCACAACTTTTCCCCTCCTTCACTCAATACGCCACCACCATTAAAACTCAATTTAACAAAACCATTAAAACCTTTCAATGTGATAACGAACGCGAGTACGTTAACAACTCCTTCCAAAATTTCTTCACCACCAACGGTATCCTATACCGCCTTTCGTGTCCCTACACCTCCTCACAAAATGGCAAGGCTGAGCGTAAAATTAGAACAATTAATAATATGATACGCACGCTAATGGCCCATGCCTCTCTACCCACTCACCTTTGGCACTTCGTCCTTGAAACCGTTACCTATTTACTAAACATCCTACCCTCCAAAACCACCAACAACAAAACCCCAACCGAACTCTTATACATGTCCACACCCACCTATGATCACCTTCGCGTCTTCGGGTGCCTTTGCTACCCACTTACCCATCAACCACCATTCACAAACTTGACAACCGCTCCCACCCAGGGGTTTTCCTCGGCTACCCCTGTCACACCCCAACCGATGGCGAAATACATCGAGGCGCGACTTGTGATAGATTGTTCAAAGACTTCATAACACTAAATTGTGACAATAGATTAAAATAGATTTCATTTGTATCTAAGATGCAACAAGTTTACAATTCGTTCACAAGAAAAATACAACATAAACATGAAGTAAAATAAAGATTGTTTTGTTTGTTTCTAAGGCCGAATCCTAAGTGATATTTTTTGTATCATCTCATCAAGCTTTTTCCTGCAACATGTATAAAATATCCATTAACACATAAAGTATTGGTGAGCATACTAGTTTTAGTTTACATACATAATATTTAGAAGACTGAATTACAAGTTTTGTCCTTTGTGTTTATACCCGATTACAACGCATGCCCTTTAAGTTTAAAATTGATTGGTTTTGTACTTTATGTTTCAAAATCATACGAGTTTTGTCCTTTAACGTTAACTCAGTTATTTATTTTCGTTAAATTAGATGATGTGACCCCCATATAAGGGTATGTTTGTCTTTTTCTATTTTAATAATTTCTTTTAATTAAAAAAACTTAAAAATACACTTAAATATCTACACCTCACCCCCTACCCCCCTCTTCATCTTCCTCTCTCATCAATTTCCTGCAAACCCACCACCCTCTCTCTACTCTCTCACCCAACCTCACCAACACTCCACCTGCCACCACCACCACCGTACACCTTCACCTGTGATGGAGACCGACGACACCACCACCCCATTCTACCACAACACCTCTCTCCATCACTCTCTGTTATATCTCTATCTCTCTACCTGATCTAGACCACCACCACCGTACATCTCCACCTTCGCTAGCGATGGAGATCCATCTATAAGTGACTGTAAGTGATTTCTTTATCTCGCTGGCCAACAAAACGAAGCTCCATAGTAATCGTACAATGATTTGGCAGGTCTGTTTGTGTTTATGAAACTATCGCAGTCGTATCAGCTACAATCGGAGGATCCATGGAGTATTTCATGATTAACACCGGCTTCTGTAAGTCCCCCTTTTCTCATTGTCGATTATTCAAATAATTTGGCAGATCTATTTGTGTTTATGAAACTATCGCTTCTGGTTAATCCATACGAATTGAGCTTTATTCATTAGTCTGTCATGAACGACGCCATTTTAGTTAAAAAAGAACTCTAATTTCAGCACTTTGAATGACAGGAATTTATTTTCTGGACCCACACCGTTGGTAACGACTAGAGAAGTACTCCGACGAGTACAAGTGAGACAGATGGAAGAGGAACTAGGAGCTGGTCAACGATAGGGAGGTGGTGGAAGCAGCGGCAAGCGGTGGCAGCAGGTGGTTTGGTGTGGATGGTGGCGGTGGTGGTGGTGGTAAGTGGAAGTGGTGAGAAAGAGAAGGTGGGTAAAATTACAATGCTAGCCTCAGGTGACTTGCACATGACACAACTTAACGGAAAAAATTAACCGAGTTAGCGTTAAAGGACAAAACTTGTACGATTTTGAAACATAAAGTACAAAACCAATCAACTTTAAACTTAAAGGGCATGCGTTGTAATCCGGTATAAACATAAAGGACAAAACTTGTAATTCAGTCTATTTAGAATGATTTACTCGAATCCATACTATAGCATTGCACATACATACCATACAAAGAACATAACTCAAACCCGCGAGTCCACTGCATATACCTAATATATTCATGCTAGGTCCGTTTGATCCTTAACAATGACCCATAAAGGGGGCGGGGTGCTACTCCTATAGCGCTATACATGTTAAGTGGGCTAATAATAGTTAATGAATTATGTTTAAGTATCAAGAATCGTAAGCATGACAATTAGCATATAAGTATGTTTAATAGATTGAGCATGTGTGTTTATAAAAAGAATTAATGTGTTTTGCATACGATACATGCACTACTACACAAATGAATTGTTAGTGCTATGGGTTTCTCTTTAATGGTGGGGTTATAAATTCCACAGCATCTTTAAAACAATGAAAGTTTATTGATGGTGTTTGTTTTAATTGTTGGTGCCACAAGTGAGAGTAGTTGTACCAATCATTTGAAGGTGCTATTTGTGTTTTTATGATGGTGCGGTCAAAAAAAAAAAATCTAAAATTAATTGTACCTCCCATTTAAAGATGCTGTGTGTGTTTTTTGATGGTGCTGTCCAAAAACCAAAAAAAATAAATAAATATCTATTCCATCATGCATTTCAAATTTCAAACGGTTAACTTTCAAATTCAATTCCATCCTCCTGCAGCTCACTTCTTCCCTGTTTCTTTCTATGTTTCCTCACTATCTATTTTCAACTTTGGTTCTTTCTTTAGTTGATTACTCTCATTAAATATAAGGTATTATCACATTTCTTGATCTAAAAATTTCCATTCTATTTAATAGTGTTATGTATTAATTGAATGTATTTTGTTATATCCAGGTAAAAGTTGTATAACTCAAGTTTTTCAAATATTTCATTCAATCATTAAGTAAAGGTATGGTAATTTTAGTTTTATTACATTTATTCTTGACTTTTTTATGTTTATATGATTATAGTGGTGCTAAACGGGTCGTGTCCGTGAGTTGACGGGTCTAACCCGAACCCGAAAATCGTGTCATACATATGACCCGAACACAGCCTGATATTCACGGGTTGAACCAAACTCGACCCGTTCACCCGATTTTTTTCTTTACTCACCCGATTTTTTTCTTTACAAATTAATATATCAAAATTAAAATTTTAACATATGTATATGAATGAATATTTGTCTATGATATGTGCGTGCGCATGTATATGATACATGTATAGTTAGAATAACCCTTTAGAGTATACCCGTCCAAGATTTATCTAATAGAGATAAATTTTGGATTGTCCCCTTTTGGGACTACCTTTTGAATATTCTATCTCATTAGGATGTGTATACATTTTAACGTGTTAACTATTTAAGAAAAAATCGACAGTTGTTTCTCCTACTCCTCCGGGTTTGCGTTATACGCATACTTGGGGAGTTAAGGGGAAATGCTGCCGATTTTTTCTTAAATGGTTAACACGTTAAAATGTATGCATATGAGATAGAATATTCAAAAGGTGGGTTAGGATCCATCACCTTATACTACCGGTTTACATACGTTTACATCACTTATTTGTTTATTTTAAATTTCAGATGGATCGTGACTATTGGATGTACAAAACTTCACATGCATCGAAAATTTATATTGAGGGTGTTCAAAGTTTTATTACGGCTGCTAAAGCAAATTGCGTGAATATAGGAAATTCAAGGATTTGTTGTCCTTGTAACAAGTGTAAAAACTTTCAAAGATTTAATGGTACCGAAGACATAGAGTTTCATCTATTGAAAAATGGGTTTATGCCTAGATACACTTGTTGGTCAAGACATGGAGAATCACTACTTGATTCTAGCACGTCGTCGACCAATTTACACGTTAATGATAGTACATACAACAACGATTCACATCTTGATGATGATGGTGATCATTTAAATGACTCAAATGACAATTTAAATGAGATGTTGCATGACATTGAGGCAAATGTGGGTGATGATGAACACGAAAAATTACAACACATGTTTGAAGATGCAGAAAAACCATTATATGCAGGTTCTAAATTTAATAAACTTGATGCTGTGTTGAAGTTGATGAACTTAAAGTCGAAAAACGGATGGAGTGATAAAAGTTTCACATGTTTATTAGTGCTTTTGAATAAGATGCTTCCGGAAGACAATGAACTACCGATTTCGACATACCAGGCAAAAAAATTGATAAGTCCGATGGGGTTGGAAGTTGAGAGAATACATGCATGTCCAAATGATTGTATGTTGTATAGAAATGAGTTCGCGAATGAACATAGATGTGTTGTTTGCAAAACATCTAGGTATAAAAGGAAAAAAGAATCGGATGAAGTTGACGATGATGTGACAAAAAATGGCCCACCAGCTAAAGTGTTATGGTATCTCCCTATTATACCGAGATTGAAAAGGTTATTTTCAGACAAAAAAGAAGCAAAACTGTTACGTTGGCATTCAGAAAAACGTGTCACTGATGGAAAACTAAGACATTTTGCGGATTCACCTCAGTGGAGAAACATTGATAGCAAGTACCCAGAATTTGGAAAAGAGATGAGAAATATACGATTTGGGCTTAGTTCAGACGGGATCAATCCTTTTGCAAACATGAGCAGTCGTCATAGTACATGGCCGGTTCTTTTATGCATCTACAATCTTCCGCCGTGGCTATGCATGAAACGGAAATACATTATGATGTCTTTGTTGATTCAAGGTCCAAGACAGCCTGGTAATGATATTGATGTGTATCTGTCTCCGTTGATTGATGACTTAAAAACTCTTTGGAGTTCGGGTGTAGACGTATATGATGCTTATAAAGAAGAACACTTTCAGTTGCGCGCCATGATTATGTGTACTATAAGTGATTTTCCAGCATATGGTAACTTGTCGGGATACAGTACGAAGGGCAAGAAAGCTTGTCCTGTCTGTGAAGATGAGACAAGATCGATATGGTTAAAACATTGCAAAAAACATGTATACATGGGACATCGAAGATTCCTTCCAGAGGGTCACCATTTTAGGAAGAAAAGTGTTGAGTTTGATGGAACTATCGAAAAGGGAACAATGAGGACACGATTCGATGCGTATTCACGAGTTGAAAATCTAAATGTTGTGTTAGGGAAAAGAAAACGAACTCGTGCTGAAAATGGACTCGTTTGGAAAAAAAAGTCAATATTTTGGGATTTACCTTACTGGAGACATTTAAATGTTAGGCATTGTCTAGATGTTATGCATATAGAAAAAAATGTATGCGACAGCTTGATAGGCTTATTATTAGATATTCCAGGTAAAACTAAAGATGGGATTAATGTTCGAAAAGACATGGTACTTATGGGAATACGTAAAGATCTTGCCCCGGAACAAAGAGCCAATCGTATTTATTTGCCACCTGCTTGTTATAATACATCAAAAGAAGAGAAAAAAAAGTTTTGTGAATGTTTACATGGTATTAAGGTTCCATCAACTTATTCTGCAAACATTAAAAGACTGGTGTCGATGAAAGACTGTAAATTGCTTGGAATGAAGTCTCATGATTGTCATGTTTTGATGACACATATGATTCCAATCGCAATTCGTGGATTGTTGCCAGATAACGTCCGACACACAATCATAAAGCTTTGTTTGTTTTTTAACAACATTCACTCAAAGGTTATTGATTTAGAAGAATTGGATCAATGGCAAAAAGACATCTATGTTACCCTTTGTGAACTAGAGATGTACTTTCCACCCTCATTTTTTGATATAATGGTTCACCTAATATCTCACATCGTACAAGAGATTAAGGCGTGTGGTCCTGTATTCCTACGATACATGTACCCTTTTGAAAGATACATGGGTATCTTAAAAGGTTATGTAAAAAACCGTAGTCGACCAGAGGGCAGCATTGTTGAAGGGTATACTTCTGAAGAGGTGATTGAGTTTTGCCAAGGTAATGTTATCAATATTATATTAAATTAATAATAAATATATGTGTATGTGTATTAGTGTTAACTTACAATATAATAATTTTTTTTCACAGGCTATATGGAAGGTGTTGAAAGTATCGGTGTTCCTATAACTCGTCATTCCGGTCGACTTGAAGGTAAGGGAGTACTTGGTGGCAAAGAAATCATACCAACTCATGAAGAGGTACAAGTTGCACATTTAGTGGTCCTAAAACACATGGCATGTCTTGCTCCATATGTTGATGAACACATGGACATGTTACGGTCGACATACCCGGGTAAGGAAGAGATATGGTACGTAAATAATCATAACAAAGAGTTATCAAGTTGGATGAGAAGGAAGGTAACTGAGACTAATGTTGATGATACTGTGAAAAGGTTAGGAAAGGGTCCAAAACCTAGAGTTATATCCTACCAAGGGTACGACATTAATGGTTATACGTTTTATACCAAAGATCAAGATGAAAAAAGCACAATGCAGAATAGTGGGGTTACAATAATAGCATCAACGACCAAATTCGACAGACGACATCATGATACAATGATAAGAATCGCAAAAGAATCTTATTATGGTGTTATACAAGAAATATGGGAATTGGACTATTATGATTTCACTGTTCCTGTGTTAAAATGTAAGTGGGTGAATAATCGTACAGGTGTTCAAGTTGACAAATATGGTTTTACACTTGTCGACCTTAAAACTAATGGCTATGCATCTGAACCATTCGTTCTTGCAAAACATGTAACACAAGTTTTCTTTGTCAAGGACCCAAGCAAACCGACATACCACATCGTCTTGCAAGGTAAACGACGTATTATTGGTGTTGATGATGTTGTTGACGAGGAAGAATATGACCACTTTGATGATCTACCACCATTTTCGGTTGGTATTGAATCGCGTAATAACGAAAACATCAATCGCACTACATACTTACGATCTGACACCGAAGGGATCTATGTTGATTAAGGTTTGATACATACATACATACATACATACATATATATATATATTTATGTATTCTTATTTTAAATTTATTTATTAATATGATTTTATTTTATACAGATACACGTCAATGGTGAAGATAAAAAGACATGGATGATTATTTTTGTGTTAGGGAGACTTCGTTGATTGTTTGTATTATTGTCGTCGAAACTTTAGTGTAATTTTATTAAATATGTTTATGATCTTATTATAAGTTAACATTTCATATTAGTGTAATAGTTATTTTGGTTTTAATGGTCTTAATATAAGTTAATATTTCATATTAATGTAATAATCAGCTTCAACTAATATACTGTATACAATTAGATGAATGAACAAGGTCTAGCTATTATAGTCAACAAACAAGAAAGGTAAATGGACGGTACCTTTAGAGCTTCCTCATTGTCTTTCCCTACATTTCTAGCAAAATTGCGCCCAATTTTTTAGCCAAAATTGCGCCAAATTTTCACCAAAGGATAAGGATAATACCCTATCCTACTCTCAATTTTCCCATTTGCTCTCAAATTTTCACCAGAGCATAATACCTCTCTCAAACCCTAGCAACCAGACAACCAGCGCAATCCAGCAAGCGGCGCAACCAGAACCAGAAATTTTCCAATCCAGAGCATAATACCTCTTCTCTCAAACTCTAGCATCTTCCCATTCCAATCCAGACAACCGGCGTAATTTCTGTTCTACAGGTTAGTTCAATTTCTGTTTCTAAATAGCCCTTTCAAGAAAATGATGATAAAGTTGGAAAACAAAAACTAACCAGACAATTTGCTATTCTACAGACAATTTGTTGTTCTACCCCATGGCTACAGACCCCAAGGCGAATAAAGGTGATGTATTGTTGTTGCTCTACCTTTACTTTGTTTAAAGTTCAACATATGTTGGGTTGTTGGATATAATACTTGCAAGTGGTCGGTCCTATATATATGCTTGGTTGTTGGATATAATAATTGCAAGTGGTCCTATATATATGCTGGGTTGTCGTTTTATAGTTGATTGCATCTGTAAATCATTATTGTTACACAACTTTCTGCAATAAATTAGAAAAAAAAAAGATTAAAAAGGGTACAAATTTAACAAAATCCAGATAAGACTTCACATGTAAATAATAAATCATCTGAATTGTGTAATTTGAGTAAGTTGGCTGAGTCAACTTATTTACAAGCCATTCAAGTCAATTGGGGGGGGGGGGGGGGGGTCCTGTAGTATTCCCACTCCCTAGGTCCAATTGATTTTGCCTCGTACTAGTTGGCTGGACACTATTCTTTAGTCTAACTGCTAGAAATTTATTCATGGTCTAGTTCAAGACAAACTGTTTTCAAACCAATATTTTGTACATCAATTTTGTAAAAAGTTAACTGTTAGAAATATGTAATATATGTTTGTATTTAGGTCCTGTAGTATAAATATGTATTAACTGTTTCTATGTAATATGTTAACCATAGGTATGTCAAAAAGAAAAAGAGGTGAGCGTGGTATTGCTTCTTTTTCAGCGAAGTATCCAGAGCACATGTATTACATCAATTTTGACGAAAACAATAGACCTATAGGTGTTACACGAAAGAAATTTATGTCGTGGTTTGGAATGATGGTGCAACACATGTTACCATATCATATGGAGACTAGTAAAGTTGATAACCGATATTTTGAAGATCTATGGTTGGAAACCAAGGTACGTATTGTATTATAACTTATTAGAATTATGTAATATATGTTGATTAATATATGAAATATATGTTAATTATGTTTAACTTATTGTTTTGTAATTCTAGAGAACTTGGAAAATTGAAAATGATCACGCAAAAGGTTTTATGATGAAGAAAGCTGTCAAGATTGGAACAAACTTTAGAAGTAGGCTTAATACCAGATATGTCAATAAAGGTTTGAATGGTTGTCCCAGATATAAATTTCTTGATCATGATAAATGGGAAGACTTTGTTTTGGAAAAAACAAGTGAAGAGGGCAAAGCTAAGAGTGAGAGAGCAAGAGCCTGCAACGCGAAGAAAAAAGTTGTGCCCCACATAGGACGTAGTGGATGGGTGGGTTTGGAAGAAAAGAAAGATATCATATGGCCTCAACTTTTAAAACAACATGACAATCTCAAGTACTTAAAAAGTCTTCGTTCTAAGACGTACTTAATGGGCTGTGCCATAAAAAACAAAAAACCAAGCTGTATGAACTTCCACCAGAAGCGATTGCAGATTTCAACATATTGGTAAATAGTTGTTTTAGTTAATCATATAAAATTATATATATATATATATATATTATAGTCAAATGTTTAAACAAGTGTTTTTAATAGTACCAAGAAGAGAAAAAAATGATAGCGGATGGGAGTTTTTCTCTAAATAAGGAAGACCCATTGGTTCGACTTTTGGGACCTGAGCACGGGGGGCGAGCACGGACGGTGTCTTCAATCATAGGTAATGACTATGTGCTTTTACACACACACATATATACATAAAATGTCGAGTGAGATAATTGCAAAACTGTTGATATTTGTTTAGTGGACATTGAAGCTATATATTTTTCAAAGTTTTGTAAAACAGTTTCTGAATGCACCTTTATATAGAAAGTTTCTGTCAAAAAGTTTCGATTGGTGAAACAGTTTTTCAAAAAGTTTCTGTCAAAAGTTTCGACTGAGTAACAGGTCACCACGGGCAATATATATGTGGGTCAGGTTCGATTGGTGTAAAACAGTCTCTGTTAAAAAGTTTCGCCTTTTTCTTATGTATAACTAGTTTCTCAAATCCTGTTAAAAGTTGGAGTGGTCTGAATGCACCTTTATATAAACCATATATGTTTGTGAATATAGTATGAGCTGTTGAATATATGTAGAACTTAACTTAGTTATGATATTGAGTTTATAGGTTATACAAAGGTTCATGGTGGATTATTTAAAAATGTGAACTATGAAGGGTCGGTACCAGTTGTTGACACGAGCCGAAATTTTTGTGGCTTTAGTGATGGGTCAGCCGAAAGGATCTTTGACTATCCACCTATCGAGGTAAATTAGTTTGTTTTGTTCATATTAATTAAAACAACTTGTTTATAATTTTAGGTTGAGGCAGTCAACCGATTTCTGGAATTTCAAACTCAGGATGTCATGAAGCAACCAGTTCAAGGCTCTTTAATGAACATGGTAACTAATTGAAAAGTTGATCCCCTCACACACACACACGTGTATTTGTGTATATGTGTGTGTATATATATATTTATAATTTATGTAAGTACTGATTTTTTTTTTTATAATTGTGTTTAGATATTAAATTTTAGTAACCTACAACATGGTTTCCAAAATCAGTTTGAGTTGCCTACTCTCAATTCTGAGCCCAATCCCATTCCCGAGTCTAATCCTGATCCCGAGCCTGAGCCCCAACAAAGTCCGAGTCTGAGGGTGAGGATGCCACCGTGGTTGGGGGCGAATTTGAAGATCCTGATTTACCTCTGGCCTTGAATTTAATAAAGAGCAGACCTCAACCGGTTCAAGATTTAGTTCGTGAGTTAACTGATCTAGTTGGTCGTAGCCACGCCGTTAAGGCTGATTCACCTGATGATATGTATCCTGAATCAATTGTCGAGGCCGTTCCATATATTGAGTTGTTACAAATCTTCTTGAATGCATGGCTTGATGTCTCATTACTACATTGGTTTGCTATGTAAGTTGTTATTACTGTTTTTTATGTTAAATTAAAATTATTAACTTTTTCATAATTATTTTGTTCTTGATGTTAGGCATTTCTTTGAGAAGCCCAATTCCCAATGCGCTTTTCTTGATCCGACAAAAATTAATGGCCTAAAGTGTGATAAAGATCCTTTAGCTGTTGGAAATCACATACGGGAAATAATTTTGTTTCATTCGAACAAAAGCTTCATTCTTGCACCATACCTACAACGGTAATATATATTTTCTTAAATTACATACACACACTTAGACAAACATAAATACATACTTATTTATTCCTATGTTGTCAAAAGCCCCCCGGGCGCGCAACTAGGCCCTTGGGCGCAGCGAGGCGCTTAGGCGCGCGCTTGGAATTAGGCGCAGAAAAGAAACTCATACATATTATTCATGCATTTTCAGCAACATCAGTTTATTATGCTGTGTTCGGGACTTGAATTAGGGATGTCAATTGATAGATTGCTAGCAACATTTTTATAGATTAAAGGGATGTCATGAAATTAAATCACACACTTAAATTGGTGGACTGCTTTTGAGAGAGCAAACCCAAGCAACGCCACTACTTGTCTGATATGCCATAAGAAACATTTAGTCTAGAAACCAATATTTAGTCTTTACTGATGATATGTTAATAAATAGATTTATGCTTGACTTTTTTTTTTTTTTTTTTTTTTTTTGTAGCGGACATTGGTCGCTGATAATTCTTCATCCTACTCACCAACGTGGGTACATTGTTGACTCAATGAGAAAGAAAAAGAAACCGGAGAATTACATGCTTGTGTCTATGATTGACAATGTTTTTGGGAAGCAACGTATTAAGTGGGAAATGGTAAAGGTATGTGATTATCAGTTTATAGTAGAGATGGCAAAATGGGCGGGTTGGGTTGGGTTGGTTGCTAGGTAAGGATGGGTTTGGGATTTGGAAAAGATTCCGTTCAGCATCTGCTTCAGCCGGTTTTGACGAACATTCTGGGCCGAACTGTTACTAAAGTTTTGGGAAACGACAAGAAAAATCGGCCAGGTCGGGTGAGCTGGCCGGATTGATGGTTTAACAGGTCAGTTTAGGCTGACAGATTTATATTTTATTTCAAAATCATTATTTGTATGAAAAACTCTAAAATGACTAAGACGGTTCAGGATTATGATACATATATATATATATATATATATATAACTACATATTCCTAAAACATGTAAACAATAAAAAACTAAACGCCCAGTTTCAAACTGTTAAAACTGAACTGTGAGCCGAACTGTTCGGATCTCAAACTGGCCGACGCAGTTCTGGAAAGATATAGTGTGGCTGATTGTGTCAAATTCTGCAGTAGTTTTGCCCAGCAGTAACGGGGTTGGGTCAAAGACCCATCCACGGATGACCAATGGGCACAGGTGTGCCTGCTGATGGGTCTCTTGCAAGGGGTCAGTTTAGCCGTTTAGGTTAAAAAGGACCGTTTTATAAAGTATCACCTTGGTTCAGGTTGTAAAAAAAAAACATCATTAAGACCCAAAAATTGATGGTTTGGGTTCGCTTTGCCGGGTATAGTTCATAGCAATTAAAAATGATTTAGTGAATATAACTAATTGTGAATGTAATGCAGTGCAAGCAACAAGAAGGCGACTGGGAGTGTGGGTATATGGTGATCAAACATATGGAAGAGTTTGTCGACCATATTCAATATGATATTTTTAAACAAGTAAGCTTTTGTATATATTTATATACTTTGTTTATTGCGCTAAATTATATGCATTAAGAGTCTAAGATTTTTATTTGTTTGTTTTTAGCTATGGAAAGAAGATGGGGAGTATCCACAATCAAAAATTGAAGAACTAGTCTTAAGATTGATGCCGGAATTGATTTCCAAGGCGTTTAATGGTCCGGAATGAAAGCGTCAAAAGCGTAACAAGGTTAGCCCAAAATTTACACTCTAATAGTTATGCTGAATTAAAACGCGCAATGCGCGTCGCTGAAATACTCTGTTTTGTTAATGTGTAATTTTTTTTGTTAGGCGGATTCTACGGATCGGGTTACAAGGTTTGAAGATTTCGGTGGCTATTAAGTGTAAGAAGTGGACGGGTCAACAATTTTTGGGCTGCAAACTTTTGTGTTTCATTAGGAAAACATGTAATGTATACGTTTGTGTTTCATTTAGAAAACACGTATGTTTTTTGATACGTTAATTAATATTAGTTGGCCCTTTTTGGTATAAATAATTATGTGCTGCTGGAAATATATATAAATAATTGTGTTGCTAGTAAACTGGAAAGGAAAAATAATTCCTGGAAAATATAATTGTGTTCATTTGATATGTATTTGTTGGTGGTGTCCTTTTGTTTGTTGGTGCAGTCATTTTGATGGTGGTTTCCTTCTGTTGTTGGTGCAGTCATTTTGTTAGGGCTGTTGAGAATTTAAAGAGGGTGTTTCAATTCAGCTGCATCATTAAAGAACCAATTTATTGATGCTCTATGATTTGATGCTGTTCAAATATAGCATCTTTAAATGATTTCCACAGCATCTTATAACCATTTCTGTAGTAGTGATGTTGGTCCCAAAAGTGATAAAAGAAAAAGGGACGAGTATGACTCACTTTGATTGTGATGGACTTGCAAAAATTCAATAAGAATCAATAGGTTAAGCTTGCACCTAAATAACAGTGATAATTTAGTATTTATAGTGTTCGCGCAAAAATATTATTTAGTATTTTTAATATTCCATTAGGCAAAGTAGTTCCATTTAACTTAAATATCTAAAAAAAAAGTGGGCGTTTACCAAACTTAATTCTTTTGTATAGAATTCTTTAAAATATATTAAAATCAATATTTATACCCATATACTCCTAATCGTCAAATCTAGTTTGGCGAATTCTCTAGTCTCTTTTAAAATTCATAAAAATATTAATGTACTCAAGAATAATATCATGAATGGTTGTCGTGGTTGTTTATGTGTTTTCAAAATTTAGTGTAATTTCTGATTTTATAAAATAAGTTCCCGTATTAAAATATTTAAACTAAATGGATGGCCTACTAGTTAATTATGAAACTTCGTTTATAACGGTATAAGATATTATGTGGTACCGAATGGCAGAAGATTTTCATGTTTGAAAGCTAGCAAACATGATAAAGCAATCATGTTCATGAAATATTTTATTATATATATACTATTTAGTGGCCTTATTAATTCAAAATGAAAAGGTGACTAATTAATTTTGAAAGAACCAAACTGGGAGCCGTTCATCTTCTCCGATGATGCCCTTCACCGGCGACCGAGTTCGTCTTGGTTCAATGTGTTATGTGTGCTACAGAGAACATAAATCGAGATGAACACAAACCATTACCTTGGACTTCCAATATAGCAATTGATCCGAAGGCATGGAAATCGACGATGTGAGCAGCCGATTAAGCTTTACGTTTTCTTTTTCTATTTCTTTTTTTAGACCATGTGTAGTGGGGGGCTTTATTTATAAAGCCCATCTTCCTGATTCGTCCACGTGGCAGCTGAGTCAGCATGGAGAGAGAAAGTGAAAAAGAGGTGTAGTGGTAGGGGTTTAAAAAAATGGCACCTGAAACCAATTTTTTTACCCTTCCCCCCCCCCCCTCGTCCACGTGTCACATCTCTATTGGCTGCCACAAATTGTAACGGGCGTTAGAAAAATAGCGCCTGACACCAATTTTGGGAACTAGCGCCCCACCGTTGCGGTGTTCCCGGCGTTATTTATGAAAATGGCGCTATATAGCGCTCCCACTATGGTGGGTCTTAGTCTTTTGCTGGAACTCGAGACACGCAAATGGTAATGAGGAGAAAGAGATGGGTTCAGTTCCAATTTGTAGTGATTAATACCATTCATTGGTGGTGACGAGCACAGGATTATGGGAGGCTGTTAGTGTGGGTCTTTGAGAGGGAGAGAGGGAGTTTGAATGTTGTGGGGGCTAGGGTTTGAGTTTGTAAGAAATGAAGGAGGAGATAGAGGTAAGGTGTTTAAGTAGTTAGGGTTTTGGTAGGTGGGTTAGGTGGAAAGTTATTGCTTAAACGAACTAGTTACCGACTCGGGTCACGTTTATGGGTTTTACTCGTTTAAATGCTAGATGATTATTTCACGAGTTATATTTGTTTTGATCACATTAAAACGAGTATTTGAACTACGTATTTGTTATGTATACTTTTAGTCGCGTTTAGAAATTTACAAGGATAAATGTCGGTGTACTAGTAGGTTATTACTTACAATGCGTTATTTGGCGAATTTAAATAATTTAATTTTCTAATGAATAATAATGTATTTTTTGTTAACAAGATATTTTTGTTAAAGAATTTAAAAATCATTACGCGAATATAATATTATTATTATTATTATTATTATTATTATTATTATTATTATTATTATCATCATTATTTTAGCGTTCTAGAAAATAACGGGACGTTAGAACCCCACTACACATAGAGAGTACCGGTGCCTCGACCTCTCCTCTAAACAAATTTTTATATCCCGTCATGTCGCCTTTGACGAGACGACCTTTCCATTCTCTCAAACAATCGGACCCTCCCCCTCCTACGAGTTCCTCACCAACTCATTTCCACAACACTTATGTCCACACATCTCTCGCACCCAACCCATCCAACCCACGACCCAACACTTAAACCCCACCCCACATTCGTCCAGTCCGTACCAAATGCCCAGCCCAATTATTATGCCTGGCCCACACCCAACCTCCAATCCCTCACACCCAACACTATTTCACAGCCCACTCCTACATTGACCCTCGGCCCACCCTCACAGCCCAGTAACAACCCCAAGCCCACCTCCTAACCTTCGCCCCCCTCACAACCATCACCCACTGACCCACAAAACCTACCACCCACACCCGCTCCACCACCCACCCGGACAGTCCACACTCGTTCCATGAGTGGAATTTTCAAGCTCAAACAACCCTTTAACCTTCCCACCACAACCCCACCCACTGTACTACCCATACCCAAAAATCCCACCGATGCCTTGGCCACTCCAGAATGGTACTCCGCCATGACTACCGAGTACAATGCACTTATTAGAAATGGTACATGGGAGTTAGTTCCTCGTGACCCATCTATGAATATTATTCGTTCCATGTGGTTGTTTAAACATAAATATAGGTCAGGCAAGGGGACACTGGAGCGGTACAAAGCTAGACTCGTGTGTGATGGTCGCTCACAACAGGTTGGCATCGATTGCGGAGAGACTTTTAGCCCGGTTGTTAAACCGGCCACCATCCGCACAGTTCTCTCACTCGCATTATCTAAGGGTTGGGCTGTACACCAGTTGGACGTTACAAACACATTTTTGCACGGTAATTTAAATGAAACAGTTTACATGCATCAACCAATGGGGTATAGGGACAACAATTTTCCTGATCATGTCTGCCTACTTCGCAAATCACTATATGGGCTCAAGCAGGCTCCACGGGCTTGGTATCAACGAGTCACAGATTATGTTCTTAAGCTGGGTTTCCTTAACAGTCGGTGTGATGCCTCACTGTTTACTCTTAATCAGGCCGGGGACACGGCCTTTCTTCTTCTGTACATGGATGACATTCTTCACATAACTTCATCCGACAGCCTTCGCCACCGTCTACTTGCAAATCTGTTAACTGAATTCACAATGAAGGATCTAGGACCATTGAGCTATTTTTTGGGCATTTCAGTTTCAAGACAAAATAACACCATGTTCCTTTTCCAACAGTCCTATGCGACAGAAATCATTGCACGGGCCGGTATGCAATCTTGTAACCCCGTTGCCACCCCAGTTGACACCAACGCCAAGCTTGGAACTACCTCGGGCTACCCATTTCATGACCCCACTTTATAGCGGAGCTTGGCTGGCGCTTTAAAGTACCTCATATTTACACGGCCGACATCACCTATGCAATCCAGCAGATTTGTATGCACATGCACGCGCCTTGCACCGCACATTGGAATGCTCTAAAACATATAATTCGCTACATAAAAGGCACGTCATCATTTGGCTTATTTTTGGGTCCTAAGTCTGCGTCCTCTTTGGTTGCCTACACAGACGCCGATTAGGCTGGGTGTCCCGACACTAGACGCTCCACTAGTGGTTACTGCATTTATTTTGGTGATAATTTGATTTCATGGTCCTCTAAGCGCCAACCCACCGTCTCACGTTCGAGTGCTGAGGCCAAATACCGCAGTGTTGCAAATGTTGTGGCAGAAATTTGTTGGTTACGAAATTTACTGCTCGAGTTATCAGTGCCCATCTCCCACGCTACTATGGTTTACTGTGACAATGTCAGTGCCATTTATTTATCAGGTAACCCGGTTCAACACCCGTGTACCAAACACATCGAGCTAGATATACATTTTGTCAGGGAACAGGTTCAACGGGGTCACGTTCGTATTCTCCATGTCCCTTCGAGGTACCAGATTGCAGATATCTTCACGAAAGGGCTACCACGCATCTTGTTTGAGGACTTCAGATCCAGTCTCAGCATCCAGTCACCCCCCGCTTCGACTGCGAGGGTGTAATAGACTATGTATTTTAAGTATGATTTATTTGTAATTAATTTGTATTTATCACTTACCAAAATATAGGAGATAGAATGTAATATTTATAACAAGTCATGAATGAGAAAAGGTGAGGCCTAAATTCCTTCATTTTAAACCAAAGATACAAACGAATCACACTCCATGCCATATCCTTTCTTCAGTAACACTTCGGGAACAATATAATCAGGTGTGCCGATGGTAGAATAAGCCTACATTGTTACAACACCAAAGATTAATAAAATTTTCAAGAGCAGTGCCTTTGGAAAAATGAAATAAATAAAATAACTTACAAGCATTCTCCTATTTCCCTACCAATGCAGCAGTTGCTCTTATTGTGTGCGTTTCGGTATAGCAGGGTGCCCGTCACTTTGAAAGGGCCCACTTAAGTTGTTTGCAACAGTAAAATCTTTTTCTTGAAGATTAGTGCAGTCTAATGATTTACATAATCCAAATCTGACAATTTCATGTGCCTAAATTTATCAAGTAGCAAGTTGTCCGGTTTAATATCCCTGCATACGTTGGAAAAAGATTATACGTGAGATTAAAAACCGTCCCATGTTTGTGTTTAGTGAAGTAAAAAAAAATTTTGGTATCAACCTATGAATGTAATTATGTTTGTGTATTGATTCGATTGCCAAAACAGTTTCCCCAACATAAAACCTAGCTTCATCTTCAGTCAATGTATCTTTTCGCATCGGTAAAGTCATCATATCTCCACCAGGAAGATATTCCATTACGAGGTAAAGATATTATTCATCTTGGAGTGAGCAATAAAGGTTGACAATGCAATTGCTATCAACTTCTGCAAGCATGTTCCTTTGTGCTTTCACACGTTCAACCTAAAACAAAAAAAGAAAAAACTCCAATAAAACCAGCTTAAAGCACACGGTTTGATAAACTCATAAAAGTAAACTTCTACCTGGCCTCTAAAAAGCATTTCAGATAAGTTTTTTCATGGTGTACACTTTACCAGGTGTCTTCTCCCAGCATATTCTAACCTGGAATAGATTAAAAGTCAATGGTCAATGCAGTTAAAAAAAGGGTTAAAGAATTCGAATTTTGTATGGTCGTGTAAAAAAATAAGATAATATACCTCGCCAAATGCACCATTTCCTATAATTGTTAATGATTTAAAATCATCAGGGCCCATTTTATGCCTCTGAATGCGCATATATTCGGTCTCCTTTTTCTCAAGATGTTTAAGTAAATTGTTTTGTTCTTCTTAAGAACATTAGGCCTACATCAAGAATGAATTCCTGTTAATCATTTTTAGTATTATAGATTTTAAAAAATGCATATATCCATGTGAAATATCAAATATCAGTCAAACCTGTTGTACTCCTACCACCAACCCATCAAATATACATCAACTTAGCCAATTGAACAATAAAGAATAGTAGCTACTTGTTTTTACAGGGGTAAAATTCACATATTATGTGCCCAATAACAATGCATTCACAGTCAGTTATTAAAAAACTACAAACTACAACTAGGCACATATCAAGGCATTTCATCGAACATGTGGCGTGCTTCACACCTGCAACTTTCTACTCGCAACAATAACTAAACACATAACCCCAGTAAACAAACAACCTCACAAATACAAGCCTTTTCATAGCTGATTAACTTTCTAAATTAAGATCGATGCGGAAGTCGATTTAATCAGTTGCACCCCAGTTCAAACCAATTTAGAGTCGACCCATTAATTATTTATTTGTTTTATTATTTTTTTTAAACTAATGCTGATCCAATATATTAACTTTAAAAAATATATTCCAAAATTACATTCAACGGAGATCAAATGAATTTATTTGGGTCTACTCTTTTAAAAGCTTGTGGAGTACAAAGAAAAATGGAAGCTAATATTTATAGTTGAAACAGTTTTATCATAGTTTTAGAACCAGGTTTTGAGTTGATACATTTTTTTTTGGTATAAAAAAAATATCCCTGATTTAGAAGGAGTATGATACATTTGGAAGTGTTCATGGTGAAAGATTGTCTGATCACATAACTAGCTAGGTTCATGAATGTCTTGACCAAAATGAAGAAGGCGAGAATCCATGTAACTAACTTGGTCCAGATCAGAAAGCTGTTGAATTCTATTTCAAAAGAATGGAGTCTATGGCTTACGAAGATAAAGCAGGAATACATGTTAAAACCCATCAAGTTTATATAATGTGATTCATACACTGAAATATATAGAAATGGACATGGAAAAGCTGCCACCGACAATGAGAAGAAAGTTGTTAATGATGAGGTGAAGATTGTCAGGAAAGCTAAGGTTGAGAAAGCTGAGAGCAGTTCGACCAGTGGGAAAGTCAAGCAAACAAAACACGTGGATGTGAATAAAGAAGAACCAAGCAGCAAGGCAAAAGCGGAGAGAGATTTGGTAAATAACATTCCACTTTGATTTCAGCATAAAGCTTTTGCACAACTAGATGTGTACAATTCATCACACGCTATATCTCACTCAATCGTAAGGTCATAAAAGAAAAGAATGATGTTCTAAGAATTAATAAAGTAATTAGGCACAAATCATCCGGATAGTGGACGTGTGTAATTTTACTTTCAATTTTTGCAAAAGTTATAAAATTTATTTGTAGCCGCCACAAAATATTTCATTTTTTATGTTATTTTAGTTTCACTAAAAAGTTTTTTTTTTACCACAGAGATTATTTATTACCCCCACCTCTTGTAGTGTGGTGGTATGGGTGTTAATGTTTTCTATTATAGGCTGGAGTTTGAGCCTCATAACTACAAAAGGCAAAAGCCAATGATCTCCAGCTCAGCTGGTTTGAGGTAGGGTGGGTTTTCCCTTAGGGGTTCCCATCCTGGGGGAGGTCACAGGTTCGATCCATGCACACCACAAAAAAATTTCCCGTGACGGTTTGAGCTTAGGCAAGGAGGACACCGGTGCGTGGGTAGGGATTCGAACTTAGGACCAATAGGTTAGGGTTGTATAAGGATTTTCATTGATCTAAACCTTTCAAAAAAAAAAAAAACTACAAAAGGCAAAAGCCCTACCTCTTGTGGTGTGGTGGTAAAGATGTTAGGTTTTAAAAGGGAAAGTTGAGAGTTCAAGCCTCACAAGAGGCAAAAAAGAGGTGTATTTAAAAGGGTATAAATAAGGGGTGTAATAAAAAGGTGTAAAAAAATAGGGGAAGAATTAGCGGTAAAAAAAACCACAAAAGGCAAAAATGAATGTATTTTAGGAGTAATAAATGTAGGGGAGTAAGATTTAGCCATTAAAAATTTACTTTATTTATCATTATTTTACTAAGTACGCCCCACTTACGGTGTGCGCATATAATGTATATATGTGTGGCCCTTGGGGGGCAAAAGTAAAGTTGCACTAGTTTTAATGTTATTTTACTAATTTCGTGAAAATAACGTTAAAAACGACGGACGGTTAATCATGCATCATGTGGTGGCGTGGATAGCCAAAAGACAAAGGGGTACATGCACCGATTGGGTTTGTCCCGATTGCTAAGTGTTTTGTACCTTATGTCCAAAGCTTGATACCAAACCACATCGAGCCGGGGGTCTCACTGGAAGCAGCCTCTCTATTCTTAGGGGTAGAGGTAAGGCTGTCTACATCTTACCCTCCTCAGACCCTACCTTAGCTTTGCTATAGGTGGGATTAACTGAGTATGATGATGTATCATTATTTTACTAAGGCTTTGGTTATTGGCAACCCCACATATAATTGCACACCCTAGCTAATCTATACGTGGTATATAGAGTTATACGACGCATATAGGTCCAATGATTAGGTTTAGTGCCAGGGAATGTTCAGTGTCAGATTTTACTAACCATGTACGCTGTGTATAGCCCTATACGCGACTTATAGAGGGCGATTAACTAGCATTAAATCAGCTTGTGAAACCTATATGTGACGTATAGCTCTATATGTTACGTATAACTGGGTGTGCAAATAAAATGATGGATATATCATTACCATCACCCTTTACAAATAAGTAGGGGTGCAAACGAGCCGAGCAGCTCGCGAGCTACTCGAGCTCGGCTCGGCAAAAAGCTCGAAACGAGCCGAGCTTTATCGAGCTCGAGCCGAGCTTGAGCCTAAAACAAAGCTCGTTTATTTATCGAGCTCGAGCTCGAGCCTGGCATGTGAAGCTCGTTAGGCTCGTCGAGCCTTATCGAGCCTAGTATAATATTAGCTTTTTTTAATATTTAATAATATTTACCATTCATTTAAAGATGTTTAGTAAACGAGCCCCGAGCTCGAGCTTCACTTATCGAGCTCAAGAGCCTAAATGAACTATTATTTATATTATTTTTATTTAACATTTAACTAATAAATACTAAACGAGCCGAGCTCGAGCTTGACAACTTACAAACGAGCCGAGCTCCAGCTTTGAAAACAAAGCTCGAATCGAGCCGAGCTCGAGCTCGAGATCTTGTAACTTAATCGAGCTCGAGTTCGAGCCTGGTCGAGCTCGGGCTCGGCTCGGCTCGTTTACACCCCTACAAATAAGTATGGCATAAAATTAATTACTCATGTACCATATCCTTATAGAAGTTAGACCTTTTTTTTTTAACTTGGCATCGTTTGAGTGGACAACCTTTTGGTAAAAAAAAATATATATTTTATGGTTTTTATGATATTTTCTCAATTTTGATGGTCAATATGGTTCTTTTTTATTTTTATGATGTTCATCGGTATCGGCAAGTTTGAGGGCTGAGCCAGCAAATTTGTAGCAGCTAAGCATGTAAAAACACACGGGTTAAGCTTATAGCTCACGGTAAAAACCCATTCAGAAAATTACTTTCAACCATATTTTGGTAATTATCCCGTATGTATATAAATCTGGTCAAAGTGTCAAACCCCCATTCCTCATCTTCTTCATATCTGCGATTTCTAACGAACCACTGTTAGCCTAGTTTGAATCAACATACTCTGCTGACTGTGCTAAACGAAGGTATAATACAACTCCTGATCATCTCATTCGCTGTGTTCATCCAATCATCCTTACATTATTAGCTCATAAACTTAAATAAACCCACAATTTCCTTGCTACGGAGATAATAGTAGAGGGTTTTACAACAATCTGAAATTAGGTTTTTATTTTCACTTTTAAACTTATTTGTATGTTTGAACTTTAAGTTATGAAATCGAATTGGTGCAGAATTAGGTTATGATAATCGAATTGGTGTTTTAGGCTGGATGGAATCCACAGCATGCAATGTCCGGACCAGACGTCGAACCGGACGCCTCACCGGGTCACTGGTCCGGCCTGGCCCGGTCAACGAACCAACAAAAAGCAAAAAAAAAAAAAAAAAAAAAATTTACATATAAAAGTGAGATGGCACTTTGAGTACTCCCTGGCTATGGCTATGGCTATGGCTATGGCTATGGCTATGGCTATGGCCGAGTACTCGCCAGTTAACCGAGATGGCACTGCCTAGCGACTTTTGCAACCATAACGACTGTCTTGACTTATTGACTTGTCATTAGGCTGTGTAAGTATATATTTCACATAATACCTATGGAATTCACAGTAATTTCTAAAATTTACATATAAAAATGTTGCTCCAGTTGTTTGTTCCTCTCTGCCTTGATTATGAATGCTTATAGGCAAATACTTTTTCATTGTTGTAATCATTTGTTCATCAAAATGTAACATGTTTTCTATTTTGCATCTCAGGTCACCCACGTTGGATTGTTTATATGCTTGAAATGATGTGATGTGCATAGAACTCTAGGTCTTGAATATTTCAAAGGTAGGTACATTTTGATGATCCGCCTTCTACTTGCATCACGCATGTGCACATCGATTTGCCATTATCTCTCACCTACTATTTAGTTTTGTTTCACGTATTTTATGCTCTTATGTTTTTGAATTTTCGGAACTATGTTTTTTCATGTTTAAACTCTCCATTTACATACAATACTGTTTTATTATATTCTCAATTTTCATCCTTATGACATCTTTAGATTGTAAACTCCCATAGATTAGGGGAAAAAATACACAAAAACATACTCCTTTGTCCCATAAAAGTTGCGATAAATTCCATTTTAAGGCGTCCCATGTCAGTTGCAACATCTCTTATCATTTAGCAAAAGCTTAAGCTAAAACCACATATTTGCTAAACTAAGGAGATCCCTTGTTTTGCAATAAATGAAGGGTATTTTTGACCTATGCTATTAAAATGCAAACTCTTATAAATGAGAATATGAAACCAAGAAAATCTTAGTCCCTCTATGCCATGAAATTTCCCATTTAAAGTCTAATGTTTCTTACTTTTGGTAAATTTCCAGTTTCAATTTTCCATGTGCCCCTTGTCATTTATATAATTTGTTTATGGTGTATACTTATGTGACAAGATCTAAATTTACACATGATTGAAGATTTGAAGGGATTAATTATCGAACATTTTAATTAACTACACTTGTAGTCAATAATTGATTAAAAGATTCCTAGAATTGTTTAGTAGGGGAATTAACTAGAGAAAATAAGATAGAGAGAGCGAACCACCCTTATATTTGCCTCTCCTATAATATTGGTTTGTTTTGATAACCAACCTCTGCCTAAACGAAGAGCTATACGAAAGGTAGAGCATATACTGTGTTAGAGAAAAACATTTGAAGTAACTTTTCTTAATCGTGTTAAAACTTTTTTTTGCCGGGTCGAAGTAAAATGTAATTGAAACTGACGTGTTGTGTTTTTGTAATGGGTGAAAATGATTTTGAAACTGACGTGTTGTGTTTTTGTAATGGGTGAAAATGATTTTGGTTTCACAAACACGTAAAAAAGTTAACCCATTCTAACCCATAACCAAATCCGACCAAAACCTGTTCCGACTTCAGAATTGTTATAAGATTACATATAGCTAAAATCAAACCTCAATAAATGATTGTTATAAGATTACATTCCGCCAAGATGGGTAACATAATCTGAACTAAAATGTTTGATAACTAAACACATACAAACCTACAACTGTTAAAGGTTTAGTAATATAACATATACTGCTTCTGCAGCAGTAGCAACTATGGTGTCAAACTAATTAAAATCACAGATTTTGTGCAAGGGTATTATTATTGGAATTTTTGAGAAATGTTTTTGCTATCTGCAGCAGTTGGCAAAAGAATTTAGTTTTCTCTTTATTTCAGCCCCTAGGTTTCTAACCGGTTTTTATTTTTCCCATCTGAAACTGGTTTGAATCTGAACTGAACCGGCAAAAGCAGATAAAAAACCAATGTCAGAAACTCGGACAGCAAATCCGCCAAAACCAAAACCTGTTTTGACTTTTTATTGACCAATCCAAACCGATTTGTGCACCTCTAGTCAAGGCTGTTGGAATAAACTGTTACATATTTAAAGAAAGCCAATAATTTAAACAATCAAAAAGCTTGGAGTATGATTTATTAACTCTAAAAGTTATGTTTTATCATTTTCTTATTCATATCTTAACAAAATTTAAGATGTAAATATTGGAAATTTAGTAAAATAAACTTTCATAAATATGTTTTATTGTATAGTTAATAGTATTTGTAATAGGATTAGTTAGCATGGCGGTTAAAAGTTAGTAATAATAACCGCCACAACCATTACTATATATATAGGAATGTATTGTAAACATTTGGGTGTGTGGGATTTGTATACGATTTTCTGAATACAATCCTCTCCACCGTCACATTTCCAATAATATTCATATGTTCTTCATGATATTCTTGCATATTATACAAAGATGATGATTCCATGATGATAATCCGATTATGACATGTTAATCCGCTGCTTATGATGATCACGGTCCAACATGTGGTATCAGAGCCAGATTTATAAACTGTTATGATCATCATCGTGAAGAATAATTAATCGGAACATTACTCTGTTCCGTTAAAGAAAACAGAGACGAAAGGAATCATCGCACGAACACTGAAGATAGATTACTGGCCAACCAGAAAAGAAGAATCAAACGAAACGAAACGAAACGAATCATTGTTCTTGTTTATTACGATCAAATTGAAAACAGAGACTGCACAGAATTCACGTCGTATCATCGGAGACATTGTTATAAAGATCATATCAAGAAAAGAGAAAGAATCATCGTTGTATCCAACGAAGAATCACAAATCCGAACGTTTGTAAAATATTGAAAGCTTTTTGAAAAGATCGTTTCAGATTTACTAGTTTTAATAACTTTCAAGGAAATCAAATTTCTTGAATATGATGTTTGAAAAAGAATTCATTCACAGTAGAAGAAAGAAAAAGGCGGCAATTTTTCTTTTTTTTAATTATTATAATATATATTTGATCTCATACACATTGAAAGAAAGTCAAAGGATTTATATATTTTTATTTCTTCAAATTTAATTTCCGATCTTTGATTCTGAATTGTTGCAAAAAAAATTTTTAAAATGATGCGCACATTGAATTTAAGAAAAATACGAACATCATCCTTGATGATTATTTCAACTGGAATTGCCGAAATCAAATTGGGTATAAAACGAAAGAACAAGACAAACAACAAAAATTGTGAAGAAAAATTAAAGGGATACATGCGGAAGCGAGTAATTGCGAAAGAATGCAAGAAATTGAGAAAGAAATTACGACTCAACAAGCGAAGTATTGCTCCAACTATTCAAGCGATAAATAAACGGGTGGCTACGAGAAAAGAATGCAAGAAACTAATACAATGCAACAAGAAGATGTGCGAATACTGCACGATAATAAACATGGATTAATTTGATTCATATATGACACCGAGTTCAGTCGTTCACACTCTCATATATGGAAAAAGAAATTAATCGGATTCATATATGACACCGAATTCATACTCTCATATATGAATGGCTGCCCAAGAAGATAGAGAAAGCGACAAAGCGGAACTGAATTAGAATGATTAAAAGATATTATATTGAGTCAAGAAATGAAGAAGACACAAAGCAAAATGAAGAACATCAAGAGACGGAAATAAAGACTCTTACTGAAAATTCATGAAAGTTTAGTTTAGGGGCGAGTATTGGAAAGTTAGTAAACTAAACTTTCATAAATATGTTTTATTGTATAGTTAATAGTATTTGTAATAGGATTAGTTAGCATGGCGGTTAAAAGTTACTTATAATAACCGCCACAACCATACTATATATATAGGAATGTACTGTAAACATTTGGGTGTGGGATTTGTATACGATATTTTCTGAATACAATCCTCTCCACCGTCACATTTCCAATAATATTCATATGTTCTTCATGATATTCTTGCATATTATACAAAGATGATGATGATTCCATGATGATAATCCGATTATGACATGTTAATCCGCTGCTTATGATGATCACGGTCCAACAGTAAATATGTCAGAAATGAGATCAATTGTTAGTGTTGATTTATCAAATAATAGATTAGTATATTTTATTGGTGTTCACTCCATTTTTTAAGGGTGTATGTCAGGTCAAACCAATCATTTTATTAAAATATTAGGAGACAGCTAGCAGGGTAGGTACCTCCCTTGGATGGTGATTGGTGACCTGAGATCTGAGTGTGCAAAACAATAAACGTTGACCATAAAACTCTACACAACTCTTCAAAAAACGAACAAGCAAAAGTCTGAAATCAATGTATTACAATATTTACGGGACAGCCAGCAGGTAGAATAGGTGTTTTCTTTTATATATATAATACATTCCAAAATACAAACGCAATATATATACAAATTACTTGTTACTTGCGATTGAGATTGAGACATCTCAAGCCACACGCGGCGATTGATTACCCCTATATAAATACAGTGGCTTATGACATTTGTGCAGCTCTAGTCCGGGCTGTACGTTGGGTCAAACGAAACCAAGAATTTGAATCAATCTAGAAGCTTGGGGTGTGATTGAATAGCTCTAGAAGTTATGTTTTATCATTTTGTACTTAATTGTAAACAAGTTTTGAGATGTAAATACTGAAAGAAAAGATCAATTATTGGTGTTGATTTGTCAATAATAGATGAGCATATTTTATTAGTGTTCACTCCATTTTTTAAGGGTGTATGATTAGTTTCTTTGTTAAGTTTTGTTTTTTTATGCAAATTGAGTAATAAATAAATTGGGTCAAACCAATCATTTTATTAAAATATTTAGGGGGCAGTTGGCAGGGTAGGCACCACCCTGGATGCTGATTGCTGATCTGATCTGAGTTTGCAAAACAATACTTCAAACGTTGACCATATATCTGAATGAATGTATTAACTCTTCATTCTCAATCCTTCACAACATTACACACTGCATCTTCTCTCTCACCTGAAACGTTGACCATATTGCAATGGCTGAACTTGTGCTCTCTTCCCTGCTCCCTATCCTCTTTGAGAAGCTGACTGATGCAGCTTTGAAAACCATTGCTCGCCACAGGGGAATTGATGCTGAGATCAAGAAATGGCAGAAATCATTAATCTCAATCCAACTTTACCTTACTCATGCTTCTCAGATGGAGATAACTGATCCATCTGTGAAACAGCGGCTCAATGATCTCCAGCATCTGGCTTATGACATCGATGACGTCCTCGATGGTTGGCTGACCGAAGCCATGCATCCTGAGTCCACCCCAGAGTCAGAAGGCATCACCAGCAAGGTAAAAAAGCTACTTCCAACTTGTTGCACTAATTTCTCACATACTGCTACGCTGATTGATGAGTTAGATGATATTTCTAACAAATTACAAGATCTAGTTAAGGAGAAAACTGAGCTTGGTTTAGATAATCTTGGTTTGAAAGTGGAAGATGGAACTAGGCCAGAAAATAATAATAGAAGATTACAAACCTCTGTTGTTGACCCATCTGATATTACTGGACGCCAAGCTGAGAAAGATGCATTGGTCCAAGAGTTATTGTTACCAGTGGGTGAACCACGTGATAAAAACTATAGCATCGTTCCCATAGTTGGTATGGGTGGGATTGGGAAAACTACTCTAGCTAGTCTTTTGTACAACGAAAAGCTAGTCAAGGATCACTTTGAGCTTAAGGCGTGGGTTTGTGTTTCGGATGACTTTGATATCCCTGGTATAAGCAAAAAGATATTTGAAGCTATAGGGGGTGAGGTGAGGAAGGAAAAAGAAGATTTTAATAAGCTTCAAGAAGATATTAGAGATCATGTAAAGGGTAAAAAATTTCTATTCGTACTAGATGATATTTGGAGTGAAAGTTACATGGATTGGGAAACCCTGGTCAGGCCGTTGTATACATGTACTCCAGGAAGTAAAATCCTCATAACAACACGAAAGCTTCAATTAGTCAATCAGTTGGTTGGCAACCTTTTAAACAAGCGGTTGCTAAAACTCTCAGATGATGATGCTCTGTCTTTAGTTGCTCGACATGCATTAGGTGTAAATAACTTTGATTCACAATATGAGTCATTCAAACCATATGCTGATGATATTGTGAAAAAGTGTGGTGGGTTACCTTTAGCATTGGTAGCACTTGGTAGATTGTTGAGAACAAAACGTGATGACGAAGAGCACTGGAAGAAAGTGTCAAACAATGACATATGGAGAAAAGATGAGGGTGGAATTCTCCCAGCCCTAAGACTAAGCTACGATGATCTTTCTGCACCTTTGAAAAAGTTGTTTGCATATTGCTCCTTGTTTCCCAAGGACTTCCTGTTTGACAAGGAGGAGCTGGTTTTGCTATGGATAGCCGAAGGGTTCTTAGACCAGCCAACTCAAGTCGATTCAACAGAAGAAGAACTACAACGCTTGGGTCACAAATTCTTTGACGAGTTGTTGTCAAGATCATTTTTTCAACAGGCGCCTAATAGTGAATCATTGTTTGTAATGCATGACCTCATGAATGACTTGGCAACAATTGTGGCTGCTGAGTTTTTTATAAGGTTAGACAATGAGTCGGAGAAGAATATTTGGAAGGTGAAGCTAGACAGGTACCGCCATATGTCATTTGTTCGTGAGGAATACGTAGGTTACAATAAGTTTGAAGCATTTGAAAGAGCCAAAAGCTTGAGGACATTCTTGGCAACATCTGTTGGGGAGGTACAAAGTTCGGGCCGTTTCTTCTTATCCAATAAGATTCTCACTGATTTGCTTCCTCAATTACCATTGTTAAGGGTTTTATATTTGAGTGACTTCAAAATAAGGGAGGTACCAGACTCCATTGGTACTTTGAGGCACTTGAGATATCTTAATCTATCTCGAACTAGTATAACTCATTTGCCAGAATCAGTTTGCAATCTCTGTAACTTACATACATTAATCATATTTGGTTGTGGCATTTTAACTGAGTTGCCCAACAACTTTCTAAAGCTTACAAAACTACGGCATCTCGACGTTAGGGATACCCCACTATTGTTTCAAATGTTGGTAGGGCTTGGCGAGTTGAAAAGCCTAAAAATTACTCTCTCAAACATCATTATCAAAAGTGAAAGCGGGTTTGAAATAGCCAAACTCAAAGATTTTAAGAATCTACATGGGAAAATTTCCATTAAGGGATTGGAAAAAGTGCGAAATGCAATTTATGCAAAGGAGGCGAACTTTTCACAAAAGAGGATTAGTGACTTACAGCTTGTATGGAGTGATGAGTTCAATGATTCACGAAACGAATTGCTTGAAAAAGAGGTCCTAAATGAGTTGAAGCCTTGTGATGATAAGTTAATAAAACTCGAAATTAGGTCCTACGGGGGATTAGAGTTTCCAAAGTGGGTTGGGGATCCCTCGTTTCTAAATTTGAAGCATGTGTCAATACATGGTTGTAAGAGATGTACATCTCTACCGCCACTTGTGCAACTACCGTCACTTAAGGAGTTGTTTATTGCAGGCTTACATGGGGTGGAGGTTGTGGATTTTCATTTATTTGGGACTAGTCGTGCATTTCCTTCACTTGAAATTTTGAGTTTTGAAAATATGAGAGGGTGGAAGAAATGGTCAATGAATAGTGGGGTTGTGTTTCCATGCCTGAAACAACTTCAAATAGGTCGGTGTCCTAATTTGGTTGAAGTCACACTTGAAGCACTACCTTCGTTGAAAGTTCTAGATATACGTAATTGTGACAGTGGTGTGTTGAGAAGGCTGGTTGAAGTAGCTTCAGCAGTCACCAAGTTGGAAATAAGACGTATTTCAGGGCTGAATGATGTGGTGTGGAGAGGTGTTATAGAGTATCTTGGGGCAGTTGAAGAATTAAAGATAGTGTCTTGCAATGAAATAAGATACCTGGTGCAATCAGATGCAGTTGCAAGTAACACTCTTGTGAAGCTGAGGAAATTAGAAGTGAGATATTGTGATAAGTTGGTGAATATAGAAGAGAAAGAGGAGGGGGAGGAGAATTGTAGGAGCAACATCCTACCAGCTCTTAGGACGTTGGTTGTAAGCGGTTGTATGAATATGGAGCATTGTAGTTGTCCAGATGGCATTGAGGAGTTGAGGGTATGGGAATGTAGTTCAATGACAGTTGTCTCATTTCCAAAAGGAGGACAGGAGAAGCTCAAGTTACTTGAAATCAGTCATTGTAGTGAACTATTGGAAAGGGAGTTAAGAGGACAAGAAATGAACAACAGCAGAAGCAGCTTTCGGATGCTTGAATATGTATGCATAGGTTATTGGCCAAATCTGAAATCAATCCTGGAACTGAACTGCTGTGTTCACCTCACTAAATTGATAATAAGAAATTGTGAAAGTCTGGAGTCATTACCTGACAATTTAACATGTTTAAAGGAACTGGAAATATGGAATTGTCCCAAATTGGATGGTTCCTCCTTTGTTGGTGACAATTGGAGATCATTGGAGGAACTGGTAATAAGAGGGTGTAAAAGTATGGATGCTTCATTACCTGGTTGGGTTTGGCCTCCCAATTTGCGTTCTTTACAAATAGGGAAGTTGAAGAAACCCATCTCAGAGTGGGGCCCACAGAAGAAGTTTTCAACCTCACTTTTACAACTTGAGTTATACGGTGGTGGTGGTGGTGGTGAAGTTGGAGTTGATAGTTGGAGTCATATTCTTCCTTCATCTCTTACTTCTCTTTGGATATATAGATTTTCGAAATTGGAATCAGTAGTTTCAATGGGACTCCAACACCTCACCTCCCTCCAGCGTCTCCATTTTGAAGATTGCGATAATCTGAGTAAAGTATCTTTGGATCCCCAACACCTCTCCTCCCTCCACAATCTCTCTTTAAGAAATTGCCCTAAGATGAAGGATCTACCAGAACTGTTGTTGCCTTCACTCTTGAGTTTATACATCACTGCTGATTGCCCAGATCTGAAAGAAAGATATTGTAAAAACGGGACTTACTGGCCCCTCATCTCCCATATCCCCGATATCTACATAGATTGAAGTTAATATGAAGGTCTCTCTCCCTCTACCTTTAATTGTTTAAAGTTAAATAACTATTTTATTTCGATTTTTTTTTCAAACAAACGCTTTTAAATATAATCTCAACTCAAATATATTGTTGACTCTTTTCTTTTTCTTTTTTTTTCTAAATTGTTCATTAAATTGTTTAAGTTAATATGGAAATTAATGTGTAGTCGTATGATAATACTGGTTAATATTATGTGTATTAGAAATAACAGTCTAACTTTCAACATATTTAAAATCAGATTGGTTTAGTGAAGTAAGTTTCCTTTAAATATGTTGACTCTTATGCATATGTTTATATATAACAAACAAAACTATATTAGAAACAATGTACAGTATTTGATTTTCATCATGACTTACTGCTATCAAGTACTATTTGGAATCTAGTTTTGTTAATCCAATAAGACTTGCATTTAATATTAATTCCATATTGGTCTATGGTTTGATAAAGTCAAACTTAAAAGTGGCATAAAAGATGGAAAATGTAACATCCATTTCTATTCAGTTTGATATGATCTTGTAGCTATATTATAGAATATGACAAGTTGATATATGAGGAAACTGACCATGATGATATCCTTGGCAGATCTGAAGATGCAGATCCACTTGGGATGGGATGCAAATTTAGACTTTCCACTAGAGTTTTGCCAACATTCACAGCAGGTAGAAAAACCTTATATTTGATTGGAATATTATGACATTGGATTCCTTTTGTTTTTTGTGGATACCTATTTGTAATTTGTGCATCATTCATGGTCGTTGTGGTGATTTCAATATTTTAGTTCAGAAGAATCTGATAAATCAGATTATAATTTGTTGTTGATAATGGATCAAATTGCGGATTTATTTGGTTTGTTATGGGTCAGACTGTAGAATGTATTTTGCATGTTTATATTTTACTTTAATTGTGATTTTAGAGTCCATTTCAGAGTTTATGTCATTATCTTTACTCTCATTATTTGGTAATTCAAGATCTGAACTCATTTACTTTGACTATTTACTCAATGATTTTATTAATCAAATGAACGAATTATTGTATTATTGTATAGTTATGTTGCCCAGCTTTTGTCTCACAATTGCTAAGTTGCAAATATATGAATATGCAGAAATCATGATTCATGAAGCACTTGAACTTGTTTGTCGCCATGACATTACCAGTTACTATTATGTTTATCTGTATGATAATACCTTATTTTTTATATGATCTTTTAGCTTTCTTATTTAATTTGATTGGAAGATTGTAATGTTGCCTTCCTTTTTTTCTTTAATTTTTTTTCAATACCTATCAGTGATTTATGGATAAAAGAACCAGGTGACTAAGATTGTATTTTGTTGGTAATGGGTCAGAACACGGAATGTATTTTGTGGGTAATGGGTTGTAGTTTGTCTGTAACGAGTTGACGCCAACCCGCGCGTTGCGGCGGGATACTGTTTATGAATGTTGTCAGCATCACCATATAAGATGTGAAAATTGTTAAGTTTATTCAAAACATTTTTTATCATATTGCTTTATTTCCAACCTAGGGTTTAGTGGTGGTTCTTTTTTAGATTCTACCTTCATTTATTCTGCAAATTTTAAGGATTTGTTTGAGAGCAACTTGATTCACTGGTCAAATGGGGCATGTGAAGTGTGGGCCAAAAACTGGTTGGCGCAACCCATAAAAAGTACTTTTATATATTTTTTGGTTTAAATGACTAAAGAACCTAGCAGTTATGCGCTTGAGTACGCTTCAAATGAAGTAAAGCCCGTTCGACTCAATTGACCTGTTGACATAGATTGACCTAGGGGTAAAAATGCCCACATCCAAGTTTGTCTAATTGAGCATTGATTAACCAAAATGGAATATGTTGGACCGTGATCATCATATTATGCAGCGGATTGACATTATCATAATCGGATTATCATCATCTTTGTGTAATATGCAAGAACATCATGAAGAACCTATGAAATATTATTGATATGTGACGGTGGAGAGGATTGTATACAGAAATCGTATACAAATCCCACACACTCAAATGTTTACAATACATTCCTATATATATAGTATGGTTGTGGCGGTTATTATAACTAACATTTAACCGCCATGCTAACTAATCCTATTACAAATACTATTAACTATACAATAAAACATATTTATGAAAGTTTAGTTTACTAAATTTCCAATACTCGCCCCTAAACTAAACTTTCATGAATTTTCAGTAAGAGTCTTTATTTCCGTCTCTTCATGTTCTTCATTTTGTTTTGTGTCTTCTTCATTTCTTGACTCAATATAATATCTTTTAATCATTCTAATTCAGCTCCGCTTTGTCGCTTTCTCTATCTTCTTGGGCGGCCATTCATATATGAGAGTATGAACTCGGTGTCATATATGAATCCGATTAATTTCTTTTTCCATATATGAGAGTGTGAACGACTGAACTCGGTGTCATATATGAATCAAATTAATCCATGTTTATTATCGTGCAGTATTCGCACATCTTCTTGTTGCATTGTATTAGTTTCTTGCATTCTTTTCTCATAGCCACCCGTTTATTTATCTCTTGAATAGTCGGAGCAATACTTCACTTGTTGAGTCGTAATTTCTTTCTCAATTTCTTGCATTCTTTCGCAATTACCGGCTTCCGCATGTATCCCTTTAATTTTTCTTCACAATTTTTGTCGTTTGTCTTGTTCTTTCGTTTTATACCAAATTTGATTTCGGCAATTCCAGTTTAAATGATCATCAATAATGATGTTCACATTTTTCTTAGATGAAATGTGTGTATAATTTAAAAAATCTTTTGTAATCATTCTGAATCTCGAAAATGAACTTTGAAACAGAAAGATCCAAAAAAAACATTGACTTTTTTTTTCAAACCCTTTGTGATAAAAAGGATTATTATATTATTAATAATATAATATTATTATACAGAATGTTTCTTCTTCATAGTGCCGTGAACAAAATTTTTCAAAAAATTCTTTCTAACCACTTGATTTCCTTAATGATTTGATAAAACAAATAATATGGACAATCTTTATATTGTTTCTATATATGAATCTTTTTTTATATTCATATAAACGAAAAGATTTGAAGCAGTTTCGTATATGTATGTATATACTCTGTTTTCTTAATATCAAATAATAGAGTAAAAAACTAAGGAAATCAAGAGATTTTACAAGGGACCTTTTTTCTTTGATTCAGATTTGTGATTCCTTTTGCATATGGAAATGATTCCTTCTGCGTTCTTGATCGATCTTTGTGACGATTTCTTGGAGAATTTGATGCAGTCCCTGTTTTTGTATCGATTAATAATATGACAAAGACAATCGATCGTTCGTTTTGAATCTTCTTTTCTGGTTGGCCAGTAATCTACGTTTTGGTGTTCGTGTGATGATTTCTTTTGTCTCTGTTTTCTATAATGAAACAGAGTGCTATTCCGATTGATAATTCTTCACGATGATGATCATAACCGTTGATAAATCTGGCTCTGATACCACATGTTGGACCGTGATCATCATATTATGCAGCGGATTGACATTATCATAATCGGATTATCATCATCTTTGTGTAATATGCAAGAACATCATGAAGAACCTATGAAATATTATTGATATGTGACGGTGGAGAGGATTGTATACAGAAATCGTATACAAATCCCACACACTCAAATGTTTACAATACATTCCTATATATATAGTATGGTTGTGGCGGTTATTATAACTAACATTTAACCGCCATGCTAACTAATCCTATTACAAATACTATTAACTATACAATAAAACATATTTATGAAAGTTTAGTTTACTAAATTTCCAATAGAATAAACTGTATCTATAGGCAATTCTACACATGTTTTCACTATGTTTGGATTTCAATGTTTGGTGTGGGAAGAAAAAAACTATAAATTTTGAACCTAAATCGAAAGCATGTGTTATTATATTCATAGAATGTCAAATTCAAATAGATACACACTTGGAATCTGGTTTCAGATGAACATTAAACTGCAAATATAAGAAAATTAGTATTTTATTCCTTTTACACAAAATGAATCGCTTATTTCATCCACATAAAACATACAAACACATATTACAATGGCACATAGTAAACATTAAAGTTACACAATTAAGCATCAAAATCGGACATAAGAATGAAAATCAAATGATTATACATCAAAACCTAAATCACATTGAAGAAAACTTTAGTAATCGATAACATTAATTTGCTAATTACAAACCATGGGAGAATAAATACATACCACTGGAAGAAGAATCAAAACCCTAGCGGCGACTATGTGCGAAGTAATATCACGTCAGAAGGGGAAAAGAATGAATTCAGCGGTTGAATGAATAAAGTGGCAGGGAACGGTCGTCTTGCGGTTGGAGACGGCATGGTAGCATCACCTTGAAGAAGGTGTTGTAAAATCACTATGAAAATGAATCAATAACAACAAATGCTTCGAAAGCTTATTATTGATGATAACGAATAAGAATTACAAAGGAATTAGAAAAGAAACGAGTTAATCAACTGATTGAATCAAAACCTACATGTATAGCCCTAATCCCAAATAGTTAGTTAACTTGCTGTTAAAACTTTCAGGATTAGCACAAACAGTCCATCTTCTCAGTCTCTCACTTATCAACCAAAACTATCATAAAGCAGTAAAAACTTTGAAACTTGTCATAACTGGTCCCTCAAACTTTCTTGACCAGGTTTGACTTATTATTTTGACACTGATGTTGACTTATTATCTAACAATCTGCACCTTAAGTCAACAATCAAACATCCATCCATCATATCACCCATCCAAACATGAATCAAATACCATTTCACCACTGATTTGAACACCTCAAAACAGTTGCATACAAACCAGATTCACCTTGGACCATTTTGCTCTTCCTTAAACAACCTGCCATAACTGTTGCTTCTGATTCAACACTATCCAGGTCTGACCCATGTTGCATCTTGTTTTCCAAGCTCAAACAACACTCCAAGACCTGATAAACACCAACAGTTTTGACCCATTCCCAGTCTACTACTTCTGCAGACTCAGAATCACCCCAAAACATGACCTTTTTACCCCTGCAGCCAGTTTTGTCCTTAAACATCATTTCTGACTTATCCCTCACCAACCAAGCATCACTAGAACAAAATGAATCTATTCCTACATTCATTTTATTCCAACACTTGATCTCAGCATCAACATTAGTCAAAAGATTAACAGCTTGCACCATTGACCTGTCCCTTTCTTCACAGAACAGATTTTCATCAAAAACAACACTGCACATCTGAATTCGTTTCTCTATACACCCACCAGCCTCCACCTTAAACTGAACAGGCTGCAACTTCTTTTGTACAGACTCCACCTCAGATAAAACACCCTCTAACCATAGCCGAATCTGCTATCTTTTACCATAGGCTTCTCCATACCTAGACCATACATTCTGATCATCATCCTTCCATCAGAATATCCCAAGAACCCTTGGCCACCTGTTCTTGATTCCCACTTAAACTGTCTAGAATCCATATTTGAGCGACACTCTTTTTCATTCATTTCCAAAACTACCCTTTTCGGAAACACATCTTCTTTAACCAGAAAATTCCTATCACCTCCTCCTAGAGTTCTACCTTTGATATCCCACATACAATACTATGAACCTTAGTTGACTGAACCATTTCAAAGAATCCTAACAAGTTCACCCAATTCTTTTAAATATCAACCTGTAACACACCTATAATCTTCTGTTTACAGGTTCCAACTATTTTCTGTTCACCATTGTGATCATCAAACTCTATATCTTGAGGGTCAACACAACCATCAAGAACATAGACATTATTTTCTTGTCTTGTTCCTGACATCACTATCATTGAATCTTTCATTACCAGGATTTTACCATCCCTCAACAACACATGATAGCCTTCTCTTTCAAAACAACCTAATGACAAAACACTCCTTAGATCAGGAACATACCTCACATGATGAATGTCCATCACCATTCCATTATTTATTCTAAATGTAACTGTCCCAATCCCAAGAAATTCACAAATTCTGCCATCAGCAACCTTAACTACCCCAAGATTATCATATTTCAAATTACTGAAATACCCTTCAACATTTGTCATTCCAAAAGATCCTCCTGAATCCATCACCTAACTTTCTGAATAGAATTCATCACTTCTCACAACAAGAACATCAGAATCATCATAACCTTCTGATAAATCATCTTGTGGACTGTGATCACACATATTGCTCTGTTCACCCTTTCTCTTCTTCAACTCAGGGCAATCTTTCTTCAAATGATTTTCTGAATGACAAACATAACATCGTCTCTTGAATCTTAATTCTCCCCTGAACTTTGAACCCCTTTGATCTCCTTTACCCCTCACCAAAAGTCCTTCTCCACCTTCTTCTTTAGGCTTTGCCCTTCTCTTCAACTCCTTTGAGTTCAGGGCTGCAAGAACTTCATCCATGGTGAGAGTTTCTCTCCCATACATCAAGGTATCAACAAAATGTTCATAAGATTCAGGCTATGATGTCAAGAAGATTATTGCCTGATCTTCTTCATTAATCTCAACCTCAATATTTTCAAGATCCAACACCAACTTATTGAACTCGTTTGTATGATCTTCCATTGTCTTCCCATAGCCCATTTGAAATGCATACAGCCTCTTCTTCAAATACAGCCTATTGGCCAGGGACTTAGTCATGTATAATGACTCAAGTTTTTCCCAAATACCTGCTGCACTTGTTTCCTTGGACACTTCCCTGAGAACTCTATCACCATGACTCAGAATTATAGCACTATGAACCTATCCCAACATATCTTTCTTCTCTTTCTTTGTCAATCCACCAGGCATGTTATTTTCACCCAACAGAGCATCAACAACACCCTGATGAACCAATAGTGCCCTCATCTTCAACCTCCACAGGCTGAAATCATTTTTCCCATCAAACTTCTCCAACTCGAACTTTGTTGTCACCGTTCTTGATCTTTAAACACGGATAACAATAACCAATTTCACAGAATTGAGCAACCTGGCTCTGATACCAATTGTTGTAAAATCACTATGAAATTGAATCAAGAATTAACAAACAACTGCTTTGAAAGCTTATTATTGATGATAACGAATATGAATTACAAAGGAATTAGAAAAGAAACATGTTAATCAACTGATTGAATCAAAACCTACATTTATAGCCCTAAACCCAAATAGTTAGTTAACTGGCTGTTAAAACTTTCACGATTAGCACAAACAGACCTTCATCTTCTCACTCTCTCACTTATTAACCAAAACTATCATAAAGCAGTAATAAACTTTGAAACTTGTCATAACTGGTCCCTCAAACTTTCTTGACTAGGTTTTACTTATTATTTTACACTGATGTTGACTTATTATCTAACAGAAGGAAACTGAGAGACGTGACGGTGGTGGTGACGTCACCGTTGAGGATAGAAGAATGAAGTGACGGTAAGGTATAGCGGTTGCAAACGTTGATGCTAACCGTTAAAGCAACGAACTTTTAACGCCCCAAATTTATATTTCTCGTTATAATACTTGGTTAATCGAATAAAAATTTTGTACATTAAACGGGTTAAATCCTGTTAGTGTTAATGGCCTAGCAAAAATGCCTAGTTAAAAACATTAGTAGCATAAAAGTTATTGAATCAAACTTGAGGGGCTATTTATGGTCACTAGCCAAAGTTATTATGTTGATAGACAAAATGGGCCAAGGAGTCATCTCCATTCCAGGAGATCGACCTGCTCAACACAACACACACACTCAAACCTTAATCACACACACTAGCTTGAATTCAGCCAATTCTCAAAGGTTAATCACATGCAATTGAGAAAAATAATCATCTAGGGCTGCCCTAACCTCAAGGTAACCTCTAATTTGTGTTTTATTGTGTTTTGATGGTGAATTGACGGTTGAATATTGGGCCAACTGCACATGAACGAAAGTTTATGTGTAAGGTGTGTTATATTGAAGATTAGGAAACTCAATGCATGTAGAAAATCACCATAAATCTGTGTGATTTGAACCCTTGCGATATCATCATATTATGAGGAGATGGGTTTCTTAATATTCATCTAAAGGAATCAATATGATTAGTAAAACTGAATTACTTCTGTGAAATAAATGTGGAATTTGTTAGTTTTGAATATGATTATGATGTTTGATTGATAAGTTGTAGAGTGGAGAAGAACACTTGATGAATAGTCATGAAATAAACATATATGTTGATATGCACATATGGTGTTTGATAAAATGCCTAAGTGAAATAAAATCGGTTAGATTATTATTGTCATAAGCAAAGCTATCCGTAACCGTTGTAGACAAGACGCCCGCCTGAATAACATGCCATGAAAAGCTATGTAATATAGTCATATATGGATAAAGTGATACTTGTGATTAAACGCCTAAATTAGAATTGGGCGATAAGCTAGTAAACTGTGAATGACCTTGTATGTGGGGCTTTGAGTCCATACGAAACTAGTGGTTTCTAACATCTACATTAGTCACTATTCAAAAGGCAAAGATTAAGAGACATCTTCGAGTCAAGGTGAGAAGAGCTCTCAGGGGAAAGATCACGCCAAAGGTACGTCATAACTATGACTTTGTACATGTATCCTACTTATATATTAGCATATTGTACATTCCGTCTCCATGTGGGTTACCGGAATCCGAGGACATACGAAACATATGGAAGTCGCCAAACCTTCAATATGGTTATATGGAACCATTGATGATTTGGAGACTAGGCGATTTCGTTGTAAGATGCTGATAGCTTAAAACCGAATGTAGAATGTGAAACGTGAGATTGTGTATTGTAAAGGTAAGTAACTAGACTTATAGAAGAGTATTTATACTTCTGAAACTTGATAGTTTTGTTGCCCGAAGATACAAGATATTACAGCTCAAACTAAGTAAGTTAGGCTTGTAAATCATGGCAAAATGCAATAGATCAGCTGCTACAAACCGTAGCTTACGGGTGGGATACGTAAGCTATGCTCCGAATAACAATCCAGGTCAGAATACGAGGACCGTAAGCTACGGTCGATAGACCGTAGCCCACGGCAGGCAGTTTAAAGAAAATATATGAACCGTAAGCTACGGTCTTTCGACCGTAGCCTACGGCGTGGTTAGACTCGGATTTTAGGTTGTTGTTTGATGTTTTAATCAATTATATTGACTCATCGGGTCCTCTTTTGGTTAAAACTTCACCTTTCAGTGGGGAAAGATGACCATGCTTGGAAATGTTGGAACCGAACGCCACTCAATTTGAAGACGCTTCCGCATAAATCTTTTCTTGATATATATTTTTGGTGTAAACTTTGGTACTTTGTTCAAAACAAGTCATCCTAGCAATGTCATGTGAATGATCTAGTTAGGATGGTTCTGTCGTTTTGTACAAACGAAAGTGGTCGATCAAATTTTGAATATAATTTGCTAATCTTTTGATCCTAAAACTTGTTGATTACTAAACAATAACTAGAGGGGTCTTACAGAACTTCTGATATTCATCTAACGGTTGACTGTTTGGAGGAGATGCAACGGTTTGGAGGGATTGCAAGTTGGTGATGGTTATTTGGTAAGTGGTGGTTATTAACGGTGGAAGTTACCGTAACGGCAACTACAACGGACCGTTAAGTTGATAATTGTAGTTATATATAATGGTTCAGAACGCAGATTGTCTATTGTGTGCATACCTATCACTCTATTAGTGATTGGTGTATCAGTGATGATAGTTGTGACTAATTCATCATTTTATCTAACCAAAGTGCCAATTGATTCGAAAATTTGACACCACCACTTGTTTCCTTCATTTTTGTTACTCTTGCGATTGCATGTGGTGTGTTTAGAATGGAAGAGTAGCTTTTCATTCGTTTTCAGAAATCTAATTTTCAATTCCAAACATAACCGGTGGCAGATTCAGAGTTGCATATCAAAATAAGTTGAGTAAAAAAATCCAATAACAAAGATTCAGAAGTGTCACGACTCGAGTCAGGAAACTTAATAACAGAACATTCAGGGGAATTTTTAATAGAATGATTAATCATTAAGCAGCAACTTAATATTACAAGGGAAATTGGATTTTAACACCCTGAAATATTGACAATTGGCCGCTGACGCACTGAACTACAAAATTGACCAACACCGTACTGTACTTTTAACTTATTGGCCTGTATCACCCTTAGACTAACCATGGTTAATTTTTGCTGACGTGGCACGGTGATACAAAATTAACCATCGTTAGTCTGAGGGTGATACAGACCAATAAGTTGAAAGTACAGTGCAGTGTTGTTTAATTTTGTAGTTCAGTGCGTTAGCGGCCAATTGTCAATAGTTTGGGGGTGTTAAAATCCAATTTCCCATATTACAACTGCATAAGTTGCACACGGATTTCTGTAAGTAAAACTAAAACAGATTTACACAACCAGGAAACCAATATACAGGATACCCGGAAACCCAAAAAAAAATAAAAGAAAACCAAAGCTCACCAATCGGTCATCCATAATTTCAAACAAATCATTTCCGTCTGCAAATCGAACAAACTGTAAAACCAACTTTCATTCTGTGTTTACCCACAGGTAATGAAAAGTTGTCTGGTTGTAAGGAACATATTGCTTTTGATTTTGATTAATTTATAACTATGCCTATGTGACTGTTTATGAACAGGTCAAGAATGGTTCACGCGGACTCATTTTCCTTCGAGACTTCTAGTTGGCGGGTAGGAGGTTGAGAAAGCTTCCTCGAGTTTGTTGAGAGGAATCCAAATCTGTTTCTTCTTCTGCAAGAAAACACACAAAAATCAAGCAAATAAGTACATATAATCAATTTTAACTTACTAATGGTGATATTCTTCTTATATGCAATTCTTCTTATATGCTTAATCGTTAACGGGTCAAAGGGGCAAACAAAAATAAACTAGCCTATATGATTAGAAAGGAACCAAAACCAAAATTTTCTAATACATTAAAACCTCTTTAATCATTTATATTAAATAATCACATTATTATGGGAATAATGTAATTTTTGTAAACATTGACAAAACTAAATATTTAATTAGAAATTCCAGGAAAAAAATGAAGTCTCACATCAACCTAACCCATACAAAGATTTCTCAACCCACCCATCCATTCACTTAATGTATTTCCTCACTGTTCGTGCTTATAAAATCTTTAGATTGTAAACTCCTATGTCCCTCGAAAATTGCAATCATTTCCATTTTAAGGTGTCCCATGTCAATTGCAATATCTCTTATATTTTAGAAAAAACTTAAGCCAAAATCACATAGTAGCCATCGGCTATGGTCACAGGCTCACGAGATCCCACTATTTTGCAACAAATGAAGGGTATTTTGGCAAATTTCCAATATTAATTTTCCATGCACCCCTTGTCATTAATAAATATTATTTATGGTGTTGACTTACGAAACAAGGTCTCCTAAATTTGCCCATAATTGAAGGGATTAATAATCGAACAATTTAATTAACCTACATTTGTAGTCAATAATTAGTTAAAAGATGACTAGAATCGCTCAGTATGGGAGTTAACAGGAGAATTAAGATATATACACTAGGAACAAAAAAGGAAGAGAGAGAGAGAGAGAGAGAGAGAGAGAGAGAGAGAGAGAGAGAGAGATCTTACTAAAAAGTGATTTCACTGGTGGCCTTTTAGGTTTCGTACTCTTCTTCTTCAACTCAGCTGAAAATTAAATTTGGAAAACAATTAATTAAGATCATGATGATGCCATCTTACAAGTCACCTTAACCAAGAATGCTCAAAAACGATAGAAGTTATATTCATTAATAAGGAAATATTATGGATTTGCATCCATAAACTATTCTATTGCCTTATTTTCCGGATAAACTGTTTAGGATTTAAAAAAATAGAAACAAATAAACATGTGTACAAGGAGAGAGCTAGTACCGATTCCCGGCACTTCATGCTCGTTTACAATTTCGAAGTTTTTATATGTGTACCCCATAAAGTTGACATCTTTAGAGGAGAGCATCTGCAATTGCCAAAAAGAAGCGGAATATATGTACAATTAGAACACAAAAGACCAAAAAAGAAAGATATATCATAATACAAATGAAATAAGCTAATACAGTTCAAGAGAATCCACAATGTGCAACAAAAATAAGGTAGGTAGTCATGCGTAAAATCTAGAGAACCATATAATATGCATCAAGTCAACGATACAATGAAAACCCATTGGATCGTGATTCAAAAAAAGGTTGATTGACAGTTGCCAAAAAGAAGTGGAATATGTGTACAATTAGAACACCAAAGGCTGAAAAAAGAAAGATATATCATAAAACCAAAGAAGTACAACATAAATAAGGTAGGAAGTCACGCGTAAAATCTATAGAATCATATAACATGCATCGAGTCAATGATAAAATGAAGTTATCATACGCGATACACCAAACAAAGCTAAAAACGCTTTATTATCGATAATAAAACCAACAAAACACATGCGATATCGACACGAATTACAACCTTTAAAGGTGTTACTTATCAGTATTATATCGTTTAAACTTTCTGATTCTAACTTGTATATGGTAGGTCTTAATGTGTCCTCATAAACTTCATATATACAATGCGAGCAAAAGAATCAAAGTCAGCACAAACTTAGTGATGAAGAAAGATGAAAACTATGAAAAATGCCATATTAGGTTTTTGTTAAGTGTTTCATGTAGACCACAAAAAATATCTCTGCTGCTATAAAAACTATTAAAAGGTCAACGGTGAACTTTCATAAACTCCCTACCCAAGAATGGTGACTTCTCCTTGCGAAGTGATGAATTTTAGGAATTCAGTAACTACAAACCTACTCATTATGGTGACTTTTTATTTTCTTTCTTTCTCTAAAAAGTAGTAACACTTAACAAGAGTACATTTAGTAGCGCCCTGAGCGCAAAACTTTCTTGCATGTTAGTCAAGAGTAGTTCCTTTAGTAATTTAAAACTATTTTTAACTCCAAACAAAAAAGACGGGAACTTGAACAATGATAAAGTTCCTAATTCTAGGGAAAATTTCCGTCGGAACAAGTGTTTAAATATTAATTTGATCATTTGTTTGTGTATGCAAAATGTATGGTTCTTATTTAGGTCTGTTAGATATAATTACTTGATTTCCAATATATCCTAAGTATTATACATATGTTACATAATATACTTTATCCTATGTTAGAATAGGTTTGTAGTTTAATTACCCAACCATCATGTCGGTTGCCATCAAGAGGACACACCCCTTCACATGTATAAATACCCCAACACTTGTATTCATTTGTTGTGTATTGTTTCTTTTTCACTCTTAAGAATTCTCTCTCAATAAACACACCCCAATCGATCCTGCGTCCTTACATTTGGCATCAGAGCATCTTGGTTAATCAATCGTTCCATTCGTTTATAAGAAAACCGAAGAAGACAACAATCGTGTTCATACTCTGTTTTCTTCCAGAAACAGAGTCGGATAATATTAAGTGTTAAACGTTGGAACAAATCATTCAAAGCCATCCAGGATTCGAAGAAGATCAATACATCAAAGGATATAAGTGTTAAAGAAGAAAAGGCAACCGGAAAAGATTATTCCGGCCAAACCATAAAATTCCGGCGAGTCACCGGATTTACAGAAGCATCGTTTAAACACGCTTAATCGGTTATATCTATCCCTGCCCTCGTTTATAAATCAATATCGAATACACAAATCTTAATCCAAACTAAGATTTCAAAAACAATTGTGTCACTCTGTTTTTTTCTCGAACATTTTTTTTCCCGCCAAAAATATTCTGATAAAAAACGAATTTATAAAAACTCAAGTGTTGTTCTCGAACGTTCGTATATACAAAACAGAGTTGTTTTGCAAACAAAAGCACATCGAGGATTAAGATTATTATCGGGTTCAAGAAGAACCGGGATTTTTTTTTCTGAAATCGTTTTTTTCTTTCGTATTCGATCGTGTTTTTTTTATTTTTTGGATTAGAATCCAAAACAATTGTGTTTGTGGAACATAGAAGTATTAGTTCCATAATTTTCTTTGATCAGGAAGGATCAAACGAAATTTTTTTTGGGCAGAAGATTTCTTTCGTGGAAAGAAATAAAATTAGAAGAAGAGTTTGACTTTTGAAAGTCAAACAGATTAAAGAATATTATATTTTGAGGGTGTTGTGTTAGAAGATTATATCAGTGTTTGTTTGTTGGGTTTTATCACTGATTGAACAAAAAAAAATAGAAAAGAAAAAAAAAGATTGAAGCGAAGTAGAAAAACAAAGTGGTTTGTTTTTAGTAGAAGGTGTTTAGGATTGAGAAAAGGTGTTATTGAAAAATACTATTCAATCATCGTTGGAGGATTATCAAGTCAAAAGGATTGACTTTTAGAATTCGGTTAGAAGGAACACTAGTGATATACCGGAAATATTATAACAAAGATCTTGGTATTTTGTTAAAGGCGCCTACAAATATCCAAACTTTGTTAAGCAAATAGTATTTTCAAGATATCATAGTAGAGTTTGACAAGGGTAGTCAAGCAAGAGCTCCATTGAAGCGTGGGGTAGTCCATATTAGATTTGGACAATAGGGAAGAAGAAGAACAAAAGTCCACAGAAGACGCCCGTTAAACCCACAATGACAACAAAGGAGACAGTCACGAAGGAGACTCTCACTTTTAGCCTCCAGACACCGATGTTGACATCTACGAATTACACGATTTGGGCTGTTCGTGTTAAAGCAGTATTAAGTGCAAATGGTCTTTGGGAAGTAGTGGAACCCACAGAAGGCACGTCAACGGTAGATGTAAAGAAGGATAGGACAGCGATTGCCTATCTCTTTCAGGCAATTCCAGAGGATATGGTGATGCAGGTGGCGTCACATCCTACAGCAAGAGAAATCTGGGAAGCATTAAAGACAAGATTTATTGGAATTGACCGAGTCCAGAAAGCAAGACTTCAATCATTACGCACAGAATTTGAGATGATATCAATGAGAGAGACAGAAACCATATACCAGTTTGCTGGTAGGTTAAGTGCGACTAGTACAAAGTCAAAAACCCTAGGAACAAAAATTGAAGAGTCGATGTTGGTACGAAAATGGTTGGACTCCGTACGAGAGAGGTTCCTACAGATTATTGCATCCATAGAGCAATATTCAGATATAGATACCATGACGTTAGATGAAGCGCTTGGTAGACTTAAAGCTTATGAGGAACGCCTTAAGTCAAGAGATGAGAAGAAATATGGACCAGCCGGTCAAGAGAAGCTGTTATTTACAAGGCAAGAGAGAAGGCCTTACAGCAATAACAGGAACTACAATCAGAATCGAGGTAGACAGAACTTTAGGAAGTTCAATAGAAGTCAAAGAAATGAGAGGAAGAACTTTGACAGAAATGGCCATCAAGATCAGAGAAGTGATCGAAATCCCACTAAGAATCGTCATGACGAAAGTAGTTACAAGCCCAAGAGAGATGGCAGCAGTGTAAGATGCTACAACTTCAATGAATTAGGACATATAGCTCCCAGATGTCCTAAACCTCGAAGTAAGCAAGAAGAATCTCACCTAGTAATGGAAGAAGAGGATCCCACATTACTTATGGCAGTTGGTGAAGAAAGAAATGTAGTTCTAGAAGAGAAGAAGGTCATACCAGAACGTTATCACAGTGAAGATAATGGAAATGAGATATGGTATTTAGACAATGGAGCAAGCAATCATATGATAGGAAGACGCTCCTATTTCACAGAGTTAGATGAAAAGATAGCAGGAAGTGTAAAGTTTGGAGATGGATCATGTGTCAACATCAAAGGTAAAGGCTCAATATTATTGGAATGCAACAATGGAGAACAAAGACTAGTTACAAAAGTCTACTACATTTCAACACTCCAAAGCAACATCCTAATCCTCGGGCAAGTTACAGAAAATGGATGTAAAGTGATTATGGAGAACGAATATTTATGGATTTATGACGCCTACAGCAACCTATTGATGAAAGTCCCAAGAGCTAAGAATAGACTCTACAAAGTAAGGCTCAGAATAACAAGTCCGATTTGTTTACAAGCCAGAATAGATTTACCTGCATGGTTATGGCATGCACGTATGGGACACGCAAACTTCGATTCACTACGACAATTAAACGTTAAAGGAATGGCATATGGAATACCAAATATTAGGCACCCATCTCAAGTATGTGATGCATGTATTACGGGAAAACAAAGCAGGCTTCCGTTTCCCTCTCAAGCAAGTTTTAAAGCTACAAGACCTCTAGAACTCGTACATGCAGATTTATGTGGACCAATTACACCCACATCATTAGCAGGCAACAACTATTTCTTCCTGATAGTTGACGATTATTCAAGATATATGTGGATCTACATGCTTAAGTCAAAAGATCAAGTTTATGAGAATTTCAAGAAATTTCTAAGTGAAGCTCAGACAGAGACGAGTCACACGCTCAAGAGATTAAGAACGGATCGTGGAGGAGAATTTACTTCTAAAGCACTTACCACGTATTGTGAGGACAGAGGAATCCTCAGACAGCTTACAGCACCTTACACACCTCAGCAGAATGGTGTAGTAGAAAGGAAAAACCGTTCAGTAATGAGTATGACAAGAAGCATGTTAAAGGCTATGAACGTACCACAAAACTTATGGACAGAAGCAACAAGACAAGCGATTTATATACAAAATCGGTTACCTACAAAAGCACTACAGGGAATGACGCCCTACGAAGTAGTGAATGGGAAAGTACCCAATATCAAGCACATTAGAGTATTTGGATGCACAGCATATGCAAAGGTAACGACGCCCTATTTGAAGAAGTTAGAAGATAGAAGCAAGAAAATGGTACATCTAGGAAACGAAAATGGTTCAAAAGCCTACAGATTATATGATCCCATAGAAGAGAAGATACATATCAGTATAGATGTCCAATCCATAGAAAATGAACCTGGGACAACTACTTGAAAGAAGGAAGCGTAGACGAACCATCTTGGACAAGATTTGAGATACATGGAGATTCAGAAACTGAAGCTGTACAAGAAGAGAATAATGAGGACAGTGAAGATCAAGAGAGTGACAATGAATTCTTCAGCAGTCCAATCACAGCTACAAGGACTCCAATAACGGTTCAAGAGACACCGACAAGTGATCCAGCAGTTGAGACAAGTACTCAAGAGTTAGAAGACTCACCAGGCTCCCAACATAGACCAGTTCGAGCCCTCAGATCACTTAATGACATCTATGCAGCCACAGAACCTCTTAGACCAGAAGATTATGAACATCTATATTTAGCATATTTTGAAGAACCTGCAAATTACAAAGAAGCAGCAGATTACCCACAATGGATAGAAGCAATGGAAAGCGAGATAGACTATATAGAGAAGAATAACACTTGGACACTGACTAAACTTCCCTCAAGTCAGAAACCAATAGGTCTAAAATGGGTATTTAAGGTCAAGAGAGACGCAAGTGGACAGATCACCAAGCATAAGGCCAGATTAGTAGCAAAAGGGTATGTACAACAAGAAGGTATAGACTACAATGAAGTATTTGCACCCATTGCAAGAATGGAAACAATCAGGCTACTACTAGCATTGGCAGCACAGAAAGGATGGGAAGTACATCATCTGGATGTAAAATCAGCATTCATTCATGGTGAATTAAAGGAAGATGTCTACGTATCACAACCAGATGGATTCATAAAGAAAGGAAAAGAGAACCTAGTCTACAAGCTAAAGAAGGCTCTATATGGTTTGAAGCAAGCACAAAGAGCATGGAATTTAAGGCTGAATAACATCCTAAAGGAGATAGGATTTATAAGATGTCCCCAAGAACAAGCAGTTTACAAGAGAACTTCAAGACAGTCACAATCATTATAGGAGTTTATGTCGATGACATAATAGTGACAGGAAGTTCAATGAAGGACATAGCAAGCTTCAAGAAAGAAATGCAAGGCAAGTTTGAGATGAGTGATTTAGGACCACTCACATACTATCTAGGGATAGAAGTACGCCAAGCACAAGGAAAGATACAATTGAAGCAATCAGCCTACGCAAAGAAAGTTATCAAGGAAGCTAGACTAGAAGACTGCAATCCAACAAAGACAGCAATGGAACCAGGTCTGAAGCTCATTAAAGAAGATGAGAGTGAACCAGTCAATTAGACAGAATATAGAAAGCTAATTGGAAGCTTAAGGTACCTTACACATACTAGACCGGATATCACCTACGCAGTTGGATACGTGAGCAGATTTATGGAGAAGCCAAAGACAACTCACATGAAGGCAGTTAAACATTTGATAAGATATATCAAAGGCACATTGAATTATGGAATTCAATACAGCAAAGGAAAAGAAGCAGAAATCATTGGTTACAGCGACAACAGTTATGGAGACCAAACAATATTCTACTACAAAGATTCACCTATCACATGGACAAGTCAGAAGCAAAGCACAGTAGCTTTATCATCATGTGAATCAGATTTTATAGCAGCAACATCAGTAGCATGTCAAGCAATATGGCTACAAGGAATACTAAGCGAACTCACAGGTGAAAGACCAAAGAAGATAACTCTACGAGTAGATAACAAGTCAGCGATACAACTCATGAAGAATCCTGTGTTTCATGGAAGATCAAAGCATATCAACACAAGGTATCATTTCATCAGAGAATGCATAGAGAACGAGCAGATACAAGTTGATCATATCAGTGGAGAGATGCAGAAAGCCGACATCCTCACCAAGGCATTACCAAGGATAAAGTTCATAGAGATGCGAAGTCTCATAAGAGTTGAAGACCTTGGGGAAATCAAGAATTAGGGGGGAGAATGTTAGATATAATTACTTGATTTCCAATATATCCTAAGTATTATACATATGTTACATAATATACTTTATCCTAAGTTAGAATAGGTGTGTAGTGTAATTACCCAACCATCATGTCGGTTGCCATCAAGGGGACACACCCCTTCACATGTATAAATACCCCAACACTTGTATTCATTTGTTATGTATTGTTTCTTTTTCACTCTTAAGAATTCTCTCTCAATAAACACACCCCAATCGATCTTGCGTCCTTACAAGGTCTGCCTCTTATGATGCAAAACTGCATAAAAATTATTTAATTTTCTTGTTGTATTTTTAGTAATAATTAATAAGTTTAGTTAGTTATGGTAATTCCTTTAACTTATGAATGGGTCGATTTGGGTAAAGCACCCAAAACAGGTCAAATCAACAAATTTAGCTAAAAAGGGAACAAATCAAATGGGTTGAAAGTTACCTAAAGTCTATTCTAATTGCATAGTATGCATACAACCTCCAATGATGGCTTCATTTAAAGATTTAGATTAACAATGCAATGACATTGTTTTTTTTTATCATAATTAATAATTAATAAGTCATATATTTTTTAGAAGAAATAAAAATAAGTACAAAAATGTGTTTTGTAGGTTAAAGTGTCGAACCTTCCAACTCACCCATCTAGTCACCTCAAAATTGTGTGAATGACTAGCATGGGTGTGAAGGATTTAAGTCCCTTTTTTTTACATTTATCTATATTTGTTTGTACGTAAACGTTGTGCCAATTTATTATGATAAGAACACATAAAATTGTGTATAAAATTAAAAAGAAGACTCAATGTAGTGCTCAAATGATTCAACCAAATTTCTAAACGACGATGTTGCACTCAGTTCATTGTGGTATTTTGTTAGAAATGGTCCTTCGCTAACAGTTAAGCTAATTTTATTTCTACATTTGTATGAAACTATTTCATTTTTTTTCTTCCCTTTGCTTTTTTTTTTTTTTTTCATTTTGTTCAAATAATACACATCAATGTGTTATTACCTAGTTTTACCAGCCTAATCTGGGAACAAACCGATAGACCTTATTGCCCAAAATGTTACACCCCAAAAAAAACATATCCGATAATGACACAAATATGCACTGTCAATAGAACATTATTAGATTACTATTTATGTCGAACTTAATATGTTGCAAAATTAGGGTAAGTGGATAAGAACCATTAGCTAGGTTTAAATAGCTCCCAAGTATAGCATAATCTACAGAACATATTAATCGTTGAGATTGTTACTAACCTTTCTCCAAGGGCCTGATTTTGTTGACGAAGGAATGTGGTTTTCACCCTGCAGTAGAAGCATTACATGGACAACATAAGAGTAAGCAAAGAAAAGAAAGATAAAATTAACTTAAGAACCCACCTCTTCAAACTTCTCAAAATTTTGGGTATCTAGCTCGCCATTAACTTCTGGAATAAATGCAGCTTCCTTTTCATACAATTTTTCCCACTCTATACCCTTGAACCATGGGTGTGCCTGTAAACAGCAAAAAAAAAAAAAAAAACACACACACACACACACATTAATATCTCTATTTGTGGCTCTTAAAAGCAAATTTAAACCACACATCACCTTTATTTCATGAGCGCCTTTGGTTCCAAGCCTTTTTTCAACATTGCAAAGAAGTTTACAGATTAAATCTTTTGCCTCTGGCGACAGTTTTGCCTCTTCAGGAAACTTTAAATGAGTTCTCCAATTCACTATCTGTATTAGCAAGATAGTATTTATAAATATTATAAAATAACGATAAAGGATAGTGTAATCTGCTAAATTGAACAATTTGACCTTTCTACAAGTAGACATTGGTTCATCTGAATAAAAAGGCGGGTATCCCACAAGCATTTCAATGATAGGAGAGGAAGAGTCAAAGATACGATGATAGACAGTCAAACTTATGATATACTTTGTTGATCCACACATCCTTTGCTGGCCCAGTTGATTCATTAGCCCACTAACTTATAAACATGGTACTTTTCTTCTTGTATTGGGCCACAAATAAATTAACTAAACTACTCAAGTTTAGGAAATAGTTAGTATCAAGGTCCAGAGGATTACAAAAAAAAAAAAAAAAAAAGAAAGAAAGAAAAAATTGGTTTGGGCCTTATGACACAGACCCGACCTGGTGATAAAACCGGTTTGGGACCAGTTCGTGATTTATCTTGAATACCTCGTTTGACCCAAACGGGTATGGAAAACATGTCAAAAAAAAAAAAAAAAAAAAAAAAAACCGGTTTTAAACCTGACCCCAACTAGTGTGATAGGTTCCAACATTTTCCATCCGAACCGGTTCGGTTTGTGAAAGAAAAACGACATTCTACACCTCTGCCATGGTCAAACAAAGCCAAGAATCTAGAATCAATCAAAACTTTGTATATAATTTAGCACTAAAAGTTAGAGTTAATTGCTTGGTAGGTCCTTGTGGTTTACTAATCATGCATGTATGATCCCAAAGCTTCACTAATTACAGACTTGATCCTAATTGTTATAAACTTATTAAGAAGGTCGTCCAGAGGTATGAATTTTATAGCAATGGTGGTCCTTATTAGCTAATACTATTAAAATTTCCAATTAAATATGAGTAAAATACCAAAGTGTAACGCTCCAAATTTTATAAAAAAAAAAAAAAAAAAAAAACATGACTTACGTTAGATCCATCCAAAAAATGTTTTTTTTTCTTAACTGAACCACTGAGGTTTCCCAAACGCTGCCAAATCCATCCGAATGCCTAACCTTGTTAAAAACTAATGTTAAAATAAGGGCATTTTGGTTATTTCTTTATTATTTATATATTTTGTCTTAATACTTATACACCCCCCCCCCCTTATAATCCCTAGTTCCCCATAAAACTATTTCACGCCCCCCCCCCCAAGTTGCAAACATAATAACTAGCATTATACTCTATAACCTTTGTAACCTTACAATAATATTCATTCAAACTGTAACAAAAGCATTAACCTATTGCTAGAATGCAACACAATCAGACTCGAATTCAACGCATTCATATTCGACAAATTCGAAAACTATCGATCAAGATTTAATATTTAAAAGGTGGGTTAACAATCTTTTCAGGACCAAAGGACACAAACTCATACTCAGGAACACAAGCATTTTGATCGGAGGAGTGAGCAGAGTAAGATTTCGGTCAAAATGCCGTTGTGCAAGGCCAAGTCAGTTTCATTGGTGTTGCTATCATCTGAGGTGGGATTTGGGTTTAGGGTAGTGTTTGATGTTAGCTTTCATGGTGGGTGGTTATGTTATATCAAGTGGTTTTGGTGTGTGATGGTGATACGTATCATTTCATCAGCCATGTCAACACATGCATGCACATCATGGGTTTAGATCGTGGGCTTAGTCTATCTGCAAGTTATTTCTACATTAGTTATTAGTTATTTGTTGGTTATTTTCTTAAGTTAGTGGGTTTAGTGTTTTCCTTTAATTACGTATTTTTTTTGTTTACTTGTTTTGGTTCCAAGCCTATAAAAAGCTGTTAACATTCTAAATGAAATATGAAGAAGAAACTATTTGCAAAGTTTTGTGCTTGATCTTTATCTTGTGTTTTTGGAAGTTTTGTAGGTTTTTCTTTGTAAAACCTATCAATTGGTACTTTCATTGAGACTTAGGTGCTGTTTGTTTTTTTTGCTCAGAAGCACTTCTGACCTCTTTTGTCTGCACCACGCAGACGCGCGCAGACGTTTGGGGTCTGCAGATTGTTTGTTTTTTTTAAAGACATTTCACTCAAAAAGGTCTTCCTGACCTCTTCTTGGTGCAGACTTGTTCCAAAGTCTTCTAAGGTCATCAAAGATCTTCTCCACTTCTCTTTTCCTCACCTACCACCACCACCACCACGGTCCACCACCACCTACCACGTTCCAGCACCACCCACCACCACCACCACCATCGTCCACCACCACCATCCACCACCACGGTCCACCACCACCACCATGGTTCACCACCACGGTCCACCACCACCACGGTCCACCACCGTCCACCACCACCACCCACCACCACCGTCCACCACCACCACCCACCACCGTCCACCACCGTCCACCACCACCACCCACCACCACCACCGTCCACCACCACCACCAACCACGGTCCACCACCACCATCGCCTACCACCACCACCATGGTCCACCACCCACCACCACCGTTTACCACCACCACGGTCCACCACAACCAACCACGGTCCACCACCACCGCCTACCACCATCGTCCACCACCACCCACCACCACCAACCACGGTCCACCACCACCACCTACCACCCACCACCCACCACCACCACAATCCACCACCACCAACCACGGTCCACCACCATCGTCCACCACCGTCCACCACCACCATGGTCCACCACCACCAACCACGGTCCACCACCGCCTACCACCCACCATCACCATCGTCCACCACCACCATGGTCCACCACCGTCCACCACCACCACGGTCCACCACGGTCCACCACCACCGTCCACCACCACCCACCACCACCACCACGGTCCACCACCACCGTCCACCACCACCATCCACCAGCACCCACTACCACAACCACCCACCACGACCACCACAGTTCACCACCACCACCGTCTACCACCAGACTGCTGTAAAAAAATCAGTTTATTTCAGCAGCCTGCAGACTTTAACAAACAAACAGTCTGCTTCTTGCAGACTGCAGACCTTTGGTCCACCTCTTCTCCTGCAGATGTCTGCAGATGTGGTCGGCAGACTGCAGACCTTTTCCTGCAGAAAAAACAAACAACACCTTAGCCTCCATGGCTTTGGAACAACTCAATGACTCCACTATTCTATCTCGCTTCACGGGTTTGAATCCGGCACGTTGGCTTTGTGAGATTGAACAGTTCTTTTCCTTTTATGAAATTTATGAGGATGAACGGTTTGCTTACGTTGGTGAGTACTTCGATGCCGAACCGTTTTCTTGGTTCAATTCATGGTATCGAGGGCCCAAGCACCTCACTTGGAAGTCTTTCACAATCGCAATGCTATGTCATTCTTTATCACCACCGCTACCATCACCAAACATACCGAGACACCGCCATTACCCACTCGACAACCACCGGCAATAATAATAATAATAATAATAATAATAATAATAATAATAATAATAATAATAATAATAATAATAATAATTTTTAATTGAAAAGTACATTAGAAGACTTTTTTTTAAACGTGAAATGATATAGGGTGTTCAATATAATAACCAAGTTATATATGGATAATGGGTAAGCGAGCAACAAGCTGCGCCGCTATCCCTTTTTGAATCGTAAAGCTTATTCTACTAAATACAAACCCTTGGTTTCTCGAGCTTTGCGAGTCACTGTGGATCACCTTCTGCACCCACTCCTAAAAGCGAACTGCCTCAGGGGCTAGGGATCCAAAAGTGTCGAAGGCAAACGGAATGAACACATGTTGATTCTCTAAACACATTACCTCGTGCTTAGCAACCTTCCTAGCTTCCGCCTTCAAAACCGCCTTTCCCGGAACGAATCCACTATCTCTTAGCCCACCAGTGGGGACACCCTAGTGAGGTAAACACACGCGTGCTTACCCCCCGCCCAGCCAAACACAAAGGCTTCTTTCTTGGCTGAGATCCCAGCACGCCTAAGCACATCCCATAAAACATCTCGAACCCAGTCATGACGATACTTGAACCCCAGCAATTCCTTACAGTGGAAGGCATGCTCGTCAAATCTATACAAACGAGCTTTTTTACAAATGGGGCATGAGATCATGACAAGAGATCGGAGGGGAAGAATCAAAGATATGATGATAGTCAAACTGATGATATACTTTGTTGATCCATAGAACCTTTGCGGGCCATGACCAGTTGATTCATTAGCCCGCTAACTTAAATAAACCTGGTATTTTGTAGAAAATGACGATCCAAGATGGATCTAAACCAAAACAAACAATAAACGAAATAATACTAAACAACACAAGATATAGCGACAAAACGGTGACGTAAAATCTTATTTACCCAAACCAGAAAAAACCCCAACCAGTTACCCAAAGATCTCAGCAAATCACTGAGATCAAAACGAAATCAAATACAAGGTTTATCTGCTGATTGTTTAGATCAGCAGATCAGACAATAAGGAACAATACAAAGAAAGAATCAAACTAGACACACAATAACCTGAAAACCCTAGACGTAACAATGACATAGACGAACAGACGTACAGAGAAAATATCTAGACACTTGACTTTCTAACCACACAAATGAAGGATATAACGCGTTTATATAGGCAGCATAGAAGAGTCTGGAACCCTTCAGACGTACACATGAGCTGGGCCGAGACCTGGGCTACCTTACTGAAGCTGGGCCTGAGCTGATGGGCTTCTGGGCTAGATAACAACTCTCCGGACCAAGTGATACCTGCATTTATATTAATCCACAAGCCCAACCTACATATGCTTAATAACAAATAATTAGTAACACTTGAATTAGTATAGTAACAATTTTATTATCTTTTAACACATTTTCTTCTTGTATTGGGCCACAAATAAATAAACTAAACTAATCAAGTTTAGGAAATAGTTAGTATCAAGGTCCATAGGATTACAAACGAAAAAAAAAATTGGTTTGGGCCTTATGACACAGACCCGACCCGGTGATAAAACCGGTTTGGACCTGACCCAGCCCACCGGTTTGGGACCAGTTCGTGATTTATCTTGAATACCCGGTTTGACCCAAACTGGTATGGAAAACATGTCGAAAAACTTTTTTTTTTTTTTTGCCCCAAACCGGTTTTAAACCCGACCCCAACTAGTGTGATAGGTTCCAACGTTTTCCATCTGAACTGTGTTAGTTTGTGAAAGAAAAACGGCATTCTACACCTCTGCCATGGTCAAACAAAACCATAGGGTTGGCAATTTCAGACACGAACATGAATACCCAACACGTACCCTACACGATTTTAATAGGTACATGTATGACCTTAACAGGTTTCCTGTCCTAAACAGGTAGACATGAAATATACCCATTAATTTTTCATGTCTAAACAAGTTAAATATTTGTTTACCTGTTTAGTACCAGTTAAGACATGTAAAGGATTTTTTTTTTTTTAATATAGGTTGTGGGGGTGGAGTATTGGAGTTATACGTTTTACTAAGTGGAATTCTACCTTTTAATGCTTGATGGTAACCATTTAATGATGTCAAATTTGGAAAACATGTTCGTGTATTATCATATTAACCTAGTATAAACAGGTATTATCGTGTCTTTTCGTGTTAACTTGGTATAAACTGGTATTATCGTGTCTTATCATGTAAACCAGGTATAAACAGGTTGTATTCAGGTATGAAAAAAATAGACGATAAGTTATTGTGTCGTGTTCGTGTCTTAACAGAATCACCCTAAGGCCACATAGTTTATTTAATAAAGTACCCTCTTTTGTTTAATAAAATTACACAACAGCTCTACATCTCTTCCTCTTCATATTTCTTTTCTTTGCAAGTTCATATTTGTGAGTGTGTGAGTTTGGGCCTGAAACCAACAGATTTGTTGGCCCAGAAAACAAACTTGCAGCAGATGTTTGATTAGAATATACACGACAACCACAGAATTGTAATGGAACAAACAAATGATAACTGAATTGTATGAAAAATTATTTCGGACAGAAGTGTTTTGATAGAAAGATTATGAGTTTACAAAGATAATAGGATTGTTTGTGTACAATCTTGATAAAGAATAATGGAACAATCTAATCCTATATATATAAAATGAAACGGTGTGACATGTTTGACAGTTGATGTTTCGAACAAACATGTTGCTCCATAATTAACTGCAACCGGTTTGATGTTTTTGGCGCCAAATAAACAGAAATAACTGTCAGGGGCATCTTGGTCATTTCACCTTTGGTCCCGCTAATTTTGTTTTATGTTTTGCTGCTGTTCTTGTTCGGGTTTGCTGACCCATTAAGTTCCTTGATCAATTGCAGCCTTCTGATTTTGCTGTGATCCTTCTAACGTAGTTTTGTTCACAACCAAATTGACCCATATAAATTTCTAACCTATCCATGCTAATGTACTTATAACTAATGTTCACATCTAATGATACTAATATATACATACATAATGCAGAAAATATGTTCAAATTGTACATAAAAACATAGAGTTATATTTATCATTCTAACACCCTCCCTTAAATATAACTAGGCTTCATAGATGATCTTGGTAAGGTGTCCAATGCTTCCTGTAACGCTTTTTCAACTTGAAAGAAATCGAACTTTCTTTTCTTGATAGATTGATTTGCCGAGTTCCAATCACCTCCCATGTAAAAAGCATAATCTTCATGCATTGTTGTTGAGTTTTGGTGAAGCCGATTCATAAGCTTTGACACGATTCCGGTTTTCCTCACTTCACTACACCCAACTCCATCCTTGTTTTCTTGATTTGCAATGTTTAGGGTAGCCTTATACACTTGGTATTGCCACTCCAAAACATCCAAATATTTTGCATAAAGAATTCTTATCATATCTTTGTCTTCATAATCTAAACCCAATTCTTTTGCTATTACCACCAAAATATTATATTTTGATACCCTTTTGTGTCCACCTTCTCTTTTAACAAGTACGTAATGATCAAATAGATTCACTTTCTTTCCATTTTTCAACCACGGGTGGGATGGGTCGGTTTGGAACTTTTAGATAAAAGTTTAAAAACCAAGAAACCATTCGAAGGAAATGATCAAATGAAGAATAACGTAAGTTGGTCGTATGCACAGAGAGAATGAGAGAAGATGGACATTAGAAACAACACATATGAATTTTTAGGTTTTTCGTGAAATAGGTTAGAAGAAAATTATATTGGTAATTTGGCGCATTGGATCACCATGTTTTTTAGTTGAGGATTAAAGTGGAGATGTCCTTTGGCAATCCTAGTCGGAGGTGACATCAATCCCATGTAAAGGCCCTAGAAAAAGGCAATGTGACACCCGAGTTGCTCCTATACTGGGAGGAAGATTTTTAGAGGTTCATCATATTGATTTTGGTTGACTAAGATTGTTCATCTTATTTGCATATGTAGTTAAAATTTCCTTACAAAAATCAAGTGACTTTTGCAGCAATTGAAAAAATGAGTTAATTTCAAGTGTTGTGGCAACTAGCAATTATGTTGTTCATAGTTATTCCATGCCATATATATGAAGAAAAGGTTAATTTGGCCATTTGGGATATAATGTTTTGACAACAAGGTAAAATAGAAAAGAATTAACTGTAACTGAAACACATTATAACTTAAACTTTTCATCTTTTGCAAATTAACCTTCTGATTTTTTTTTACTTTCAACCAACGTTTTTCATCTTTTGCAATTTAACTCTAATACTTTTTTATTTTAAATTTTAGTCCACATACTTTTCATCTTTCGCAAGTTTTCATTTAAGTTTCGTTCTAAATTTTGCAAATTAACACACACAGCGTGCATGTGGGGTTCAACGTTTATTCTTCTTTTTCTTCCGATTTAACAGGCCCGTTGCAACACACCTATTTTTTCATGTTTGACAGGTGTGCCACAACACACAGGTCCTAGATTGACTTAGTTATTATTTCTATGTTTTACGTGTCAGTCTAAGTTCTTCACTTTAACACGCCGCGACGGGCGTGTCGTGTGCTTTTCGTTTGGTGTTATTTTTCCTTTATTTATTTATTTTTTACAAGTTTTTCTATTGTTGGTGATTGTTAGTGGTGGTGTAACATTGATGCTACTTGACACACTCCCCAACCGCAACACGCCAACACCGAGGCTTAATACAAGTAATTAATTAATCCAGTGAATAAGCAAATTCTTCCTTAGTGAATAAGCAAATTCTTCCTTAAGGTTTAGGCAAATTGGCTAAATCCATCCAAAAAAGGTTTTTTTTTTTTCTCACCTGAACCACTGAGGTTTCCCAAACGTTGCTAGATTCATCAAAATGTCTATCTTTGTTTAATACCAACGTTAAATAGAGGGGCATTTTGGTCATTTTCTTGGTTAATTTAGTTTTATTGTAGTGTTCTTTCTATGAAGTAGGCTTTCTTCCTGGATACTTTTTTTATCTTTATGCAGATCAAATGCGAAACTATTGAAATTGTTGTAAGTAATTGAAAAAGATGCATCTGAATTTTGAACAGAAGAAATATATGGGAAAAGATGCATCTAAGTCTATAAATATCTGTACAGTTGCTCGGATAAGTATCTAATAAGATTCAAATAAGATCATGTTTCCCCTTGCCCACTGGCAGTCCTTTATGATAGATAAATGACAAAATTACAATTTTTGTCCTTAACAAAAACCAAAACTATGGACTGGTCCTTTAAAACTTTTAGTTTCAGTCTTTGTCCTTTATTTGAAAAGTTGTCACGATTTTTGTCCTTTACACTTAACCAAGTTAATAAAGTCAGTTAAGTCACCCCACACGCAATGCATGTGAGGGTATAAACGTAATTTCACCCCTTTTAATCCCATATCTTCAACTTCACTGTAAAACTCGATTCAGAGATAAAAAAAAAACCCAACTTCTTCCTTTGTGAAAACTGTAAGTGCATGATGTCCCTAGGCTAGTATATATGTTGTTTGGACGTATTTCGGGGTGTTTGGAGATGTTTATACGCGTTTCGGGACGTTTGGGACACTTCAGACGAGTACGGTGTGGCTTTAGGCATTTACGGCCTACACCACATTAGCTTTAGGCATTTACAGCCTATACCACATCAGTTTTGATGTGGTATAGCCCTACTCGCATGAAGCTACTAGCGAGTACGGCCCTACTCGCTAGTTGTTCATGTGTGATAGCCTCCTACTCGCCTAAAGAGGTCTGTACGAGTATGGGAGGTATAAATAGTCCCAATCTTTGCCCTAATCATTAGTTCTTGCCACACACACTCTCCAAACACCCTCCCTAGGTCTGAGATTGCTAGGTTTGTTCATTGTAACACTCAAGCTCTGTTTTAATGATATAAACGTGAATCTTTTGACCCATTTGTGTGTTGTAATTACTCGTTTTTCATTGTTTCATCTTCGTTTCTGTTATTGAGACATATTCAAGGGATTCCGCACCTTGAATATAGCCCTCGTGATTGTCGGGTGACACGTTAGTCGATCCTACAAGTGGTATCAGAGCCGAGGCTCTTATCACGAGTGTTTTGATAGCAAAAACGAGCAAAAACAGGTAGGTTTTTTTTATGGGAAAGTTGTGATTTTTAAGCAAAAACCTGTTTTGAAGTTTGAAACTTTGAGTTTTTGATAAAAACCCTTATTTTCAAATTCTTGGTGTGTGTTTATGGATTAAAACGTGTGTTTTTTATTAGGTTTTGTTCTAAAAGTATTTTGGAAACTTTTCCAATCATTTGGGGTTTAAACACATTGTTTTGGATAAGATTTTGAGGCAAAAATGGCTGTTTTTGAGCAAAAGTGGGGTTACAGATCAGATCTAGCGATTACGCAGACATTCTAGCACTTAGGAAACCCTAATCGCCTATATTTAGGCGATTACAAGAAGCTTGACACGATTATCTTCCTATTCGCCTATATCTTAGGCGAGTACAAGATTTTTCACAAGAATAGCCCTACTCGCCTATATCTTAGGCGAGTACAAGAAGTCTTCACACATTTCAACCCTAATCGCCTCTATTACTAGCGAATAGAGGGCTACTCGCCTAAACCTTGTGTGATTTAGCCCCTACTCGCCTCAAAGTCCCCATACACTAGCATTTACACCCTAATCGCGTGTAATACTAGTGATTACAACCGTACTCGCCCCAGCAAAGCCCTAATCGCCTATAAACACAAGAATAGGGTTCCTACTCGCCTAAAAGGACCTGCAACTGAAAAATTTGACTAAGTATCGGACTTTTGACAAATATTGACATATGGCAAACCCGTGGGGTCATCTGAACCAACCTAGGCAACCTAATAACCAACAAATGAACAATCAAACGAACATACCCACAAACCCTTGGCAATACTCAGCCGAGCGAAACGCGCAACGGATGCAATAAGCGCAGATGCAAGCGAATGTTGCCGGAATCAATCCGTGGGCGCTAGCGGCTCAACAACAGGCATTGAATGCAAATCCTTGGGCACTCGCAGCTGCTGCAAACTCACAGACGAATCATCTGTCTTCCGTTCTCATGAGTGACTTAGAGACGGGTAGTTCGAATAGGGCGCCGAAATTGCAATACATGTCCGACTACCATGGTTGGAAGGGCAGATTTCAAACGTATGTTGAGGGTATTGATGGTCTCGTGTGGTCAGCGATAGAGACTGGGTATAGTAGGCCTATGGTTGAGAATTCCACTACTCCGATCTCAATTGAAGACATGAATGAAGATCAGAGGAAGAAGTATAATTATGAGAAGAAGGCGATGGCGGCATTGAAGCAAGCTCTTCCCAAGGATATACTTCATCAATTTGCTCAGTGCACTACATCACAGATGCTTTGGCTAGCACTTGCTGAGCGGAATGAAGGAAATCTGAAGACGTGGAAGGTTAAAATGGATCAACTCAAGAAGGAGTTCGAAAACTTCAATGCTATCGGGAACGAATCACTGAGGGACTTGACTGCTAGATACTACCATCTGATGTCTGAAATGTATCAGTACGGGGTCTTATATACATCTGCGGACCTTGTAGAAAGATTTGCTGAGGCGCTACCTCCTCATTGGCATCAATGGTTGGATATTCTAAAGTCAAGCAATGCATATCAGACTCTCTCCATCAATGAGTTCATCACCGAGCTGGAGAACAAGGAGATAGAGGAGATCAGGAGAGCAAACAAGGCGCTCATTCCACAGAATCCCAGCATCTATTATGGGAATCCTCTTCAGGACACCAGTGTGGGTGGTACCAAACCACAGACTGCTTTTGTGGTTAACCCGGACCCGGTTTATGCTTTTGACAATTATGGTCCCCCAGCTGATGTTCCTCCTCCTACATATCCTTTTGGACCAAACCAGTATCCTTTGAATTTTAATACTAACCAGTTTGGTGTTAACCCATTTTCTCATCTTGCAGCACCAGTGCAGGCAACTGCAAACATTAGTGGACCTTCTCCTTCAGGTTTTGGCGGGGCTCCAAGTACAAGTTATGGTGCATATGGAGGTGCTTCAACTTCTAATCAAGGTGGCTATCGGACCAACACAGTCCCAGAGCAGATGAACACCGCGGGTTTAGAAAAGGTGACTGTAGAGCTAGCTCAAGAACACATGGCTCTACTGTCGAACTTGGTAAACTCCTATAGTGGACTGGTTGCTGGACAGATCGGGAATCCTCATCTTACACAAGAGGATTACTCGCAGATTGATAAAGACGACATGGATCTGATAGACATACAATGGCACTTCGCAAGCGTGGTGAGAAGGGCAAAGGAATACATGGACAGGACGGGAAGGAGAGATGTCTTGATCAATAACAACACCAAGTTTGGGTTCGACAAAACAAAGGTCACATGCTACAACTGTGGCACAAAAGGGCATTTTGCAAGGGAATGTGACCGACCTAAGCAGCAAGGACATCAGAATCCCTTCAACAACAACAGAGCGAATCAGAATCAGAGGCAGCAAGCTCAGGCACAACCTAATACTGAGCGTGCTATTGTCCCAGTCAACAACCAGAACCAGAACCAGAGGCCTCCTGCAAACAACAATCAAGGTCAAGCCCTGGTTATTCAAGCTGATGAAGGTTTTAACTGGAACCATCTGATCATTGGAGAAGAAGCTCCTCAAGGTGGTGCAGCCTGTTTTGCTCAACAAGCGTCTGAAGCACCAGCCGAAGTTGAAGAAACTTCGAGTCAGTCTGACATCATCACTTCTGAAACCGAAGCGTCTGACTGTGATTCGGAGTGCGATTCTGATATGGGAGAAGATTTGGAGGATCTGTTAGCTGAAGCAGATGCGCTGATTGGTAAAAGATCGTTTCTTGTGGATGCTGACTGCACAGAGAAGAACTTCGGCGAATTCTTTGGAGCTCAGAAGACAGCAGCTCATTATGCATTGATGGCCATTACTGAATCGTCGAACAAGGTAAGTTCTTCTTCTGATTCTAAATTAGATTGTGTAGACTGTAATCAGCTAAAATTCAGAATTAAAGAATTAACTGAAGAAAATCTGAATTTAAAAGCTGATGTTGGTCCGTTGCAAAGGTCAATTGATTCCTTAAGACAAAAGGAGAAAAATTTTCTTAGTACAATTGAAAATTATAAGAAGGATGTTTCTGAAGTGTCAAAAACCTTGGCTAACAAGCAAATTGCTATAAATAATTACATCAATGAGGTCGAAGACACTAAGAAACAATTGGCCATTGTTAACTGTGACTATGAAAAGATCAGGAAGAAGCTTGAGAGTTATTTAAACTGCAAGTATGTCCTTGATCACATAGTAGAACACTCTGAAAAGGAAGGCTTCTCCACCAGTCCCAAATATTCACAATGTCCACCTCCGGTGAGATTCGAAAATCATAATTTTGATGTCTTGCCAAAGGAGGAACTAGTGGACGTGGCAGCTGAGGCAGCAAAAGCTGCAGAGGCGGCCAAAGTTACTGAAGCAGCTAAACCTACTGAGGTTACTAAGGCTGCTACTCTTGCTAAAGCTGTCAATCTGTGTGAGAAAGCTGATGATATCAGTGTATATGACACTGACTCTTCCGATGATGAGCTCGATGAACCTCCTAGATATGCACCGGTCAAAACTAAAGATGTTCCTCTTGAAAATCATATCATTACCACTGAAACCTTGAGTGAACTGGAACCGAAAGTGCAAATCGAGGATGGTAGGAGGATTAAGGTGTTTTATAAACTAAAAGGGTCTGAAAGGGTGCATGCCGATGAGGAAGTCCCTCTCAGATGTATCGCCCCTGGTCTTGTTGCCAAAATTTGGCAAGAATCTGTCATTACCGTAGAAAAGGAAACCTGGAATAAAAGGAAGGGTAAGGGTAAGGGTAGAAAGGATCAGGATAATCAGCCTAATGAAAATAACAAGAAAAATCAAAAGTCGAACACCGTTAATCCTCAAAATCATGCTCAAAGAAAAAGTCCGAAGAAGCATGTAACTGAGTTCGTTAGATCGAGCGGCAATGAAAGAAACGACGATCCTCAATTCGATCAGCAAAGAAGATGTCTTGAGGATCTAAAACACAAAAACTCATTTGCCGGCCCATCTAACAAAAGGAACAAAAAGGAGACCAAACCCAAATCTCCTAGATTTGAAGAATATAGATCCTGTCACAAATGCGGGGAACGTGGGCATTTAGTTGCTGCGTGCCCTGAATTGAGACGAGAAAGGATCAAGGTGGATGATCCTCCCAGTTCTAGCAAACCCAAGCAACCTGTTTCTCCTAAACTCTCTGAGAAACAAAAGGGAAAGCAGGTCGTTTATGATAACCGCAACAAGATTGCTATGAACCAAAAGCCAGTTGATGGCAGGGGTCCACAGCTGAGGGGGAGCACTGTTCCCCCAAAGGTTGAAGCAGCGCCTAAGCCACCAGCAAAGGCTGCAGCTAAACCGCAGGGCAACCCCAAAGCTGCTCCACGTACAGTTAAGTCTGAAGTGGATCTAAAATCTGTTCCTCCAAAGGAATCCAAGGCTGGACCTTCTAGCCCACAGGCGAAGAAGAATCCCAAGCCAAAGAAACCTGAACAGATTTGGAGACCCAAGTCACCAACCAAAGGAGGAGAATCATCTGCTGGAGAAAGCATTGCTGTACCATCGGAAACAATACCAACTCCAAATGGAAGATGGGTTGACTTTCCGACATTAGATGAAGATGGTAGACCCAAGACCGTGAAGGCTTGGGTCCCCCTTAACCACTGAACTTTGAATGTTTGTGCAGGGAGTTCCACAGGGCCTTATCAACAGCCTATGGATTGTTGATAGTGGAGCTTCAGGGCACATGACAGGCGACTTATCCCTGCTTTTTGACATAAAGAATATCAACGGGGGGTATGTTGCCTTTGCTGGTAATAAAGGGGGTTATATTACAAACGAACGAAGTATGAGCAACGGTATTGTAAGCTTTGAAAAGATAAGCTTTGTCAAACAGATAGACCACAACTTGCTGAGCGTTTCGCAGATATGTGACAAGAAGTTCACTGTGTTCTTTGATGACAATGCATGTTTCATTCTGAAGCCTGGATTCAAAATACCGAAAGAGTGGGTCATGATCTCAGCTCCCAGGGTCAACAACTTTTACGTCCTGGATATGAGCCGAGCTATGACAGCGAAAGGTCAAGTCAGTTGTATTCTGTCAAAGGCGACAGAAAAGGAATCGATAATGTGGCACAGACGAATGGGACACATCCACTTGAGGAAAATGAACCATCTGGCTCAGAATCAACTGGTGGAAGGTGTTTCGGTTAAGAATTTTCATTTAAACGACGTCTGTTTTTCATGTAAGAAAGGGAAGCAGAAAAGAAAGTCTCACAAGCCTAAGAAGACAAACTCAGTTAGTCTACCACTCAAACGACTGCACATGGACCTGTTTGGTCCAGTCAATCGGAAGAGCAAGAACGGTGACTCATACTGCTTAGTGGTTACGAATGATTATTCTAGGTTTTCTTGGGTTGTGTGCATGAAGCACAAGAGTGAAACTTTTGATTACTTGAAGAATCTGTTTACTAAATTGGAAAATCTATATCAGCTGAAGATCCGTAGGATCAGAAGCGATAACGGAACAGAGTTCAAGAATCATGCTATGGAGGCGTTATGTGCAGAAAAAGGTATTCATCATGAATTTACAGCTCCATACACTCCTCAGCAAAACGGGGTTGCAGAAAGAAAGAATCGGACTCTTATTGAGGCAGCCAGAACTATGCTCGCAGACTCGAACTTGCCTGTGATCTTCTGGAACGAGGCAGTTCACTGCGCGTGATATACTCTGAATAGGGTTCTAACGGTAAAGAAGCTTGGTAAAACTTCTTACGAGCTTCTGAACCGAAGGAAACCGAACTTAGAGTTTCTGGAACCTTTCGGAGCTCCATGCACCATGATACATCCCGATGGGAAGTTTGGTGCAAAGGCAGAAGAAGGTTTCTTTGTTGGTTACAGCACTCCCAACAAAAGAGTGTACAACAAAAGAACCAACAACGTTGAAGATTGGCTTAATGTCGATGTTCAGCGTTATACTGCCAATGCACCTGGTGTTGGACCTGATTGGTTGTTCGACTATAAGAGTCTATTTGATTCCTTCAACGTGGAGAATTTGGTGGATGATGTTGTAGCGCAAAAGTATTACGAATGTGAAAACGCAGCTAGCTCTCCGCTAATGCGTCCGATCGTGGTTAATGCACCTGCGCCTGCTCCATCTGATGCCTCTGCATCCACGGGTCCCCCCTGATAAAACCGCAGCAGCAGAAGTTGAGGAAGTTTTTCAGGAAGCGTCAGCAGAGGTTCTCGAATCTTCATCTTCCGACGACGATTTTGCAGAGTCTCATGAAACTCTCACTGAGGAACAAGCTGGAAATGGTGAATCTACCACTACAGCTCCAGTTAATCCAACAGGAAACAATCAAGCTGGTCCCTCTTCTTCAGCAGCTCCAGGGATAGGTCTTCGGATCTATCTCTCCGGTTTTAATATGCAACCCGCTGCTCCCTCTAGTTCAAGCGCCGTAGAGACAAATCTATCTCAAGGTTTGGAGAACCTTAATCTGCATTCGGATGATCCAGTGCCGGCACATCCGGAATCTCGGATTCACGACACTCATCCGTTGCAAAATGTGATTGGTAATCCGGCTAGCAGAGTCATGACGCGCAGTCAGCTCAGAAATGCTAGTCCAAGTGACAATACAGGTACTCTGGCACTCTACTCGGAAATCAGAAAAGCAGGTCATCAGAACGATTGGTCCTTCGCCTTGTATGTTTTTCAAACTGAACCAAGAACTGTGCAAGAGGCACTGAGGGAAGAACCATGGATTGAAGCAATGCAAGCCGAACTTCAGCAGTTCCAAAAGCTAGGAGTGTGGGACTTAGTTGACTTACCTCCAGGCTCGAAGAAAATTGGAACAAAGTGGGTCTACAAGTGTAAACGGGATGACCGCGGGGTGATTATAAGAAACAAGGCTCGATTAGTTGTCCTCGGCTTCCGTCAAATCGAAGGAATAGATTACAACGAAGTATACGCTCCAGTTGCACACCTTGAAGCTATCCAGATGTTCTTAGCTTACGCTTCGTACAAACGGTTTAAGGTGTATCAAATGGACGTGAAAAGTGCTTTTCTGTATGGTGTCGTGAAGGAAGAGGTGTATGTTGCTTAGCCACCCGGATTTGAGGATCCGCTTTATCGCGAAAAAGTCTACAAATTGAACAAAGTGTTGTATGGACTCCATCAGGCACCGCGTGAATGGTACCAAATGTTTAGCAACTATCTGATATCCAACGGGTTCAAACGTGGACTCGTGGATTGCACCTTATTCACCAAGGAAAAGGGTGGTGATCGTCTTCTGGTACAGGTTTATGTTGATGATATTATTTTTGGGTCTACTAATGATGTCATGTGCAAGGAATTCGAAAAGCTTATGCAGGATAAATTTGAGATGAGCTCGATGGGGGAGATGCAATTCTTCCTCGGTCTACAAGTAGAACAACAAGAGTCGGGGATTTTCATCCACCAGACAAAATACGTTGCTGACATCTTGAGCCGATTCCAGATGGAAGACTCTACTCCAGTAGGCACACCGATTCAGACCAATCACGGGATTGGGCCTGACGAGAAAGGACAAACCGTTGATCCTTTTCTCTATCGAGCTATGATAGGCTCACTCATGTACCTCACTGCATCAAGACCTGATATACTGTTCGCGACATGCTTACTATCAAGATACCAGTCCAGGCCGAAACAGTCCCACCTGGTTGCTGTGAAGAGGATCTTACGTTATCTAAAGGGTTGTCCGACCAAAGGTCTTTGGTACCCTAATGACGATAAGTTTGACCTCATCGCATTTAGTGATGCTGACTATGGCGGATGCAAGACAGAATTAAAATCCACATCGGCTGGATGCCAGTTTTTGGGACCAAGACTAGTCTCGTGGCAGTGCAAGAAGCAAGCCTCAGTCGCCTTATCCACCTGCGAGTCGGAATATGTAGCAGCATCGAGCTGCTGCTCCCAGGTTCTTTGGATACAGCAACAAATGAGAGACTACGGTTTGAAATTTCTTAATACTCCCATTCACTGTGACAATGAGTCCGCTATAGCTCTTGCTAAAGACTCAGTTAACCATTCCAAGGCGAAACATATCTTGGTTTAGTATCATTTCATACGCGATTGCTATGAAAAGAAACTTATCGATATGGTAAAAATCCACACAGACTACCAACATGCCGATTTATTCACCAAAGCTTTTGACGGTCCTCGTTTTGAGTACCTGTTAATCTTAAACGACATTAAAGTTAAGCAGGATTAGATCCTCATCGGTAATCGTTTTCGTAAATATTTTTCTTTAAAAAATCAGAAAAATCCAAAAATATTGTCTTTTCGCAAATTTTTAGATTTTTAGGGGGAGAAAATTTCAGAAAAATACAAAAACATTCAGAAAATGCAAAAATTCAAAAAAAAATGAGAAAATCTCAAAATAAAAAAAATGAAATGAAAAAAAAATGCAAAAATGAGTTTCTTTGGTGAAAATGGGAAGATGATATTAACCAATCAGTCGGACTGTCTGGACCCTTATCATCTTAAAAATATTGGGACTGATAGGTAGCCTCTACAATGATGTGTCGGTAGGCTCAAAATCATTTCCAAGTTCGGCACGGTGATATAAACTTAAATCAACTGAATCATGTGTGGATCAACATGCGTGGGCATATGGTCTTGGTACCGAAATCTCGTTTGATAGCATGCCAAAATCCGAGGTTTCATGGTCTTTAAGAGGTTGGTACATCCGGGGTGAACTGGACGTCTCTCAGAATAAATAGGAATGGCACACGTGTCGTACGTTGGGGTCACAGCCTACGACTGAGACACCCCTATGTCATTTCCTGAAAAAAAAAAATAAAAAAAAAAATAGAATAAATTCTGATCAGGGGACGTCCGGGAATCCTAAATGAGCAAAAAGATTCATATATGCCAAAACCCTATTCTCAATGAGAATTCGCTCTAAGGTATCAAATCATATACCTAAAGCATCGTACCGTGAAAAATCAAATATACGGTATTTGACTTGAACCTTGGTTTGGATCTCACTGGTCTCTCTGTTGCAGCGTTTCTGCAGACCTGATCACCACTGAGTTCACTCCTTGTAAAATACGGTGGCAACAGCTTACTCACCGGTTACGAGGAAGCTTTGTGCATGACTTGATACGGGAATGTGTCGCGTGGCGGGGATCACCTTGTATCTCAATCTTAATATTACCTTAAACGTATCTAAAGTGCCTAGCGATAAAACTTGATTTTGAGTTTAGGTGGACAACAATATCGACAGTTGTTGTAGGATGCTTATTGGTAATTTAAGCGAAAACTGAAAATATGAGGGTTCTAGTAAAGTCCGTACACTGATATGATTCCCTAACCGTTGAAACTCGCAAAAATATGATAGTGTACAGTTAGTTGATCTCCCGTTTTGTTTTATTTATTCTTAGTTTAGCTTAATGAATCATTCTTGATTGCCGATGATGGAATCCTAATCCATTGTAATCTTACTTCTTCATAAATAAAACGCCGAAAATCAACTTGTCGAAAAATTGTGTTTTTGCCGGGTCAAAACCGTGCTTTCTCTTATGTACGGGGGTCGAAAATGAAAGTTTTTCATAGTCATGAGTCGTCATCTATGTCGTGTGTTAAATCGAGGTGAAAAACACATGTTTTGAACCTTAACGGGTCAAAAATGTGAGAAATGGTGCTGCAGGGGCATTTTGGTAATTCTGTGGAAAATTGACACTATTGGCTAGCTAATCGCTAATGTTTATAGACGTTTAGGCTGTAATCGTGTATCATTATAGACGAGTACATTCTAATCGTGCACATGTACGAGCGATTAGCCCAATGGGTCATAAGGTAAGCCCAAAGTGCATTCGTGTGAACCCACTAGCGATTAGGTATAATCGTTTGACTTTTAAACAATGTGAACCCTACTCGCATCTATTTACAAGCGAGTAGAACATCACTTTTTCCTACTCGCTTATGTTTACACGAATAGAACACGGATATAAAAGCAGACCCTTAGAATCGTGTTTCTTCATTATTTCAAACATCCCTCTATCTGCTCCTTCGTCCCTCCAACCCAACCTCTAACCAAGTTTTAGCCCGTGATTTATTTGCTCTTGATATTTGTTCATCATCATTAAGGTATAAATCCCTCATAATTTCAGTCCATATCATCCTGTTTTATAGGGTTAAAATCACAATTGAGGGGCCAAAACCCTAGTTTATGTGTTCTTGATTGTCTGGAACAAATACTTGTTAATGTATGCCAAATGAGGGTTGGGGTTTCTTAATCGGCAGGTTTGGAACCTTTGGATACCAAAATTTTGTTCTTAAACACCAAGAATCAGAAAACCCCAATTTTAAACCATTATGAACCCTAGTTTTTTAAATGCCCAATTGAACCCGATTTTTGATCTGATAATATAATTATTGATAGGGGTTTTGTTGTTGGGTGGTGTTAGACTTCAATGTGACAATATCCGGACTCGAAACAAGACACGACAAGATCTTGGCAATTTTGTTGATGATAAACACTGTCAATGCGAGTAGAAACCTACTCGCATGACAAGTATAGCGAGTAGGATACATTGACTCCCTAATAGCGTGAACTTAGTAGCGAGTAGGGTAGCCTTTGTTCTAATCGTGCATTTTGATCTCCTACTCGTGTATGATCAGGTCAACTCGTGTTCATACTGGCTTACTCGCGTATTACAAACATTTACAATGCTGTAATCGCGTTTAACCAGCTGTTGACCAAAATTTGTCAAAGTTTTGTCCGTTTTTGTCCGTTTTAGTCCGTTTATGCCTGTTTATGAATATATGATCAACGTATGATACTTATTACGTGTTTTGGTGTACAGGATGGAGAATTGGATGACATCGCCAAAGCACAACTATTGTGCTTTTCTCGGACCGATTACTTTGGATAAAGGCAAAGTCTTTCAAGGCGTCATCGACTTCTTGAAGCGACCGAGAATACATTATGCGATATCCAAGCAGCACGCTGCATAAAAGGATATCTTGCTGGAATTCTATCGTAACGCCAAGGTTGATCCCAAGGCTGATCCGATCGTGATTACTAGTTCGGTTCAAGGAAAAGATGTTATTGTCACCGAACAGATAATTCGAGAAGTGCTACAGTTTGGAGATTCTGATGCTGATCCTATAGTGTTTGACGCTATTCTGATATGTGGCGGCTTTCTTAGGATGAAGTATTTGGGTAAAGTCGTCAAACAGACGATGCTGAAGAAAGGATTACTTCCGCCTGAGATCAAATATCTTACTCATGTGGTCGTGAAGTGCCTTGGTCCGAGAAAAGGTGCTTTTGATGCGATAAGAGATACATTGGCCTTTGCGATTGTCGCTCTGACACTCAACAAGCCATTTAACTTCTCCAAGATGATTCTGCACCACTTGAAAGAAATCATACTAATGAAGCCGACAAAGAAGTCCTTCATTGTCTATCACCGGTTCTTACAGTTGATCATTGATAATCAAGTACCTGATTTGGTGAAGCGTCCTGCTGAGTATATAGGGACTGATGATATTACTCAAGCTGAAATGAACAGGATGAGAAGTTACAAAGGCCGACCGAAGTCTGAATATCCTCCAAATAGACGACTATATGGGCACTTGAAGAGAGAAGACTATGTGTCACCACAAGGCAACAGGTGGAGACACGAAGATAGTGATTCAGAGGATGACTTCCGTATCCACAGGTTGGTGTTTAAAGAGGGGGACAATATAGGGCGTAAAACAGATGAGTTGGGTGAGAATGCCTCGGGCAGGATCTCTGACATGGCTGAAGGTGATGAAGAGGAGTTTGATCCGAATTTATTAGACTTCTCTGAACCTTCTGGTACTGCACAAGAACCTGATGCCTCTCAGTCTGGAAGAGGTAAAGCACATGTTGATGAAGACGCACCAGTTGACATAACTGATGTAGATGATGACTCTGATGAAACAGAAAGTGATTCCCCGATACAGACGCTGGAAAACAGCTAAGAGCTAAGAGAAAGGCAGCGAAGGATTTAGCTACGACTGCTGCGATTAGAGAGCTTGCTAAAGATCCCACCTATGTTGTGGAGGCGGATCAAATAGCAGAAATAGATGCAGAGCTTGCTTCTACTCCTCCTGCAAAGAGACAAAAGACAACTGCCAAGAAGGATAGTGTTCGAGGTAAGAAGACGATGTCTGTTAAACCTCAAGCGGTGAAACCTCCAAGAAATAGACGATTCACCCTTCCTGAAGCTTTTGGGGATCTAGTCACTCAATCCTCTCAAGCGGCAGCAGCAGCAGCTACAACAACAGCAACAACAACAACAGCAACAACAACAGCAGCAACGACATCTTCGGCTCCTATTACAGTTAGTGCAGCGATGCCTGCCAGTGTCACTATATCAATTCCTGCTTCGGTAATCTTCACTGAGCCAGTCTCAGTTACCGAGGCAGCGACAAGCTCGCAGATTGTTCCTAATACTATTGGTGACAGGATCCGAAGTATAAGACAGAAAGTTCGACCCACAGCTTCCGGGTCAACCGATCAGACCTCTTCGTCTGCTTCTGCTACAAATGAACAACTTCAAAGAAAGATTAGCGAGCTAACTGCCATAGTAGCTGCGCAATCACGTGATATAGCAGAATTGCGAACGAAGAATGCAAGCATAGAAGAAAATGAGAACACAATGCTCGAGCTGATCGAAGAATCTATCCAATCTAACACAGAGCTGAGAACGACGGTAGATGCGCTCACATTATCTAACCAGCAGGTCATAGAGTCGAACAGGCTGATGATGGAATCTCATCAGTAGCTGATACAGTCGAACCAAAGTACTTTGGAGAGACTTGCAGGTGTAGAGGCCTCAAATAGCGAACTTCGCCTTATCAATGTGAACAATGAGCGAAGGATCACCAAGACTGAAAAAGAAAATACCGAGCTGAGGGCTAGGATAAATGAGTTGACTGGAACTCAACCTAGACTCACTGGTGGTCCTAGTTCAGAGGCTGGTGCTGGTGATGATGATGATGAAGATAATGATGATGAGGAAGATGATGATGAGGACGACGATGATGATGAATCAGATGGTGATGATGATGTTGGAAAGGGTGGTGGTGGTGATCCTGGAGCCACAGGTGGTGGCGGATCATCAACTGGATCTGGATCTCAGCGAACAAAGAAGAGTCACGACAAATCAGGCAAGGATCCCGCAGCAGGTTCTTCTGCTCAGGGGGAGCCTGATCCAAGGAAGAGCAAGATTCAGCAACTCAAAGACTCACTGAAGCGAGCTATAGTTCCTGTGGAAAATGTCGAGCCTCTGAACAGTTATTTCGACTATGATGATGATGGAAACTTGTACGTGCCTCCTGTGTCCACTGATTATGATTTGGAAGAAGGTGAAATACCTCCTGAGGTTACACCTGAGGACCTGGAAAAGATCTTTGGCTTGGCACCTGGAGAATCTTCCAGTGCAGGCCACACTGCTCCAGAACTGAATCTAGACAACCATGAAGTGGAAATGGAAGATGCAACCAATGTCACTACACCAGAGTATGTGGTTGGTGAGTCGAGCAGCGGGATACCTAAGATCTCTGAGGAGATGCTTAATCAGTCTGAAGAAAAGCTTAAGTCTGATCCTACACCTGTCCCAGACAAAGTGAAAGAACGACATGACAAGATCAGACAGAAGTATCCTGAGTGGTTTCCATCTGGAGGCGAGTCTGAGAAGAAGAAAGATCATGTACAAGCATCAATATTCAAGAAACAGTTGGTGAAGATGTCAGGAAGCGTGATCAGTTGGGCTTACATAAAGCATGCTAAGATGTTAGGAGTAAAATGGCAGGATAGTCTTCTCTACTTTCAACCGTACACGAAAGTCCTCAGTCTGCCCTTCTGGCATATTCGTGATCTGGTTAGATTGCAGCCTCCTTTGTATCATGAGTCTCGCTTTGAACTTCAAGGTTTCTACAATATTATGAGAAGAGAAAGTGTTGAGGGATGGGACCAGTTCCAACCACAGTACCCTAGATCCATTGTGACAAACAAGATTCATCCCATCACAAAGAGTCCTATTTGGAAGCACATCATCAAGCCACCCGAAACCGCGTCGAAGATTCCATTAGTTCCAGTTGAACAAGACTTCTCTTCTAAGTTTTATTACTGGCATTATGACGCAGAGACAACAGAAGCCGTAATAGTCTTGAGCAACTCACCAAAACCGTGCAGGAAAATTAGAATATGGGATCCAATGTGGCTGATTAATTGCTCGGAGAAAGACGTGGAGACATTGTTCTTATATCCAATACAACATCTGAAGGCCGAAGCTGGTCAAGCATTGAAGTTTCAACGGGTGATTCGTTTTTGTCACTCCAACAAAGTTCATGCGGGATGCGACTGGTCAAGACTTTCTAGGATCGAGACAATGTCGATTTGATGAAGACTGAAGATGCTGCATGTTTTGTTTATGTTATGTTTGCTGTGTATGTTTTTCAATTTTGAGTCTGTAAAGTTGTTGGTAGTTGCTATAAACGATGTCTTATGTAATCTTTGTACGTATACTAGCCTGGTCCAAGGGGGAGTCTGTAAGTGCATGATGTCCCTAGGCTAGTATATATGTTGTTTGGACGTATTTCGGGGTGTTTGGAGATGTTTATACGCGTTTCGGGACGTTTGGGACACTTCAGGCGAGTACGGTGTGGCTTTAGGCATTTACGGCCTATACCACATTAGCTTTAGGCATTTACAGCCTATACCACATCAGTTTTGATGTGGTATAGCCCTACTCGCATGAAGCTACTAGCGAGTACGGCCCTACTCGCTAGTTGTTCATGTGTGATAGCCTCCTACTCGCCTAAAGAGGTCTGTACGAGTATGGGAGGTATAAATAGTCCCAATCTTTGCCCTAATCATTAGTTCTTGCCACACACACTCTCCAAACACCCTCCCCAGGTCTGAGATTGCTAGGTTTGTTCATTGTAACACTCGAGCTCTGTTTTAATGATATAAACGTGAATCTTTTGACCCATTTGTGTGTTGTAATTACTCGTTTTTCATTGTTTCATCTTCGTTTCTGTTATTGAGACATATTCAAGGGATTCCGCACCTTGAATATAGCCCTCGTGAATGTCGGGTGACACGTTAGTCGATCCTACAAAAACCCTAAGTAAGATGGATGAACTTCGACTTTGTTTTTTGATTCATAAACTATTACAACAATCTGATGTTGAAGCATTATATGGTATGATCTTCGACCTCGATTCAGGGTTTTTTTTTTTTTTTGAATATTAACATTGGTTTTCTAATCTTAGAATACATTGGTTGCAGGTGGTTGTCAACATTTGTTTTCCATCAAGTTGCATCATGGTGGTGTGTTTTCAAAATTTTCAGGACGGGTGTACGAAAGAGGCTTGGAAGACATTGTAGACATGTTAGACATCGATAAGTATTCTGTTCACACAATGGATGGTATTTTGGAATAGCTAGGTTATGATGACAGGTGTGTTAGGTACTACCACTATTTAATTCCAAATGGTGAGTTCGATTTTAGACTAAGAGCCTTTGGTAGTGATGTTGATGTCCTAGGTTTGCACAATATGTGTTAGAGCAACAGATTAGGATGATGACTATATATGTGGAAAATGACATAACAACCGTACACACCTATTTCTGTTCACTAAGTAAGGTTAGAATTGAGGAAATAAACTAATGAAGAGATAATGGCAATCCCTGATATTACTACAGTTAAAAAGAGAATATGTTTGGGTTGGAAAAATGATGAACCTGATATAGGGGTAATGTAACTTTAGATGATTCAAACTTTGATCCATTCTTTGGTGAAAAAGCTGATATGGGGCAAGGGTTCAGCATTAAAGGAGAAGTAGGGAACAATCTGTGGCAATTGCAAGCAAAAAGGTCACAATAAGAGGACTTGCAAGAAGTAGGGGTTCTATTAATGTTTCTTTTGTATGTTCATGGTAGTAACTTTAGTAATTTGACTCATTCCATGGAACAGTTGATATTTTGATGTTTATTTGTAAGTTGACTGTTGGTAACTTTAGTAATGTTTCTTTTGTTTGTTTGGTATGTAACTTGACTGTTGACTGTTGGTTGTTAAGATGCAGTTTATGTTGGGTTAGTTTATGTTGTTTTTTATTTGTTGTTATGGGTCAGTTTATGTTGCTTTTGAATTGTTGTTATGGGTCAGTTTATAGGTCAAGATGGGTAGAATGGCATAATGGGTCAAAAATTGTAGAATGGGATAATGGGTCAAAATGGTTATGTTGTTATGCAGTTCCTTTTTATAGCTTTTGCAAAATGGGATAATGGGTCAAATGGACATATGTTGGTTTACAATTTCATTTTGGGACAACTTTTGATATGGTTCAAAAGACAAAACTTCAAAATGGACATATGTTGGTTTGCAGTTTCTTGCAACTTTTGATATGGGTCAAAACATAACCATCATAACCATTCCAGTTAAAACATATGGGACAAAACATTACATAACCATAACCTAACTAATACATTCCCGTCAAAACATTACATAACCTAATACATTTTGACTGAAATTAAAACAACAAAAAACACAACCCAACTATAGATCAATCAATTTTTCAACTTTAATGTTTCTGCTCGACTTTGCCTCAGGTTCTCTTCAAGCTGATTCCTTGCCCTCAACAATCCGGGGATAATGTCCATTGATCTTTGACACATTGGATGATCACACCACCCAATAAAACGACATTGGGACCCCTGAATAAAAAAAAAATTGATTTTGATTAGATGAACACGTAAATACAGCTTTTGCAATGCCATTTCTTACCTCAACTGGGCATGCAAAAAAAACGATGACCTAGGTTTCTCGCTGTCCAAGACGTCTTTACAACTGCTTCACTACCACACCAGCAGAAGACCATGATCGACGACTGTTGATTGTAATAAAATGGGAGAGGATCGATTTTTTTTAGGGTTGTTGATTGTTAACCTTAAAAAAATTTGGAGGAGATGGTTATAAGATGGCAGTAAAAAATCATGTTTATATGGGATTAAAAAGGGGCTGAAATTACGTTTATACCCCCACGTGCATTGCATGTGGGGTGACTTAACTGACTTTATTAACTTGGTTAAGTGTAAAGGACAAAAATCGTGGCAATTTTTCATATAAAGGACAAAGACTGAAACTAAAAGTTTTAAAGGACCCAGTCCACAGTTTTTGTTTTTATAAAGGATAAAAATTGTAATTTTGTCTAGATAAATTCTTATCATTTTACAGAAAGTGTGTATTCTGTCATCTATCATATAGGTCGTGAAGCTTAATATTTGCTTGGATAGCCAACTATGACAAAAAATGAATTTTCTGTTTGACTGGACAGAGGTTCAAAGACGGTTTAGGATGTTAACTTCTAGTTTTGATGATCCATCAGTTTCTATGATTGCTGTAAAATTAAGGAGATTAATGGGCTTTTACTCTCGTGGAAGTGGCATTTGAGGCCAAATTCACTGGATGAAACAATAAAGAAGACAAATTTCCTTTAGAGTTTCATAATTGATCTACCTAAAGGTTAAAGAGTATCCAGAAAGAAAGCCTATTTCACAGAAATAACACTATAATAAAACTAAATAAATAAAGAAAATGACCAAATGCCGATCTATTTAACGTTAGTTTTTAACTATTTTGCCACATTACAAAGTTAGACATTCCCTTATTTCTTTAAAACAATAAAATGAAAATATTACTCCACGTCAGAGAATCAGAGATAACGTTATCCACACCTGCATTCTCTTATTGGTCGATGCAGATTTGCACAGTACAAAGCAGTTGATACAAACCACCATCTTCACCACTTCACAACAACTTCATCATCTACGCTAAGTTCAACATTCTCACTGTCACTGTATCACCTTTACAATCTCACTATTATCATGGCTGAAGCAGTGCTCTCTTCCCTGCTCTCTGTCCTCTTTGAGAAGCTGTCCGATGCAGCTTTGAAAACCATTGCTCGCCACAAGGGAATCGATGCTGAGATCAAGAAATGGCAGAAATCATTACTCTCAATCCAACTTTACCTTACTCATGCTTCTCAGATGGAGATAACTGATCCATCTGTGAAACAACGGCTCAATGATCTCCATCATCTGGCTTATGACATAGATGATGTCCTCGATGGTTGGCTGACTGAAGCCATGCATCCTGAGTTGACCCACGAGTCAGAAGGCATCACCAGCAAGGTAAAAAAGCTAATCCCGACTTGTTGCACTAATTTCTCACAGACTGCTGTGGTGATTGCCGAGTTAGATGATATTTCTAATCAATTACAAGATCTAGTTAAGCAGAAAATTGAGCTTGGTTTAGATAACCTTGGTTTGAAAGTGGAAGAGGGAACTAGGCCAGAAAATAATAACAGAAGATTGGAAACCTCTGTTGTTGACCCATCTGATATTGCTGGACGCCAAGCTGAGAAAGATGCATTGGTCCAAGAGTTATTGTCACCAGCCGGTGAACCACGTAACAAAAACTATAGCATCGTTCCCATAGTTGGTATGGGTGGGATTGGGAAAACTACTCTAGCTCGTCTTTTGTACAACGAAAAGCTAGTCAAGGATCACTTTGAGCTCAAGGCGTGGGTATGTGTTTCGGATGACTTTGATATCCCTAGTATAAGCAAAAAGATATTTGAAGCTATGGGAGGTGAGCTGAAGAGGGGAAATGAAGATTTTAATAAGCTTCAAGATGATATTAGAGATCAAGTAAAGGGTAAAAAATTTCTGTTCGTACTAGATGATATTTGGAGTGAAAGTTACAGGGATTGGAAAAACTTAGTCGAGCCGTTGTATACATGTGCTCCTGGAAGCAAAATCATCATAACAACACGGAAGGTTCAATTAGTCAGTCAGTTGGTTCACAACCCTCTAAGCATGCAGTTGCTAAAACTCTCAGATGATGATGCTCTTTCTTTAGTTGCTCGACATGCATTAGGTGTGAAAAACTTTGATGCCCATTTGCCATTCCTACCGTATGCTAAAGGTATTGTGAAAAAATGCGGTGGGTTACCTTTAGCTTTGGTAGTACTTGGTGGATTGTTGGGAACAAAACAAGATGAGGTAGAGCACTGGAAGAAAGTGTTAAACAGTGATATATGGAGTTTAAAAGATGAGGATGAAATTCTCCCAGCCCTAAAACTAAGCTACAATGAACTTTCTGCACCTTTGAAAAAGGTGTTTGCATATTGCTCCTTGTTTCCAAAGGACTTCCTATTTGACAAGGAGGAACTCGTTCTATTATGGATGGGAGAAGGGTTGTTGCACCAGCCAACTCCATCCGGTTCAACAGAAGAAGACTTGGGTCATAAGTTCTTTAACAAGTTGTTGTCAAGGTCATTTTTTCAGCCTGCACCTGATAATGAATCATTATTTATGATGCATGACCTCATGAATGACTTAGCGAAATCTGTTGCTGGTGAGTTTTTTGTAAGGCTAGACAGTGAGGCAAAAACAGAAGAAAGCTTGGATATTGGTGTTGAGATGTTGAAGTACCGCCATATGTCATTCGTTCGTGAGGAATACGTAACTTACGAGAAATTCAAGGCATTCACCAAAGAAGAAAAATTGAGGACATTCTTGGCAACTTATGTAGGGACGGAAGAAAGTTGGTCACATTTCTACTTATCCAATAAGGTTCTCACTAACTTGCTTCCTGAGTTACCATTATTAAGGGTTCTAAGTTTGAGTCGCTTTCATATAAGTGAGGTTCCGGAGTCTATTGGTACTTTGCGGCACTTGAGATATCTTAATCTATCTCGAACTAGTATAACTCATTTACCGGAAACAGTTTGCAATCTCTACAATTTACAAACATTGATCCTATCTGGTTGTAATAAGTTAACTAAGTTGCCCAACAACTTCCTAAAGCTTAAAAACCTTCGGCATCTTGATGTTAGGGACACCGGGCTTTTGTTTCAAATGTTGATAGGGATTGGCGAGTTGAAAAGCCTACAAATTACTCTCTCAAAAATCAATATCGAAAGTGAAACTGGGTTTGAAATAGCCAAAGTTAAAGACTTTAAGAATCTATGTGGGAAAATTTCCATCGAAGGCTTGGAAAAAGTGCAAAATGCAATTCATGCAAAGGAGGCGAACTTTTCACAAAAGAGGATTAGTGAGTTAAAGCTTGCATGGAGTGATGAGCTAAATGATTCACGAAATGAAATACTTGAAAAAGAGGTCCTAAGTGAGCTGCAGCCTTGTCATGAAAACCTAATACAACTCAAAGTTAATACATATGGGGGATTAGAGTTTCCAAAGTGGGTTGGGGATCCCTTGTTCCTCCATTTGAAGCACGTGTCAATAAGTGGTTGTAAGAGATGTACATCTCTACCGCCACTTGAGCAGCTACCGTCACTTAAGGAGTTGTTTATTGAAGGCTTTCATGGGGTGGAAGCTGTCGACTTTGAGTTATTTGGGGCTGGTCATACATTTCCTTCACTTGAAATTCTGAGTTTTGAAGATATGGGTGGGTGGAAGAAATGGTCTGGGGTTGTGCTTCCAAGCTTGCAGAGGCTTGAAATAAAAGATTGTCCTAATTTGGTTGAAGTCACACTTGAAGCTCTACCTTCATTGAATGATCTAAGTATAAGTGAATGTGACAGTGGTGTGTTGAGAAGACTGGTTGAAATAGCTTCATCAGTCAACAAGTTGAAAATAAGTTCTATTTTAGGGCTGAATGATGTAGTGTGGAGATGTGTTATAGAGTATCTTGGGGCAGTTGAAGAATTAAGCATCATGGGTTGTGATGAAATAAGATACCTGGTGCAATCAGATGCAGATGCAAGTAAGATTCTTGTGAAGCTGAGGAAATTAGAAGTGAGAAATTGTGATAAGTTGGTGAGTATAGGAGAGAAAGAGGAGGAGGAGGAGGATAATTGTAGGAGCAACCTCCTACCATCTCTTAGGGCGTTGGATGTAAGGGATTGTAAGAATATGGAGCATTGCAGTTGCCCAGATGGCATTGAGGAGTTGAGTGTATGGGGTTGTAGTTCAATGACAGTTGTCTCGTTTCCAAAAGGAGGACAGGAGAAGCTCAGGTCACTTAACATATGGAATTGCAGGAAACTATTGGAAAGGGAGTTAAGAGGACAAGAAATGAACAACAGCAGAAGCAGCTTTCGCATTCTTGAATTTGTATGGATTATGAATTGGCCAAATCTGAAATCAATAATTGAACTGAATTGCTGTGTTCATCTCACTAGATTGAGAATAGAAGATTGTGAAAGTCTGGAGTCATTTCCTGACAAATTAACATCTTTAAAGGAACTGAAAATATGGAGTTGTCCAAAATTGGATGGTTCCTCCTTTGTTGGTGACAATTGGAAATCGTTGGAGAAGCTAGAAATAGTCAATTGTGAAAGTGTGGATGCTTCTTTACCCGGTTGGGTTTGGCCTCCCAATTTGCGTTCTTTACAAATAGGAGAATTGAAGAAGCCCTTTTCAGAGTGGGGCCCACAAAAGAAGTTTCCAACCTACCTTGTGGAACTAAGGTTATACGGTGGTGGTGAAGATGGAGATGATAGTTGGAGTCAAATTTCTCATATTCTTCCTTCATCTCTTACTTCTCTTGAGATAATTAAATTTGCGAAATTGGAATCAGTAGTTTCAATGGGACTCCAACACCTCACCTCCCTCCAACATCTAGAGTTTTGGGAATGCCCTAATCTGATGAAAGTGTCTTTGGATCCTCAACACCTCACCTCCCTCCAACATCTCTCTTTTTACGAATGCCCTAAGATGAAGGATCTACCACAACTGTTGTTCCCTTCACTCTTGAGCTTAAGGATCTTGTATGACTGCCCAGATCTGAAAGAAAGATGCAGTAAAAACGGGAGTTACTGGCCTCTCATCTCCCATATCCCCTGTATCACTACGTCATACTTGGACTGGGTGTAAAGGTATCTCTCCTCTACCTTAACCTTTTAATGATTTAAAATTAAATATCTTGTTGACTGCTTTTTTTTTTTTTTTTTTTTTTTTTTTTTTTGAAAATTGGTTATTAAATTGTTCATGTTAACATGTAAATGTGTGTAGTCATATGATAATTGCCAATGAATATTATGTGTATGAGAAATAACCCAGATGGGCTTAGTGCAGTGAGTTTCCCTTAGATATGTTGACTTTTATGCATCTTTTTATATATAATTAACAAAACCATATTAAAAATGTTTGTACACTCTTTGATTTTAATCATGATTTGTTGCTAATCAAATACTGTTTGGTATCTAGTTTGGTCTGTTCAAGAGCTTATTTGATTATCGTCACTCTCTTTCTTTAGGATAAGAGAGATTGCATCTGCGCAACAATTGCAGAGTTCCATATATATGAATTTTTATGTAGTTATATTTCCCAGCCTGTGACTCACAGTTGCAGAGTTCCAAATATATGAATATGTAGAAATCATGAAGCACTTAGTTACTATTTTGTTTACCTGCAGACTAATACCTTAGTTTTGATAGAATTTTTTAGCTTTCTTATTTTATTTTTGACAAGTTGGTCTATGAGGAAACTGACCATGATTATATCTCTGGCTGATTTGATTTAATGCTGCAGGCTCAATTATGATGGGAAGCATTTTACACTTTCTACTACTGATTTGAGAGCCATCACAGCAGGGAACAAAACCTTAGATTTGATTGGAAGATTGTGATGTTTCCTTCCTTTTTTTTTTTTTTTTTTCATAAAAGAACCAGTTGACTCGGATTGTATTTTGTTGGTAATAAGTTGTATTTTGTTTGTAATGGGTCAGAACACGGATTGTCTATTGTGTGTTGCCTATTACTCTTTTGTTGGTAATAGGTTGTATTTTGTTTGTAATGGGTCGGAACACGGATTGTCTATTGTGTGTTGCCTATTACTCTTTTGTTGGTAATAGGTTGTATTTTGTTTGTAATGGGTCGGAATGCGGATTGTCTATTGTGTGTATGCCTATTACTCTAGTAGTGATTAGTGCATTACTGATGTTAGTTGTAGCTATTTCATTCATTTTTGTTACTCTTGCGATTGCATGTGATGTGTTTTGAATGGAAGAGCAGCTTGTCATTGGTTTTAGTAAATCCAATTTTCCATGCCAAACATAACTGGTGGCAGATTCAGACTTGCATATCAAAACATCCAAGAAGAATCAAGAACGACTCAAGTCAGAAGTGTCGAAACGACAGATTGTCTATTGTGTGTAAAAAAATCTAATAACAGAATAGTTAATCATCAAGCAGCAACTTAATATTACAACTGCATAAGTTGCGCACAGATTACTGTAAGTAAAACAAAAACAGATTTACACAGCCAGGAAACCAATATACAGGATACCCGGAAACCCAAAAAATAAAAGAAAACCAAAGCTCACCAATCGGTCATCCATAATTTCAAACAAATCATTTCCGTCTGCAAATTGAACAAACTGTAAAACCAACTTTCATTCTGTATTTACCCACAGGTAATGAAAAGTTGTCTGGTTGTAATGAACATATTGCTTTTGATTAATTTATAACTATGCCTATCAGCCTATGTGACTGTTTATGAACAGATCAAGAATGGTTCATGTGGACTCATTTTCCTTCGAGACTTCTAGTTGGCGGGGTAGGAGGTTTAGAAAGCTTCCTCGAGTTTGTTGAGAGGAATCCGAATCTGTTTCTTCTTCTGCAAGAAAACACACAAAAATCAAGCAAATAAGTACATATTTCACACATTTAACTTACCAATGGACCAATTCTTCTTATATGCTTAATCGTTAACGGGTCAAATGGGCAAACAAAAATAAATTAGCCTATATGATTAGAAAGGAACCAAAACCAAAAATTTCTAATACATTAAAACCTCTTGAATCATTTATATTGAATAATCACATTATTATGGGAATAATGTAATTTTTGTAAACATTGACAAAACTAAATATTTAATTAGAAATTCTGGGAAAAAATGAAGTCTCACATCAACCTGACCCATACAAAGATTTCTCAACCCACCCATTCATTCACTTAATGTATTTCCTCACTGTTCGTGCTTATAAAATCTTTAGATTGTAAACTCCTCTGTCCCTCAAAAAATGCAATCATTTCCATTTTAATGTCTCCCGTGTCAATTGCAACATCTCTTATCTATTAGAAAAAACTTAAGCCAAAATCACATAGTTGCCATCGGCTATGATCACAGGCTCACGAGATCCCACTATTTTGCAACAAATGAAGGGTATTTTGGCAAATTTTCAATCTTAATTTTTCTATGCGCCCCGTGTCATTAATCAATATTGTTTACGGTCAGTGTTGCAAAACTCGGTTTAGGCGTATACTTGGCGATCTACCCTGGAGCGAGTACTCAGTCTAATTGGGGGAGTACTCTAGGGTTAAATCGGCCTAGACGGGGAGTACTCGGCCAACTCGGCGACCTACCCTGGAGCGAGTACTCAGGGAGTAATCGGTCAACTCGGCCTGGTTTTGCAACAGAGTTTACAGTGTTGACTTAGGAAACAAGATCTCCTAAATTTCCCCATAATTGAAGGGATTAATAATCGAACATTTTAATTAAAATATATTTGTAGTCAATAATTAGTTAAAAGATGACTAGAATCGCTCAGTATGGGAAATAAGATATATACACTAGGAATGAAAAAGGAAGAGAGAGAGAGAGAGAGAGAGAGAGATAAGAGAGTTTCATGGAGATTCCCATGAAGAAAAGCATTGGTGACATCAAGTTGGTGTACTGACCAACGTTTAGAAAGGGCAATGGAGAGCACCGTGCGTATGGTAGCCGGTTTTACGACCGGGCTAAAAGTTTCTCCACAATCAATACCAACCTGTTGCAAACGCCCATCACAAACCAAACGTGCTTTGTATCTTTCCAACGACCCGCCCGACCTGTATTTATGTTTAAAAAGCCACATACTTCTAATAACATTCATATCTGCTGCCTAGGTACTAATTCCCATGTCCCATTTCTAACAAGTGCATTAAACTCAGTAGACATGGCGGAATACCATTCCGGGATGGACAAGGCATCGGTTGGGTTTTTAGGAACGGGTACTATGTTGGGTTTAGTTGTAGTGTGTAGGTTAAAAGGTGTCTTGGGTTTGTGGATACCGCTCATTGAGCGAGTGTGAATGGTTTGTTGAGGTAGTGGGTTCGGGTTAACAGGTGCGGTGGGCGGTGATGTTATGGGCTGGGTAGGTGGAGGTGGATCAGATTGTGAAGTGGGGTTGTTGGGCTGATAGGATGTGGGCTGTGCAGAGGAGTGTGCGGGTGGTGGATTATGTGTATTAGTGGGCTGATGGTAATGTGAAGGGGAGGTGTGTGGTGGATCGGGTATTGGGCCGGCTGGGCTAGTTTTATTGGGTGGGCCGGTGGCTGTTTGGATGTGGGGTGCAAGGTGGTGTGGGAAGGTGTCGGATAAAAACTCATAGGTGGGGGATGGGCCGATTGTTTGTTTAAAGGGAAAAGTTGATTCGTCGAAAGCTACGTGTCGTGAGATTTGAATTTGTTTGGTTTTCAAGTCAAGACAACGGTACCCCCGATGGGTCGGGGGTAGCCGAGAAAGACGCATGGTTGGGCACGATTATTGAGTTTGTGAATGGTAGTGGAGGGGGTAAGTGGGTAACAAAGGCAACCGAAAACACGAAGGTGGTCATATGTGGAAGTTGCATGATAAAGGAGTTCAGTTGGTGTTTTGTTTTTGGTGGCCGTGTTGGGAATGATGTTGAGAAGATAAGTGGCGGTTTCAAGGGCAAAGTGCCATAGGTGGGTGGGAAGAGAGGCATGGGCCATTAGCGTCCGGACTATATTATTGATGGACCGGATTTTGCGTTCGGCTTTGCCATTTTGGGAAGAGGTGTAGGGACAGGATAGGCGGTAAAGTATGCCATTGGTCGTGAAAATTTTTTGAAAAGAAGTGTTAACGTATTCACGACCATTGTCACACTGAAAAGTTTTGATTGTGTTTTCAAATTGTGTTTTAATAGTTGATGCAAATTGGGTAAAGGCTTGAAAGACATTGGATTTGTGGGTGAGTGGGTAGGTCCATAAAAAAATAGAATAGTCATCTAAAAATAATACGTAATATTTATGGCCAGACGAACTAATAACTGGGAAGGTCCATACATCACTGTGAATAATATCAAAAGATTGAAACACACAAGAATTAGAGGCAAAGAAAGGTAGTCTAATACTTTTAGCAAAAACAAACGAATCACAAACATGTTTATTAAAGTTTTTAAACGAAACAGAAGTAGAGGGTTTTATTGAATTTAAAGTTTGACGTCCTGGGTGGCCAAGACGTTGGTGCCATAGGTCAGCAGTGACGGCAGCAAAGGCAGTGGGTAGTGGAGTGGAGGAGGACCCTAGCACCAGCGGGTAGAGATCACCGCTGCTGTTGCATCGCAGGAGCGGAATCCGCGTCTTGAGGTCCTTCACAAGAAAACCAAACGGATCAAATTCAACAGACACAGAGTTATCCCTAGTAAATCGACGAACGGATATAAGGTTTTTAATTAGTTTAGGGAATATAGGACATTTTTTAATATAAATGGGGGGAAGGGTTTGGGTAAGTATTTGGTGCCTTGTCCTAATATCGGAATAGTGTGACCATTGCCTACAATAATATTTTGAGAAATGCAAGAGTTAGAAAAGGTATGAAAATCACCTTTGTCAGGAGTCATTGTTGAAGAAGCACCCGTGTCCATGTATTGTGTCAAATCCGGTTGCTGCAGGGACATGGTGTACATTGCATGTTCGATATCAGTGGGGGATATGCCGCATAATGGCTTTGGGCTGGTGTTGGGCCTAGGAGACCTTGCTTATTATTTTGGGTCGTAGGGTGGGATGGGTTACGGTTAGTGGGATAAGGGCAAGGAGGGATAGGGTAGTTGGGCCAAGGATAATGTGGAGTGGGGTTTGTAGGGTGTTGGGGCGAGGCCTGTGAGGAACGGGAGGTTTGTGATGTGTTTGGATTTGGCGAGTAGGGTGGTGGATAATATGGCGATGGGTAATATGGAGATGGCCAGTAGTTATGGGAAGGTGGTCGACCATAGAATCCGCGTCCGCGACCACGGCGGCCGGAGCGGCCGCGGCCACGTCTGTAGGAGCGGTCAACGGGGCAGTTAGTGTCATTGGTTTGGTGTCGGGAAGTGGTGGCGGATAAAGCGGTAGAGGTTGTTTTTGCGGCATGGGTGGCACGTTCAGCTTTATCAGTCTCGGTTTGGATTAATTTCGAACGGGCATTATAAAACGAAGGTAATGGATCTTGATTTTTAAGAATTGTAGATATACCTTCATATTGTTCGTTAAGTCCCGCATGCAACTGTAAAACAAGCCGGTCGTTATCCACTGGGGCGTTCACATTGGCGAGTTGATCCGCCAAGACTTTCAAGGCTTGACAATATGCCGTCATGCTCGGAAAACCATCCAAGCGTGAGTTGGAAAACTTGCTCATTAAATGAATCGCGCGAGCACTTTTGTTGTCGTGAAACAAGTTTTCGATGGCGACCCAAGCCTCATGTGCGTTAGATATGTTATTGATAATAGTGTGCAAGAGGACATTGGATATGGTACTATAAATCCATTGAAGTACAATAGCATCTAGACGATCCCATTCGTCAAGAGGGTTTTGGGAAGACTCGGCTTGTGATGGATCGGTGGGGGAGGTCTCGGGTGTAGGTGGTCTTCAACTAAGAAGGCTTTGCAGTGAAGCCGAAACAGAGTAGCCCATGAGGCATACTGCGAAGATTCAATCTCAAGCACGATAGGGACAAAATTCTTGATGTTGGACACGGTGGTGGCGGGATGTATCTTAGACTCAACAGTAATAGAGGGGACAATTGTGGATGATTGGGCAGGAGAAGACATGGTGATTGGAGATGGTGTGCGATTGGATGAGAGAATTTTGTAGTAGTATGGTGATTAAGAATATGTAGCAGAATGGAAGAATGGTCGAGCAGAAAACTGTTCCAAGAAATAAGGAGCAGCCGCCGCAAAAAGAAAAAAGAAGGGTAGGTTAGGATCGATTAGAGATGGAGGTAGGGTTTCTGGTCTGTGATACCATGATAGAATGGAAACCTTGCCTTCTCTCTATTTCATATCAACTATATATAATACAAGGTGGTTCCGATAATTATGGAAACAATATATTTACAATGAATACAATACTAAATGTGGTTTGACTATCTCTATTAATCTTCCAACTGGATATATAATAATCTTTGCTTGCTTTTCAGACCCGTAACGAACTCCCACCCAAACCTATTAAGAACCGAACCCGCCCATAGGTATAAATGTACATTGTATAACCAACAAAACTCAGCATAAACGCTTTACCTTTGACAGAATCATTGCTTGTGAAGCTAAAATCCAACCTCAAGAAATGACCGTTTTCAGATTACATACAGTCAAGATGGATCATATAATATGAACTAAAACATTTGATAACTGAAGGCATACAGTTGTTTATTTATTTATTTTTTTTAACGGTCAACGGTACACACCCATAACGAATCCCCGCACCCTTCAGGTCCGGTCCCCGAGCCCCCTAAGGTCCATCCCCTCATTTCAGAATAATCCTACTCTGAATGGGATTCAAACCTGTGACATCCCAGGGAAGGAACCCCACAAAGTGGGTAAACCTTCCCACCTCCATTGCATCCACTAGGCTACAACATCATTGGCAAACCTACAACTAAAAGTTAACTATCAAACAAATTTATTATTACTATTACTACTACTGCTGCAGCAGTAGCAGTAGCAACTATGGTGTCAAAACTGGTTAGAATCACAAATTTGGTTCAAGGGTATTATCTGAACTTTTGAGACATTTATTTGTTATCTGTGTTAGATATAAAGTTAAACTTGATTTATATTCTTATGTTTGTATTATAAACATGTGTTAATATATATATCCTAAGTTAGAAGGGTAGTTAGAACTAGTTAGATAACACACCGGTTAGTAAATAGGTTAGTATAAGTTTCATTAAATTCGAAGGGTTGTTTCTGATTGTATTGTACCGGTTCATAACATATAAATAGGGCCAGATATTATCATTTGTAATAGAAAAATTTGTGTTTATATTCTATATAACTAACTTTCAAACTTCCCTCTCTCCTTTCCCTCCAAAACTAACCGCTCTCAAACAATAATCCATACCCGAAATCTCTGCAGAAATCAACAATCTGCTGTAGTGGGCAAAAGAATTTAGATTGTCTTATTCATATCGAACCGTTTGCCTTTTTTGTAACAGGCCAAAGTATTAATGTTTTTAGGTTTGTTCAGGATCGAGCAAAGTTTTTTATTTAATGTTACATTTTTATAACGGGTCAAAGTAGTTTGTAAGGGTCAGAAATAGAAGTTAACTCAGGTCGACAGGTTTGATTTTTTTATAACGGGTCACAATGTTATTGTTTCTAGTCAAGACGAAGTAATTTTTATTTATTTTGTCACAAACTTTTTTTTTTTGGGTTGAAGTACAACATAATTGAAATCGAACATTACATTGTTATTATTGAAATGTGATTCTCACTTGCATGCAGCATGCACGCGTCTTTCAGTTTTTGTCAACCTAAATTTAAGGCTTTTATTTATTCTTTGTTTACGTTTGTTATTTGAATTCCTAGTCTTTAGCTTGTCCTGATTTTATGCCTTTTCTGTTGCTAGTCGACTGCCTATAAAAGGCAGGTTAAGTTTTATGTTTTGTATTCACAAATAAGCAATAACAAAAGCCTTGAAGTTGATTCATTCTTTTTTTTCTTATTAAAATTGTTTGTTGTGCATGCTCTTGATCCAACAGTGGTATCAGAGCTAGAGTCCCTTAACCTCATTCATCCCTTGATTCATTCATACCATGGTTGAACAAACCAGCACCTTACCCACTGCTCCAACCCCAATCCCTGTCTTTAAGGGTGAGGGCTATGAACAAGGAGTAAATGAAGCTGAGACAGATGTGAACAAACTCAAGACTGCCAAAAAGAAAGAAGCTCATGCTATGGCCATTATCCAACAGGCAGTACATGATCAACTTTTCTCAAGAATTGCTGCTGCTGAATCATCTAAAGAAAGTTGGGAGATCCTAAAAATGGAGTATCAAGGTGATACTCAAGTCAAAGCAATTAAACTGCAAGGATTAAGGAGAGAATTTGAGAATCTCTCAATGAAAGAATCAGAAAATGTGGGAGAATATTTTTCCAGGGTGATGAGTATTGTCAGTCAGGAGAGATCCTATGGAGAGGTTGTTACTGATCAGACTATTGTAGAGAAAATTCTACGTAGCCTGTCTCCTAGATTTGATTTCATTGTTCCCTCAATTGAAGTCTCTTTTTATCTGTCCCAGTTAACACTTGTCATGTTGATGGGGTCCTTGCAGTCACAGGAAGAAAGATTAAATAGCAGATCTCAAGAGAAAACTGAAAAGAATGAAGAACATGCCTTGCAGGTTGTAGAAAGCAATCGGTCTTATACTCCATGAGGAAGAGGACGTGGTGGTTCTAGAGGTCGAGGTAGAGGAAGAATGTTTAACAGAAGCAAGGTACCTCAGTGCTGTACATGCAAAAAATATGGTCACATGTCGAAGGATTGTTGGTACAATGAAGATCCTCAAGCTAATGTTGCTGCTGATGTTGGTGAACAAGGAGAAAATAATGAAGATCAGCACTTGTTCATGGCATTTACTAAATGTTGTAAGGTTCCTTTCTCCTTAATGACTAACACTACTCTTGCACAGAAGGGAAACAACCTGTGGTTCTTAGACTCAGGTTGTTCTAACCATATGACAGGAGCAAGAACCAATTTTGTTAAATTGGATGAAACATTTAGACTAGATGTTCAACTGGGTAACAAGCAAACATTAGCTGTAAGAGGTAAAGGTGTAGTAAGAATTAGCACTGGACCAACAACTCACACACTATTGTCTGATGTGTATTTTGCTCCATCCTTGGAGTACAATCTTTTAAGTGTTGGTCAACTCATGAAAAAAGGTTACACCTTGTTGTTTGAATCTGGAAAGTGTACCATCAGTGGTCAAGGAATGGAAGTTATGAAGATTCCAGTTGCTAGTAATAATATGTTTGTAGTAGATGCTTCACAAACTAATCAGACAACTTCTAATCAAGCTGAGTGTGTACAATTGTGGCATAAGAGGTATGGTCATGTTAATTGTAACGATTTAAAGAAATTATACGAAAATCTAATGGTAATAGGAATGCCCAGGATCAAGGGTTCCAGTGTTTGTGAAGGGTATATTTTGGGCAAACAAGTGAGACAACCATTCAAATCAACCTCATGGAGGGCAACTAGAAAGCTGGAACTTGTTCATGCTGACTTGTGTGGCCCAATGCAGGTACCTAGTCCTGGTAATAGTTTATACTATTTTCTTCTTATTGATGATGTTTCACGAATGTGTTGGGTGTATTTTCTAGCTAAAAAATCTAATGCTTATGAAAGATTCAAAGTGTTTAAGGCTCTTGTTGAAAAACAAAGCAATTGTCTCATTAAAGTGCTGAGAACAGATAGAGGAGGTTGTTAGACATAATATCTTGATTTCTATATTATCCTAAGTATAATTGTATATCCTAAGTTAATATTAGTTGTGGCGGTTAACTACCAACCATTGTGTCGGTTACATCAAAGGGGACACACCCTTTCATTAAGTATAAATAGGACATAACCCCTCATTTGTATTCAGAATGTTTGATCAATAAAGTATACATCTTTTACATTCTCTCTGTTCTCTCTCAATCCCACATTTGGCATCAGAGCCAACGATCCAAAGAAGGACCTGTGAAGAAGAAAACCGAGTGATTCGGTATCGCACGAAGAAGATCAAGTGATTCGATCATAAGAAGAAAGAAACCTGTGTTAAATCGTTTCGTGAAGAACCGAAAAGAAAAGAATTGAGTGATTCAATCAAAAAGAAACAAAGCCTCTTCATCCCCTGTTTTCTTATCAAAACAGAGACAGATAAGAAATCTTCGAAACATAAAGTTTAACATCCATACGCCAACCGAAATCGAAGAAAAGGATCATTTACTAAAACCTGTAACCGTTGCCTCACCGGAGAAGAAGAAGTTTCCGGCGAACAGGAAATTCCGATTAGACATCGGATTTCACAGAACAATCGCGCATCCATTTACGGTTACATATTCCTGCCCTTTCTTTAAGTATTATAATCGAATTCATATTCTTAATCCAAATCTGGTTTATAAAACAACAAATCTTTGTTCTTGTTTAACAAAATAGTGACAAGAAAATTTCCCGCCAACTTTTTTTTAAAGAAAATCTTACAGAATTTTGATTTCTGTTTATCGAAACAGTAGTCGGGAATCGATAACAACATAACCGGATTGCACAAATCGTTTTAAAACGTTGGGTTAAGATTGTTTGATTCGGACGACACCGAACAAACATTTAACGTAGAAGAAGATTATTCGATTATATAGAAGTTTGTTTGATTCATTTTAGTATTCGAATCATAAGACTATACCAATTCAGTGGAGATAAAAACATCCTGAATCGAAATTAAGGAAAAGGCGCGAAATAATTGTTGGGCAGTAAATTTGTCGTGGGAAATTCAAAGGAAGAAGAAGACGGTTGACTTTTGTAAAGTCAACAGAAAATAAAATAAAACCGTTTTATCCGAAAGAATTTTATAATATTTTCCATTGGTTTTCAGTGTGTATTTGTCGTATACTACACATATAACAAGAATTCAAATTTGATATTAAAGTAAAGATTTTATATAAAACAAATTGATTTGTTTTTATAACTTGGAGGATATTTATAAAGTGACTTTAATATTTTGGAACAATTGATATTCAAAGTTTTTTACATAAACAACAAAGTTTTAATATTTTGTTCAAGGCCTTACAAAACTATTAAACTTTGTTAAATAAAAATATTTTTAAGGAATATCATAGTTACTTTTTGACAAAAAAAAAAGGTCAAAAATAACAAGTTTGACAAAAGAGTAGTCAAACAAGTTCCAAAACGAAGTGTTGGGTAGTCCGTATTAGATCGGACAATAGGGAAAAAGAACAAGAACAAGACTCCACTAAAGTCGCCCGCAAAACCCATAATGACGAAGGAAGAGAATGTCACGTAGGACACACTTACGTTTAACCTCCAAACCCCGATGTTAACATCTACAAATTACACGATTTGGGCTGTTCGTGTAAAGGCAATATTGAATGCCAACAACCTATGGGAAGTAGTGGAACCAACAGAAGGAGCAAATGTAGATGTCAGGAAGGATAGGACAGTGATTGCCTATCTATTTCAAGCAATTCCAGAAGATATGGTGATGCAAGTAGCGTCACATACTACAGCCAAAGACATATGGGAAGCATTAAAGACGAGACATATTGGAATTGATAGAGTCCAGAAAGCAAGACTTCAATCATTACGCACAGAATTCGAGATGTTATCAATGAGAGAGACAGAAACCATAGACCAGTTTGCTGGTAGATTAAGTGCGTTAAATACAAAGTCAAAGACCCTCGGATCAAAGTTCGAAGAACCTATTTTGGTACGTAAATTATTGGACTCAGTACCAGACAAGTTTCTACAAATTATTGCATCGATAGAACAATACTCCGATATGGAAACCATGACACTTGACGAAGCAATCGGTAGACTAAAAGCTTATGAAGAGCGTCTCCGATCTAGAGATGAAAGAAATCATAGAAATGACTATGATAAACTTCTACTTGCACAATACAAAAGAAAGATCAGTCAAGAAGGACAAGGAGATTTTAATCGAAGTCGTGGTAAAATCAATTATAGAAAAGATGATAGACGAGACAAGTTTCAAAGGACACATGGTCAAAGTCGTGAAGACAACCACCAAGAAGAAACAAGTACAAAGGATAAGTCTCAACCCAAGTGTTATCGATGTGAGAAAATTGGACATTATGCCTATGAATGTCCAAATAGACAAAGGAAAAGAAGAGAAGACAACTAATCATATGATATGATTAAAGAAGAATATCCGTGTGATACGGAAACAACCTGTGATAGATACAATGGCGAAATCCAGTGATTGGATCAAAAGCAAGAAGTTAGGTCATGTGAAGTGATCAGAATAAGAATCAGTGTGTGAGGCACTAAAGAACTAAAATATTCAAGTTGAAGATCATGGTGTGTGAGGCAACCATGAAAAGAAGAATCGCGTGATACGATCAAAGCCGTGAAGGAATTAATAAAGAAGGAGACCTGTGTGACTCAGATCATCCAAGGAAAGCTGTGAAAGCAAAGTTGTGTGAAGAAACAATATAAATGAAGAAAACTGTGAAAGTTCGTTTGTGTGAAACAAGCAAAGAAGTGTGAAGCTGGCTAATCATCCACGTGTGATTCAAGAATAATCAGCAAGTTGTGTGAGACAATTAAAGGAAAAGTAAAAGGCAAGAGAATTTGTGTGATACAAATCAAGCTATGAAGAAAGGAGCTAAAGAAGCATGGAAGAAGAAATCAAGAATTAGGGGGGAGAATGTTAGACATAATATCTTGATTTCTATATTATCCTAAGTATAATTGTATATCCTAAGTTAATATTAGTTGTGGCGGTTAACTACCAACCATTGTGTCGGTTACATCAAAGGGGACACACCCTTTCATTATGTATAAATAGGACATAACCCCTCATTTGTATTCAGAATGTTTGATCAATAAAGTATACATCTTTTACATTCTCTCTGTTCTCTCTCAATCCCACATTTGGCATCAGAGCCAACGATCCAAAGAAGGACCTGTGAAGAAGAAAACCGAGTGATTCGGTATCGCACGAAGAAGATCAAGTGATTCGATCATAAGAAGAAAGAAACCTGTGTTAAATCGTTTCGTGAAGAACCGAAAAGAAAAGAATTGAGTGATTCAATCAAAAAGAAACAAAGCCTCTTCATCCCCTGTTTTCTTATCAAAACAGAGACAGACAAGAAATCTTCGAAACATAAAGTTTAACATCCATACGCCAACCGAAATCGAAGAAAAGGATCATTTACTAAAACCTGTAACCGTTGCCTCACCGGAGAAGAAGACGTTTCCGGCGAACAGGAAATTCCGATTAGACATCGGATTTCACAGAACAATCGCGCATCCATTTACGGTTACATATTCCTGCCCTTTCTTTAAGTATTATAATCGAATTCATATTCTTAATCCAAATCTGGTTTATAAAACAACAAATCTTTGTTCTTGTTTAACAAAATAGTGACAAGAAAATTTCCCGCCAACTTTTTTTTAAAGAAAATCTTACAGAATTTTGATTTCTGTTTATCGAAACAGTAGTCGGGAATCGATAACAACATAACCGGATTGCACAAATCGTTTTAAAACGTTGGGTTAAGATTGTTTGTTTCGGACGACACCGAACAAACATTTAACGTAGAAGAAGATTATTCGATTATATAGAAGTTTGTTTGATTCATTTTAGTATTCGAATCATAAGACTATACCAATTCAGTGGAGATAAAAACATCCTGAATCGAAATTAAGGAAAAGGCGCGAAATAATTGTTGGGCAGTAAATTTGTCGTGGGAAATTCAAAGGAAGAAGAAGACGGTTGACTTTTGTAAAGTCAACAGAAAATAAAATAAAACCGTTTTATCCTAAAGAATTTTATAATATTTTCCATTGGTTTTCAGTGTGTATTTGTCGTATACTACACATATAACAAGAATTCAAATTTGATATTAAAGTAAAGATTTTATATAAAACAAATTGATTTGTTTTTATAACTTGGAGGATATTTATAAAGTGACTTTAATATTTTGGAACAATTGATATTCAAAGTTTTTTACATAAACAACAAAGTTTTAATATTTTGTTCAAGGCCTTACAAAACTATTAAACTTTGTTAAATAAAAATATTTTTAAGGAATATCATAGTTACTTTTTGACAAAAAAAAAGGGTCAAAAATAACAAGTTTGACAAAAGAGTAGTCAAACAAGTTCCAAAACGAAGTGTTGGGTAGTCCGTATTAGATCGGACAATAGGGAAAACGAACAAGAACAAGACTCCACTAAAGTCGCCCGCAAAACCCATAATGACGAAGGAAGAGAATGTCACGAAGGACACACTTACGTTTAACCTCCAAACCCCGATGTTAACATCTACAAATTACACGATTTGGGCTGTTCGTGTAAAGGCAATATTGAATGCCAACAACCTATGGGAAGTAGTGGAACCAACAGAAGGAGCAAATGTAGATGTCAGGAAGGATAGGACAGTGATTGCCTATCTATTTCAAGCAATTCCAGAAGATATGGTGATGCAAGTAGCGTCACATACTACAGCCAAAGACATATGGGAAGCATTAAAGACGAGACATATTGGAATTGATAGAGTCCAGAAAGCAAGACTTCAATCATTACGCACAGAATTCGAGATGTTATCAATGAGAGAGACAGAAACCATAGACCAGTTTGCTGGTAGATTAAGTGCGTTAAATACAAAGTCAAAGACCCTCGGATCAAAGTTCGAAGAACCTATTTTGGTACGTAAATTATTGGACTCAGTACCAGACAAGTTTCTACAAATTATTGCATCGATAGAACAATACTCCGATATGGAAACCATGACACTTGACGAAGCAATCGGTAGACTAAAAGCTTATGAAGAGCGTCTCCGATCTAGAGATGAAAGAAATCATAGAAATGACTATGATAAACTTCTACTTGCACAATACAAAAGAAAGATCAGTCAAGAAGGACAAGGAGATTTTAATCGAAGTCGTGGTAAAATCAATTATAGAAAAGATGATAGACGAGACAAGTTTCAAAGGACACATGGTCAAAGTCGTGAAGACAACCACCAAGAAGAAACAAGTACAAAGGATAAGTCTCAACCCAAGTGTTATCGATGTGAGAAAATTGGACATTATGCCTATGAATGTCCAAATAGACAAAGGAAAAGAAGAGAAGACAACTAATCATATGATATGATTAAAGAAGAATATCCGTGTGATACGGAAACAACCTGTGATAGATACAATGGCGAAATCCAGTGATTGGATCAAAAGCAAGAAGTTAGGTCATGTGAAGTGATCAGAATAAGAATCAGTGTGTGAGGCACTAAAGAACTAAAATATTCAAGTTGAAGATCATGGTGTGTGAGGCAACCATGAAAAGAAGAATCGCGTGATACGATCAAAGCCGTGAAGGAATTAATAAAGAAGGAGACCTGTGTGACTCAGATCATCCAAGGAAAGCTGTGAAAGCAAAGTTGTGTGAAGAAACAATATAAATGAAGAAAACTGTGAAAGTTCGTTTGTGTGAAACAAGCAAAGAAGTGTGAAGCTGGCTAATCATCCACGTGTGATTCAAGAATAATCAGCAAGTTGTGTGAGACAATTAAAGGAAAAGTAAAAGGCAAGAGAATTTGTGTGATACAAATCAAGCTATGAAGAAAGGAGCTAAAGAAGCATGGAAGAAGAAATCAAGAATTAGGGGGGAGAATGTTAGACATAATATCTTGATTTCTATATTATCCTAAGTATAATTGTATATCCTAAGTTAATATTAGTTGTGGCGGTTAACTACCAACCATTGTGTCGGTTACATCAAAGGGGACACACCCTTTCATTATGTATAAATAGGACATAACCCCTCATTTGTATTCAGAATGTTTGATCAATAAAGTATACATCTTTTACATTCTCTCTGTTCTCTCTCAATCCCACAGAGGTGAGTTTGTATCAAAGGAATTCAACTCCTTTTGTGAAGAACATGGCATAAGAAGGGAACTATCCGAAGCTTATACACCTCAGCACAATGGGGTGGTTGAAAGAAAGAACAGACCTGTTATGGGAATGGCAAGGAGTATGCTAAAAGAAAGAAGTCTTCCTAATTACCTATGGACAGAAGCTATTGCTACTGCTATCTATATTATTAACAAGGCCCCAACATCTGCAGTTGAAGAAAATACACCATATCAGGTTTGGTTTGATCATAAACCAGATGTTGCTACATTGAAGGTGTTTGGATGTTTAGCATATGGTCATGAACTTGGTCCTGGTAGAAGAAAGCTTGATGATAGATCAAACAAAATGATCTTCATTGGATATTCTACCAATGGAACAGGTTATAGGCTATTCAATCCTAACACTAAAAAGTTTGAAACAAAAAGGTTTGGGATGTCACAATTGTTGAAGAAAGCTCATGGGATTGGGAAGATGTATACAAAACAGACAAGCAACTATATGATCGTATGTATGCAGACCCATTTCCTGAAGAATTAAATGAAGTTCAGGTTATCAATGAAGAAGGCTGTGACATCCGTCCCTTACAAAGGCTCTCAAAATGTAAGCAACTCAGTTTCTCCTAGAGGTTTCACTTCACAAGATAGTTCAAGTCATCAGGAAAGTACAAGTAATGAGGCTTCAAACTCAGGATCTGCATCTACTTCTATGAGAGTTGGATCATTGGCAGATATGTATGCTAATACTCAGGAAATGGAAGACATTCATGTAAGTTATGTAAGTTGTCAATTTTCCTTGTCTATTTCAGACCCTTTAACTTTTTCTGATGCTGCAAAGAAAAGCGAATGGGAGACTGCAATGCAGGGGGAGTTAGATGCCATTAATAAGAATAAAACTTGGGGACTGGTGTCTTTACCAGCCGGAAAGAATCTTGTTGGGCTTAAATGGCTCTACAAGACAAAGTATGGGTCTGATGGAAAGCTTGTAAAACACAAGGCAAGACTTGTGGCCAAGGGGTACTCTCAAAAGTATGGGGTGGAATCTTTATTTCTCACAAGGCAAGACTTGAGTTCAAGAATGGTATGAAGCAAGTGTTTGAAATGACTGATCTTGGTCTCCTGCAATATTTTCTTGGTTTAGAAGTGAAGCAGACTCAAGAAGGAATCTTTATTTCTCAACAGCAAAATATGCTCTTAATCTCGTAGCTAAGTTTGGAATGAAAGATTGCAAGGTTGATGACATTCCTATGAGCCCATATGAGAAGATGCTTGCAGATGATGGAGAAGACAAGGTGGAAGAAACAAAGTATAGAAGTATAGTGGGAGGACTGATCTATTTAACACATACAAGATCATATTTGGCTTATGCAGTTGGTGTTCTCTCTAGATATATGCAGTCTCCTTCTAAGAATCATGCTGGTGCAGCCAGAAAAGTGTTAAAGGTACATAGCTGCCACATACCAGTTTGGTATTTGGTTCAGAAGAACTGATCATATTCAATTAATGGGTCACTCAGACTGTGACTGGCAGCATGTGTTGATGATAGAAAAAGTGTTAGTGCAAATGTTTTTTCTCTTGGTAGTGGAGCTGTGTCATGGTGCTCAAAGAAACAAAGCACAGTTGCTTTATCCAGCACAGAAGCTGAATATATTTCAGCTACAGGAGCAGCTTGTCAAGGTATATGGATCAGCAGAATTCTCAAGGGTTTGGGTGTATTTGAAGATTCAGTCATTACTATTATGTGTGATAGTCAATCAGCTATCAATTTGTCAAAGAATCTAGGGCAGCATGGAAAGGCTAAGCATGTAGAGCTGAAGTATCATTTTATTAGAGACATGGTGAATCAAGGAAAGGTGCATCTAAAGTTTTTTAGCACTCAAGAGCAGATTGCAGATTGTTTGACTAAGGCACTCTCAAAAGACAAGTTTGTGTATTTCAGGTTTAAGATGGGAGTGCAAGAATTCGAATCAAGGGAGGGTATTGAAATGTGATTCTCACTTGCATGCAGCATGCACGCGTCTTTCAGTTTTGATCAACCTAAATATAAGGCTTTTACTTATTCTTTGTTTACGTTTGTTATTTGAATTCCTAGTCTTTCGCTTGTCCTGATTTTATGCCTTTTCTGTTGCTAGTCGACTGCCTATAAAAGGCAGGTTAAGTTTTATGTTTTGTATTCACAAATAAGCAATAACAAAAGCCTTGAAGTTGATTCATTCTTTCTGTTCTTATTAAAATTGTTTGTTGTGCATGCTCTTGATCCAACAGTTCTAATGGGTGAAAATGGTTTTGGTTTCATGAACACCTAATGAACCGAACCCATTCTTACCCGTAACTAAATCCAACCAAAACACGTTCCGACGTGAACTACAGCGAAACCCAAACCTGTACCGACCTGGCCGAACCAATTCTTACTCGTAACCAAATCAGACCCAAACTTGTTCAAAATGACCCGAAAAGTATTCCTTTTTTCGTTGATCCGTTATAACATTGACCTGCGATGTCAAGAACCTTTTCAACACCGTAATAAACTACGATCCAACCGAACCCATTCTTACCCGTAACTAAATCCGACCAAAACACGTTCCAACCCATCTAGTCACCTCAAAATCGTGTGAATGACTAGCATGGGTGTGAATGATTTAAGTCCCCTTTTTTGACATTTATCTATATTTGTTTGTACGTAAACGTTGTGCCAATTTATTATGATAAGAACACATAAAATTGTGTATAAAATTAAAAAGAAGACTCAATGTAGTGCTCAGATGTTTCAAACAAATCTCTAAACGACGATGTTGCACTGTTCTTTGTGGAATTTTGTTAGTAATGGTCCTTAGCTAACAATTAAGCTAATTTTATTTTCTACATTTGTATGAAACTATTTCATTTTTTTTTCTTCCCTTCGCTTTTTTTTTTCATTTTGTTCAAATAATACACATCAATGTGTTACTACCTAGTTTTACCAGCCTAATCTGGGAACAAACGGATAGACCTTATTGCCCAAAACGTTACACCCAAAAAAAACATATCCGATAATGACACAAATATGCCTATCAAGAGAACATTATTAGATTACTATTTATGTCAAACTTAATATATTGCACAATTAGGGTAAGTGGATAAGAACCATTAGCTAGGTTTAAATAGCTCCCAAGCATAACATAATCTACAGAACACATTAATCATAGTTGATATTGCAATCAGTAAACCAAGATTCTTACTAACCTTTCTCCATGGGCCTGATTTTGTTGAGGAAGGAATGTGGTTTTCACCCTGCAGTAGTAGTATTATACGGACAACAAAAGAGTAAGAAAAAAACAAAAGAAAAGCAAAATAAAATTAATTAAAGAATCCACCTCTTCAAACTTCTCAAAATTTAGGGTATCTAGCTCGCCATTAACTTCTGGAATAAATGCAGCTTCCTTTTGATACATTTTTTCCCACTCTGTACCCTTGAACCATGGATGTGCCTGTAAATGGCAAAAAAGAAAAAAAAAAACCACATTAATATCTCTATTTGTAGCTATTAAAAGCAAATTTAAACCACACATCACCTTTATTTCATAAGCGCCTTTGGTTCCAAGCCTTTTTTCAATGTTGCAAAGAAGTTTACAAATTAAATCTTTTGCCTCTGGCGACAATTTTGCCTCTTCAGGAAACTTTAAATGAGTTCTCCAATTCACTATCTGTATTAGCAAGATAGTATTTATAAATATTATATAATAACGATAAAGGATAGTGTAATCTGCTAAATTGAACAATTTGACCTTTCTACAAGTAGACATTGGTTCAGCTGAATAAAAAGGCGGGTAACCCACAAGCATTTCATACATGATAGCCCCAAGAGACCACCTATAGGCACGAAAGTAAAATCCGATAAGTATTAATATAATTATATCAAAAAATGCTTCTTTTACAACAAAGATACAAACCAATCACACTCCATTCCATATCCTTTCTTCAGCAACACTTCGGGAGCAATATAATCAGGTGTGCCGACGGTAGAATAAGCCTACATTATTACAACACAAAAATTAATAAAATGTTCAATAGCAGTGCCATTGGAAAAATGAAAAAAGTAAAATAACTTACAAGCATTCTCCTATTTCACTGCCAATGCAGCAGTTGCTCTTGTTGTGTGCGTTTTGGTATAGCAGGGCGCCCATCACTTTGAAGGGCCCCACTTAAGTTATTTGCAGCAGTAAAATCTTTTTCTTGAAGATTAGTTCAGTCTAAAGGTTTACATAATCCAAAATCTGACAGTTTCATGTGCCCAAATTTATCAAGCAGTAAGTTGTCCGGTTTAATATCCCTGCGTACGTTGGAAAAAGATTATACGTGAGATTAAAAACCGTCCCATGTTTGTATTTAGTGAAGTAACAATTTTTTTGGTATCAACCTATGAATGTAATTATGTTTGTGTATTGATTCGATTGCCAAAACAGTTTCCCCAACATTGTTAGAATATTAATTTTATAAACTTGATTTTATCTTATGTTATGTATTATTAAACATATGTTAATTATGTTATCCTAAGTCTAGACATGATAGAAACCGGTTCTATGACACACCGGTTAGTAGAATAATTATGTCCTAAGTATGTAAATGTTTAAGGGACGTGTCTGTTAGACTCACACCGGTTCAGAACCTATATAAGGGGGCCGGATGTTTCAGTTTGTAGTGTGAAAGTTTATGTTTCTAATATAACTAACTTTCAAAAGTTATACCCTCTCCTTTCCCTCCAAATAAAACCGCTCGCCCCACATACATTAAGCGCAAATCAGAACAGTTTGCTGCAGATTGAAGAACAAGACCTGTGCAGAATCAATTTTCAACATGGCATCAGAGCCCGATCAGAAGAAGATTTATGGTTTATTCGATAGTGAAGAGAAGTCCGATGGTGTTCCCGAAGACAAAGGCAAGCGGCCGATGTTTCCATATAATGAAGAAGATCGTGTGGATCAAATTGTTCTCGATAGGAAGATCGCAGAATTTAAGAAGGAGTGTATGGACCCTTCGAACATCAACTTCTCCAGATTTCATATTGGATCAGCGCCATAGAAGAAAGTAGACAGAAACCAACAATCGCAGAAGGCGCAGAAGGCGCAGAAAGAGTATAATAAGCAAGTATTTGATGTCCCCGAATACCCACACGCGATGTGTTGTGGTAAATGTAAAGAACCCTTCCACTATAGAAGAAATTGCCCTAAGAAGATAGGCAAAACAGAATTCATGATAAAAGGCACGGAAGGAAAAGGATGGGACGATGTGTGGCACGCAAGTCTAACAAGAAAAGAACATGGATGTGGTTTTAAAGATCAATTCGCCACATTTAGCAAATCATTTGGAGTAGAAGGCCAACCAAGCGGATATAGGAGAGAGTATTTTAGAGGAAGAGGATCGGTGATAATCACAAGTGGAGGACAAGTACACAAGATCAAGAAGGTATATTATGTTCCTACACTTCGCAAAAATGTTTTAAGCATAGAAAGATTAAACCAAGAAGGCCTAGAAGTAGAATTCGATGGTGACACATGTCACATACATAGGCCGATCCTACAAGAAAAAAGAAAGATGATTCTATGCCGAATTTGTGATAGTGAAAGTCACTTCACATTTAAGTGCCCCGAAAGGGAAAATATTGTTGAAAAGGATGGAAAAGGACCACTAGAGAGGTTCTTAAACAAACGGGTCAGATTTGAAGGCATCAAAGAATCACTAAGTGTTGAAGATAAGGAAAGATCTTACATGTTCAAACAATTTCAAGAATTCTCTATTGATAAGGACAATTATGAAGGCAATATGCAGAGAGGTCCTATCATGTACCCAACCAACGAGTCAAGTTTGCAAGATTGCTTAGTTTTCATGGATTTACTTCATGTCACAACAACGGTTGAAAGGTACAAACGCAAGTTTGAATTAGAATTTGAGAAAATTGTTAAATGGTTCATGCAAGACTTTTTGAAGATAAGGGCCGAAGCCCCTATACCACCACGTGACACAACCGGTTATCCGATTAGTTTATTGGATTTGTACACTAAAGTTCAAGTGTTTGGTGGATATGAAAAAGTCACAAAGTATGAAAATTGGGCGATTGTTGCAATGAGTATGGGTTATGGAAGAGGTCTACCAAGTTTGGCAAGCAAAGAAGAAATAGCAACAACACTAAGGCTAGTGTATGTCCGATATTTGGAGATGATGGAATGGTACCATCTCAAATACAAAGGTCGCGAGTTAGTTGTCGAAGTCAACAATGAAGAAGGTAGCACAAGTGATGGCAACAAGTGGAAGAATGAAGATATGCCGCCCAAAAAGAGAAGCCGGTCATCATCAAGTGACGAATGAAGAATTGAAGAAGGAAAATCAAGTTTAAGGGGGAGAATGTTAGAAGATTAATTTTATAAACTTGATTTTATCTTATGTTATGTATTATTAAACATATGTTAATTATGTTATCCTAAGTCTAGACATGATAGAAACCGGTTCTATGACACACCGGTTAGTAGAATAATTATGTCCTAAGTATGTAAATGTTTAAGGGACGTGTCTGTTAGACTCACACCGGTTCAGAACCTATATAAGGGGGCCGGATGTTTCAGTTTGTAGTGTGAAAGTTTATGTTTCTAATATAACTAACTTTCAAAAGTTATACCCTCTCCTTTCCCTCCAAATAAAACCGCTCGCCCCACATACATTAAGCGCAAATTAGAACAGTTTGCTGCAGATTGAAGAACAAGACCTGTGCAGAATCAATTTTCAACAAACATAAAACCTAGCTTCATCTTCCGTCAACGTATCCTTTCGCATCAATAAAGTCATCATATCTCCACCAGGAAGATATTCCATTACGAGGTAAAGATATTCCTCATCTTGGAATGAGCAATAAAGTTTAACAATGCAATTGCTATCAACTTCCGCAAGCAGGTTTCTTTCTGCTTTCACATGTTCAACCTAAAAAGAAAAAGAAAAAACTCCAATAAAACCTGTGACACCCGGCAAACTCAGGTTAGTAACGTTGACTAAACTAGTAAGTCTACCTTAGCGAGTCATACATATTACGTACTTAACGGGGTCAGTCGAGTCGGTACGATGATTCTGGGAATCATCGGGAGTCGTTACGATGATCCACGGGATCATCGGGAGTCGGTCCATGACCATGTGTACAAGGATTGGTGATTCGTGGAATCTCCGGGTTTAACGCACACACGAGTCTCAAGTCCCGGGAATTGGTGAACGGATGTAAACGTGTTAGTTATCGTGCATTATATGTTTGAAATCATTATGTGTCTTATCGGTATGTGAATACGTGTTTATATATGTTAAAATAGTGTTTAACGCGCCAAAAACCCGTTCCAGCATCACAGAGGCGATTAGGAGCCTGGGAAGCCCCTAATCGCCAATACTTGGGGCGAGTAGGAGATGGTTGGGGCGAGTAGGGGCTCTACTCGCCTGAATATAGGCGAGTAGGAGCCCTACTCGCCTGAAACTGTCTGCTAATTGCCTATACTGCTGAACACGGGTCAAAACACCTATAAATAGAACCCTTAACTCCCCAAACACCATTTGTGCAACCCTAACTGATCCTAAGCCTCCAACACACCTTGAAACACCTCTGGAGCTTGCTTTGCCTCAAAACACACCATCACCAAGCTTATACACCCTTCTTTGATAACATCCAAGGTGTGTTCTTCATCCTACACCTTTGTAAAGTTGTTGTTTTGATTCCCCAAAAGTCCAGACCTTGTTTTGCTAAGTTTGTGTCTTTAAAACCCTTTGAAAAGAGTTCTAAAACAAGTCTACACCATAATACTTGCTATATGTGAAGTATTTGTGCATATGATGATTGTTGGTGATTATAACATGAATGCTTCCATGAATTTGTTGTACTTCTGATGTGTAGGTGTTGTTAGGATGATTATCTATGAGTTTAGGCCCTTGTTATGATGTTTAGGTGCAAGTATGCATTTTGACCCATTTGGGTAATTCTTGAAGAATAGGATGTATGATGTGATTCATTGCTTGTTTATGGTTAGAAATCATGTTAGGATGATGATATAACATGGAGATGATGAATTACAACTTGTAGGAGATGAAATCTGATTGTTTCCATATAGGGAAAGATAAGGTTAGTTAATGAAACCTAGTATTTGCCATTTTTGGAAATAATCGCACCGAGCTCGTTAGAGCAGAGATAAATTGGGGGGTTTTTGCTTGAAAAGGGTTGGTTAATAGTTTAGTTTTGATGTTGGGTGTTTTTACATGTTTCGGATCTGATTTGGAGGGTTTAACGCGCGAAAACGCGCAACAGCAGTGCATCAGGCGAATAGGGCCCTACTCGCCTGAAGCTTCATGCGAGTAGGAGCCTACTCGCCTAAATCTTCATGCGAATAGGCCCTACTCGCCTATATCCTCCCTCCTACTCACTAGTTGACTTTTCCTAATTGCATGAAGGTTTCCTAATCGCGTGTACTGCTGTCGTAAACGCGTTTTGACATCCCGGAACATGATTTGACACCTAGGAACATGATAGGAACCCCGGGATACACCCAATGACTTAGTAAGGCGTGTTCGGACCTGATTATGCGTTAATCGGACATTATGCTAGACTAGGTGAACTATTGCGCGTATTAAGTGATTAATCGCATATGTTGCATGATGTCTTGTACTTACCTAACACGTGGGATGTCGGGTCACCAATGGGATGTCGGGTCTTGTCTGGCACGGTCGGTTTAACAGTTAAAGGTGTTTTTAAACGTTTATGGTCACGGTCTGGACATTCGGGGACTAGTTAGCCTGCGGGTTATTAGTCCGATACTTATACACATCTTATGATAGGTCGCCGCTATTTGGGGCTATCATAACATAATTACTTAACTGTTTTCAAGTAACGCAATCCGAGGTGAGTTTCACAGCCCCACTTTTACCATTTTACTTTCGGGGGAGAAACATGCTACTTACTTACTTATTAAAGGTCATGTTATACTATGGTTACTTTACATATACTATGCGGATTTTTATGGAAAGTCCCAGGGGGAAACCATGAATGTGCGGGGATGCACAACGGGGGAAATGTGGATAGATCTATTGGGCCTCACAAACCCCACTCGACGGCTGGGCCGGGCGGGTGCATATTGTCTCTTATTACTGGCTCGCCGAGGCATCGGTTATAGCCAAAACTGCTGGGCAAGCTTCAACAACTTATAAACGTATAGTAATGGGTTCCCAACCGCAGTAGTAAACCAACACTTAACGTCTAGCTAACGTTCTTATAACCTAGTAGTAACGGATATGATCTTCACAACTTATAACAACACTTTATAAAAGAAAACCTGTGAACTCACCAGCATTATATGTTGACATTTTTGGCATGTTTTCTCAGGTCGCTAAGGTAGCAGTCAATGGGCTAGGCGCACGGAGTCATGCACAGCGTCTAATATTTTGAAGCGTATTAAACAATGTTTTGTAAACAATGATATGTCTTTTGGTTGTAAACAAGAATGCTTCCGCTGCTGGTTTACGGCTCAAAGCATGATATTTTGGTTTTAAAAATATATATGAATGCATGTTTGTTGTATGTTTATTGTGATCGTTGACTGAGATCCTGGTGTGTCACGCGCCTCGCGGTAAAACCCCGCACGTGGAATTTGAGGGTGTGACAGATTGGTATCAGAGCCAACGGTTATAGTGAACTAGGACTGCATGTAGAGTCTAGTCTATAACTGAGTCGCACACACTAGACGGTCACAATTAGTCGAGTCGTAACATGTGGGGTAACAACATGACTTGTCGGGGGTGTCGGTGTCATCATCTGCTACGCTACATCATCTGTTTACTCTTTATCATCCCATTTCTTGACTCATCCTTACTTTGATTTGATGGCGAACGATATACTATTGAACTTTCTTGGCGGCAGTGTACATTGGGGTAGCTTCGGCGTACTCTTGAGATCTGTCCAGGGATTCGGACATCTCCCTTCTATGCCCTAATGGACACGCTTGTCCTTATGCATACTATATTGTATTTATACTTATGATAATACCATGATTGGGCGCTAGTGTTCGGTGACTTGAACTTCAAACTTAAAGCACGCCTGGAGGACCATGTAGAACAGTTTATCATGTCGGGTGCACACGAGATCATAAACTGTGATGCATGGGATCCCTGGCGGACTTTAGGCTTGAACGGATGGACCCGAACTGGGCTCGGTCTAGTTTCTTGAAGTTCCTAATGGGTTATACCATGGGCAAGCCTAAATCTTTTGTTTCATGTTGTGATAGAAGATGTCGGGAGCTCGTGGAGGTCGCAGAGGCGGCCGTGCTGGCGGTCGTGCTGGCGGCCGTGCTGGCGGCGGTGGCCGTGGGAACATTAATATGACCCAAGCGGAGTTGGATAACCTGATGCAGCAGCATGTGAATATTACTTTGGCTGCATTCCAAGCCGCTCAAAATGCTATGGGTGGTACGTCGATTCTCACCTATTCTATCTTGTTCTGGGGTACTGTACCTTTTCTTGATTTTCACCTGTGTGTCTGTTCCAGGTGGTGCTGTCAATCCTCCTCCACCCCAGTGTTCCTACAAAAAGTTTATGGATTGCAAGCCCCACAACTTTAGTGGCACTGAAGGGGCAGTTGGACTGCTCCGTTGGCTGGAGAAAATTGAATCGGTTTTCTCGATGTGCAGCTGCCCGGAAGGCGACCGGGTGAAATATGCTTCTGCGACCCTGGAGGGTCAAGCTCTGACTTGGTGGAACTCCACCACCCAAACTATGGGTATTGGGGAAGCCCACGCTATGCCCTGGACAGAGTTCATTCAGTTGCTGAAAAACGAGTACTGTCCAAGGGATGAGATCCAGAAACTTGAGCACGGAGTCTGGAATCATAAGATGGTGGGGTCTGAGATTGAAGCTTACACTGCTAGGCACAATGAGTTGGCGGTGTTGTGCCCTGATTTGCACGCACCAGAATACCGAAGGATTGAACACTATGTCGCTGGGTTGGTACCGGGGATTGCAGGGTTGGTTGCTGCGGGTAGTCTCACTGTTTATTCTGAGGTGGTTCGGTCGGCTCACAGGCTGACCAACATGAAGGTGGCTGAAGGGGTCTTGCCTCCTCGAGGCGCTACTGTGAAGGCTCCTGAGAGTAACAAGCGGAAGTGGGAAGCTGTGGGGAAAGGCTCGAGTTCGGCTCAGCCTCAGTAGGTGAGGAAGTCTGATATTGGGGGATCGCCGTCTGAACAGAAAACGGGGGGTTATCAGGGGAGGTTGCCAAAGTGTGAACGATGCTGGTTTCATCATACTGGTCGTTGCGACAAGAACCAGTGTCGCCGGTGCAACAAGGCCGGGCATGTGGCTCAAGACTGCAGGGTTAATCTTCAGGGTAACCGGAACCCTCCTGCTACACCTACTCCGGCCCCTTATGTTGCTGCTCCCCAGGGAAACCAGGGTAAACAGGGGTGCTACAATTGTGGTGAACTTGGTCACTACAAGCGTGAATGCCCCAAGTTGAAACAGGGTGAAGCCGGGAAGAACGGACCGGGTAATGGAAAAAATGGGGGCGGAGGCAGGAATGCTCGCGCCTTCGTGATTGGTTCGAGCGGGGCTCGACAGGATCCTGACACTGTTACTGGTAAGTTTCTTCTCGATAATCGCTATGCTACGGTTTTATTCGATTCCGGTGCCGATAAGAGTTTTATATCTCTTGGGTTTAGCCAATTGCTTGATAGGGTACCTACACCTTTAGAGGCTAAGTACTTGATAGAATTGGCTGATGGTAAGAAAGTCGAAGCGACGCACGTCCTTAGGGAGTGTCGCCTTGAGTTGTCGGGTTATTCCTTTCCTATTGATCTTATGCCGGTGTCCTTGGGTAGTTTCGATGTTGTCGTGGGTATGGATTGGTTGTCTTTGTATCATGCTGAGATCGTTTGTTTTGATAAAGTCATTCGACTTCCTCTCCCTGATGGAGAAATTCTGTTGGTGCACGGTGAGAAGAGCGGGGTCCCGTTGAGTATCATTTCGTGTATGAAAGCCTATAAGTATCTTCGGAAGGGGTATTCTGCCATTCTGGCACTTGTTTCGGTTTCGTCTGAGGAAGAGAAGAAGATTGAAGACATTCCTGTTGTCCGTGATTTTCCCGATGTATTTCCTGAAGACTTACCTGGTCTTCCGCCTTACCGTCAGGTCGAATTCGGTATTGAACTTGCTCCAGGTGCGGCCCCTATTGCCCGAGCCCCTTATCGTCTTGCACCTCCCGAGATGCAGGAGTTGTCAAACCAGTTGCAGGAGCTGTTAGAGAAGGGTTTCATTCGACCTAGTTCGTCCCCGTGGGGAGCCCCTATTTTGTTTGTCAAGAAGAAGGACGGAAGCCTACGAATGTGTATCGACTACCGGGAATTAAACAAGGTTACCATCAAGAATCGTTATCCTCTTCCTCGCATCGATGACTTATTCGACCAACTTCAGGGTTCTAGTTTCTATTCGAAGATCGATTTGAGATCGGGGTACCATCAGTTGAGGGTTCAAGAAGCTGACATTCCGAAGACCGCCTTTCGAACTCGCTATGGCCATTTCGAATTCTTGGTCATGCCTTTTGGTCTCACCAATGCACCGGCCATTTTTATGGATCTGATGAACCGTGTCTGTAAGCCTTATCTTGATAAGTTCGTGATTGTCTTCATTGATGATATTCTAGTCTATTCCAAGAACGAGGTGGACCACCAGGAACACTTGCGTCTTGTTTTGGAACTCCTGAGGCGGGAACAGTTGTACGCCAAGTTTTCTAAGTGTAGCTTCTGGTTGCGTGAAGTCCAGTTCCTTGGTCATGTAGTCAATGAGAAAGGAATTCACGTTGACCCAGCTAAGATTGAAGCCATTAAAGACTGGGAAGCACCAAAGACGCCGTCTGAGGTGCGGCAATTCCTAGGCCTTGCAGGTTAATATCATCGTTTTATCGAGGGATTTTCGAAGATCGCTCAACCCCTCACCTCGCTTACCCAGAAGGACAGGAAGTTCGACTGGGGTGATTCGCAGGAGTCGGCCTTCCAGATGTTAAAGGCTAAACTCTGTTCTGCTCCTATCTTGTCCTTGCCTGAAGGCACGGACGATTTTGTGGTTTATTGTGAGGCTTCTATCCGGGGTCTCGGTTGTGTACTGATGCAGCGCGAGAAGGTCATCGCCTATGCTTCTCGTCAGCTCAAAGTTCATGAGAAAAACTACCCCACCCATGATCTGGAATTGGGTGCTGTAGTCTTTGCTTTAAAGATTTGGAGGCATTACTTGTACGGTACCAAGTGCACTATCTACACCGATCACAAGAGCCTCCAGCATATCTTTGATCAGAAGGTGTTGAATATAAGACAGCGTCGCTGGGTCGAGCTTCTTAATGATTACGAGTGCGCTATTAAATACCATCCTGGCAAGGCGAATGTGGTCGCAGACGCCTTGAGCAGGAAGGAAACGGCTAAACCTCGTCGTGTTCGAGCTCTTCAGCTCACCATCCATTCCGGCTTGCCTGATCGAATCCGTTCGGCGCAGCAAGAAGCTTTGAAGGAGGAAAACCTTAAAGCTGAAACCATGCACGGTGCTGATAGCCACCTTGAGCTCAGGTCCGATGGCCTACACTATTTCGCTGAACGTATTTGGGTCCCTTTATTTGGGGGCTTGCGGGAGCTCGTCCTTGATGAAGCCCACAAGTCCCGGTACTCTATTCACCCTGGCTCCGATAAGATGTATCAAGACCTAAAGATACTTTATTGGTGGCCGAACATGAAGGCGGACGTGGCTTCGTACGTGAGCAAGTGCTTGACCTGTGCCAAGGTTAAGATTGAATATCAAAAGCCGTCCGGCCTTCTGCAACAGCCTGAAATTCCCGAGTGGAAGTGGGAGCGGATTACGATGGACTTTGTGACCAAACTCCCGAAATCGCCTAGTGGTTGTGACATGATTCGGGTGATTGTTGATAGGTTGACAAAGTCTGCGCACTTCCTCGCTATCAAAGAAACCGATGGCCTCGAGCGTCTGGCACGGTTATATCTCAAGGAAGTGGTCTCTCGGCATGGGGTGCCTGTCTCTATTATTTCTGATCGTGATCCTCGGTTCGCCTCTAACTTCTGGAAATCCTTGCACAAGGCTCTGGGTACTCAGTTAGACATGAGCACAGCGTATCATCCGCAAACTGACGGTTAAAGTGAGCGGACAATCCAAACGCTAGAAGACATGCTCCGGGCATGTGTGATCGATTTTGGCAAGGGGTGGGAGAGTCATCTACCATTGGTGGAATTCTCCTACAACAATAGTTACCATTCTAGCATCAAGGCAGCTCCGTTCAAGGCTCTTTACGGGCGGAAATGCCGGTCTCCTCTTTGTTGGGCCGAGGTGGGTGAGAGTCAACTCACCGGCCCGGAACTTGTGTACGAGACTTCCGAGAAGATCGTACAAATCCGTAACCGCATGGCAGCAGCTCGGGATCGTCAAAAGAGCTATGCCGATCGTCGTCGCAAGCCTTTGGAGTTTGAGGTTGGCGACAGGGTTTTGTTGAAGGTATCTCCGTGGAAGGGCGTTATACGTTTTGGGAAGCGGGGCAAATTGAATCCTCGATATGTGGGACCGTTCGCAATTCTGGAACGGATTGGACCGGTAGAATACAGGCTTGATCTGCCAGCTGAACTCAGTAATGTTCATAATGTCTTCCATGTCTCTAATCTGAAGAAGTGTCTGGCGGATGAATCTTTGGTTGTTCCTCTCGAAGAGATCAAGGTGGATGATCGTCTGCGTATTGTGGAGGAACCGGTTGAAATTCTTGACTATAAAATCCGTAGCCTTCGCCGGAGTAAAATCCGCATTGTTAAAGTCCGTTGGAACTCAAATCGTGGACCGGAGTTCACGTGGGAACGGGAAGATCAAATGAAGGCTAAGTATCCCCATTTATTTCCTAAACGCGCGTTCGAATCAAGGCATGTCTCTGGTGAAGCTGAATGAATCTCGGGTCGAGATTCCTTTCAACAGGGGGATGATGTGGCAACCGGAAAATTTTTCTTCTCTTTCGTCTCTTCCTTTTCGGCCTTGGGCAATTTTCGGGACGAAAATTCTTTCAACAGGGGGATGATGTGACACCCGGCAAACTCAGGTTAGTAACGTTGACTAAACTAGTAAGTCTACCTTAGCGAGTCATACATATTACGTACTTAACGGGGTCAGTCGAGTCGGTACGATGATTCTGGGAATCATCGGGAGTCGTTACGATGATCCACGGGATCATCGGGAGTCGGTCCATGACCATGTGTACAAGGATTGGTGATTCGTGGAATCGCCGGGTTTAACGCACACACGAGTCTCGAGTCCCGGGAATTGGTGAACGGATGTAAACGTGTTAGTTATCGTGCATTATATGTTTGAAATCATTATGTGACTTATCAGTATGTGAATACGTGTTTATATATGTTAAAATAGTGTTTAACGCGCCAAAAACCCGTTCCAGCATCACAGAGGCGATTAGGAGCCTGGGAAGCCCCTAATCGCCAATACTTGGGGCGAGTAGGAGATGGTTGGGGCGAGTAGGGGCTCTACGCGCCTGAATATAGGCGAGTAGGAGCTCTACTCGCCTGAAACTGTCTGCTAATTGCCTATACTGCTGAACACGGGTCAAAAAACCTATAAATAGAACCCTTAACTCCCCAAACACCATTTGTGCAACCCTAACTGATCCTAAGCCTCCAACACACCTTGAAACACCTCTGGAGCTTGCTTTGCCTCAAAACACACCATCACCAAGCTTATACACCCTTGTTTGATAACATCCAAGGTGTGTTCTTCATCCTACACCTTTGTAAAGTTGTTGTTTTGATTCCCCAAAAGTCCAGACCTTGTTTTGCTAAGTTTGTGTCTTTAAAACCCTTTGAAAAGAGTTCTAAAACAAGTCTACACCATAATACTTGCTATATGTGAAGTATTTGTGCATATGATGATTGTTGGTGATTATAACATGAATGTTTCCATGAATTTGTTGTACTTCTGATGTGTAGGTGTTGTTAGGATGATTATCTATGAGTTTAAGCCCTTGTTATGATGTTTAGGTGCAAGTATGCATTTTGACCCATTTGGGTAATTCTTGAAGAATAGGATGTATGATGTGATTCATTGCTTGTTTATGGTTAGAAATCATGTTAGGATGATGATATAACATGGAGATGATGAATTACAACTTGTAGGAGATGAAATCTGATTGTTTCCATATAGGGAAAGATAAGGTTAGTTAATGAAACCTAGTATTTGCCATTTTTGGAAATAATCGCACCGAGCTCGTTAGAGCAGAGATAAATTGGGGGGTTTTTGCTTGAAAAGGGTTGGTTAATAGTTTAGTTTTGATGTTGGGTGTTTTTACATGTTTCGGATCTGATTTGGAGGGTTTAACGCGCGAAAACGCGCAACAGCAGTGCATCAGGCGAATAGGGCCCTACTCGCCTGAAGCTTCATGCGAGTAGGAGCCTACTCGCCTAAAGCTTCATGCGAATAGGCCCTACTCGCCTATATCCTCCCTCCTACTCACTAGTTGACTTTTCCTAATTGCATGAAGGTTTCCTAATCGCGTGTACTGCTGTCGTAAACGCGTTTTGACATCCCGGAACATGATTTGACACCTAGGAACATGATAGGAACCCCGGGATACACCCAATGACTTAGTAAGGCGTGTTCGGACCTGATTATGCGTTAATCGGACATTATGCTAGACTAGGTGAACTATTGCGCGTATTAAGTGTTTAATCGCATATGTTGCATGATGTCTTGTACTTACCTAACACGTGGGATGTCGGGTCACCAATGGGATGTCGGGTCTTTTCTGGCACGGTCGGTTTAACAGTTAAAGGTGTTTTTAAACGTTTATGGTCACGGTCTGGACATTCGGGGACTAGTTAGCCTGCGGGTTATTAGTCCGATACTTATACACATCTTATGATAGGTCGCCGCTATTTGGGGCTATCATAACATAATTACTTAACTGTTTTCAAGTAACGCAATCCGAGGTGAGTTTCACAGCCCCACTTTTACCATTTTACTTTCGGGGGAGAAACATGCTACTTACTTACTTATTAAAGGTCATGTTATACTATGGTTACTTTACATATACTATGCGGCTTTTTATGGAAAGTCCCAGGGGGGAAACCATGAATGTGCGGGGATGCACAACGGGGGAAATGTGGATAGATCTATTGGGCCTCACAAACCCCACTCGACGGCTGGGCCGGGCGGGTGCATATTGTCTCTTATTACTGGCTCGCCGAGGCATCGGTTATAGCCAAAACTGCTGGGCAAGCTTCAACAACTTATAAACGTATAGTAATGGGTTCCCAACCGCAGTAGTAAACCAACACTTAACGTCTAGCTAACGTTCTTATAACCTAGTAGTAACGGATATGATCTTCACAACTTATAACAACACTTTATAAAAGAAAACCTGTGAACTCACCAGCATTATATGTTGACATTTTTGGCATGTTTTCTCAGGTAGCTAAGGTAGCAGCAATGGGCTAGGCGCACGGAGTCATGCACAACGTCTAATATTTTGAAGCGTATTAAACAATGTTTTGTAAACAATGATATGTCTTTTGGTTGTAAACAAGAATGCTTCCGCTGCTGGTTTACGGCTCAAAGCATGATATTTTGGTTTTAAAAATATATATGAATGCATGTTTGTTGTATGTTTATTGTGATCGTTGACTGAGATCCTGGTGTGTCACGCGCCTCGCGGTAAAATCCCGCACGTGGAATTTGAGGGTGTGACAAAACCAACTTAAAGCACACCGTTTGATAAACTCATAAAAGTAAACTCCTACCTGGCCTATGCGAAGCATTTCAGATTTTTTAAGTTTTTACATTGCATACACGTTACTGGATGTCTTCTCCCTGCATATTCCAACCTGGAATAGATTAAAATTCAATGGTTAACGCAGTTCAAAACGGGCTAAAGAATTCGAATTTTGTATGGTCATGTAAAATAATAAGATGATATACCTCACCAAATGCACCCTTTCCTATCATTGTTAATGGTTCAAAATCATCAGCACCCATTTTATGCCTCTGAATGCGCATATATTCACATTATCATCAAAGTGGAGTTAAGAAGTGAACTGTAACCCTAACTCTGATACCTTTTATCATTTATATGGTTTCATTCAATAGAATGAAAAGGCATAAAATAGTTGGTCATAATTTATCATTTACTTATACAGATCAAATACACACTGACAGTTGCATAATGCCAATATAGATGACATGATTGTTGAGTAGAACATGACTTTAATAAGGGTTTTCTTTTTGTAAGTTTTCTGATTATTCTGCCATTATTGATAGCTTTTCACATTTATTACAAAAGTTATCTCTATGATTGCAAGAAACCCTTTCAGTTTTTATGGGGTTTGATCTTTTTACAAAAAAATACTATTAACTTTTGTGTAGGTTGAAGAAGACTGGTTAGTGAATGACTAAAATGCCCCTGTTTTTATTAACCTTTGTCTCTATGTGTTTAGAGCTTAAAAGGGTTTTTATGTAAGCTCTTTTATTAGTGATTTATGCTGGTTTGGATAGAGAGAACCAGTATTGTGTAGGTTGATGAAGATTTGATAGTGAAATGACTAAAATGCCTCTGTTTTATTAACCCTTCTGTGAGAGTTTACATATTGTTTTTCTGTATGTGATTAGGGCTTAAAAGGGTTTTTAAATAAGCTCCTTTATTACTGTTTTATGCTGGTTTGGATAAAGAGAAGTAGAACCACCATTGTGCAGGTTGAAGAAAACTTGATAGTAAATGACTAAAATGCCCCTGTTTTATCAGCTTTTTTATGAGTTTACACATTCATGCATACATTATACAAAGGCAGATAGAGGCAGTTGCATTATATTATTTTATCTGTCTTAATTTAGGGCTTAAAAGGGTCTTCTTTACTCTCTAATCAGCTCCTTTATTAGTGGATTATGCTGGTATGCATAGAGAGAACCATCATTGTGTAGGTTAAACAAGACTTGATAGTAATTAACTAAAATGCCCCTGTTTTATCAACTTTTTTTTATGAGTTTAGACATTCATGCATACATAAGGAGATAGGTGCATATGTGTTCTTTGTCTACATGTGTTAGTTTAGGGCCTAAAATGGTCTTTAATCAGCTCTTTTCTTAGTGTTTTATGCTGATACGCATATAGCAAAACCTTTATACAAATTGATACATAATATATACACTCTAATATGTTATTCAACAGAGTTGAACATACATAAGTATGTTCAACTTGTGTGCAGTAGGTTGAAGAAGACTTGATAGTGATTCACCAAAATACCGCTGAAAAGTACTACGATGAAGGAAAGCATGAATCTGAAGAAATTAAATGCAAATTTTTATAAAAAGTTGTTCCAAAAGCATGGAAAAAAGGCGAATGTGTCGAATGACACACTTGTGTTGAGTGATACTAATGACACACTTGTTTGATTCTTTGGATAACAAATTTGTAGATTATGTTCTGAACAAGGATGTGGAGAGAATGTTCATCAGTCTGGTACAGAAGACAAAATAGAATCTGGTGTGTGTTCTGTTTGTTTAGATCACATAGTTTGTAGATTAATGTCATTTAGTATCTACGTCCAAATAGTTTCATTTTTTGATATAGTCTTGTGTTAAATATTTACTGATAGCCTTTATTACATATGCAGCAGGCAGGGGTGAGTTAGCTAATCTTCAAGTGGAAGTATCAGCTGAAATACAAAATCATGTTCTTCCTTATGTTAACAAGCTTCGTGATCATTGGAAAAGTGGACAGAATGCTGTTTTCTTTGACGGGCAGGTGAGATTTTTGGTTTATTTATTTATTAAATGATGATCTTTTTTTAACAAACAAAAGATAGATAAATGTTTAAACTAGATTATTTTTGAGTTTATGAATTTGATGTCGCAGGACCGGCTGGTTAAGGTGGTATCTTTTGTATTATCATTGCTGGATAACATGACGGAACTTATTCTGATAATAGCTTCTTCCGATGCTATTTCGTTGTGGGAAATCGAGTTTTCAAAGTGATCAAAGTCGATCAAGGTTGCAACATACAAAGGGAACAAAGATATAAGAGTATATGAATTTACTGAATGATTAATCACCATGTACATTGTCCTATTTATAATACATCCATAGGCATGATCTAAGGGATTACAATTGACTAGCCTAAGACATAGCTACAAGTAAATGTTGTTTGACTAGAATTATTGACTAGAATTATAATTGCTATTATATAAGAATATGAATTTACTGAATGATTAATCACCATGTACATTGTCCTATTTATAATACATCCATAGGCATGATCTAAGGGATTACAATTAACTAGCCTAAGACATAGCTACAAGTAAATGTTGTTTGACTAGAATTATAATTGCTATTACACCCCCGCAGTCGAATCGGGAGGCTGACGAACGTTGAGACTGGAGCGAAAGTCATCGAACAGTATGCGTGGTAAGCCTTTGGTGAAGATATCGGCAACCTGGTAGCGAGAAGGCACGTGTAGGACTCGAACACACCCCCGTTGTACTTGCTCCCTGACAAAGTGAATATCCAGTTCAATGTGTTTCGTCCGCTGGTGTTGAACTGGGTTACCCGAAAGATAAATGGCGTTGACATTGTCACAGTACACGAGGGTAGCTTTGAGAAGAGGCTGATTTAATTCTAGCATCAGGTTACGAAGCCAACATATTTCAGAGACAACATTGGCAACTCCTCGGTATTCGGCTTCCGCACTGGAGCGTGAGACTGTCGGTTGTCGTTTGGATGACCAGGAAAGAAGGTTGTCACCAAGGTAGACACAATAACCGGAGGTGGACCGACGGGTGTCAGGACAACCGGCCCAGTCGGCGTCTGTATAGGCACGCAGAGAAATATTCGGGGCAGGGGTAAGATGAAGCCCGTGGTCGGACGTGCCCTGCAAATAGCGAATGATCCTCTTGAGAGCATTCCAATGATCGTCGGTGGGTGAGTGCATATGCATGCAGATTTGTTGCACTGCATATGATATATCGGGCCGCGTGAATGTAAGGTACAGTAATGCACCTGCCAAACTGCGGTAAGTAGTGGGATCATGAAATGGTGCAGAGGAGGTTGCACCAAGCTTTGAACCGGTGTCAACTGGAGTAGCCACTGGTTTGCAGGAATCCATGGATGCTCGGTGGATGATGTCATTGCTGAGATAAGAACATGGTGTCACCTGTACGCTTGACGGAGATGCCCAAAAAATGAGATAATGAGCCCAAATCTTTCATAGCAAACTCACTGGACAATGATGTCATAATAAGGCGGCGAAGGGTATCCGATGATGTAGTAAGAATAATGTCATCCACATAAATAAGAAGATAAGCAGTGTCTTGACCATGATGATAAATAAATAATGAAGTGTCAGACTTGCTTTGTGTGAACCCCTGCAATAAGACAAAGTCAGTAAAACGTTGGTACTGGGCTCGTGGAGCCTGTTTCAGACCATAGAGGGACTTCTTCAATTTGCACACGTGACCAGGGAAACGGGAGTCCCGAAACCCCATGGGTTGATGCATAAAGACTGTTTCCTCCAAGTTTCCATGAAGGAAGGCATTTGTGACATCAAGCTGGTTGATGTCCCAAGAGCGAGAGAGCGCCAAAGTAAGTATGAGCCGAATCGTTGCCGGTTTGACAACCGGGCTGAAGGTGTCTCCACAGTCAATACCCACCTATTGGCTGCGACCATCACAAACTAACCGAGCTTTGTATCGTTCCAAGCTGCCATCGGAACGAAACTTGTGTTTAAATAACCACATACACCGTATAATATTCATGTCTGGTTGCCTTGGTACTAACTCCCAAGTCTCATTTTTAATAAGTGCACTAAATTCATTTGTCATGGCAATAAGCCATTCGGGCGTGGTCAGGGCAATCTGAGGGGACTTGGGAATAGGTACAATGGTAGTGGTGTGGAGGTTAAAGTGGTGTTTTGGTTTAGATATACCGTCCATGGCGCGAGTGCGCATAGTACGAGCCGGTGGTTGTGGGTCAGAGGTGGTTGTGTGTTGGGTTGCTGGTTCAGAGGTGGTAGTGGGTTGTGGGTTTGACGGTTGGGAAGGAGGGGATGAGCTAGGTTGATGGGATTGAGTATGGGCTGGAGATGTGGGCTGGATGGGAGAAGAGGATTGGGCCAGGGGAGGCACGGTAGGAGGGTAGCTGGTAGATGGGCCAGGTGTGGGCCTGGGACGTCTCGAGTAGGTAATAGGTGGTGGGGAGTTGGGCTGTGGGGGAGCCGAAGGAGTGTGTTGGGTTGGCTGGGTCATGGGTGGTGAGTCTGGTGTGGGCCGTAGGTGATCCCAAAGTAGCGGATGAGGACCGCTATCAAGGAAGTCATAGGATGTGGGTTTTGTGGGGAGAGTAGTGGAAAAAGGGAATATTGTCTCTTCGAATTGAACATGTCGAGAGACAAATGTGGAATTTGTGGTGAGGTCTAGGCATCGGTAGCCACGGTGGTTGGGTGGGTAACCAAGGAAGACACAAGGTTTGGAGCGATTGGCAAGTTTGTGAATGGTGGTGGAGGGTATGAGAGGGTAGCATAGGCACCCGAACACACGAAGGTGTTCATAGGTGGGATCACACTTGTAGAGATGGGAGGTGGGAGATAGAAATTTGGTGTGTTTGTTGGTAATGATGTTGAGGAGGTACGTGGCGGTTTCAAGGGCGTGATGCCAAAAGGATGGTGGCAAGGAGGATTGGGCAAGCAGAGAGCGTATCATATTATTTATTGTTCTAATTTTACGCTCCGCTTTACCCTTTTGGGAAGACGTGTATGGGCAGGAGAAGCGAAAATGCATTCCCTGGAGATGACAGAAATTGTGAAACAACTTATTGTTATATTCCTTGCCGTTATCACATTGAAATTGTTTTATTTTGCCACCAAACTGGGTGGTGATGTAATTGTTAAAAATAGTGAAAATGGAAAATACACTGGATTTGTTTGTTAAGGGAAAAGTCCAAAGAAAATTTGTAAAGTCATCCAAAAACAATACATAATAACGGTGACCCCCGGTGCTAGGCATGGGGGATGTCCAAAGGTCACTGTGAATTATATCAAAAGGTAAATGAGTACGATTACATGAATCAAAAAATGGCATGCGTACACTTTTGCCAAAAACGCACGCTTGACACAAAGTTTTGTCATGTTTATTACGTGTACTAGAAACAGATAAAGGTAAAGAATGCAATGTAGATGAGCTCGGGTGCCCAAGGCGTTGATGCGAACGGTCTTGAGTGACAGCGACAAAAGCAGTGGAGGTTGATTTAGTGGGAAGTGGTGCTGTCAATGGGTAGAGATCACCCGAGCTATTGCATCGAAGGAGGTGCTCCTTGGTCTTGAGATCCTTCACAGTAAAACCGAAGGGGTCAAATTCAATGGATAATAAGTTATCAGTGGTAAGTTTTCGGACTGAAATAAGGTTTTTAACAAGTTGTGGGGCATAAAGGACATTGTTTAGTTTAAAAGGCGGGAAGGGCGGTGGAAGGGTTATGTTGCCTTGACCAATCACGGGAATAGTCATACCGTTACCCACGACAATAAACTTGTTAGTGCAAGTATTAAAAGAAGACGGGAAGTTATTACCTTGGGGGTTTTTCATGTGGCCAGAAGCCCCGGTGTCCATGAATCCTTGCGGGTCCTGTTGAGAGAGGGACAAGGCATAGAGAGCCTGTTGAATGTCCGTGGGAGAGAGAGTGGCGGTGTAAGCCTGATCTGGTGCTGCTCCAAGAATACCCGCTGAAGAATTGTTGGACCGAGGAGCAGAGGGGTACGGACATGGCGGCGTAGTGGTTTGTTGTGACCCTGATTGCTGTTGATTCCCCTGCATAAGAGCACTCCATTGATTCGCGGCCCATGAGTTTGGAAATACAATGTAGAGGTGCGAGGTTTGATTGTTGGAGGTTCGGCCGCCGCTGCGATTGGTGGTGCCACCACGTCCTCGTCCTCGTGAACGCCCACTGCCTCTGCCCCGTGAGAAAGCAGACGCAGCAGGTGCCGACGGAAAGGAGGCGGTAGTGGCAGCCAAGGCGGTGGCAGAAGATTGGGCGGCACGAGCAGAAAGGGATTTCTTTGTGGTCTCTGCCATGGTGAGACGTGACCTGCATTCAGAAAACGGGGGGAGAGGGTCACGGTTCTGTAAAACCGTAGAGATACTCTTGTAGGCTTCGGTCAGACCCGCTAAGAGTTGGGTAACCAGTCGTTGATTATCAACCGGTGCCCCGACATTATTGAGTTGATCAGCAAGGTGTTTTGCTTGTTGACAATATGCAGCCATATTGGGAAAATCTTCAAGGTGGATATTAGAGAATTGTTGTTGAAGATGAATTTGGCGGGCACTCTTGTTGTCATTAAAATGGTCCGCAATGGCAGTCCATGCCTCATGAGCGGTTTGACCCGGGACAATGATTATGTGGAGAAGAGACTTAGAGATGGTTCCATATATCCATTGTAATACCATAGCGTCGAGCCGAGCCCAGAGAACATCGGCTGCCGCTTGGTCAGCAGAGGCTTTGGCGGCGTCGGGATCAGCAGACGTGCCTGGAGGAGCAGCAGGTGGGGGACGGGGTAGGAGGTGTTCGTATACCTGATAGGCTCGACAGTGAACCTCAAAGAGGGCTGTCCAGGTAGAATAGTGGGAAGATTCATCCTCAAGAACAAGAGGAATCACGTTCTTGATGTTGGTGACCGCCATGGCAGGGTGGAGAGTGATATCCATGAAGAAAGAAGAGGAGGTGGGTTCGAAGAAAGAAGAGGAAGGTGGCGGAATTGTGGTGGTGGCGGAATTGGTCAAGGAGCCAGGAACTCTCTTGATACCATATAAGAGTATATGAATTTACTGAATGATTAATCACCATGTACATTGTCCTATTTATAATACATCCATAGGCATGATCTAAGGGATTACAATTGACTAGCCTAAGACATAGCTACAAGTAAATGTTGTTTGACTAGAATTATTGACTAGAATTATAATTGCTATTAAAAGATATTCGGGCTGCCATTACAGATTCAAAATATCAAGTTCTTTTATCTTCTCCAAATGACATTGTTGAGGTGCAAAATTGAAATTATATGACAGTATGAAAATGACACAAGTTTAGGTATGATCAAGTTATATCAATCTTGTTGTTTTGCAGGACATGGGAATGTTTGATTATATTAAGTGGGAATTGTTAGTGATAGACGAGTGCCAACGCCTCGTATTTTCAACACATTTGAAGAAAATTCAGATGCTTATGGCTGATATGAAACTGTTAACAGTTACTGATGAATCAGTGATATGATTCCTCAATCCTTTTTATGTTAAAGGGGTTAATAATAAGAAAAATAGATAAAAAGGGAAACGGGTCAAACTGGTTAAAACGGCTGAAAGTCAACTTAAGTCTATCTTTAGTTAACTAATTCTAAACAAATGTATGTTGGTCAACCTGGCCCACCCCGTTTTGATCCGCAGGCCAAGTCTGTTTTGACCTGACCCAGTCACTACTGCACGCTGGTGTGTTTTCTCAACTCATTTTATGTCAAATGGGTCAATATTAAAAAAATATATATGTATAAAGGGGAAACGGGTCAAATTGGTCGAATGGGTTGAAAGTCAGCTTAAGTCTATCTTTAGTGCACTAACTTAAAAAATGTATGTTGGTCAACCTGGCCTTGCCCATTTTGACCAGCGGGCCTGGTTTTTTTTTGACCCGTACTAGCCACTACTGCAGGCTGCCGCCTTTGTTTTTTACATTTGCTAATTTCAGTCAACCGTTTCAGGATATACTACAGAGTTACCGAAATTTTCTTTCACTGGTTGGCTGCAATTAGTCTCATTCTGAATGAGCAAAGTAGCCAGTACGATTGATTGAACAATCCAATGACTTCTCTTTTTCTAGTCTGGTACCACCAATTTCAACATTAAAATCATTACAAGAGATGGGAGAGTTAGAGTCAAACATACGATGATAGTCAAACTGATGAGGGTCTTAAGTTTCCTATGGGGTGCTTGGGTTCAATTCCTACTAGCTATATTTGTAAGACATTGGTGGAGGGAAAATGAGGGATGACCGGGCCACAGGCCGTCTTTGGGGTGGTCCGAGGAGGCCAACCGGACAGGGTCCATAAATCTTGAGGGCCTAATTTTTTTAAAAAAATTCCTATATATATGTATATATTTTTTATATAACTCATTTAACACTTAAACTTGGGCCTAAAGGGTCTATTTTTTAACGGTTCGGATAGGGTACATGAATTTTTAGAGATTTTCAAGGACGGCCCTGCCCGGCCATTGGCTTGGGTTCGAGTCCTGATCCCGACCGGTTTTACCGATTATTTCACTGTCGTGCCTTCGGGCGGGTGAGTGGTCGGTTTTCCCGGGAATTGGTGGCCCGGGTACTCTCGAATACCTGATTCGCCAAATGGTGCCCAAGAGTGCTCGGAAATTGATTCGTTGGCTGTTCAAAAAAAACTTTGTTGATCCACACATCCTTTGCGGGCCATGACCAATTGATTCATTAGCCCACTAACTTAAATAAACATGGTATTTTCTTGTTGTATTAGGCCACAAATAAATGAACTAAACTACTCAAGTTTAGGAAATAGTTAGTATCAAGGTCCAGAGGAATACAAATGGAAAAAAAAAATCGGTTTGGGCCTTATGACACAGACCCGACCCGGTGATAAAACTGGTTTGGACTTGACCCAGCCTGCTGGTTTGGGACCAGTTCGTGATTTATCTTGAATACCCGGTTTGACCCAAATTGGTATGGAAAACATGTAAAATGGCTAACGAACTCTTAGTTAGGCCTTCAGCTGTACTTAATTAACAGACTGAATGAGATTACGCATGATTTGATAATTCTTCTTCTGCTGTAATGCCTATATAAACTGTTTGTTTTATAATACATATATGTCCTCATTCGTCCATTTTTTTATTTATAGGTGCGTGTCAGATTACTTTCTCGGTTTAAGGTTTTTTTAACAAATCAAGTCATAAACAAATAAAGTGAATCAAACAAAACAAAAGTCCAAAATCATCTTTTTAAAATATATAAAGCAGTATTGTATGTGCATTATGTCTTAATTTGAGACTTTGTTGTGGTCATATGGAATTTGAATCATTTATTTTAAACAAATATTTTGTGAAGTATAAGGGTATTAGAATTTTCAAGCAGCAGCTGCCCGTTTAGTGTGATTGTTATTATAAAATTTAGGAGGCTTTTGAAACATTTAATTAGTTTGTTCTAAACCGATATTACCTTTTTTATCGACCCGTTTGCCATTTTGTAACAGGTTACAGTGTAATGTTTTTAGGTTGTTCCAAACCGTGCATTTTTTTTTAATTTAATGTTACATTTTATAACCGGACAAATTAGTTTGTTCAATAGAAGTTAACTCAAACAAACCGGTTTGCTTTTTTTTTAACGGGTCAAAATAATTGTTTTAGTTAGGACGAAGTAACTTTTATTTATCTTGTCAAAAACCTTTTAAGGTCGGGTTAAAGTAAAACATAACGGAAATTGACCCATTGAGCTTTTTTAATGTGTGAAAATGGTTTTGGTTTCACACGTAATGAACCGAACCCATTCTTACCCGTAACAAAATCCGACCAAAACTCGTTCCAACCTGAACAGCATTGATACCCAAACCTGTACCAACTTGACACAAACCCAATCTTACCCATAACCAAATTCGACCCAATCCCATTCCGATCTAACCCGAAAAATAACCCCTGTTTTAGTTGATCCGTTATGACACATACCCAGAATGACTTGAACTTCTTCAGACCCGTAACGAACTCCGACCCACACTTGTTAAGAACCAAACCCGCCCATAGGTATAAATGTACATTGTATAACCAACAAAACTCTGCATAAAATACGCTTACCTTTGGCAGAATCATTGCTTGTGAAGCTAAAATCCAACCTCAAGAAATGAATGTTATCAGATTACATACAGCCAAGATGGGTCATACAATATGAACTAAAACATTTGATAACTGAACACATACAAACCTACAGCTGTTTAAGGTTTAGTAATTGAACATATACAAACCTACAACACAAACCTACAACTAAAAGTTAACTATCAAACAAATTTATTATTACTATTACTACTGCTGTTGTAGCAGCAGTAGCAACTATGGTGTCAAACTGATTAAAATCACATATTTGGTGCAAGGGTATTATTGGAATTTTGAGACATTTATTTGCTATCTGCAGTAGTGGGCAAAAGAATTTAGATTGTGTTTATTTCATACATGTACTAAAGGCTTTTGACATGATAAAACTAAGAAAACAAACCTTTTCCCTGCTATGACAATGTTAAATAACACAAAAAAAAATATATATCAATTGCCTGAATCCGCAACATAACCATAGCATCCATGACCAAAAGCTGCGTTTCCTCTCTGCAAGTAAATCCTGTAAACAAATATAGTTTTAATCCAATCCCTAACTAGTAAGTAATAACCATGCAAAAACTTTTAATCAACTGTTATAATGACATAACACATCGCACAATTGAACAAATCAACACACCAAAAGAAGTCAAAATGCAGCCATAAGTAGATTTTTAAAGCCTTCAGACTTCTTGTTCCATTTTACTCGTAAGTTTTGAAAATATTCGTTTTAACTTTTGACCCATTACACAACCTGTTGATTCACCCTTTTTGTACAGCTCTAAAACTTACTATTCATTTTATGAACAATAACTACAACCCCTGCAGCTGTTTCCAACAGGGACCAAGAATACCTGTTTTTTTCACTAGTACAGAATCTTTGGGTGGATGGGAAACGTTCTTTACTACTCCCTATTCATCTTCTTTGTCAGTGGCGAAGCTTGACCCGAAGGTTCGGGGGTCGGAAGTCATTGGGGTTCGGAAGTCACTGGTTTCGGGGGGTCGAAAACCAGTTTCGGGGGTCGAAACCCTATATTTTCAAGATTTTCTATACGGATACTATATAATCGGAACTTCTGCGCGAAAATCCAGGGGTCGGCCGCCCCTCCCCGCCCCTACAAACCTGCGCCACTGTTCTTCGTCAACATCATAATCTTTTATATCTAAGCATTCTGGTCAAATGGTCAACTGCAAATAAAAAATAGATTAACATTCACAGGTAACTGATTGGAAAAGTGTTCACTTAAAAAACCTATTTACTTCGTAAAAAGTTTATGCGAATAGGCTTTTACAAACGCTTAATCATTTGTGGATTTGACTGTGTGATGAAAATTAGATGACCTCAATTTACAAGGCGATAAGATTACGTTAGTTTATCAACATCTAGGGATATATTTTATAGCTTTGTATTTAGTTTCTTATGTATATGGCGTAAAATGCTTGTTATACTCGATGATCATAACACTGTCATCATCTTCCTGTAAATGTCAACCTGAACTGTACAAAGATTACTCGTCACCCAACCCACCGATCCACTTTGCCTGCTCAACAAACAAGTAACATCTGTTGTTTAATCACGTTCCATTAATTTAATGTATTTCCTTTCTATTCATGCTTTATTACATCTTTAGAATGTAAACTCAACACGGATGAGGAGAAAAGCCCACAAAAATATACTCCTTTTGTCCTGTTAAAATCGCAATCATTTCCATTTTAAGGTGTCCGATGTTAGTTGTAACATATTAACATCTCTTATCTTTTAGAGAGAACTTGAGCTAAAACAACATATGCATTGTCTATGGTTACAAACTAACGAGCATAGTTATTAAAAGTTATCGCTTCATGCGCCTAGCTCTATTTTCCAAGCTAGACCCTTTAATTGTGCGTCTTGTTCATAGGCCCTCAGATCATTTCTCCAGGTACACTAAATACCGATTTAGGCAACTTTCATCTAGAGTTTGATCTAGTTAAGAATTTTTTAAACATTGTAACTTTCATGTTTTGAAATTAGATTTAAATATTCACTATTTTATACTTTTTTTATTAATTAGATGATAATAAATGTTATATAATAGGTTTTGTTTATTTTATTTCAACAATAGTATACTCTAATACAAGCCTTAAGTGCGCCTAGCGCCTTTGATAAATATGGTAACGAAACGCTAATATTTTGCTTTAACTGCAACGTACATATAAACGTTAATAAACATTGAATATGGTATTAACTTAAGAGACAAGATTTAAATAGTACAAAAAATGGAAATTGGATTTTAACACCCTAAACTATTGACAATTGGCCGCTGACGCACTGAATTACAAAATTGAACAACATCGCACTGTACTTTCAACTTATTGGCTTGTATCACCCTCAGACTAACCAAGGTTAATTTTTGCTGACGTGGCATGGTGACGTGTCCATTTTTGCTGACGTGGCAGGTGATGTGTCCATGCCATGTCAGCTTATTCCCCATGCCACATCAGCAAAAATGGACACGTCACCATGCCACATCAGCAAAAAAAATTAACTACGGTTAGTCTGAGGGTGATACAGGCCAATAAGTTGAAAGTACAGCGCGATGTTGTTTAATTTTATAGTTCAGTGCGTCAGCGGCCGGGTGTTAAAATCCAATTTCCCAACAAAAAAAATGAAATGCAAAATATTGTTCTTGGATTCGGTGAAAAACCAAGATGAGGGCTAGCTAATAACAAACACACATCATATAATCTTTTTCTTATTATTATGTTGTTTACATGTAGATGATGATGTTGGAGAGATTAATTTGTGGATGATAAGGTGATCTTGAAAGATTACTGGTTGGTCCAGTTTCAATGTCTTTGTATTGGTGTGATCAACACTAGATTCGGATGACGATTACTATTGGTAGTAAATTTTGGATGCATTCTCCTTCTTTACAAGAAATGGATTCATTTATACACATATTGTTTCAATCATTTTTTCTTTATGTGAAGGGAGCGGCATCCCATAATTTTTTTTTATAAATTTAACTAAGTACAGGAAAAGGGCATTTGATCTTTACTTGCAGCGGCTTTGCAACAATCTTGTTCTAATCAATTTCTTTGACTTTAGGTTTTTGATGTGTTGACTTTTTTATTGCCGAAGTGATACCTTCACTCTTAAATCTTGATTTCTTTGGGTATATGTGATACTAATATTACTTTAACACAGAGTCTTAACTGTTTATCTTTCGGAATAGGTGTGACCCAACAAAATATGTCAGTGCGGAAGGATAGAGACCAAATGCTAGAGGTGTTGGGTTGGTTATCTTTGATGTGAGTTTCTTTTTTAATATTCAAAATGGGGAAAAGAACATTTTTATTTTAAAGCACCACGTAGTGTTTATTTTTGTAAGTTCAACCCTTTTAATTTGTCTAAGATAATGCCATGTTTATTTTCCTCATGTCAAATTTTAACACGTACGATTCTTTACCTTCATTAAGACTCCCCCAAGTATTAGTACTTCAATTCAAGCGAACTTTCATCGCCATAGCGGGTGCACTAAAGCTTACTAAATTCCTGCCCACCGCATACGGCCAAAAGGAAATGTGAATCAGATATAGAAATTTTATTTACCACTAATGTTTCTAAACCTAAAGATCTTTTCAACCTGTGTGCTTATAAAGGGGAGGATTTGAGTTCTTTTCTAATGTTCCAGAATGTGTGATGCATGCGCAACCAAATGCCTAGGTGTTTTGTGAAACCATTAGTATAAATGAATATGAATATTTATCTTAGTGCGTGGTACGAACTTTGTTTTGCAGGTTTGTGTATCTAATTGAAACTATTTAAGTGTTATGCGCTGAGGGTTTGAAACTATTTTGAGATCAAACTAAATTATTGTTTTCAACTTGTGGAACCGTGGCTCATAAATCATTAACATTTAGTTACTTTCCATTTTACTTTTAGCGTCTCTTTGTATAATTGTATGCAACATGCCAACATCCATTTGTATCTGAATTTCGGTTCATAGCTTTTCCTAATGGTTGTTTTATCCTTTTAATTGCAAACAAAATAAATAAAATAAAAGTGCACCCGCAGCAACGCACGGGCATTCCCACCGGTATATATATATATATATGAAAACATTTTTTTATATAATATACCATTGCCTTCCATAAAACACAAACAAAAGTCCAAAATCAATATATTACAATATTCAACGGACAGCCGACATGATAGAATTGAAATTTTTAAATAATACACTATTTCCTTCCATAAAATCAAACACACAAGTCCAAAATTAATATGTTACAATATTTCTTTATTAATTATCCAAAAGAAATAACAACTAACAAGCACAAGTCCAAAATCATTATGGGTATGTTTGGTAAAACTAGCGGGTGGCTGGTAGCTGCAAAATAGTAGCTGAAAGCTTTTTTAAATATATTTTGGTGTTTGACAGAGTAGTTACCCTATATAAAAAACTTAGGGGACAGCTTGAAGGGTAGTTACGCCCCTGGATGCTGATTGGTGATTGAAACCAATATTTTTTCTTTTCTTTTATTTTTTTTATACAGTTGAACGTTGAACATGAAACAGAATTTACATTTGAACCACTGTAGATAACTCTTCGTTCCCAAGCCTTCACAACCTCATACACTTCATTTGGGGCGGAGGATGGTGAGGCACATGGTCCCCCTGCCCTCATCGTGTTTTTGATCAGTAGTGTGTAAATTTACGTGATTTTAGCCGAAAATTTTATACGTATTTTATCTGACCCCTCTGTTATAAGGGTTCTATGGCTTTTGGCTCCCATAAATTTTTTTTTCCAAGCTCCACCATTTTCTTAGATCTAAAAATCTTCTTCTACATTCCATTTTTTTAGTCAGATTAATTATCGGATCAAGTTATCTGAAAATCAAGTTATAAATTAATGAATTGTATGAAACCAAAAAAAAATGTGAAATCAATATATTACAATATTTAAGGGGCAGCCGACAAGGTAGAATAGGATTTTTTTTTTTTATTATTTTTTTTTTGAGTCAGGTTAATTTTCGGATCAAGTTATTTCCAAATAATAAATTGTATCAAACCAAACAAAAGTCCAAAATCAATATCAATATCAATATCAATATTTATATATATGAAAATAATTTTTTATATAATATACCATTGGCTTCCATAAAACACAAACAAAAGTCCAAAATCAATAAATTACAATATTTAATGGACAGCCGGCAGGATTGAATTGGATTTTCTTTTATATATAATACACCATTTCCTTCCAAAAAATCACACTCACTTGTCCAAAATTAATATGTTATAGTATTTTTCTTTATATAATATACCAAAGAAAAAACAAGCACAAGTCCAAAATCACTATATAAAAAAATTAAAGGACAGCTAGAATGATAGTTACCGCCCTTGGATGCTGATTGGTGATATCAGAAACCAATAGTTTTTTTTCTTTTTCTTTTTTTTTTTTAATAGTTGAACGTTGACCATAAAAAAATTAAACTGAATGTACATCTAAACCAGTACTGTACACAACTCTTCATTCTCATTCTCAAGCCTTCACAACATCATACACTTCATCTTCTCTCTCACCTGAAACCTTGACCATATTTCAATGGCTGAACTCGTGCTCTCTTCCCTGCTCCCTTTGCTCTTTGAGAAGCTGTCCGATGCAGCTTTCAAAACCATTGCTCGCCACAAGGGAATTGATGCTGAGATCAAGAAATGGCAGAAATCATTAATCTCAATCCAACTTTACCTTACTCATGCTTCTCAGATGGAGATAACCGATCCATCTGTGAAACAACTGTTTTGAATATAGAAATTCTGGATTGATTTGGTTTGATGATGATGATGTGCGATTGATTTGAATAGAGGGAAAAGTGGAGGGAAGTTATTAGAAAGGAAGTTTAAGAAACTTATCTTTCAACACACAAATAAAATACATTGTTTGACCCATATATACATATGAACCGGTATGTGTTAACCGGACGCGACCCTTGACAAACTTAAACACAACCCTTCGCTAATTATGTGACAACCGTTCACATAAGGGGTGACTAGACTTAGGATAATAAACATAATAAATCCTAACATAAGTTCAATTATAACATAACACATGTTTAGATAATAATAAATCAAGATTACTTCTAACAATCTCCCCCCTAATCTTGATTCTCCACTTGGCTTTAGTCTTCACTTGATGAGGATCTTGAACGTTTCTTCGGGGGCAATGCCGAGTCTTCCCATTCGGCTCTCTTGTTCTCATAGTCCTCCATTGCTTCTTCATTGATCTCCACTACCAACTCTCTTCCTTTGTACTTGAGATGATACCACTCTAGCATCTCCAAATAACGAACATAAGTTTGCCTCAAATTCATTGTGATACCTTCCTTTGACACTAGGCTTGGCAAACCTCTTCCATATCCCATTGACATGGCCACTACCGTCCAATTTGCATCTCTTGTTACCTTCTCATAACCACCAAATACTTGCACCGTTTTGTATAGATCCAACAAACATATTGGATAACCCGTCTCGTCTCTTGGTGGGATTGGAGCCTTATTCTTCATTTGTAAGAATTCCTTCATAAACCAATTAACGGTTCTTTCAAACTCCAATTCAAACTTTCTCTTGTATCTCTCAACCGTACTAGTGATGTGAATCAAGTCCATAAACACAACACAATCTTGCAATTCGGATCCTTAGGTTGGATACATCACCGGACCTCTTTCCATAATACCTTCATATTGATCTTTATTAATGGAAAAGTCGTCAAAATGCTTAAAAATGGACGCTCTTTCTTTGTCTTCATTCGTTAATCCCTCCAACTTGTCGCTTTCAAACCTAACCCGCTTGCCTTGGGACTTTGAACCCTTCGAAAATTCTGAATAGGTTCGGCCGCTTGCTTCCCCTACGCTACGGCCCTCTTCCTTCTTCCCTTTATCACTTTGATCAAATGCGGGACACTTAAATGTGAAATGGTCATCCGATTCACATATGCGACATAGTATAATCCTTCTAAATTCTTGGATAATAGGCTTCTTGATGTAACAAACATCGCCTTCAAATTCTATTTCATATCCCTCTTGTGTCAATTTTTCAACACTTAATATATTCTTTCTAAGTGTGGGTATGTAGAACACATCTTGAATCTTGTGTTCTTTTCCACAACTTGCAACCGCAACACTACCCTTGCCACGAAAATATTCTTTCCTATAGCCTTTAGGGCAACCATCTATACCATATGAATTGTCTAGAACAATAAACAATCTCTTGGTGCCACAACCATGTTCTTGGCGTGTCAAACTAACAAACCACAAATCATCCCAACCCTTTTCATCACTACCCTTAACCATAAATTCGGTTTTACCAATTTTCTTAGGACAATTACGCCTATAATGAAAGGGTTCTTTGCACTTACTACAACACATAGTAGAGGGGTATTCGGCCACTTCCTTTTCCTTTCTAATTTGCCGATTGAATTCCTCTTGTGCGCTTCTTTTCTTTGATTCGGTATCCCTCACGGACACACTACTACTTGATCCAATGTTAAACGAAGATAATTGCATATTGAGCGAGTCTCCTATGCTTTCTTGGTTCGCCTTCTTGGCCTTCCATCTATGATTCTCAAAATCATACACTAGACTAGGGATTAGCGGTCCACATCCATAACCGCCTTCTTTCCCCATCTTCTTGACTGCTTCGTTTTTCTCTACATCGAATATACCACAGGTCTTGATCGTTGGCTCTGATGCCATGTTTTGAATATAGAAATTCTGGATTGATTTGGTTTGATGATGATGATGTGCGATTGATTTGAATAGAGGGAAAAGTGGAGGGAAGTTATTAGAAAGGAAGTTTAAGAAACTTATCTTTCAACACACAAATAAAATACATTGTTTGACCCATATATACATATGAACCGGTATGTGTTAACCGGACGCGACCCTTGACAAACTTAAACACAACCCTTCGCTAATTATGTGACAACCGTTCACATAAGGGGTGACTAGACTTAGGATAATAAACATAATAAATCCTAACATAAGTTCAATTATAACATAACACATGTTTAGATAATAATAAATCAAGATTACTTCTAACAACAACGGCTCAATGATCTCCATCATCTGGCTTATGACATCGATGATGTCCTGGATGGTTGGCTGACTGAAGCCATGCATCCTGAGTTGACCCACGAGTCAGAAGGCATCACCAACAAGGTAAGAAAGCTACTTCCACCTTGTTGCACTAATTTCTCACGGACTGCTACGCTGATTGATGAGTTAGATGATATTTCTAACCAATTACAAGATCTAGTTAAGCAGAAAACTGAGCTTGGTTTAGATAATCTTGGTTTGAAAGTAGAAGAGGGAACTAGGCCAGAAAATAATAATAATAATAATAATAATAATAATAATAATAATAATAATAATAATAATAATAATAATCTATATTATCTTATTAAGGAGGAGTGACGTCTAGGATGGTAATTTTCTATTCCGTACAACTTAAGAAGCAACTTGTACAACATACTTAAGCAACAAATTTAAGGGTATTATGGGGAAGTTGGTGACAATTAAGACACTTAAAGGGTAATTTGGTAACTTTATCTTAGTCTTGTACTCACACTGTGAAAAGCTATTCCCACCCTGCCCTTCCTGGAAACCCAATCGACTAAACACGCCATCGTGAGAAATCAATCGACAATAACATGCGATTCAATTCATCAAAATGAATGGGATATAGACAACACCATGAAGACGACGACGACAATGAAGAAGAACAGTTTACAATCCCTTGTGTTTATAATCGGTATTTTTCCATGTGCCTTTCTTGCTTTATTTTCAATTGAACCTCATCATAACCTCATATTTGATGCTTGAATATTCCCCATTTATCACCGTTGCCTATATTGCCCCCCTATTGAGTGGTTTTTGTCATTTTGAACTCTCTTTAAGAACCTCTCACCTTTATTAGTATGATTATGATGATGGGGCTACATACAGTTCTATGATTTTGGTTTTATAAAATAGGAATTTAGACTTTGATGAAAAAAAAAGAAAAACAAGAAAGATGCGCTGCTATTAAAAATGGGAGTAGTGCCCTAACCTTTTGTACTTATGCCTATTTCTTTTGCACTATGTCAAATATGATCAGAATCAAGCATATCTTGGTGGGATTTGGAATTGTAGCAGCTGTGTGCGTTCTTCCGCAGCTCATCGTGCGAGCTGACACTGTAGGTATTTGTTGCCTTCCGTTCGTCTTCTTTTTTTTACGCATGCCACATGCTTGATGAAATGTTGTTCTTTGGTGGTTATCATGTATGTTTTACACACAATTCCAAAGAGTTGCCTTTTGGGCAGCTATATGTCGCCTTCTCTAGAGCAACCTCACCTACCGATCTTAAAATATTTGTAGCACCTAATGAAGATCTAGGGTGTCGCAAAACAAAAAATATTGTATACTCTGAGTTGTTAGCAGCGGTTTAAAGTCATGTGGTTATTCTTGCAATCCTTGACCATTCAAGACATACAATAACACATACATACCTCTAAGCTGATATGCACTTATTAACAAGATTTTTGGATTTCATTACATAACAATTAACAATTCTTGAACAGGTAACTCAAGATGCAGGAGGGCAGGCTTGCTTCTATTCTTTCTCAGGGTGCCCCAGTTCCAATTAAAGTTCGATTCGTTAGGAAATGGCAGCCACGGAGCAAAAAAAGCGATACTTTGACAAACATGTAAGCTACATCTATTAACAATGATACTTCGTTTTCCAAATTTTTTGAATTCTAAAATGCATGCATTAAACACGGGTGGGATTCAGGCGAGCGTACACTGGTTTGACAAAGATATATATGAAAAGAAAGTAACTTTGACATTAGATAACTATCGAGAATGTCACCTCATTCAGCAAGCATTCGATTGGGAACCAATACAGTTTTAAACCCAATTCCATCCCCTAAAGACGTTCACGAAAACTGTTTCTATTTTTGCCCGTTTGCTGATCTAGCTCTGCACGCTGATCCAGAGTATGATCAACTGTACACAGGTAAGCGTCGGTTACAAATAATGTTAGCAAATACATATATATAACATGTGTTTGCCATGCTATAGACTTCATGGCAAAGATTGAAAGCTCACACCCTGGAAAAACTGTTGATGGCCGATATTTCTTGTGGCTCTATCTCAGAGACATCAGGTATGTTAACACACAAACATTCTTAGGTACGTCGTCGTTACTTATCAAAGGTAATGCAGATGACCCGACCAAATGCTTGCTTTACACCATATATATACGTACCAAAAAAATAAAGAATTAGGACAACATGTCCTTACTTATGCTACAAAATGTCTTACACGGTGGTGACAGATAACTGCTACATTATGGGAAGAGGCACTACCATTTTGTAACACAGAGGCTATGTTGACTACAGAATAATTGATAATCACAGCAATCACATCACTCCGAGCGGGCGCTTTTCACAGTAAGACAATTACATTGTTTTTTTTTTCTTTTCAAAAACCTCTTAACTGTTTCAGTAGCAGCTTCGTATTTTTCACCTCCTACCATTTTCGCTCCATGTCTAAACACCTAGACACATATTACACACATAGGTTCACTTAAGACAAATCTCTAGATTTATGTTACTGTATAACCTGAGGAAAAAAAAGCCAACTAAGAGTAGCATTTGTCTTTATAGGCACAAAAAAGTACTAAAACACCTCTGTTACGTTTGTAATTCACAAAGACAACAAAAAAAACCATTTCTACCAGCCAGAGGTAAAAAAAAAAAAGAACAACCAATGATCTTTACCCAGGCTAGGAACAGCTTGCATTTTTTATTAGCGACTCTGGCTGTTTTATGAAGGAAGAATGCAAACCTAGGGATTTATTTTACCATTATGTCCACAATTAGGCCACTGCCAAAGTTTGCTTCTTTCATTTTTTTATTTATTCAATGCTTTCATTTTTGTTTGGAAATTTTAATCTGGGATTATGAGGATTTAAGTCGATAGAAAAATGGAGAGCTCCTTTATCTAACAAAGGGATTTTCCAATATTAAGTTGGTTATTGTGCTTAGTGTTAATTCAACAATTGTAATATGTTAAAATCATGATGATATTACTTATTTACCAATCAGAGGCCTCGGATATGTGGCCACTCCCGAAGTGCCTCATATTCGCAACAGAGCATTCACCAACAGAACCACGCCACGTGGCGCAGGTTAAGGTTGATTGTTTATCAAAAAAGTTATACTTTGTGTTAGTTGAGTTATTTATAATATATTAGTATGATGATATCAATCTTCTATGAATTTCATTAACAAATGATAACAATATATACAAGAGAGGAAGCAAATTAGATGGAGATAATATCTCCTCTTTACAAGAATACATCATTGACTAATAAATACAATAAAGGAGAATAATGGTGGGAGGATATTAAGGCAAGGATGAAGACTTTCCTAATACCCCGTCAATGCAAGATGGATGTGGTCCAAGACGAAGCATTGTACGAAATTTCTCAAACAGTGGTTTTGGTAGACTTTTCGTGAAGATGTCCGCGACTTGGTTATCAGTGGAAACGAACCGTGTATGAAGCTTGCCCGCAGCGACCAACTCTCGAACAAAATGGTAGTCAATGTCTATGTGCTTTGCCCTTTTATGAGAGATTGGATTTTGACTCAAGAACAAAGCACTCTTGTTGTCGCATAATAAAGTTGGCGAACCCGGTGGTAAAGCATGAAGTTCCCGAAGAAGATTTGTCACCCAGATGATCTCTGCTGCCGTATTTGCCATAGCTCTATATTCTGACTCACAACTGGATCGTGAAACTGTAGGTTGCTTTTTAGCACTCCAAGAGACTAAGTTGCCACCTAGATAGATACAGTAGCCATAGGTGGATCTTCGTGTGTCAATGCATCGAGCCCAATCTGCATCAGAAAAACCTAATAAAGTAGTGTTAGGTGGTCGATCAAATGTAAGACCATGTGATAAAGTGCCTTTAACATAACGAAGAATCCTTTTTACGAGTTGGAAATGAGAGATGGTGGGTTGGTGAAGAAATTGGCTAGCTTGGTTTACGGCATAAGAAAGATCGGGACGAGTGATGGTTAGATATTGGAGAGCACCCATAAGGGAACGATAGAGAGTGGGGTCATGGAAAGGTTGGCCTTGGGAATTGAAAATATCTTTAGCGGTGAGAGGTGTGGATACCGGTTTTGAGTCAAGTAGGCCCGCGCGAGTGAGAATATCGTGAGCATACTTGGATTGATTGAGAAAAAGACCGGATTTAGTGTGAGTTACCTCAAGGCCGAGAAAGAAATTTAGGGAGCCAAGGTCTTTGATTTTGAATTCTTTGTGAAGGTGAGAAGTGATTTTGGTGATGAAGGAGTTATTGTTGCCGGTGATGATGATGTCATCAACGTAAACGAGAAGATAGATTAAGATACCTTGGTGGGAGTAGACAAACAAAGATGGATCGGATCGACTGTTTTGAAACCCGAGTTGGAGCAAGAACGTGCTTAAGCGTTGAAACCAAGCACGTGGTGCTTGTTTTAGACCATAGAGGGCACGCTTGAGTTTGCACACGTGAGTGGGATGTTTGGGATCTTCGAATCCGGGTGGTTGTTCCATAAAAATTGTTTCAGTGAGATGTCCGTTCAAAAAGGCATTGTTGACGTCTAATTGTCGGAGGTTCCAATTATTTATGGTAGCAAGGCTAAGGACAACCCGGATGGTGGAGGCTTTAACAACCGGACTAAAGGTATACGAAAAATCAAGTCCCGGTATTTGAGTAAAACCTTGTGCTACATGTCTAGCTTTGTAGCGATCAAGAGAGCCATCGGATTTGTATTTGATGCGATAAATCCATTTGGATCCAATGATGTTGGTATTATGTGGACGAGGAACAAGATCCCATGTTTTGTTATCATGCAAGGCATTGATTTCATGATGCATGGCTTGTACCCATTTTTGATCTTTGAGAGCGGTTTTTATTCCCTTGGGAACATGTGAGGAAAAGAGCGATTGGTGGAGAGGATGGATGGAAACATGTGAAAGGTTAGCAAAGTGCTTGGGTTTAAAAATGCCACTCTTTGCTCTAGTAGTCATGGGATGAGAGTTTTGAGTGGGTGGAGGAACATTTGGTACAGTGGGTGCAGGGATATTAACGGGAGATGAGTTGGAGTTGGTTGGGCTTTGCGTGTTGGGCTGAGGAGGGGGTGAGACAGTTGGGCCGTGTAGTGGGCTGGAGGGGTGGGTAGTAGGTGGGGTAGAAGGTGTAATGGGCTGATGTTGGATTTGTGTGTGGGTCGATGGGATGAAGCACAGAGGGGTGCAAGGATTGTGTGGGTTTGGGCTGTTATGAGGGTGGATTGGGCTGGTAGGTTGAGGATTGGGTGAGGAAGGTGTAATAGGGGTAGTAGGGGTGGGTAGGTGTTCGTCAAAATTGGTAAAGGGTAGGGTGGTAGGATTAGATGATGATGATGGGGTGTTGGTTTGAAAGGGTAGGACATCTTCATCAAATCTCGCATGTCTAGTGGTGTAGATGCGACCCGTAGTAGGGTCTAGGCAACGAAAACCTTTATATCTAGGACTATACCCAATAAAAATGCAAGGTGTACTTCGGGGTTGAAGTTTGTTTTTTGTATAGTCTCTAAGATATGGAAAAACACGACAACCAAAAATGCGAAGATTTGAATAGGTGGGAGGTTGATTAAAAAGGACTTCAAATGGTGATTTGTTTTCAAGGATTTTTGTGGGAAGCCAATTTATGATGTATGTGGCCGATGTGAAAGCATTGAACCAAAGGTTTGGTGGGGCATGAGCATTAAACATCATGGCTAGACCGGTTTCGGTGATGTGATGGTGTTTCCGTTCGGCCCGCCCATTTTGTTCGGGTGTATGTGGACACGAGAGCCTATGATGTATGCCATGCTTTTGAAAACAAGTTTGTACTTGGTGATTGGTAAACTCGGTTCCACCATCGCTTTGAAAGGTTTTAACAGTTGTTGAGAATTGATTTTGAACAAAAGTTAAAAAAGTTGTGAGGATGGTGAAAAATTCCGATTTGACCTTTAAAGGATAGAACCAAGTAAAACGTGAGTAGTCATCTATGAAGACAACATAGTATCGATATCCATCGGTGGAAGGCACGGGTGCGGGTCCCCAAAGGTCACAATGTATGAGGTCAAAAACATGTTGTGCGCGTTTAGGATTTTCAATAAATGGTAAATGTTTAGCTTTTGATAATTCGCAAGAGTTACATAAACCCGGTTTGGGTAACAAAGATGTAACAAAAACATGACCAAGTTTATTTAAACTAGAAATAGTATCAAAAGAGACATGTCCTAAACGACTATGCCATTTATTGAAAGATGCACGAAGGTGCGAAGCAGAAAGCGCGGCAACAAGGGACTTGTGACTTTGAGTGAGAACATAGAATCCATTTTCACACGTGCCTCTAGCAAGAACCTCCGCTGTTTTTCGGTCCTGTATTTGAAAATAATCATTAGAAAACAAGACATCAACAGGTGAATCATTGGTTAATCTACTAATAGAAAGTAGATTTTTTGTGAGATTTGGAACAACTAAAACATTTTGTAAAGATATTGAATTATTAAGTTTAGTGTTTCCACTACTAGAAAACGGGGCTATTGTCACCAAAAATTGCTACCTAGAAAAATGGTAGCAAATTTAGCTACCGATTTTACACCAAAATGTGTATTATAAGATAAGGTAACTATTTGGTTGCAAATTTTGATACTGTTTATTTTTTGTGGTAAATTCGTGAGAAAAATAATAAGATATAATTAAAAAAATAATAATTTATATAAAAAAATAACAAACCTATTGAATTGTGACCACCTTAACCATAGCAAATTTAAGGACCTATTTCTTAAAGCGACTAAATTGCTACCATATTAGCCATGATAAAACTGGGCTATTGTCATCAAAAGTGGCTACCTAGAAAAATGGTAGCAAATTTAGCAACCGATTTTACACCAAAATATGTATTATAAGATAGGTAACTAATTAGTTGCAAATTTTGACACCATTTATTTTTTGTGGTAAATTCGTGAGAAAAATGATACGAAAGAAGTAAAAACTAATAATTTATAAAAAAAAAAAACAAGTGAAAGAAACAAAAACACCTCTTTTGGATTTTTTTATTCATGTGACCAAAAACACATCTTTTGAAAACCATTAGCCACACTTTACAAAAAAAATGTGACATATAGTAGCCACACTTAATAAGAAAGAAGTAAAAACTAATAATTTATATATAAAAAAAAACAAGTGAAAGAAACAAAAACACATCTTTTGAAAACCATTAGCCAAAAAAAAACGTGTCATTTAGTAGCCACACTTAATGAAAGAAACAAAACTAATAACTACAAATATTTTATCGTCAATTAGATCCAATGATGGCCAATTGGATCTAATGATGGTCATTTAGGCCCAAAGACGATCAGTTAGATTCAATCATTGTTACTTAGACCCAATGAATGTCATTTTGACCCAATGATGGGCAATTAGACCTGATGATGGTCAATTAGACCCGATGATGGTCAATTAGGCCCGTTGATGGTCAATTAGACCCGATGATGGTCAATTAGGCCCGTTGATGGTCAATTAAAACCAATGATCGTCAATTAGATCCAATGATGGTTAATTACACCAATGATGGTCAGTTGGATCCAATGATGGTCAGCTAGGCCCAATGATTGTCAGTTTGATCCACTGATGATCAATTAGAAAAAAATGATCGTCATTTAGATCCATTGATGGTCAATTAGATCCAATGATGGTTAATTACACCCAATGATAACTAATTAGATCCAATGATGGTCGGTTAGGCCTAATGATGGTCAGGTATATCCAATCATTGTCACTTAGACCCAATGATGGTCATTTAGACCTGATAATGGTTAATTAGACCCGATGATGGTCAATTAGAACCAATGATCGTCAATTAGAACCACTGATAGTCAATTAGATCAAATGATGGTCAATTAGAACCAATGATCATCAATTAGATCCAATGATGGTAAGTTAAACCACTGATCATTAGTTGGATCCAATGATGGTCAGTTAGGCCCAATGGTGGTCAGTTAGATCTAATCATTGTCTCTTAGACCCAATGATGGTCATTTAGACCCAGTGATATTGAATTAGACCCGATGATGGTCAATAGGCACAACTATGGTCAATTAGAACGAATGATCATCAATTAGATCTAGTGATGGTCAATTAGATGCAATGATGGTTAATTAAGCCAGTAATGGCCAGTCGGATCCAATGATGGTCAGTAAGCTCAATGATGGTTAGTTACATCCAACGATGGTCAGCTAGGACCAATGATGATTAGGTAGATCCGATAATTGTCACTTAGACCCAACGATGGTCAATTAGTTAGATATTTATAGACACACATACACAAAAACTATTGATGCCTTTAATGTATTAAGAATGTTTAGGAATTTCTTATTGAGTTGATTAGACAATCTCTGCTGATTGTTCAGGTAAAATTTTATTCTTAGTAATACTATCAGAAAATATACCTTTCTTGGCACGCGAACAATGACACACACTCATTTTATAACATTTAAAATCATCTTTTATAAAAAAATGTCACAGTTTTTAAAATATGATAAATTGGTGACACACGTTTTTGTGTGCCATTAACTTAGTATTATTAAATAAAAAACACGACAACATCAAAATATGAGTGTCATGTTTTTCTCTCGTAATATAATTTTTTAAAATTCTATCTTCCCTCCTAGTTAATTCATCTCCCGCCTATACATTTTTGTGCTCATTATTCATTATCTAAAAGACTAAAACCCTAACTTTCCTATCCTCCAATCACTCTCAAAACTCCTCCACCATGGCCGACCACCACCCACCCTCAAAACCTGCTCACAACCAACACACAACCACTACACCTCCAAAACCCTGGTTACTACCGTCAAGAACCACTACACCCCCAAAACCTATTTATCCTTTCAAATCTCTGGAACCACCACCGTGTTCCAACAAAATTATTCTTGAAACTAAAATTATTCAGGTATACAAAACGCTTCATGTGCATCTCTGGGTTAGAACCCTAGATTCATCAATTGTTTATTTTGGTTACCAAGATCCTCCAACTTTTAATTGTGTGATGACTATTGTACAGAAATCGTGTTTTCTATCGTGATTGAAGTTAAGGTTTTGTTTAAAGTTGTTAGTTGTCACTAATTACATTCTATTCTGTTATGTCAAGCTTAGTGTCTAATTGTATTATTGTTCTATTTTTTAAACTAGAAAGACGCAACTGTAAATGGGCCACAAGTTCACTTGCATAGCTGAAAACACTAATTGATAAGGGACTAAGGGTAATTAATGTATTTTGTGTTTAAGATTGACCTTTGGCTTTCATATGTATTGTTTTATCTAATATACAATGTTTTTTAATTTGATAAAAGTGTGGCTTTGGTTACTAGTGAAGATGTATTTTTGTTTTGCGTAAACACACCAAGAAATGTTTCAACTATCTTGTTTGGTATTACTATTGAGCTTCATGATTAATATTCAAGTAGCAGGGGCTTCTATCATGAAGGGGTAACTTGAAAATCTTGAAAATGGTACAAAACTTTTGTTTTTATTAGTTTTTGAGAGGTTGGTGTGTGTGGGTTATTCCTAAATTACAAATGGTTTTGTTTCATAGTATGTTTCTTTATAACCACTGCTAACAAGTGAAGTGGTTGGTTTTGCCTTTGTTTTCTCGTTTATTTTCACCCTTAAGCTGTTTATAAACATTTGTCAATCTTCAATACTTTTTAAAGGTGTTTAGAGCAGCGTTTAGTTACCCTAAGGTTGTAAATCGTCCAGTCTTCTAATTCGTTTTGAAAAGATTGTTTGCATTGGGAATATCTTTTTATTAGTTGTTTGATGCTTTATACTTGATAGTAAATCTTAACCAGTATGATTTTAAAGACATTCTTTTTTATTTTTTGCAAGTTTGGTTTGCTTTTGGCATTTTTGTTGCTCCTACAGATTGCTGAAGGGTAATACTGATTTGTTATATTTTACATGTATTCACGTGTTTATTTTATGTAATTTGCGGACAAAGTTTAAAAGAACGGAAACGCGCCTCGAGGCGTTTTCCCTTCGCCTCACGAGGCGTAAGCCTCGAGGCGAACCGAGGCGTAAGCCTGAGGCAGAATTAAAAAATTAAATAAATAATTATATATCTTTCAAAAAATAAAATGCTAACTAATTTCATCATCAAATTCATCAAAAACATAAAAAACACACATAAAAAAGACATAAAATGTCACAAAAAGTCGTAAACATAAAAAATATACCTAAAAACCCCCTGAGGCGCATCTGAGGCGCAACTTTTCATAACGCCTCAGTCCTGTGAGGCGCATACCACTGTTTAAACACCTGAGGCGCCGCCTCAGAAGCGTTTTCAGACCAAATCGCCTTGAGGCGCGCCTCGAGGCGCACGCCTCAAGCGTTTTTTTAAACCATGTTTGCGGATAGTGAATTCGTTGACATGGTTTCCTCATTATGCACAAAAGGGTGAGACACTTCATGATTATTTCACGTGCTGTAAGTATTTGTGTTCCTAAGAATAGTAATATCAAAGTGTTGCAGATATGAACATATATTTGTTATATGTGTAAATCTTGAATATATAGGATTATATTATTTCTTTAATAATTCATATGAATTATGCCTAAAAAAGCGTGCTTCAGGTGCGCTTCATGTAGATTGTGCACCTCAGGTCACCTAAGGCGCTGCTCTTTGCGCCTAGGCACGCTTTTAAAAACCAAGCAATGACTAGCTTCTACTGTTGTTTCATGCCAGTACTATGAGAGTTGGAAGGAATGAAAAAAACGATAACAGATTGTCCAACCAACAATGTTTAGGTATTCAGTTTTGTGGAGCTTGATTGTGCGTCATATTTGCTAAATTAATTTGTTGTAAATTTTGGTGAGACTTGATTAGGGGAGTCATGGATTCATGGTAGACTACCTGGATTACTTATCAAGAATACATGGGTTCTCTGGTACTTGTTACTATCATTGTGTCTTGCATTAAACCATATAAACATCATCTTCATGTAACAAGTTTAACCAGCTAAATATCATGTATCACTAGAATTAGGATGCTGATAGTTGGATTCTGCATGCTATATTGATTATTAAGTTTATATTATGGCAGGAGAATATGTGGGTCCTACGTAGGCCTAGCTGAACGGGTGGGTCAGATCATTGGTTGGGACGTGTTGGTATAAAAATAGGTCTAATTTGGTTCGTGTCAAAACAATTTTGACCAAATCAACCAGTTGCGAAATCAAGGTTAGCTTTTTGATTTTTTTTTTCTCTTTGAAAACACTTGAGTAATAGGTCAAATGGGTCGCAAGCAATTTTTGGTTTTTTTCTCTATGTGCGCCTTGCGCCTAAGGCCCGGGTAAGCCATTGCGCCTTAAGTGCATTAGAAATAGTGGATACATTAGAACATATTATTTGGTTTCTAGCACTAGAATTGTAACTCACAATTGGATTATGTTATTGTGCAACTCACTTGACTTGTTGTTAGTTTTGTTAATTTCCATTTCTTGATTCTATTCATTGCTTGTTTTGTAGATTGAAAAGTTTAACTTGATTATCAAAGAGCTTGTAAAGGAAAAAGATGAAGATAAAGAAATGTTCGAAGGAATTATTGCGAGCTTGATGGCTGAAAAAGAAAAAGATGATGCGGATAAAAGGCTATGCTCAATAGAATGGCACAAATTGAAGTTATGTTTACAACTACGGGTCGCAAATAGGCTATAAACACTTTTAGACATGAATGTTTTGAAGCATTTCATGGATAATTTCAGTTATTTGATGTTTTAGTTGGTGTTTCTATTAGAGCCTTTTATATGATTTTAAAATTGAAAAAATTGTTAACAAATTTGTTTTTTTATAATTTCAAATTTTGTATTATTTGATTGCTTTATACAATATAGTTTTCTTGAAATGTAATTGAATTAATAAAGCAGAAAAAAAAAACCTATAGCAAAGCTAAATGGTAGCAAATTTTCAATGGAAGTGGTGGCTAAATGGTAGCAAATTTTTAATGAAAGTGGTGGCTAAATGGTAGCAAATTTTCAATGAAAGTGGTAGCTAAATGGTTACAAATTTTCAATGAAAGTGGTGGCTAAATGGTAGAAACTCTCAATGAAAGTGGTGACTAAATGGTTGCAGATTAAATGGTACCAAAACGGTTACAAAAAAAAAAGTGTCTATTTTCAATAAAAATGGTGTCTAAATGGTGGCTAAATGGTACTAAAACGGTAGCAAAAGATCTTCCTACAACATTGTAAGAGCGGTAGCAATAATTTTAACCGTTTTTGTGGTGACAAAAATATGGTAGCAAAATACAAAAGTGGTAGCTATTTGGTGACATTAGGGCAACAGAGACGGGTGTTTTTGCTACCGCATATTCGGTTGCAAAATGGTGGCTACAAAGCAATTGATACCGTTATGTGACCGAAACTATGGTGACAAAAGCCCAATTTTCTAGTAGTGTTCCAATATGTGTGACGGGTAACGATTCACCGTTCCCAAACGTGACCCGTAGGTCATTTGTTTGAGTTTTAGAGTTTTCTAAACCATGGTTTTTGGGTAGCATATGTGTTGTGGCACCTGAATCGGCGGTCCAATCCGGGTGTCGGATGCTACATTGCATTGAGCAAGAAAGGCGTCGGCAAGATTGGCATCAAGAGACACCGATTTTTGGGCATAAGAAGCAAGTTGGGGACAAGTGCTAGCATAGTGACCCTCTTTGCGGCAAAGTTGGCAATGGGGAGTTCTTTTGGTGTAGGAAGAACCACGTCCTCGAGACGAGGAGGGGCGGCCACGGCCACGAGTAGAAGAAGGCCGATTGGAATTAGTTTTGGGTTGATGGGCATAGAAAGCGGCTTGAGGAGCTTGGGAACCATGAAGTTTTTGTAGGAACATTTCTTGATTTTCGGCATTTGCCAAAAGATCACGAAATGAGGGAGCGGGGCGAATGGTTCTTTGGGAGGTGGAGAAGTTTTCAAAAGAAGCACCAAGGCCACAAAGAAACCAATGGCGTTTATCCTCATCACTAATAGGATGACCGATAGCGGTTAATTGATCGACCAAAGACTTGAACTTTCGACCGAATTCAGAAACGGAAGAAGTTCCTTTTTAAAGTGTGCGAAGGGTGTCTTTGAGATTATGAATGCGTTCAATAGAACAATGGCTATAAGCATCGGAGAGGGCCTTCCAAACGGCTTGAGCCGTTGTATGTCCGATGGTTTCGGCCATAGCCTCTTCGGTCAAGGTGGAGTTAATGAGGAGGAGAACTTTGTGATCGGCATTTTTCCAGGCCAGAAAATCGGGATTAATGATGGTGGTTTCGGTGGTGGTGATAGTTTCGGGAGGAGGAGGTTTGGTTCCATCAACATGTCCGAAAAGATTGAGGTAGGTTAAGACCGGGGTGAGTTGCTTCTCCCATGGGAGATAATTAGTGGATGTAAGTTTGATGTTGACAAGATTGCTTAGAGAGTGAAGGGGAATGGTAGAGAGGTCAGCAGGGATGAGTTCGGCCATGTAGAAGGAACCGAAGGAAGATTGCAGCGGAAATAAAAGAGGAACAGGGATGGGGATAGAAGACTAGTAAAAGGATCTTGTGTTATGTGGCTGATACCATATGATGGTATCAATCTTCTATGAATTTCATTAACAAATGATAACAATATATACAAGAGAGGAAGCAAATTAGATGGAGATAATATCTCCTCTTTACAAGAATACATCATTGACTAATAAATACAATAAAGGAGAATAATGGTGGGAGGATATTAAGGCAAGGATAAAGACTTTCCTAATAATCACTGGCGAAGGTTTGTAGGGGCGGGGAGGGGCGGCCGACCCCCCCGGATTTTCGCGCAGAAGTTCCGATTATATAGTATCCGTATAGAAAATTTTGAAAATATAGGGTTTCGACCCCCCGAAACTGGTTTTCGACCCCCCGAAACCAGTGACTTCCGAACCCCCAGTGACTTCCGACCCCCCGAACCTTCGGGTCAAGCTTCGCCACTGCTAATAATTAGGTTCTACTTCCTAATCTTTGTATGAGGTAACATGACTATGAATCTCTATTTGATGGAATTTTATTTATTTTAACTTAATAGATGATGAAATCACATAAAGAAGCAGAAGCTGACATCATCGATAGATTGCCAACACCATTTGGATTGGTCCTTTCTGGGGTAGCACCTGATCGGCTGATCACCCTGAAACGAAAGTTGCAAGATTTATATTTTACATTACTTATTGAATGTAATGTGGCATATGCATACACAGCAAAATGACAAATACACTTCCAAGTGGCCCAAGACAGCATTTTTTTTCCTTAAAAATAACAGCTAAAAAATGACCTGCTACTGCTTTAACAGTTAAATCGTTGCTACTGTCGAAAATTAAATGTACCATGGTTATTGAAATTAGTAATACAACGTAAGTTGTTTACTTGTTTTATAGTTTAGTCTAATTTGAAGTTGGTTGCTTCAGGATAAAGTGTAAAGGTCATATTTATTCACGCAGTTAACCCATGAATCATTGACATTGCAAGCGATATAAAATGGGTCAAAATGAGTGAATTTAACCACATTCTGTCATTATTTTTTTTCTTATCATGAAAAAATAATAATCTTAATTGATCTTGTTGACCAGAAAACTCGCAACAGATTGTTATCAACCAATTTTCTCGGGTTGCACATAATGAAAGGTGTTCATTCTTTGGGATTTGTCTCTTGGATCCTCAATTTCTTTGGCTGAGCTTCACCAAATCTATCACGTGGTAAGGATTAAATAGACTTTTGAGTTTATTTTGTTTTGCCTTCAACAATATATGTATAATTACATTTTTATGTCATTGAATCAGGTTGTGCTTGCTTATGGTGTTGAAACTGACAGAGTTCTTGGTAGACCAGGAGAGGTATGTTATTTTCCTGGTCATTTGCAGATATAACATTTACACGCTTTTTATGTGTTTCTGACTGGTTAAGCATGTAGAATTAAAAAAAAAATAGCTTAGAAGGAAGAGGGTTAAATGGGTCGAACTTTATCAAGTGTGTTGAAAAGTTGCCAAAAGTGTATTTTTAATGAGCTAAACTTTCTGAATCGTTTTATAAAAGAAGTAACTTCTGATTGAAATAATGTCGTTTTAACTATTGCAGGATTTGAGAGTTGTGCACTCAGCTAGAGAATTTGTTTGGTGGTATAATTGGCACCCGGATTTAAGCCAGCTGGCACCAGACTTAAAGAACACAGACACAGCCATATTTCTGGGTCAGTAAAAAAATTACAATTTTCATGAAATGGGTTATCAATATACTATTTTTATCAAATCATTTTTAATAACTTTTGGTTATTAATGTTGGTTTTTGTTTTCGTGAAGTGTCGGAAGCAATATTTGTTGTTACCTCAGCCATAAAAGATGTATGTGGGAAGCTACTGACAGAGAGCCTTTTATTGGATAAGTATGGTAGAATATGCTTGTGTCTTGATGAGATTGTGTGGAAGGTGTGTAAGTGCATGATGTCCCTAGGCTAGTATATATGTTGATTGGACGTGTCACGGGGTGTTTGGAGACGTTTATACGTGTTTTGGGGTGTTTGGGAACCTGCAGGCGAGTAGGAGGATCTTATTAGCGATTACAGTGCTATTCGCCCTTAATACATGCGAATAGACTGCTACTCGCCAGTCTGTACTAGTGATTAAGGCCTATTCGCTAGTTTTACATGTCTTATAGAATTCTACTCGCCTATACTGTCCTGTACGAGTACGGGAGGTATAAATAGGCCCAATCATTGCCCTAATCATCAGTTCTTGCCTCACACACTCTCCAAACACCCTCCCATGGTCTGTAAGGTCTGATTTGATCTCTGTAAACACTCGAGCTCTGTTTTAGTGATTAATCTATAATCTTTTGACCCGTGTGTGTGTTGTGATTACTCGTTTATCATTGTTTCGTCTTTGTTTCTGTTATTAGAACATATTTAGAGGATTCCGCACTCTAAAGTATCAAGCTCGTGATTGTCGGGTGACACGTTTGTCGATCCTACAAGTGGTATCAGAGCCGAGGCTCTTATCACGGGTGTTTTAATAACAAAAACGAGCAAAAACAGGTTGTTTTTGGTGTAAAAGTTCAGATTTTTAAGCAAAAACCTGTTCTTATTTTTGAAACTTTGAGTTTTTGTCAAAAACCCATTTTTTTTTCAACATCTTGGTGTGTGTTTATGGATTAAAACGTGTGTTTTTGATTAGGTTTTGTTCTAAAAGTGTTTTGGAAACTTTTCCAATCATTTGGGGTATAAACACATTGTTTTAGATAAGATTTTGAGGCAAAAACGGCTGTTTTTGAGCAAAAGTGGGGTTACAGATCAGATCTAGCGATTACGCAGACATACTAGCAATTAGGAAACCCTAATTGCCTATATTTAGGCGATTACGAGTGTGTTTAAGCGAGTAGGCTTGTACTCGCCTATAACACACGCGATTACATCCTATTTCACATATAAAAACCCTAATCGCCTCTACCTTAGGCGATTACAGAATCCCTTGACACAATTAGCCTCTAATCGCCTATACATCTAGCGAGTAGAGGCCTACTCGCCTTAAATAGGTGTGGTATAGCTCCTACTCGCGTGTAAGGTCCCCAAACGCTAGCATTTACACCCTAATCGCCTGTAATCACACATACAGAGTTCCTAATCGCCTATAAGGACCTGAAACTGAAAAATTTGACTAAGTATCGGACTTTTGACAAATATTAACATATGGCAAACCCGTGGGGTCATCTAAACCAACCAAGGCAACATAATAACCAACAATTGAACAATCAAGCAAACGTACCCACAAACCCTTGGCAATACTCAGCCGAGCGAAACGCGCAACGGATGCAACAAGCGCAAATGCAAGCGAATGTTGCCGGAATCAATCCGTGGGCGCTAGCGGCTCAACAACAAGCGATGAACGCAAATCCTTGGGCACTCGCGGCTGCTGCAAACTCACAGACGAATCATCTGTCTTCCGTTCTCATGAGTGACTTAGAGACGGGTAGTTCGAATAGGGCGCCGAAATTACAATACATGTCAGACTACCATGGTTGGAAAGGCAGATTTCAAACATATGTTGAGGGTATAGATGGTCTCGTATGGTCAGCAATAGAGACTGGGTATAGTAGGCCTATGGTTGAGAACTCCACAACTCCGATCTCAATTGAAGACATGAATGAAGATCAGAGGAAGAAGTACAATTATGAGAAGAAGGCGATGGCAGCATTGAAGCAAGCTCTTCCAAAGGATATTCTTCATCAATTCGCTCAGTGCACAACATCACAGATGCTTTGGTTAGCACTGGCTGAGAGAAATGAGGGTAATCTGAAGACGCGAAAGGTTAAAATGGATCAACTCAAGAAGGAGTTCGAGAACTTCAATGCTATAGGGAACGAATCTCTGAGAGACTTGACTGCTAGATACTACCATCTGATGTCAGAAATGTATCAGTATGGGGTCTTATACTCATCTGCGGACCTTGTAGAAAGATTTGCTGAGGCGCTACCTCCTCACTGGCATCAATGGTTGGATATTCTAAAGTCGAGCAATGCATATCAGACTCTCTCCATCAATGAGTTCATTACCGAGATGGAGAACAAGGAGATAGAGGAAATCAGGAGAGCAAATAAGGCGCTCATTCCACAGAATCCCAGCATCTATTATGGGAATCCTCTTCAGGAAACCAGTGTGGGTGGTACCAAACCACAAACTGCTTTTGTGGTTAATCCGGACCCAGTTTATGCTTTCGACAATTATGGTCCCCCAGCTGATGTTCCTCCTCCTACATATCCTTTTGGACCAAACCCGTATCCTTTGAATTATAATGCTAACCAGTTTGGTGTTAACCCGTTTTCTCATCTTGCAGCACCAGCGCAGGCAACTGCAAACTTTAGTGGACCCTCTTCTGCAGGTTTTGGCGGAGCTCCAACTACAAGTTATGGTGGATATGGAGGTGCTTCGAGTTCTAATCAAGGTGGCTATCAGACCAATACAGTCCCAGAGCAGCTGAACACTGCGGGTTTAGGAAAGGTGACTATAGAGCTAGCTCAAGAACATATGGCTCTACTGTCGACCTTGGTAAACTCCTATAGTGGACTGGTTGCTGGACAGATCGGGAATCCTCATCTTACACAGGAGGATTACTCGCAGATTGATAAGGACGACATGGATCTGATAGACATACAATGGCACTTCGCAAGCGTCGTGAGAAGGGCAAAGGATTACATGGAAAGGACGGGAAGGAGAGATGTCTTGATCAATAATAACACCAAGTTTGGGTTTGACAAAACAAAGGTCACATGCTACAACTGTGGTACAAAAGGGCATTTTGCAAGGGAATGTGACCGACCTAAGCAGCAAGGACATCAGAATCCCTTCAACAACAACAGAGCTAATCAGAATCAGAGGCAGCAAACTCAGGGTCAACCTAATACTGAGCGTGCTATTGTCCCAGTCAACAACCAGAATCAGAACCAGAGGCCGCCTGCAAACAACAATCAAGGTCAAGCCATGGTTATTCAAGCTGATGAAGGCTATAACTGGAACCATCTGATCATCGGAGAAGAAGCTCCTCAAGGTGGTGCAGCCTGTTTTGCTCAACAAGCATCTGAAGCACCAGCCGAAGTTGAAGAAACTTCGAGTCAGTCTGATATCATCACTTCTGAAACCGAGGTGTCTGACTGTGACTCGGAGTGCGATTCTGATAGTGGAGAAGATTTGGAGAATTTGTTAGCTGAAGCAGATGCATTGATCGGTAAAAGATCGTTTCTTGTGGATGCTGACTGCACAGAGAAGAACTACGGCGAATTCTTTGGAGCTCAGAAGACAGCAGCTCACTATGCATTGATGGCCATCACTGAATCGTCGAACAAGGTAAGTTCTTCTTCTGATTCAAAATTAGATTGTGTAGAGTGTAATCAGTTGAGATTCAGAATTAAAGAATTAACTGAAGAAAATCTGAATTTAAAAGCTGATGTTGGTCCGTTGCAAAGGTCAATTGATTCCTTGAGACAAAAGGAGAAAAATTTTCTAAGTACAATTGAAAATTACAAAAAGGATGTTTCTGAACTGTCAAAAACCTTAGCTAATAAACAGATTGCTATAAATAATTACATCAATGAGGTCGAAGACACTAAGAAACAATTGGCCATTGTTAACTGTGACTATGAAAAGATCAGGAAAAAGCTTGAGAGTTATTTAAACTGCAAGTATGTCCTTGATCACATAGTTGAACACTCTGACAAGGAAGGCTTCTCCACCAGTCCCAAATACTCTCAATGTCCACCTCCGGTGAGATTCGAAAATCACAATTTTGATGTCTTGCCGAAGGAGGAACTTGTGGACGTGGCAGCCGAGGCAGCAAAAGCTGCAGAGGCGGCCAAGGTTACTGAAGCAGCTAAACCTGCTGAAGTCACTAAGGTTGCTACTCCTGCTAAAGCTGTCAATTTGTGTGAGAAACCTGATGATATCAGTGTATATGATACTGATACTTCGGATGATGAGCTCGATGAACCTCCTAGGTATGCACCGGTCAAAACTATAGATGTTCCTCTTGAGAATCATATCATTACAACTGAAACCTTGAGTGAACTGGAACCGCAAGTGCAAACCAAGGATGGTAGGAGGATTAAGGTGTTCTATAAGTTAAAAGGGTCTGAAAGGGTGTATGCTGATGAGGAAATCCCTCTCAGATGTATCACCCCTGGTCTTGTTGCCAAAATTTGGCAAGAATCTGTCATTACCATAGAAAAGGAAACCTGGAGTAAAAACAAGGGTAAGGGTAAGGGTAGAAAGGATCAGGGAAATCAGTCTAATGAAAACAATAAGAAAAATCAAAAGTCGAACACCGTTAATCCTCAAAATCAAGCTCAAAGAAACGGTCCGAAAAAGCATGTGACTGAGTTCATTAGATCGAGCGGCACTGAAAGAAATGACGATCCTCAAGTCGATCAGCAAAGAAGATGTCTTGAGGATCTAAAACATAAAAACTCATTTGCCGTTCCATCTAACAAAAGGAACAAAAAGGAGACCAAACCCGAATCTCCTAAGTTTGAAGAATATAGATCCTGTCACAAGTGCGGGGAACGTGGGCATTTAGTTGCTGCTTGCCCTGAATTGAGACGAGAAAGGATCAAAGTGGATGATCCTCCCAGTTCTAGCAAATCCAAGCAACCGGTTTCTCCTAAACTCTCAGAGAAACAAAAGGGAAAGCAAGTTGTTTATGATAACCGCAACAAAATTGCTATGAACCTAAAGCCAGTTGATGGCAGGGGTCCACAGCTGAGGGGGAGCACTGTTCCTCCAAAGGTTGAAGCAGCGCCTAAGCCACCAGCAAAGGCTGCAGCTAAACCGCAGGGCAACCCCAAAGCTGCTCCACGCACAGTTAATTCTGAAGTGGATCCAAAATCTGTTCCTCCAAAGGAATCCAAGGCTGGACCTTCTAGCCCACAGGCAAAGAAGAAGCCCAAGCCAAAGAAACCTGAACAGATTTGGAGACCCAAGTCACCAACCAAAGAAGGAGAGTCATCTGCTGGAAAAGGCACTGCTGTACCATCGGAAACAACTCCAACACCAAATGGGAGATGGGTTGACTTTCCGATGTTAGATGAAGTTGGTAGACCCAAGACCGTGAAGGCTTGGGTCCCCCTTAACCACTGAACTTTGAATGTTTGTGCAGGGAGTTCCACAGGGCCTTATCAGCAGCCTATGGATTGTTGATAGTGGAGCTTCAGGGCACATGACAGGCGATTTATCCCTGCTTTTCGACATAAAGAATATCAATGGGGGGTATGTCGCCTTTGCTGGTAATAAAGGGGGTTATATAACAAAGGAAGGAAGTATGAGCAACGGTATAGTAAGCTTTGAAAAGATAAGCTTTGTTAAACAGATAGACCACAACTTGCTGAGTGTTTCGCAGATATGTGACAAGAAGTTCACTGTATTCTTTGATGACAACGCATGTTTCATTCTGAAGCCTGGATTCAAAATACCGAAAGAGTGGGTCATGATCTCAGCTCCCAGGGTCAACAACTTATACGTCCTGGATATGAGCCGAGCAATGACTGCAAAAGGTCAGGTCACTTGTTTTCTGTCAAAGGCGACAGAGAAGGAATCGATAATGTGGCACAGACGAATGGGACACATCCACTTGAGGAAAATGAACCATCTGGTCCAGAACCAACTAGTGGAAGGTGTTTCTGTTAAAAATTTTCATTTAAACGATGTCTGTGTCTCATGCAAGAAAGGGAAGCAGAAAAGAAAGTCTCACAAGCCTAAGAAGACAAACTCAGTTAGTCTACCTCTCGAACGACTGCACATGGACCTGTTTGGCCCAGTCAATCGAAAGAGCAAGAACGGTGACTCATACTGCTTAGTGGTTACGGATGATTATTCTAGGTTTTCTTGGGTTGTGTGCATGAAGCACAAGAGTGAAACTTTTGATTACTTGAAGAATCTGTTTACTAAATTGGAAAATATATATCAGCTAAAGATCAGTAGGATCAGAAGCGATAACGGAACAGAGTTCAAGAATCACGCTATGGAGGCGTTATGTGCAGAAAAGGGTATTCATCATGAATTCACAGCGCCATACACTCCTCAGCAAAACGGGGTTGCAGAAAGAAAGAATCGGACTCTTATTGAGGCAGCCAGAACTATGCTCGCAGACTCGAACTTGCCTGTGATCTTCTGGAACGAGGCAGTTCACTGCGCGTGTTATACTCTGAATAGGGTTCTAACGGTAAAGAAGCTTGGAAAAACCTCTTACGAGCTTCTGAACCGAAGGAAACCGAACTTAGAGTTTCTGGAACCTTTCGGAGCTCCATGCACCATGATACATCCCGATGGGAAGTTTGGTGCAAAGGCAGAAGAAGGTTTCTTTGTTGGTTACAGCACTCCCAACAAAAGAGTGTACAACAAAAGAACCAACAACGTTGAAGATTGGCTTAATGTCGATGTTCAGCGTTATACTGCCAATGCACCTGGTGTTGGACCTGATTGGTTGTTCGACTATAAGAGCCTATTTGATTCTTTCAACGTGGAAAATTTGGTGGACGATGCTGTAGCGCAAATGTATTACGAATGTGAAAACGCAGCTAGCTCTCCGCTAATGCGTCCGATCGTGGTTAATGCACCTGCGCCTGCTCCATCTGATGCCTCTGCATCCACGGGTCCCCCCGATAAAACCGCAGCAGCAGAAGTTGAGGAAGTTTTTCAGGAAGCGTCAGCAGAGGTTCTCGAATCTTCATCTTCCGACGACGATTTTGCAGAGTCTCATGAAACTCTCACTGAGGAACAAGCTGGAAATGGTGAATCTACCACTACAGCTCCAGTTAATCCGACAGGAAACAATCAAGCTGGTCCTTCTTCTTCAGCAGCTCCAGGGATAGGTCTTCGGATTGATCTCTCCGGTTTTAATATGCAACCCGCTGCTCCCTCTAGTTCAAGCGCAGCTGAGACAAATATATCTCAAGGTTTGGAGAACCTTAATTTGCATTCGGATGATCCAGTGCCGGCACATCCGGAATCTCGGATTCACGACACTCATCCGATGCAAAATGTAATTGGTAATCCGACTAGCAGAGTCATGACGCGCAGTCAGCTCAGAAATGCTAGTTCAAGTGACAATACAGGTACTCTGGCACTCTATTCGGAAATCAGAAAAGCAGGTCATCAGAACGATTGGTCCTTCGCCTTGTATGTTTCTCAAACTGAACCAAGAACTGTGCAAGAGGCACTAAGGGAAGAACCATGGATTGAAGCAATGCAAGCCGAACTTCAGCAGTTCCAAAAGCTAGGAGTGTGGGACTTAGTTGACTTACCTCCAGGCTCGAAAAAGATTGGAACAAAGTGGGTCTACAAGTGTAAACGGGATGACCGCGGGGTGATTATAAGAAACAAGGCCCGATTAGTTGTCCTCGGCTTCCGTCAAATCGAAGGAATAGATTACAACGAAGTATACGCTCCAGTTGCGCGCCTTGAAGCTATCCGGATGTTCTTAGCTTACGCTTCGTACAAACGGTTTAAGGTGTATCAAATGGACGTGAAAAGTGCTTTTCTGTATGGTGTCGTGAAGGAAGAGGTGTATGTTGCTCAGCCACCGGGCTTTGAGGATCCGCTGCATCGCGAAAAAGTCTACAAATTGAACAAAGCGTTGTACGGACTCCATCAGGCACCGCGTGAATGGTACCAAATGCTTAGCAACTATCTGATATCCAACGGGTTCAAACGCGGACTCGTGGACTGCACCTTATTCACCAAGGAAAAGGGTGGTGACCGTCTTCTGGTACAGGTTTATGTTGATGATATTATTTTTGGGTCTACTAATGATGTCATGTGCAGGGAATTCGAAAAGCTTATGCAGGACAAATTTGAGATGAGCTCGATGGGGGAGATGCAATTCTTCCTCGGTCTACAAGTAGAACAACAAGAGTCGGGGATCTTCATCCACCAGACAAAATACGTTGCTGACATCTTGAGCCGGTTCCAGATGGAAGACTCTACTCCAGTAGGCACACCGATTCAGACCAATCACGGGATTGGGCCTGACGAGAAAGGACAAACCGTTGATCCTTTTCTCTATCGAGCTATGATAGGCTCACTCATGTACCTCACTGCATCAAGACCTGATATAATGTTCGCGACATGTTTACTATCAAGATACCAGTCAAGGCCGAAACAGTCACACCTGGTTGCTGTGAAGAGGATCTTACGTTATCTAAAGGGTTGTCCGACCAAAGGTCTTTGGTACCCTAATGACGATAAGTTTGACCTCATCGCTTTTAGTGATGCTGACTATGGCGGATGCAAGACAGACTTAAAATCCACATCGGCTGGATGCCAGTTTTTGGGACCAAGACTAGTCTCGTGGCAGTGCAAGAAGCAAGCCTCAGTCGCCTTATCCACCTGCGAGTCGGAATATGTAGCAGCTTCGAGCTGCTGCTCCCAGGTTCTTTGGATACAGCAACAAATGAGAGACTACGGTTTGAAATTTCTTAATACTCCCATTCACTGTGATAATGAGTCCGCTATAGCTCTTGCTAAAGACTCAGTTAACCATTCCAAGGCGAAACATATCTTGGTTAAGTATCATTTCATACGCGATTGCTATGAAAAGAAACTTATCGATATGGTAAAAATCCACACGGACTACCAACGTGCCGATTTATTCACCAAAGCTTTTGACGGTCCTCGTTTTGAGTACTTGTTAATCTTAAACGGCATTAAAGTTAAGCAGGATTAGATCCTCATCGGTAATCGTTTTTGTAAATATTTTTCTTTCAAAAATCAGAAAATTCCGAAAATATTGTCTTTTCGCAAATTTTTAGATTTTTAGGGGGAGAAAATTTCAGAAAAATACAAAAACATTCAGAAAATGCAAAAATTCAAAAAAAAAGAGAAAATTCCAAAATCAAAAAAATTGATTGAAAAATGCAAAAATGAGTTTCTTTGGTGAAAATGGGAAGATGATATTAACCAATCAGTCGGACTGTCTGGACCCTTATCATCTTAAAAATATTGGAACTGATAGGTAGCCTCTACAATGATGTGTCGGTAGGCTTAAAATCATTTCCAAGTTCGGCATGGTGATATAAACCTAAATCATCTGAATCATGTGTGGATCAACGTGCGTTGGCATATGGTCTTGGTACCGAAATCTCGTTTGATAGCATGCCAAAATCCGAGGTTTCATGGTCTTTAAGAGGTTGGTTCATCCGGGGTGAACTGGACGTCTCTCAGAATAATTAGGAATGGCACACGTGTCGTACGTTGGGGTCGCAGCCTACGACTGAGACACCCCTATGTCATTTCCTGAAAAAAAAAACAAAAACAAAAAAAAATAGAATAAATTCTGATCAGGAGACGTCCGGGAATCCTAAAAGAGCAAAAAGATTCATATATGCCAAAACCCTATTCTCAATGAGAATTCGCTCTAAGGTATCAAATCATATACCTAAAGCATCGTACCATGAAAAATCAAATATACGGTATTTGACTTGAACCCTGGTTTGGATCTCACTGGTCTCTTTGTTGCAGCGTTTCTGCAGACCTGATCACCACTGAGTCCACTCCTTGTAAAATACGGATGACAACAGCTTACTCACCGGTTACGAGGAAGCTTTGTGCATGACTTGATACGGGAATGTGTCGCGTGGCGGGGAACACCTTGTATCTCAGTCTTAATATTACCTTAACGTATCTAAAGTGCCTAGCGATAAAACTTGATTTTGAGCTTAGGTGGACAACAATATCGACAGTTGTTGTAGGATGCTTATTGGTAATTTAAGCGAAAACTGAAAATATAAGGGTTCTAGTGATGTTCGTACACTGATATGATTCCCTAACCGTTGAAACTCGCAAAAATATGTTAGTATACAGTTAGTTGATCTCCCGTTTTATTTTATTTACGCTTAGTTTAGCTTACTTTATCATTCTTGATTGCCGATGATGGAATCCTAATCCATTGTAATCTTACTTCTTCAAAAATAAAACGCCGAAAAATAAAAAGGAACAACTAATTTGAAACTTGTGTTTTTGCCGGGTCAAAACCGTATGTTTTATCAAGTACAAGGGTTGAAAATGAAAGTTTCTCAAAGTCATGAGTCTTTATCTGTGTCGTGTGTTAAAACGAGGTGAAAACGCATATTTTGAACCTAAACGGGTCAAAATTGTGACAAATGGTGCTGCAGGGGCAATTTGGTAAATTGTGTGAAAGTCTTATGCATTTAGAGTCCTACTCGCACACTGTTTTAAGCGAGTACAGCCTATACTCGCTTCTACAACCAAGCGATTAGAACATTAGGTCTTTTATAACATCCACTCGTGCATAATGCTAGCGAGTAACCGTACTCGTGTAAAGTGTCAAGCGATTAGAGCTTTTGCTTCCTTTACTCGCTTAGTCTTACACGATTAGGACGGGTATTATTGAGGGTCTTTAAACGAGTAGAAACCATACTCGTGTATTAAGTCAGGCGAGTAGCAGCAAGTATATAAACAACACTTAGAACATTTCATTCTTATTTTCAAAACTTCTAACAGTGTTCGCTCCCTCTATACCCGATTGAAACCAAATCGCTGCCCTTGATTATTGTGTTTGTGAATCTTATTCCTTATCATACAGGTAACAATTCCTCTTAATGTCAGATCCTAACAACATGTTCTTGAGGGTTAAATCAGTGTTTCTTTGGGCGAAACCCTATGTTGTCTTGTTCTTGATCATTGGGCATTATAATGTGTTTATTGATGTTGTTTCTTGATGGGGGTTTGTTAATCGGCCCCCCTAGGATGTTTTTCAACCAACACTTTGACCCAAATCATTCCGAATTAGAAAGCCCCAATTTTGAACCCTTAGAACCCTAAGTTTTAAAATACCCAATTGAACCCGATTCTTGATCTGATAATGAAGTTATTGTTAGGGGTTTTAGTGTTGGGTTGTTATAGGCTTCATTGTGACAATTCCGGACTCGAAACAAGACGCCACGAGAATTCGACAATTTTGGTGTTCAAGAACACTGTTCATGCGAGTATAACTCTACTCGCATGAACAGGTAGCGAATAGGATGGGTTCTGCTGATAATCGCGTATACTATACACGAATAGGCTTATAATCGCGTATAGAGTAGGCGAGTGTAGCCCTACTCGCGTATAAAACTTTATACTCGCGTGTAATGGTCTATCTCATGCCTACTCGCGTATAAACATGTCTAATCGCGTATAAACATGTCTAATCGCGTATAAACAGGCCTATTCGCATGTCTTATATGCAATTACAACCTGTAATCGCCTGATACAAGCTGTTGACCAAAATTTGTCAAATCTTGTCCGTTTTTGTCCGTTTTAGTCCGTTTATGCTTGTTTATGAATATATGATCTTTGTATGATTCTTATTACGCGCTTTTGGTGTACAGGATGGAGAATTGGAAGACGTCGCCAAAGCACAACTGTTGTGCTTTTCTCGGACCGATTACATTGGATAAAGGCAGAATTTTTCAAGGCGTCATCGACTTCCTAAAGCGATCAAGAATACATTATGCGATATCCAAGCAGCACGCTGCTTACAAGGATATCCTGCTAGAGTTCTATCGAAACGCCAAGGTTGATCCCAAGGCTGATCCGATCGTGATTACCAGTTCGGTTCAAGGAAAAGATGTTATTATCACCGAACAGATCATTCGAGAAGTGCTGCAGTTTAGAGATTCTGAAGCTGATCCTATAGTGTTTGATGCTATTCTGATACGTGGCGGCTTTCTTAGGATGAAGTATTTGGGAAGAGTCGACAAACAGACGATGCTGAAGAAAGGATTACTTCCGCCAGAGTTTAAGTATCTTACTCATGTGGTTTTGAAGTGCCTTGGTCCGAGAAAAGGCACTTTTGATGCGATAAGGGATACACTGGCCTCTGCGATCGTCGCTCTGACGCTCAACAAGCCTTTTAATTTCTCCAAGATGATCCTGCACCACTTAAAGGAGATCGTATTATTGCCGCCAACAAAGAAGACCTTCATTGTCTATCACCGGTTCCTACAGTTGATCATCGATAGTCAAGTACCTGATTTGATGAAGCATCCGGCTGAATATATAGGGACTGATGATATTACTGAGGTAGAAATGAACAGGATGAGAAGCTACAAGGGGCGACCGAAATCTGAATATCCTCCGAATAGACGACTATATGGGCACATGAAGCGAGTAGACTACGCGTCTCCACCAGGCAACAGGTGGAGACACGAAGACAGTGATTCGGAGGATGACTTTCGTGTCCACAGGTTAGTGTTTAAAGAAGGGGACAACATAGGGCGTAGCACAGATGAGTTGGGAGAAAACGCCCCAGGCAGGATTTCTGACACTGCAGAAGGTGATGATGAGGAGTTTGATCCGAATGTTATTGGATTCTCTGAACACTCGGGAGCAACACAAGAACCCGATACCTCTCAGTCTCATAGAGGTAAGGCGCATATTGATGAAGACGCACCAGTTGACATAACTGATGCAGATGATGACTCTGAAGCCACAGAAGATGAGTCAGCCGATGTACTTTCTTTAGAAGAAGATAGAGCTCTCACAGCTGAGGCGAGAGACCTTGCAAGAGATCCCACTTTCTCTCCAGGTAGTGGTGATCTTGTTGCAGATATTGATGCAGAACTTGCCTCCTCGTCTCCTGCAAAGAGACAAAAGACAACTGCCAAGAAGGACAGGGTTCGAGGTAAGAAGACGATGTCTGTTAAACCTCAAGCTGAGAAAACCTCAAGAAGAAGACGGTTTACCCTTCCTGAAGCTTTTGGGGATCCAGTGACTCAATCCTCTCAAGCGGCAACAACAGCAACTACAACAACAGCAACAACAACAGCAGCAACTGATACAACAACAGCGGCAACAACGTCTGTCCCACTCTCCCTCAGTGCAGCTATGCCTGCGAGTGTGACTATGTCAATGCCTTCCTCGGTAATCTTCACTGAGCCAGTCTCAGTTACCGTTGAAGCGACAAGTTCACAGCTAGCCACTAATCCGATAGGTGATAGAATCAGAATGTTGAAAGAAGCAGCAAGATCGACAGCTGCTAAACCTTCAAGCCAATCCTCATCTTCGACTCCAACAACCAACGAACAACTCCAACGCCAAATCAACGAACTCACTGCCATAGTGGTTGCACAAGCACGGGAAATGGCTGAAATAAAGAGCAAAAACGCCAACATAGAAGAAAATGAGACGACAATGTTGGAATTGATTGGAGACACTATCACTGCTAACACTGAGCTGAGAACCACTGTCGACGCTCTTACTTTATCTAATCAGCAACTCTTGGAGTCGAACAGGCAGGTCATGGAAACACAACAGCAGCTCATGGAATCACATCAGCAGCTAATTCAGTCTAATCGTGATCTCCAGCTCGCAAATGTGAACAACGAGCGTCGAATCACCAAGTATAAGAAGCAAAACACAAGGCTAAGGACTAGGTTGAATGCGCTGACTGGAACTCAACCTAGACTTACTGGTGGTTCGGAAGCTGGAGCTAGTGCTGCTGCTGGTGATGATGATGAGGATAGTGAAGAAGACGATGATGATGAAGAGGATGATGATGAGTCTGATGACGATGATGACAATGATGGTAAGGGTGATGGTGGTGATCCCGGAGCCACAGGCGGTGGTGGATCAACAGGTGGGTCTGCATCGGGACGAACAAAGAAAAGTCACGATCGCAGAGGAAATGATCCCAAGGCAGGTTCTTCTGCTCAGGGGGAGCCAGCACCGATGATGAGCAAGATTCAAGAACTTCGCGATAAAGTAAAGAAGAAAGCGATAGTTCTTGTTGAAGACGTGGAGCCCCTAAACAGTTACTTTGCATATGATGATGATGGCAACCTGTGTGTTCCTCATGTGTCCTCTGATTATGATCTGGAAGAGGGTGAAATACCTCCTGAGGTTACACCTGAGGACTTGGAAAAGATCTTTGGCTTGGCACCTGGAGAATCTTCCAGTGCTAGCCACTTCGCTCCAGAACTGCATCCAGATAATCATGAAGTGGAGATGGAAGATGGAACCAATATCACTACACCTGAGTATGTAGTTGATGAGTCGAGCAGCGGGATACCTAAGATCTCTGAGGAGATGCTTAACCAGTCTGAAGAAAAGCTAAAGTCTAATCCTACACCTGTCCCAGACAAGGTGAAAGAACGACATGACAAGATCAGACAAAAGTATCCTGAGTGGTTTCCATCTGGAGGCGAGTCTGAGAAGAAAAAGGAACCTGTACAGGCTTCTATGTTCAAGAAACAGTTGGTAAAGATGTCAGGAAGCGTGATCAGTTGGGCTTACATTAAACATGCTAAGATGTTGGGAGTAAAGTGGCAGGATGGTCTTCTCTACTTTCAACCGTACACGAAAGTCCTCAGTCTGCCCTTCTGGCATATACGTGATTTGGTTAGACTGCACCTTCCATTGTATCATGAGTCACGCTATGAGTTTCAAGGGTTCTACAACATTATGAGAAGAGAAAGTGTTGAAGGATGGGACCAGTTCCAACCACAGTACCCAAAATCTGTTGTGACAAACAAGATACATCCCATCACAAAGAAACCCATTTGGAAGCACATCATCAAACCACCCGAAACCGCGTCGAAGATTCCATTAGCTCCGATTGAGCAAGACTTCGCTTCTAAGTTGTATTACTGGCACTATGACGCAGAGACCACAGAAGCCGTAATAGTCTTGAGCAACTCGCCAAAACCGTGCAGGAAGATTAGAATATGGGATCCAATGTGGCTGATTAACTGCTCGGAGAAAGACGTGGAGACATTGTTCTTATATCCAATACAACATCTGAAGGCCGAAGCCGATCAAGCATTGAAGTTCCAACGGGTGATTCGTTTCTGTCACGCCAACAAAGTTCATGCGGGATGCGACTGGTCAAGACTTTCCAGGATCGAGACAATGTCAATTTGATGAAGACTGAAGATACTGCATGTTTGTTTATGTTATGTTTGCTTTGTATGTTTTCAATTTTGAGTCTGTAAAGTTGCTAGTTGTTGCTATAAACGTTGTCTTAAGTAATTTTTGTACGTATACTAGCCTGGTCCAAGGGGGAGTCTGTAAGTGCATGATGTCCCTAGGCTAGTATATATGTTGATTGGACGTGTCACGGGGTGTTTGGAGACGTTTATACGTGTTTTGGGGTGTTTGGGAACCTGCAGGCGAGTAGGAGGATCTTATTAGCGATTACAGTGCTATTCGCCCTTAATACATGCGAATAGACTGCTACTCGCCAGTCTGTACTAGTGATTAAGGCCTATTCGCTAGTTTTACATGTCTTATAGAATTCTACTCGCCTATACTGTCCTGTACGAGTACGGGAGGTATAAATAGGCCCAATCATTGCCCTAATCATCAGTTCTTGCCTCACACACTCTCCAAACACCCTCCCATGGTCTGTAAGGTCTGATTTGATCTCTGTAAACACTCGAGCTCTGTTTTAGTGATTAATCTATAATCTTTTGACCCGTGTGTGTGTTGTGATTACTCGTTTATCATTGTTTCGTCTTTGTTTCTGTTATTAGAACATATTTAGAGGATTCCGCACTCTAAAGTATCAAGCTCGTGATTGTCGGGTGACACGTTTGTCGATCCTACAAGGTGAGTTCTCTTTCTTAGTCCTCTCTGTTTTTTCAACTCACTCTAAAGATGTGTATAGGCTTAGAAGAATCACCGAAATAATTTTCTGAGTGGTCAAAAAATGACCTGATTTCTGTTTAGTTTTGCAACCCCCTTCATCCTAGCATAATCGCTGATGTAGGTCCCATCTCCCTATATTATAAGTTGATAAATAAAGGAAGATGTCAAAAGAAGTGTGCAAAATTTCAGTCTTGCCTGAATAGTAATTAGGAGTGTTCATGGTTCTGTTCAGTTGGTTTTGGCAAAACTTATGGGACCAACTGCTAACTATACCACTACGGTTTTGGGACATGACAAGCCAAATTGATTAGGTTACATGGGTCGGTTAGATCGGTTAGTTTAGTCGTTCGAAACGATTTTTTTTCAAAGTTATTAGTTTGTGTTAGACGTTTTAAGATGATAACGATGTTTCATAATCATAATACACATAAATACATATTTCAAAAGTAAAAGAAATAACATAAATAATAAATGTTAAACCACCAACTGCTAATTTGGTCTCTCTTTTAATAATTCACATTTTTAAATAGTTCGGTTGAGTTAAACATAAACCACATCGACCCATTTATTAGTAAATTGGTTAAAGTTACCACATGTGTTGACAAATGACGAAATGGGTGGCTTCTAAAAAACAATTTATACTAATGTTTGTGATTGATTATGACGGGGTTGTTGGAGAACACAGACATACAGAATCAAAAGCCTAATAAGGTTGAAGCCTCAAACTAGCCCATTTTGCTAACAAATAGACTATTTCTTAACAAAAAGATGAGGTTCACATGCCTTCCTAATCTGACATTGCCAGGTTTAGCTTGTACTAAAAATGACATGTTTCAACTTAAACCCACTTTTGACTTGGAGTCTAAACCACTTGACCTGCTTATCCAGCCACCGTGTGAACCAATCTTATACACAAACTGTTAGATATTTTAATAGGTATCGAATGATAATGTTGCTACTGATGTTGCACCTTTTTGTGAGCATCAACGGTCCACTAAAAGGATTATAGTTAAGAGGCATAATGTGGATTATGGTACCTCCTACACACACATAATGTGGATATTGTTAGTTAAATATGATGCCCACTTTGTTCCTCAACCAGAGATCTAATCATTTGCAACTTTGATAGGTATTAAGGAATCAGAGACTGGTCTGGCTGCACGTAGCCAATGGGATCTGGTTTTGAGAAAACAAATGATGCGAGAGGAACAACCTCTTCATGAACATAACTTTATATTACCGTAAAGAAAAAACAAACCATTTCTTCTCTCCTGTTTACAACTGTTGTATTGTTTATGCCAGGTGGCTAGAACCCAAACACTGAAGATGTAAATGTTATAAATGCCAAAACAAACATGCTTAGGTATTTGAGACTTTGGTTAGGCTTATACCCGAATTTGTCAAAGGCACACAGGGCAAGGCGATGGCCTGCTAAACCGCTTCAAACTTAGAAATGTGCAAAAGCGCCTCAACTGACATGAACTGGCCAAAACTAATTTCAAATGGCCTAAACCATCCAAAACTGTCCAAATCCACCTAAAAGTGGTTTGAATCAAACTAAACCAACCAAAAAGAGTATGCACTCTGCTTGTCTTGGGCGTGTGGTTATTTTTTCATCAGCGCCTTTTGCACCTTGGCTGCGTCTTGGGTTGTGGAATTGATTTAGCTATTTTGATGCAATAATTATGTGATTAGAGAAGTGGCTACACTGACATGGCAATCTTATACTTTTGGAAAACCATTTATTTAATCATAAACTTTTAAGATTAGTGTACTCTATGTTGTAAATTTCATGTTTGATGGTGTGATGTGTTCATGTTTTATTTTGAGGTTCACTTCAGTAACTTAAACTTCAACGTTGTTGATGTTTTGGGTATGTTTTATGCTCATTAATACGTAGTTTTGTTTTAATAAATTATAGTTTTAAAAGAACGATTGACATTAAGAACAGACTCAAGAATACTTTGGCAAACAATGTAGGGATATAAACCGATCTTATCAAGAAAAAAAAGGGAATAATGGCCTCAAACAAATGATACCGGATGTTAGTAACTTGTTCGGATCATTGTAGTCTATGTTTATGAGTTTCAAAATTTAGTAACCAATATTTATGCGTTACACCCTACTACTAGCTTGTTGCTTCCTACATACTTCGTATCATTATAACGAATCATACACAAACGACATACACACAAACACCACAAACTCCAACAACTAAAAGACAATAAAGCAAACGCACCCGCAGCAACGCGCGGGCATTCCTACTAGTAGTAATAATAATAATAATAATAATAATAATAATAATAATAATAATAATAATAATAATAATAATAATAATAATAATAATAGAAGATTACAAACCTCTGTTGTTGACACATCTGATATTGCTGGACGCCAAGCTGAGAAAGATGCATTGGTCCAAGAGTTATTGTCACCAGCCGGTGAACCACGTAACAAAAACTATAGCATCGTTCCCATAGTTGGTATGGGTTGGATTGGGAAAACTACTCTAGCTCGTCTTTTGTACAACGAAAAGCTAGTCAAGGATCACTTTGAGCTCAAGGCGTGGGTATGTGTTTCGGATGACTTTGATATCCCTGGTATAAGCAAAAAGATATTTGAAGCTATGGGAGGTGAGCTGAAGAAGGGAAATGAAGATTTTAATAAGCTTCAAGAAGATATTAGAGATCAAGTAAAGGGTAAAAAATTTATGTTCGTACTAGATGATATTTGGAGTGAAAGTTACAGGGATTGGAAAAACTTAGTCGAGCCGTTGTATACATGTGCTCCTGGAAGCAAAATCATCATAACAACACGGAAGGTTCAATTAGTCAGTCAGTTGGTTCGCAACCCTCTAAGCATGCAGTTGCTAAAACTCTCAGATGATGATGCTCTTTCTTTAGTTGCTCGACATGCATTAGGTGTGAAAAACTTTGATGCCCATTTGCCATTCCTACCGTATGCTAAAGGTATTGTGAAAAAATGCGGTGGGTTACCTTTAGCTTTGGTAGTACTTGGTGGATTGTTGGGAACAAAACAAGATGAGGTAGAGCACTGGAAGAAAGTGTTAAACAGTGATATATGGAGTTTAAAAGATGAGGATGAAATTCTCCCAGCCCTAAAACTAAGCTACAATGAACTTTCTGCACCTTTGAAAAAGGTGTTTGCATGTTGCTCCTTGTTTCCAAAGGACTTCCTATTTGACAAGGAGGAACTCGTTCTATTATGGATGGGAGAAGGGTTGTTGCACCAGCCAACTCCATCCGGTTCAACAGAAGAAGACTTGGGTCATAAGTTCTTTAACAAGTTGTTGTCAAGGTCATTTTTTCAGCCTGCACCTAATAATGAATCATTATTTATGATGCATGACCTCATGAATGACTTAGCGAAATCTGTTGCTGGTGAGTTTTTTGTAAGGCTAGACAGTGAGGCAAAAACAGAAGAAAGCTTGGATATTGGTGTTGAGATGTTGAAGTACCGCCATATGTCATTCGTTCGTGAGGAATACGTAACTTACGAGAAATTCAAGGCATTCACCAAAGAAGAAAAAATTGAGGACATTCTTGGCAACTTATGTAGGGACGGAAGAAAGTTGGTCACATTTCTACTTATCCAATAAGGTTCTCACTAACTTGCTTCCTGAGTTACCATTATTAAGGGTTCTAAGTTTGAGTCGCTTTAATATAAGTGAGGTTCCGGAGTCCATTGGTGCTTTGAGGCACTTGAGATATCTTAATCTATCTCAAAATAGAATAACTCATTTACCGGAAACAGTTTGCGATCTCTACAATTTACAAACATTGATCCTATCCGGTTGTAAAAAGTTAACTAAGTTGCCAAACAACTTCCTAAGGCTTAAAAACCTTCGTCATCTTGATGTTACGGACACCCGGCTTTTCTTTCAAATGTTGGTAGGGATTGGCGAGTTGAAAAGCCTACAAATTACTCTCTCAAAAATCAATATCGAAAGTGAAACTGGGTTTGAAATAGCCAAAGTTAAAGACTTTAAGAATCTATGTGGGAAAGTTTCCATCAAAGGCTTGGAAAAAGTGCAAAATGCAATTCATGCACATGAGGCGAACTTTTCACAAAAGAGGATTAGTGAGTTAAAGCTTGCATGGAGTGATGAGCTAAATGATTCACGAAATGAAATACTTGAAAAGGAGGTCCTAAGTGAGCTGCAGCCTTGTCATGAAAACCTAATACAACTCAAAGTTAAGTCATATGGGGATTAGAGTTTCCAAAGTGGGTTGGGGATCCCTTGTTCCTCCATTTGAAGCACGTGTCAATAAGTGGTTGTAAGAGATGTACATCTCTACCGCCACTTGAGCAGCTACCGTCACTTGAGGAGCTATTCATTAAAGGCTTACATGGGGTGGAAGCTGTTGATTTTGAGTTTTTTGGGGTTGGTTGTACATTTCCTTCACTTGAAATTCTGAGTTTTGAAGATATGGGTGGGTGGAAGAAATGGTCTGGGGTTGTGCTTCCAAGCTTGCAGAGGCTTGAAATAAAAGATTGTCCTAATTTGGTTGAAGTCACACTTGAAGGTCTACCTTCATTGAATGATCTTAGTATAACTAAATGTAATAGTGGTGTGTTGAGAAGGATGGTTGAAATGGCTTCAACAGTCACAAAGTTGGAAATAGAACTTATTTTAGGTCTTAATGATGTGGTGTGGAGAGATGTCATAGAGTATATTGGGGCAGTTGAAGAATTAAAGATAGAGTGTTGTAATGAAATAAGATACCTGGTGCAATCAGATGCAGTTGCAAGTAAGACTCTTGTGAAGCTGAGGAAATTGGAAGTGAGGTGTGGTAATTTGGTGAGTATAGGAGAGAAAGAGGAGGAGGATAATTGTAGGAGCAACCTCCTACCAGCTCTTAGGATGTTGTATGTGTCTCATTGTAAGAATATGGAGCGTTGCAGTTGTCCAGATGGCATTGAGGAGTTGGCTGTATGGAATTGTAAATCAATGACAGTTGTTTCCTTTCCAAAAGGAGGACAGGAGAAGCTCAGGTCACTTACAATCGGTAACTGTAGTAAACTATTGGAAAGGGAGTTAAGAGGACAAGAAATGAACAACAGCAGAAGCAGCTTTCGGATGCTTGAATATGTATATATACATGATTGGCCAAATCTGAAATCAATCATTGAACTGAATTGTTGTGTTCACCTCACTGAATTGGAAATAAAAGATGTGAAAGTGTGGAGTCACTTCCTGACAATTTAACATGTTTAAAGGAACTGGGAATATGGAATTGTCCAAAATTGGATGGTTCCTCCTTTGTTGGTGACAATTGGACATCGTTGGAGAAACTAGAAATAGTCAATTGTAAAAGTATGGATGCTTCTTTACCTGGTTGGGTTTGGCCTCCCAATTTGCGTTCTTTAACTATTCAGGGGTTGAAGAAGCCCATATCAGAGTGGGACCCACAGAAGAAGTTTCCAACCTCACTTGTGGAATTGAAGTTATACGATGGTGGTGAAGATGGAGATGATAGTAGCAGTCAGTTTTGTCATCTTCTTCCTTCATCTCTTACTTCTCTTGAAATAAATGGATTTGAGAAATTGGAAACAGTAGTTTCAATGGGGCTCCAACACCTCACCTCCCTCCAACATCTCTCTTTTTTTGGTGCCCTAATCTGAAGGAAGTGTCTTTGGATCCCCAACAACACACCTCCCTCCAACATCTCTCTTTTCAAGATTGCACTAAGATGAAGGATCTACCACAACTGTTGTTCCCTTCACTCTTGAGTTTAGAAATGCTGAATTGCCCAAATCTGGAAGAAAGATGCAGTAAAAACGGGAGTTACTGGATGTAAAGGTATCTCTCCTCTACCTTAACCTTTTAATGATTTAAAATTAAATATCTTGTTGACTGTCTTCTTATTTTCTTTTTTGAAAATTGGTTAATATGGAAATTAATGTGTGTAGTCGTATGATAATTGCCAATTAATATTATGTGTATCAGAAATAACACTCTAACTTTCAACCTATCTAAACCCAGATGGGCTTAGTGCTGCAGTGAGTTTCCCTTAGATATGTTGACTTTTATGCATCTTTTTATATATAATTAACAAAACCATATTAAAAAAGTTTGTACACTCTTTGATTTTAATCATGACTTGCTGCTAATCAAATACTGTTTTGAATCTACTTTTGTCAATCCAATAAGACTTGCATTTTTTGAATCTACTTTTGATAAAGTCAAACTTCAAACTGCCATAAAAGATGGAAAATGAGTTATTGGAAATGAGTTATTTTAGAGTCCATTTCTAATAGAAAAGGGAGAAAGTAACATTTGTTTCTAGAGCTTATTTGATTATCGTCACTCTCTTTCTTTAGGATAAGAGAGATTGAATCCGCGCAACAATTACAGAGTTCCATATATATGAATATGTAGAAAACAATTGCAGAATATGTAGAAATCATGAAGCACTTAATTACTATATTGTTTATCTGCAGACTAATACCTTAGTTTTGATAGAATTTTCTAGCTTTCTTATTTAATTTGACAAGTTGGTGTATGAGGGAACTGACATGATTATATCCCTTAATTACTATATTGCAGAGTTTTATATGTAGAAATCATGAAGCACTTAATTACTATTTTGTTTATCGGCAGACTAATACCTTAGTTTTGATAGAATTTTTTAGCTTTCTTATTTAATTCGACAAGTTGGTCTATATGAGGAAACTGACCATTATTATATCCCTGGCTGATTTAATCCTGCAGGCTCAATTATGATGGGAAGCATTTTACACTTTCTACTACTGATTTGCGAGCCATCACAGCAGGGAGCAAAACCTTAGATTTGATTGGAAGATTGTGATGTTTCCTTCCTTTTCTTTTTTTTTTTTTTTTTTTTTTTTTTTGCATAAAAGAACCAGTTGACTCGGATTGTATTTTGTTGGTAATAAGTTGTATTTTGTTTGTAATGGGTCAGAACGCAGATTGTCTATTGTGTGTTGCCTATTACTCTATTTTGTTGGTAATAGGTTGTATTTTGTTTGTAATCGGTCAGAATGCGGATTGTCTTTTGTGTGTATCCCTATTACTCTATTTTGTTGGTAATAGGTTGTATTTTGTTTGTAATGGGTCAGAACACGGATTGTTTATTGTGTTTATGCCTATTACTCCATTTTGTTGGTAATAGGTTGTATTTTGTTGGTAATAGGTTGTATTTTGTTGGTAATGAGTCGGAACGCGGATTGTCTATTGTGTGTATGCCTATTACTCTATTAGTGATTAGTACGTCACTGATGATTCAAAAATTGACCCCACCACCTATTTCATTCATTTTTGTTACTCTTGCTATTGCATGTGATGTGTTTTGAATGGAAGAGCAGCTTGTCATTGGTTTTTAGTAAATCCAATATTCCATGCCAAACATAACCGTTGGCAGATTTAGACAGATTAAGTCAGAAGTTAATATTACAACTTAATATTACAACTGAACACAGATTTCTGTAAGTAAAACTAAAACAGATTTACACAACCAGGAAACCAATATACAGGATACCCGGGAACCCAAAAAATAAAAGAAAACCAAAGCTCACCAATCGGTCATCCATAATTTCAAACAAATCATAACCGTCTGCAAATTGAACAAACTATAAAACCAACTTTCATTCTGTATTTACCCACAGGTTGTAATGAACTTATTGCTTTTGATTAATTTATAACTATGCCTATCAGCCTATGTGACTGTTTATGAACAGATCAAGAATGGTTCATGTGGACTCATTTTCCTTGGAGACTTCTAGTTGGCGGGGTAGGAGGTTGAGAAAGCTTCCTCGAGTTTGTTGAGAGGAATCCGAATCTGTTTCTTCTTCTGCAAGAAAACACACAAAAATCAAGCAAATAAGTACATATTTCACACATTTAACTTACCAATGGACCAATTCTTCTTATATGCTTAATCGTTAACGGGTCAAAAGGGCAAACAAAAATAAATTAGCCTATATGATTAAAAAGGAACCAAAACCAACAATTTCTAATACATTAAAACCTCTTGAATCATTTATATTGAATAATCACATTATTATGGGAATAATGTAATTTTTGTAAACATTGACAAAACTATATTTAATTAGAAATTCTGGGAAAAAATGAAGTCTCACATCAACCTGACCCATACAAAGATTTTTCAACCCACCCATTCATTCACTTAATGTATTTCCTCACTGTTCGTGCTTATAAAATCTTTAGATTGTAAACTCCTCTGTCCCTCAAAAAATGCAATCATTTCCATTTCAAGGTGTCACATGTCAATTGCAACAATATCTCTTATCTTTTAGAAAAAACTTACGCCAAAATCACATAGTAGCCATCGATAGGGTCACAGGCTCACGAGATCCCACTATTTTGCAACAAATGAAGGGTATTTTGACATATTTCCAAACTTAATTTTCCATGCGCCCCGTGTCATTAATAAATATTGTTTACGGTCAGTGTTGCAAAACTCGGTTTGGGCGTATACTTGGCGATCTACCCTAGAGCGAGTACTCAGCCTAATTGGGGGAGTACTCTAGGGTTAAATCGGCCTAGACGGGGAGTACTCGGCCAACTCGGCGACCTACCCTGGAGCGAGTACTCAGGGAATAATCGGTCAACTCGGCCTGGTTTTGCAACAGAGTTTACAGTGTTGACTTAGGAAACAAGATCTCCTAAATTTCCCCATAATTGAAGGGATTAATAATCGAACATTTTAATTAAAATATATTTGTAGTCAATAATTAGTTAAAAGATGACTAGAATCGCTCAGTATGGGAAATAAGATATATACACTAGGAATGAAAAAGGAAGAGAGAGAGAGAGAGAGAGAGAGAGAGAGAGAGAGAGATCTTACTAAAAAGTGACTTCACTGTTGGCCTTTTAGGTTTTGTACTCTTCTTCTTTAACTCGGCTGAAAATTAAATTTGGAAAACAATTAATTAAGATCATGATGATGCCATCTTACAAGTCACCTTAACTACTAAATGCTCAAAATGATAGAAGTTATATACACTAATAAGAAAGTATTATGGGTTTGGCCTTCATAAATAATTCTATTGCCTTGTTTTTGGGATAAACTTTTTAGGATCAAAAAGGAGAAACAAATGAACTTGTGTACAAGGAGAGAGCTAGGTACCAATTCCCGAGACTTCATGTTCATTTACAATTTCAAAGTTTTTATATGTGTACCCCATAAAGTTGACATCTTTAGAGGAGAGCATCTGCAATTGCCAAAAAGAAGTGGAATATATGTACAGTTAGAATCCAAAAGAAAGATATATCATAATACTAATGAAATAAGCAAAATACAATTCAAGAGAATCCACAATGTGTAACAAAAATAAGGTAGCTAGTCATGCGTAAAATCTATAGAACCATACAATACGCATCAAGTCAACGATACAATGAAAAACCCGTTTGATCGTGATTCAGAAAAAGGTTGATTGACAATTGACTAATAAAGTTATCCTTATTTGCTAAGATTTTTACAGCTATGGCTGGACATAGGTACATGTCATTCTGCATACGTGATACACCAAACAAATCTAAAAACGCTTTATTATCGATAATAAAACCAACAAAACACTTGCGATATGGACACGAATTACCAACTTTAAAGGTGTTACTTATCAGTATTATATCATTTAAACTTTCTGATTCTAAGTTGTATATGGTAGGTCTTAATGTGTCCTCGTAAACTTCAGATATACAATGCTTGCGAAAGAATGAAAGTCAACACAAACTTTGTGATGAAGAAAGATGAACACATGGTCTAATCTGATACATCATACATGGAAAATATTGGTCTAAAAATGCTATATTAGGTTTCTATTAACTGTTTCATGTAGACCACAAAAATATCTCTGCTACTATAAAAACTATTAAAAGGTCAACGGTGAACTTTCATAAACTCGCTACCCAAGAATGGTGACTTCTCCTTGCGAAGTGATGAATTTTAGGAAGTCAGTAACTATAAACCTACTCATTATGGTGACTTTTTATTTTCTTTCTAACTTTCTCTAAAAAGTAAAAATACTTATCAAGAGTATATTTAGTAGCGTCCCGAGCGGAAAACTTTCTTGCATGTTAGTCGAGAGTAGTTCCTTTAGTAATTTAAAACTATTTTTAACCACAAACAGAAAAAGACGGGAACTTCAACAATGATAAAGTTCCTAATTCTAGGGAAAATTTCCGTCGGAACAAGTGTTTAAATATAAATTTGATCATTTGTTTGTGTATGCAAAATGTATGGTTCTTATTTAGGTCTGCCTCTTATGATGCAAAACTGCATAAAAATTATTTAATATTCTTGTTGTCGTATTTTTAGTAATAAATAATGAGTTTAGTTAGATATGGTAATTCCTTTAACTTATGAATGGGTCGATTTGGGTTAAGCACTCAAAACAAGTCAAATCAACAAATTTAGCTGAAAAGGGAACAAATCAAATGGGTTGAAAGTTACATAAAGTCTATTTTAATTGCATGGTATGCATACAACCTCCAGTGATGGCTTCATTTAAAGATTTAGATTGACAATGTAATAACATTGTTTTTTAATCATAATTAATAATTAATAATTAGCAAGTCATATATTTTTTAGAAGAAATAAAATAAGTATAAAAATGTGTTTTGTAGGTCAAAGCGTTGAACCTTCCAACTCACCCATCTAGTCACCTCAAAATTGTGTGAATGACTAGCATGGGTGTGAAGGATTTAAGTCCCCTTTTTTGACATTTATCTATATTTGTTTGTAACGTTGTGCCAATTTGTTATTATAAGAACACATAAAATTGTGTATAAAATTAAAAAGAAGACTCAATGTAGTGCTCAAATGATTCGAACAAATCTCTAAACGACGATGTTGCACTCAGTTCATTGTGTTATTTTGTTAGAAATGGTCCTTAGCTACCAGTTAAGCTTATTTATTTTCTACATTTGTATGAAACAATTTCCTTTTTTTTTCTTCTCTTTGCTTTTTTTTTTTTTCATTTTGTTGAAATAATACACATCAATGTGTTATTGCCTAGTTTTACCAACCTAATCTTGGAACAAACGGATAGACCTTATTGCCCAAAATGTTACACCCAAAAAAAACATATCCGATAATGACACAAATATGCAGTGTCAATTGAACATTATTAGATTACTATTTATGTCGAACTTAACATATTGCAAAATTAGGGTAAGTGGATAAGAACCATTAGCTAGGTTTAAATGGCTCCCAAGTATAGCTTAATCTACAGAAAATATTAATCATGGTTGTGATTGCAACCGGTAAACCAAGATTCTTACTAACCTTTCTCCAAGGGCCTGATTTTGTTGAGGAAGGAATGTGGTTTTCACCCTGCAGTAGTAGTAGTATTATACGGTCAACAAAAGAGTAAGCAAAAAAGAAAAATGAAAAGGAAAATAAAATTAACTAAAGAAACCACCTCTTCAAACTTCTCAAAATTTTGGGTATCTAGCTCGCCATTAACTTCTGGAATAAATGCAGCTTCCATTTGATACAATTTTTCCCATTCTATACCCTTAAACCACGGGTGTGCCTGTAAATGGCCAAAAAAAAACCACATTAATCTCTCTTTTTGTAGCTATTAAAAGCAAAGTTAAACCACCCATCACCTTTATTTCATGAGCTCCTTTGGTCCCAAGCCTTTTTTCAACATTGCAAAGAAGTTTACATATTAAATCTTTTGCCTCTGGAGACAACTTCGCCTCTTCGGGAAATTTTAAATGAGTTCTCCAATTCACTATCTGTAATTAACAAGATAGAATTTATAAACATCAATGAAGATAACAATAAAACTTAGTGCACTATGATTCAAAATTCAATTATGAAATATGCAAAGTGAACTATTTGACCTTTCTACAAGTAGACATTGGTTCATCTGAGTAAAAGGGTGGGTAACCCACAAGCATTTCATACATGATAGCCCCAAGAGACCACCTACAAGCAGGAAAATAAAACCCAATTAATAATAATATAGGTATAGCAAAATGTGCTTCTTTTATAATAGACTATGTATTTTAAGTATGATTTATTTGTAATTAATTTGTATTTATCACTTACCAAAATATAGGAGATAGAATGTAATATTTATACCAAGTCATGAATGAGAAAGGGCAAGGCCTAAATTCCTTCATGGTATCATTGACCAGGAGGCTCTCACCCTAGAATTCGTGCTGCCACCCTTTTGCCACCCTTATGCCACGCTTCTGCCACCGATCGGCGATCGGTTTCCTCCTCTGTCACCATCTTTACTCCTCCTAAGTCACCCTTTCTCATTCTCCTTCCACACTCACCATGACAACCTCTCCAAATACTCCCACCACCCCACCGCCAATCACAATTGAATCAAAGATTCATCCTGCAACGACGGTTTCCAATATTAAAAATTTCATCCCTATTGTCCTAGAAATCAAGTCCTCCCAGTATAGTTCATGGGCTACCCTCTTTACCATCCATTGCAAAGTCTTTTTAGTCCATGACCACCTGTCTCCCCGCCCACCACACCCGATGCCGAATCCTCCACACTAAAACCCACCGATGATGGGAACGGCTTGATGCCATTGTTCTACAATGGATATATAGCACCATTTCTAATGATCTTCTACACACTATCATCAATAAAACCTCTACCGCCCATGAAGCTTGGGTGGCCATTGAAGACTTATTCAAGACAATAAAATTGCCCGGGCCATCCATCTCATGAACAAATTCTCCAACACCCGTCTTAATACTTTCCCGAACGTCTCCGCCTACTGTCAAGAACTGAAAGTTTTAGCCGATCAATTGGCTAATGTGATGCTCCCGTCGATAATGATAAGCTCGTTCTCCAACTCATTTCCCGTCTCAACGAACAATATGAGAGTATTGCAACCCTTCTCACCGAACAAGAACCCCTACCCTCGTTTTTACAAAGCCTGCTCCAAAATCATTAAGGTCGAAACCCGCAAAGCTGAACAAGCCCTTCTTGCCTCTAAAACCGCATCCACCGCACTTACCGCTTCCACCCAACGCAACAAAAACCCGGATCCACACCGTTCGGACCAAACCACTTACGACCGAGGCCGTGGTCGGTCTGGCAAACGTAGCCGAGGCCGATCTAACTTTGGTCGTGGGCAATTCAGTCCCTAGCAATATTTTTGGCTTGCTAATCCCTACTTCCCTTGGGCTCAGCCTTGGTCCACCTTACAAACCCAATACTCAGGCCCATCTTCCAACTACTCACCGGCCCGCAACCAAACCTGTCTCCACCTCCATGCCCATACCCCAACTCCAACAGGCCCGCTTTCAGCCCACAAAACCGCCTAGTCTACTCAGCCCCGACCTCAACAAGCCCACACTGCGTATTGTCAACCGACATAGAACAAGCCCTATACACTATGAGCCTACAACAACCGGATCCCACACGTACATGGACACAGGAGCATCATCCACTATGTCTCACGAGTCAGGTGACTTTCATTCCTTTTCTAATTCTTGCATGTCTCGTAATATTATTGTAGGAAATAGCGATACTATCCCGTTGCTTGGTCAAGGCACTAAATACCTACCCAAACCATTCCCACCATTTATCCTAAAAAATGTTTTATACTCACCTAGACTTGTCAAAAATTTAATTTTTGTCCGTCTGTTTACTACGGACAATTATGTTTCCGTTGAATTTGACCCATTTGGCTTCTTGTGAAGGATTACAAGACCAAGGCACCACTCCTGCTGTGACACCCGGCAAATTCTGGTTAACAACGTGTCTAGATGAAAGTCTACCTTAGCGAGTCACGCGTATATTGTACTTAACTGGGTTAGTTAAGTCGTGTTATGGTTCGGGAACTATCAGTTTAGTATAGAGGATCATCGGATGTTAGTCTAAAGGTTCATTAGATGTCAGTCCTTAACCAAGTGTACAAATGGTGACGATTCGTAGAATCGTCAGGGCATACGGAACATACAAGTCTCGAGTCCCGGGAATTTGGTGAACGAGTGTGAATATGTTTGTTTGCAAGTGTTATGTGTTTACAATCATTATGTGACTTGTCGGTATGTGAAAATGTGTTAACATATGTTAAAACGGGGTTTAACGCGCAAAATACATCGAACCAACCCCTATAGGCGATTAGGGGAGGCTAATCGCCTATAGGGCATGCATTTAGGGAATCATTACATGCGATTGGGGGCTACTCACATGTAATAACAGGCGATTAGCCCAATTGCATGTAATGTCATGCGATTAGCAACCCTAATCGCATGTAACTGCTGCACAATCGCGTGTTACGTGCTGGACGACTAAAAACGACTATAAATACAATGCTTAACCTCCTAAATTTCATAATATCAACCCTAGTCGTCCCATAACCCGCCCCAACACACACACAACCTCTGGAACGTGATTTTGGATCAAACACAAGGTTTCAAGCTTATTTCATCAAACTATCACAATCTAAGGTGTGATTTTCATCCATGAAATCTTTATAAACGTTTTTATTAAATCCCTAACGGTCCAGACCTGTTTTAAAATGTATGAGTCTTCTGAAAATCGTTAATAATCATTGTTAATTGGATTCTAAGTAGCATGCATGATGTATGTGGGTTTTCAATCAAAAGCTAGGGTTTTATGATTCAAGATGGATGATTACATGTTATTAGGTTAGTTTCAGATTAATAATGATGGCATGATGATAGAATCTGATTAATTGTTCATTAGGGTTATGATTATGCATGTTAAGATGATGTTTCATGCTATGTGTATTATGTTTGGATTACATGGTTACATGCAGGGCTGATAGAACGAGGTAAACGAAGGATTTTGGTTTAAACATGTTTGGTATAGTTATTAGATTGATATTTGATGTTTACACACGTTCCGGATCTGATTTGGAGTGTTAAACGCGCGAAAAACCGGAACAGCTGGGTTACAGGCGATTAGCAACCCTAATCGCCTATGTTAGGGGCGATTAGGAGGCCAATCGCCTGAATGGACTCCCCAATCGCCTATACTACATGCATTTGGGGGCTAATTGCCTCTGTTACATGCAATTGTGATCCTAAATGCTAGTTAAGTCCTGAAATACATGTCTTATGACCTAATCGCCTATAAACTCATGGTTTACATGTCTTATGACCACTAATCGCCTATATTATATGCAATTAGCTTTCCTAAATGCCTGTTGACCAACCTAAATGCTAGTTGACTTTTCCTAATCGCGTGTACTGCTGCTGTAAGTGTAAATTAGCATTCGAGACCCGATTTGACATCTAGGAACATGCTAGGAACCCCGTAACATATCTAATAACTTGGTAACATATGTTTGGATTTAATTATGTGATACGTGAACTACGTGCTATAACTTGTTGGACGTTAACGTATGTTAAGTGTGATTGCATGATTGTATGTTTGAGAGCGTAAGCATAACACGGGGAGTCTCGGGTCACCAATGGGATGTCGAGTCTTGTACATTGGGTCAGTTAAACAGTCACGGTGTTTTCAAACGAACTTGGTTTTGGTCTGGACATCTAGGGACTAACTAACCTGCGGGTTATTAGTCTAAGTACTTGTAACTGTCATATGTTAGGTCGCCACTTTACGGGACTAGCATAGCTGCTGAGTTTATTCATATTACGAAGTAACGCAACTTAAGGTGAGTTTACGGCCCCTCTTTTAACTGGTTTCACTTTTCGGGGGAGAAAACATGTGTTAAAACTTATGTTTGGTAACTACTGTCATTACTATGGGTTTCTATGGTTACTATACGATCTTTGGAAGTCCCGGGGGGAACCATGAATGTGCGGGTTAGCACAACGGGAAATGTGAATAGCGCTATTGGGAGTGACCAACCCCGCTCGTCGGCTTGGAGGGTCGGCGAGTGCATATTGTCTCAAACAGGAACAACAGGTTTACTACATCGGGCACGACATCTGGTTTGCGAGTTAGTAATGGTTTTCCAATCGTAGTAGTAACAAAACATACGCCTAGCTAGCGTACTTTGGTTTTCGATTTGTTATAGTATGGACAGGTTGAACTTGGTACTATGATTACAAAACCTGTAAACTCACCAGCATTTTTGTGCTGACGTAAACTTTTACATCCACGGCATGTACCTTTAAATAAATTAAAACATTCAATGTTTTAGACTTTGATTTTCATTTTAATAATGCTTGCCAGTCTTGTATTTTTGGAAAAAGTATACGTTTACCTTTCTTTGAATCTAATAATGTTACCTTACAAGCTTTTGATATCATACATAGTGACGTGTGGACATCACCCATAATTGGCTCATCCAGCCATAAATATTATGTGTTGTTTCTCGATGACTATACTAATTTTTTATGGACCTACCCACTTGCCCAAAAATCACAAGTTTTCCACTCCTTCACGCCTTCACTCAATACGCCACAACCATTAAAACTCAATTTAACAAAACCATTAAAACCTTTCAATGTGATAAGGGACGCGAGTACGTTAACACCTCCTTCCAAAATTTCTTCACCACCAATGGTATCCTATACCGCCTTTCGTGTCCCTACACCTCCTCACAAAATGGCAAGGCCGAGCGTAAAATTAGAACAATTAATAATATGATACGCACGCTAATGGCCCATGCCTCTCTACCCACTCACCTTTGGCACTTCGCCCTTGAAACCGCCACCTATTTACTAAACATCCTACCCTCCAAAACCACCAACAACAAAACCCCAACTGAACTCTTATACATGTCCACACCCACCTATGATCACCTTCGCGTCTTCGGGTGCCTTTGCTACCCACTTACCCCATCAACCACCATCCACAAACCTGATAACCGCTCCCACCCATGCATTTTCCTCAACTACCCCACTACACATAGAGGGTGCTGGTGCCTCGACCTCTCCTCCAAACAAATTTTTATATCCTGTCACGTCGCCTTTGACGAGATGACCTTTCCATTCTCTCAAACAATCGGACCCTTCCCCACCTATGAGTTCCTCACCGACTCATTTCCACACCACTTATGTCCACACATCTCTCGCACCCAACCCAGCCCATCCAACCCACGGACCAACACTTAAACCCCGCCGCACATTCGTTCAGTCCGTGCGAAATGCCCAGCCCAATTATTACGCCTGGCCCACACCCAACCTCCAATCCCTCACACCCAACACTATTTCATAGCCCACTCCTACATCTACCCTCGGCCCATCCTCACAGCCCAGTAACAACCCCCAGCCCACCTCCCAACCTTGGCCTCCCTCACAACCATCACCCACTGACTCACAAAACCAACCACCCACACCCGCTACACCACCCACCCGGACAGTTCACACTCATTCCATGAGTGGCATTTTCAAGCCCAAACAACCCTTTAACCTTACCACCACAACCCCACCCACTTTCCTACCCATACCCAAAAATCCCACCGATGCCTTGGCCACTCCAGAATGGTACTCGGCCATTACTACCGAGTACAATGCACTTATTAGAAATGGTACATGGGAGTTAGTTCCTCGTGACCCATCTATGAATATTATTCGTTCCATGTGGTTGTTTAAACATAAGTATAGGTCAGACGGGACACTGGAGCGGTACAAAGCTAGACTCGTGTGTGATGGTCGCTCACAACAAGTTGGCATCCGCACAGTTCTCTCACTAGCATTATCTAAGGGTTGGGCTGTACACTAGTTGGACGTTACAAACGCAGTTTTGCATGGTAATTTAAATGAAACAGTTTACATGCATCAACCAATGGGGTTCAGGGACAGCAACTTTCCTGATCATGTCTGCCTACTTCGCAAATCCCAATATGGGCTCAAGCAGGCTCCACGGGCTTTGTATCAACGATTCACAGATTATGTTCTTCAGCTGGGTTTCCTTAACAATAGGTCTTCATCAGGCCAAGGACACGACTTTTCTTCTTCTCTGTACGTGGATGACATTCTTCTCATAACTTCATCCGACAGCCTTCACCACCGTCTACTTGAGAATCTGTCAACTGAATTCGCAATGAAGGATCTAGGACCATTGAGCTATTTTTTGGGCATTTCAGTTTCAAGACAAAATAACACCATGTTCCTTTCCCAACAGTCCTATGCGACAGACATCATTGCACGAGCCGGTATGCAATCTTGTAACCCCGTTGCCACCCTAGTTGACACCAATGCCAAGCTTGGCACTACCTCGGGCGACCCATTTCATGACCCCCACTTTATACCGGAGCTTAGCTGGCGCTTTACAGTACCTCACATTTACACGGCCCGACATCACCTATGCAATCCAACAGATTTGTATGCACATGCACGCGCCTTGTACCGCACATTGGAATGCTCTAAAATGTATCATTCGCTACATAAAAGGCACGTCATCATTTGGCTTATTTTTGGGTCCTAAGTCTGCATCCTCTTTGGTTGCCTACACAAACGCCGATTGGGCTGGGTGTCCCGACACTAGACGCTCCACTATTGGTTACTGCATTTATTTTGGTGATAATTTGATTTCATGGTCCTCTAAGCGCCAACCCACCGTCTCATGTAATTATGTTTGTGTATTGATTCGATTGCCAAAACAGTTTCCCCAACATAAAACCTAGCTTCATCTTCAGTCAATGTATCCTTTCGCATCGGTAAAGTCATCATATCTCCACCAAGAAGATATTCCATTATGAGGTAAAGATATTATTCATCTTGGAGTGAGCAATAAAGGTTGACAATGCAATTGCTATCAACTTCTGCAAGCATGTTCCTTTGTGCTTTCACACGTTCAACCTAAAACAAAAAAAGAAAAAACTCCAATAAAACCAGCTTAAAGCACACGGTTTGATAAACTCATAAAAGTAAACTTCTACCTGGCCTCTAAAAAGCATTTCAGATAAGTTTTTTCATGGTATACACTTTACCCGGTGTCTTCTCGGGTATATTCTAACCTGGAATAGATTAAAAGTCAATGGTCAATGCAGTTTAAAAAGGGTTAAAGAATTCAACTTTTGTATGGTCGTGTAAAAAATAAGATAATATACCTCACCAAATGCACCATTTCCTATAATTGTTAATGATTTAAAATAATCAGGGCCCATTTTATGCCTCTGAATGCGCATATATTCGGTCTCCTTTTTCTCAAGATGTTTAAGTAAATTGTTTTGTTCTTCTCAAGAACATTAGGCCTACATCAAGAATGAATTCCTGTTATCATTTTTAGTATTATAGATTTTTAAAAAATGCATATATCCATGTGAAATATCAAATATCAGTCAAACCTGTTGTACTCCTACCACCAACCCATCAAATATACATCAACTTAGCCAATTGAACAATAAAGAATAGTAGCTACTTGTTTTTACAGGGGTAAAATTCACATATTATGTGCCCAATAACAATGCATTCACAGTCAGTTATTAAAAAACTACAAACTACAACTAGGCACATATCAAGGCATTTCATCGAACATGTGGCGTGCTTCACACCTGCAACTTTCTACTCGCAACAGTAACAAAACACATAACCCCAGTAAACAAACAACCTCACAAATACAAGCCTTTTCATAGCTGATTAACTTTCTAAATTAAGATCGATGCGGAAGTCGATTTAATCAGTTGCACCCCAGTTCAAACCAATTTAGAGTCGACCCATTAATTATTTATTTGTTTTATTATTTTTTTTAAACTAATGCTGATCCAATATATTAACTTTAAAAAATATATTCCAAAATTACATTCAACAGAGATCAAATGAATTTATTTGGGTACTCTTTTAAAAGCTTGTGGAGTACAAAGAAAAATGGAAGCTAATATTTATAGTTGAAACGGTTTTATCATAGTTTTAGAACCAGGTTTTGAGTTGATACATTTGAAAGTGTTCATGGTTCATGAATGTCTTGACCAAAATGAAGAAGGCGAGAATCCATGTAACTAATTTGGCCCAGATCAAAAAGCTGTTGAATTCTATTTCAAAAGAATGGAGTCTATGGCTTACGAAGATAAAGCAGGAATACATGTTAAAACCCATCAAGTTTATATAATGTGATTCATACACTTAAATATATAGAAATGGACATGGAAAAACTGCCACCGACAATGAGAAGAAAGTCAAGCAAACAAAACACGTGGATGTGAATAAAGAAGAACCAAGCAGCAAGGCAAAAGCGGAGAGAGATCTGGTAAATAACATTCCACTTGATTTCAGAATAAAACTTTGCACAAATAGATGTGTGAAATTCATCACACGCTATATCTCACTCAATCGTAAGGTCATAAAAGAAAAGAATGATGTTCTAAGAATTAATAAAGTAATTATGCACAAATCATCCGGATAGTGGACGTGTGTAATTTTACTTTTAATTTTTGCAATAGTTATAAAATTTATTTGTAACCGCCACAAAATATTTCATTTTTTATGTTATTTTAGTTTCACTAAAAAGTTTTTTTTTACCACAGAGATTATTTATTACCCCCACCTCTTGTAGTGTGGTGGTATGGGTGTTATTGTTTTCTATTATAGGCTGGAGTTTGAGCCTCATAACTACCAAAGGCAAAAGCCCCACCCTTTGTGGTGTGGTGGTAAACATGTTGGATTTAAAAAACGAGAGTTGAGAGTAGGGGTGAGCAGAATTAGGGTCGACCCGAAAATACCCGAAACCGGACCGATAACTTTCCAAAACCGAACCGATGTTATGTGAAATAGTTAGTTCTCGGTTCTTATTTTATGCCTTTTTCGGGTTCGGTTCGGTTCTAGGGTCGGGACCAAAAAACCCGACAAAATCTAAAACCAATCCGACACAACTGTTTTCCAGAAAGAAAAAAAGACGTTTCACATGAAAAAGAAGGTGATTTCGCACGTAGATGAAGGTCTCCAGCCCGTTTTCTGCAACTCCTTTACATGTGCAGATTTCTACATGAAAGGAAGGAAGAAGGAAGACAAATAAAGTTATTAAAAAGCAATTATAGTCACTGACACAAGTAAACACTTTTAACACTTTTTTCGAGTTTCTATGACAACATTTCACTTTGTAACCTATTCAAAAACTTGATTGATGTGGTTTATATATATAAAATATTTAAATTTTTCACAATCTGGTTTTAAAAATGGAATCACCAATCTAAACCACACAACACGGCAGTGTACCGGTCGTAGTGTAGTAAAGTCGATAAGACCGAGTATCAATCCGTGGACACTGATATGCAACCCTCGATACTAAACCTCTATCGAGTCCTAATCTAAATAAAAGAGCATGGTTTTTCAACTAAAACGATAAACAACTAAACAAATAAAATAAAATAAGACAAGAGATAAACAAGCAGCAGGTACGAGAGATCAGAGAGTAAACGCTCACGAAAGGGAATCAGAAATGAAGAAGATGGTTGCCTAGACTGGGAATCCTACTGATAAAGCTGAAAGCTAACGGGAAATGGACACTCGAATGACTACCGGGATCTACGGGTATAACCAACTCGGGAAACACTATAGTATCTAGATCTCCTCTCGGTCTCACTAGCACACTAAATGAAATCCTAAGCAGTGTGAAGCTCACCGGGTAAAGAATGGATCACCTCTCGGTCTCACCAAACATAAAAGTTTACGCACCCAAAGATTAGATCTCCTCTCGGTCTCACTAATCACGAAACACCTAACGGTATCAAGGGGTGAATCTAATCCTAAAGGTAAATGTTTGGGAAAGCGGATAAAAAGGATACCGGGAAAGAAATTCACTCTCGTGCAATATCTAACCAAATAAACCAATAAATCCTAACAAACCCACAACCTATCTCCTCTCGGTCTCAAGGTAGGTGACAAACCCAAAACGATGTCAAACATGTAATTTCTAGATCCTAAGTCAACAAGTTAACCCATCAAATCATCACACGAAGCAAATGATAAAAATATGCGACTTTTAATTTAAAAACACTAAGTCAATAAATTATAGCCCCATACGAATCTAAAAATATAACACCAACATCATCCGGGTGATAAATCACAACAAAAACCAATAAAGTTTAGATTTTTATACATAAACGAGTGTCAAACGAGTACCAAATACTAAAAGACAATCAAAATTAATCAATACTCATCCCAAGTCTAAACAACCAAAATAAATCTAACCAATCATAGTCAATAACAAAACAAAACTAATAGATTCATTAAGTATGGTTATGACTAGAACAAAATTTTAAAATCAAATAAAAAATAAAATAATAAACTAAAAATAAAAATAGAATTTAAAACCTCAACGTCACTTCTCTGGTTCCAACCTTGTACAATCTTTCAAATCATTCTTTAAATTGTGATGTCTGCTCCAAACTTCTATGAGCCGCCACCCCTTTTACATTTTATTTCTGTGACCATTCGCCTCCCTCTTCATTCCTCGTACAGCTCCACTTTTTCATTTATATCTTGTGCTAAGTGATACCCTATTTTTTGTCAAGTGGGCCGAGCCCATCCTTTTCATTATGCATATTGTGGGCTGCTCATTCTAAACCCAGTTCATTAATTTGCACAGCCCAACTAGTAATTATATCTTAGAGTTCAGTCCAATTTGGTTGTAGCCTATTTTGCTCCATCTCGTTTGGGCCCTGACCCATTAGTTCCTACACCACAAAAGTTTAAATAAGAGACTAGCTAAATTAAATATTTAATTAGATGGCCCGTTAAAATATTTAAAATTTAGTGCGTCTCAAGATTAATTCAAACGCGCCATTTTAGCTCGTTCTCTCTTAAACCCTTTAAATGGCTAATACGAACTAAAACCGAGTAATATTTAATAAAAACTAACTCAAATATTAATTAAAATGTTAAGAATGTTGATATAAATATATGTATATTTTAGAGCGTATCAAACATCCCCACACTTATTCATTTGCTTGTCCCTAAGCAAATATCAAACAACACATCATACCCACACTTAGACCAGAAACGACTAACATCTAGCAAGGCCTAAGCAAACCACAAATCCTAAGGACACTAAGAAATCACAAGACTTACAACGGTCAAGAAGCATATGGTCCAACTAGCCAAATGTGATACCATTTTTTTTTTTTTTTTAAACATGGGATTACCTAATCAAGCTTCACTCCCCATCAAGATTCCAACCAAACCAAGCTATTACCCCTCACAAAGATCACTCAACTCTCGGTGTATATCAATAATAAAAGTGATCTCTCAATACCTAAACATGAAGCTTGAAACACATAGGCTGGTACAAGGATCAAATCTCCACCTAAATGCTTGGACCGACACTAATCAAGAGGACTTATGGGTAGGCTAGGGCTAAGGGTAGGATATATTTGGGAAAAGTGGCTAAAAAGAAAATAAAGATGAAAATCCGGAAAAATAAACTCAAAACATAGAAGTAACTAAGATGGGTAATTTTGACCCATATCTAACTTATTCCATTCTTTTTTTTTTTCTTTTTTTTTTCGAGCTAAACAATTTATTTATATACAACTAGAACAACTCTTTTTTTTTTCTTTTTCTTTTCTCTTTTTTTTTTTCAACTTTTTTTTTTCAACTCTTTTTTTTTTCTTTTCTTTTTTTTTACTCAACATAACTATTTTTTCAACAACTAAACTAGAACTAAAAACCGGATACAAAAATAAAAGTGGCACATAGGGTAGACAAACGAAAGGGGAGAAAGGCTCAAAGTGGCGACTAAGGGTGTATCGAAAGGGTCAAAAAAAAAAGAAAAACAAAAAGAAAGGAAAAGGCTAAGATGTGGGTGATCCTAAATGCCTCTATCACGCTAATGCCAAGTCCAAACCAAGGTCTAAAAATGTATCATGATGCACAAGTTCTGTAATCAAACGACATGTAGGTAGCACTCAACAAATGAAAGTGAATATCATAATAATCAAATAGGCTCAAATCCTCACTATCAAATGCGGGAATGGGATGTCGGTAAAAGCCAAGAGTGGTCTTCCTAAATCAGGTTTGTTCCACTATCATAAGTATCCCAAAAACCTTTTTACTTCAAAAACCGACTAGCTGGACCTACTTTACTATCGCGCAACTTAAAGAAATCCCGTGCCCCCAAGAAATGCAAACCCACATCGACCCGCCTTCAGCTTACGTTTTACAATGGCTAAGGCGTGTCTTCTGTGTGTAATCAATCGCCTCGGGACTTGCAAAAACTCTTATTATTTCTTTTTGTATTTTTCAAAAAAATTCACCTTTTTTTTTAGATTTTTTTTTAATTTTTTTAATTTTTTTTTTTTTGAAAATATAGATTTTTTTTTTGAAAATATAAATTTTATTTATTTACTCCATCCCCACACTTAAAACGCACATTGTCCCCAATGTGTGTCAAAAGTGGCTAACATAAACTAAAATAAGAAAAGGATAAAGGAAAACTGATACTCCCCTGACAAAAATGCGATGAGCTGATATGCGGGAGCATCCTAAAAACGTGTAACTGCCGGCTCGATCAAGCATAACCAAATAATAACCTGCATGACAACTCAAATGCTCGCGAATCGCGACAAACACAAAGAAACAAACCGTTAATAATAATAATATGGCTTGAAAACAATCTCCCCCGAATGGAGATTGAGTACGAGGGAGATGTTTCTACACCATTTTTCTCTCTATCTTTTTTTTTTTTTTTTTTTTTTTTTTTTTTGCAATTTTAATATGTAAACTCAAAATAAAGAAAAGCAAAAATAAAATAGAAATAAGCTCAACTAATATGTACACTCGGGTAAACACCCGAGAACGAACCTCAACGACAAATCAATCAGCGAGGAGGTCAAGGTAGACCGCCTCGACCTTGCGTTCCTCAACCGGGCCACCAACATACAACTTCAACCTGTGCCCATTCACCTTGAATGCAGCCCCATCTGTCCCCTCAATCTCAATTGTCCCATATGGGAACACCTCTCGAACCGTGAACGGTCCCAACCAACGGGATTTCAATTTCCCAGGAAACAATCTCAAACGGGAGTTATATAAGAGCACCTTATCCCCACACTTGAAGTCTTTCACATACTTCAAGTGTCTATCATGAAGCTCCTTCGTGTGCTCTTTATACCCCCACGAACGCGCGTACGCCTCATCGCGCAACTCATCCAACTCATGAAGCTGAAGAAACCGGTGTTGGCCCGCGCTAGACATGTCCAAATTGACTGTCTTCAAAGCCCAATAAGCGCGGTGCTCCAACTCGACCGGTAGATGGCACGCTTTCCCATAGATCAAACGAAATGGAGTAGTACCGATAGGTGCCTTAAACGCGGTACGGAAAGCCCAAAGTGCGTCATCTAACTTGTCGGACCAATCTGACCTGTTGTGACCGACAGTTTTCTCCAGAATGCGCTTGATACCCCTATTCGAGACCTCCACTTGCCCACTCGTCTGTGGATGATAGGCAGTCGAAAGTCGGTGTGTGACACCATAGCGCTTCAACACCTTCTCCATCTGGGCATTACAAAAGTGGGTGCCTCTATCACTGATCAAGGCTTTGGGGGTACCAAAGCGTGCAAACAACTTCTTCAAAAATCTCACAACAACTCTCGTGTCATTAGTGGGCAAGGCCTGTGCCTCCACCCACTTGGAAACATAATCAACCGCGACAAGAATATACTTGTTCCCTCGTGAAGACGGGAACGGCCCCATAAAATCAATCCCCCATATATCAAAAATCTCAACAACCTGAATGGGGTTCTGGGGCATCTCATCCCTCGATGAGACATTGCCAACCCTCTGGCACGCATCACAACTCCTAACATACTCATGAGCATCCCTAAACACAGTCGGCCAATAAAAGCCCGAATCAAACACCTTCTTCGCGGTGTAGGTAGCTCCATGGTGGCCACCAGCTGGTCCCTCGTGGCAATGCTTAAGGATCTCCCTCGCCTCATCACCATACACACATCTCCTAATAACCTGGTCTGCACCGATGCGAAACAAATACGGATCCTCCCATAAGTAATGCTTGACATCCGCAAAGAATTTCTTCTTTTGCTGAAATGTCATGCCCTTCACAAGGACATCACTCGATAAATAGTTCGCAAAATCGGCGAACCATGGGAATCCCTCGTCCTGAGCGCTCACAAACAACAGACACTCGTGAGGGAAGCTGTCACCAATAGCCTCCTCTCTCATCTCCTCACGAGTAGGGTCCTCAAGTCGGGACAAGTGATCTGCTGCAACGTTCTCCGCACCCTTCTTATCTTTAATCTCAATATCAAACTCTGTAAGCAACAAGATCCATCGAATTAAACGTGGCTTAGCATCTTTCTTGGCAAACAAATGCCTCAATGCTGCATGATCCGTATAAACGATGGTCTTTGAGAGAACAAGATATGATCTAAACTTATCAAACGCAAAAACTACCGCTAGAAGCTCTTTCTCAGTAGTGGTATAATTCTCTTGAGCGTCATTAAGAGTCTTACTAGCGTAGTATATGGGGTGAAAATGCTTCTCTCTCCTCTGCCCCAAAACTGCCCCCACTGCGAAATCACTCGCATCACACATGAGCTCAAACGGTAAGCTCCAATCTGGGGCAATAAGAATGGGGGCACTCACCAACTTCTCCTTCAGCGTCTCAAACGCCCTCATACAATCCTCAGAGAATACAAATGGTGTATCCTTCTCCAACAGCTGGGTCATCGGCCTCGCAATTTTAGAAAAATCGCGAATAAAACGGCGGTAAAAGCCCGCATGGCCTAGGAAGCTCCTAATAGATTTCACATTCGTCGGTGGCGGGAGCTTGGAAATGGTCTCAATCTTGGCCCTATCGACCTCAAGCCCTGCCTGTGAAATCTTTTGACCCAGCACAATCTCCTCGCGTACCATGAAATGGCACTTCTCCCAATTTAACATTAAATTGGTCTCCTCATATGTCGCCAACATGCGATCCAAATTCTTCAGACAATGATCAAAGGAACTCCCAAATACAGAAAAATCATCCATGAACACCTCCATGGAGTCCTCTATCATGTCATGAAAAATCGCAACCATACACCTCTGGAAAGTCGCTGGAGCGTTACATAATCCAAAAGGCATGCGTCGGTACGCAAATGTGCCATAAGGACATGTAAACGTGGTCTTTTCCTGATCCTCTGGTGCAATGGGGATCTGGAAATAACCTGAAAAGCCATCAAGGAAGCAATAGAACTGCTGTCCCGATAGACGCTCCAACATCTGATCAATAAACGGCAGAGGGAAATGATCCTTGCGAGTTGCATCATTCAATCGACGGTAGTCGATGCACACTCGCCAACCGGTGACAGTCCTGGTGGGGATGAGTTCGTTCTTCTCATTTGTCATCACCGTCATCCCACCCTTCTTGGGGACGACCTGAACTGGACTGACCCATGCAGAATCAGAAATAGGATAGATGAGGCCTGCATCGAGCAATTTGATGACCTCATTCTTAACCACCTTCTGCATATGTGGGTTCAATCTACGCTGTGGCTGAACCACCGGTTTATACTCCTCCTCCATCAATATCTTATGCATGCAAAAGGAAGGGTTGATACCCTTTATGTCCATCAGCTTCCACGCAATCGCCTGCTTGTGCGATCTCAGCACAACTAACAACCTTGCCCGCTCCTCTTCCATCAATTCAGATGAAACAATGACGGGCAACTGAGAACCCTCATCAAGATATGCGTACTCAAGATGGGACGGTAGCTCTTTAAGCTCCAAGGATGGGGGTTTCTCAACAGATGGCCTCTCCTGAGGCTCCTCCCTCTCAATCACCTCGAAAACCTCCGGTACCGAGGGAGGGTCACTAGTCGAAGGACTAGGATCAGAAACAACACTCACCACCCCTGCTGGTGGTGCCTCACCTCCGCATATCCCGCTCAAAACGCTACCGACATGAGACATGATAGTATCAATGAAGTATAAAGTGTCGTCATGGTCGGCCGTGTGCCTCATCGACCTATTGATATCAAAGGTGACTGTGTCATCATCTACACGAAGTGTGAGCTTACCGTCGAAGACATCAATCAATGCTCTCCCGGTAGCTAGAAATGGTCGACCTAAGATCAGAGGGACATTCGCATCCTCATCCATGTCGAGGATAACGAAATCAACGGGAAAGACGAACTTGTCAACTTTAACAAGCATGTTCTCCACAATCCCCCGTGGATACTTGACCGTGCGGTCGGCCAACTGAATGCTCATACGGGTGGGAGATGGCTCTCCTAAGTTTAGCTTAGCAAAAACAGAATATGGCATGAGGTTTATGCTAGCACCTAGGTCAGCTAAAGCATTACTCACTGAAAGATTCCCGATCAGACAAGGGATAGTGAAACTACCCGGATCAGTCATCTTCTGTGGGACCTTGTTCTGCACGACTGCAGAACACTCCTCACTAAGAGTAACAGTAGATAACTCCTCCAACTTTTTCTTATTCGTCAGAAGATCTTTCAAAAACTTCGCATACTTCGGCATATGTGTCAATGCCTCAACAAAAGGAAGGTTCACATGGAGTTGCTTGAACAACTCAAGGAACCTACTATACTGCTCTGTATCACGCTCTCTCCTCAATCTGCCCGGGTATGGAACTGGAGGTGTGTAAACTCTCACGGGCTCCTTTTGCTTCTGCTGCTCTGTGGGAGACTCCTGGGACTGTGCGGTACTTGCTGGGACTCGCCTAGTAGGGTGCACCTCGCCCTGGACCTCCATCTCAACCTCCTCATCGATCGGCTCATGAACAACTGTCGGCTCGATTTCAACGGCTCCTCTACCGCTCCTGGTGGTAACTGCCATCACCTGATCTTTTGGATTCTTCTCTGTGTTGCTCGGTAGACCTCCAGCTTGCCTCTCATTCAGACGCTCTGCTAACTGACCAACAGTCCTCTCGAGATTCTGCATCGCGGTACTCTGACTCTTCATGAAAGCCTCGTGCTCCCTGAATGTCGTCTGAGTCTCCTGGTATCTCTTTTCATCACGAGCCATGAACTGTGTCATCAACTGCGACTGCTGGGCCATCATGTCCTCTAGAGTGGGTTTCATCTCTCCTCCACTCGGGCCCACATCCTGTCGGGGCTGCTGAAATAAACTCTCACGCTGAGATCTTAGTGGGAAACCCGGTGGGTTTCCACTCTTCCAACTGAAGCCAGGATGATTCTTCCAACCAGAATTGTAGTTGTTACCATACGAAGTCTGGTTCGCATTCTGAACATAATCAACCTGCTCCTGATGCGCAACATCTACTGGACACGCGACCGTGTCATGCCCTCCTCGACATACCTCGCACTTCTGCTCGCTCTTCTTCTGCATATCCTTCATCATCTTCGTAAGAGCCTCGACCTGAGCTGCCAACAAAGTGGTGGGGTCAACCGTGTGAACTCCTCTCTGAGCGGGTGCAGCTGGAGTAGTGTCCCTAGACTCCCTATTCTGATAGCTGCGCATAGCTATCTCCTCAAAAAGCTGAACGCATTCAGTGGGATCTTTGGTGTTCAACAAATTGCCACCAGCTATAGTGTCGAGCTTGTCCCTGGTAGCCAAAGTCGTACCATGATAGAACTTCTCGACCAATGCCCAGTCCTCCATCCCGTGATTAGGACACCTGTTCAACAACTCCTTAAAACGCTCCCACGTCTCATCAAACGACTCATCAGCACGCTGCCGATACTCCTGGATCATAGTCCTCAAATGAGCAGTCTTGGAAGGAGGAAAATATTTGTTTAGGAACTTCTCCTGCATCTCCTCCCAAGTACGAATGGAACCTGCTGGAAGGGACTCCAACCAGCTCTGGGCACGATCAACTAAAGAGAATGGAAACAAACGCAACTTACACGCGTCCTCTGTCATGGTATTGATTTGAAACGTGTCACAGAGACGATAAAATCGAGAAAGATGAGCGTTTGGGTCCTCATTTGGCAACCCATGAAAAACACAAGTAGTCGAAATCAACGATATGATCTGGGGTGGAATCTGCCAGTTGTTTGCCTCGACAGCGGGTCGGGCAATACTGGACCTAGCGGCACCCGTGATGGGTCTCGCATAATCTGCTACCACACGGCGTGGTCGCTCCTCAGCCATGGTGATATCTGGCTCAATCGCTAACTCCTCAGCTACAGTAGATGCCTCTGGTGCAAGGGCGGCGTCCGTCTGGAATAACCACGCAAGACCGAAATCCTGCTCGTGCTCCGTATTTGGGCTAGATGCTCCACAACACAGTGTCGCCTCCTACTGCGAAAAACACGCTCCGGTTCTGAAAATGCAGATAACTCAGCTGGTCCCTGTGAACGGGTGTGTCGCATGCACTGACAAGATAAAACGGTAAAATCACAACTAATAAACGAAAATAAACTAAAATAAAATAAACGACTAATCTAACATGTCAAAACCAAACTCATACAAAAGCAACAAGTAAACTAAGGCACGCAGAAAAACCTAAAACCAAACAAGACATAAAAATACGACTAAACTAATGCGGATATAAACAAAGAACGAATGACTAGATCCCCGACTCGGGTCATTCTCGAAGTCGCCAGTGTCCCGGCAACGGCGCCAAAAACTTGATTGCTTGCGGTTTATATATATAAATATTTAAATTTTTCACAATCTGGTTTTAAAAATGGAATCACCAATCTAAACCACACAACACGGCAGTGTACCGGTCGTAGTGTAGTAAAGTCGATAAGACCGAGTATCAATCCGTGGACACTGATATGCAACCCTCGATACTAAACCTCTATCGAGTCCTAATCTAAATAAAAGAGCATGGTTTTTCAACTAAAACGATAAACAACTAAACAAATAAAATAAAATAAGACAAGAGATAAACAAGCAGCAGGTATGAGAGATCAGAGAGTAAACGCTCACGAAAGGGAATCAGAAATGAAGAAGATGGTTGCCTAGACTGGGAATCCTACTGATAAAGCTGAAAGCTAACGGGAAATGGACACTCGAATGACTACCGGGATCTACGGGTATAACCAACTCGGGAAACACTATAGTATCTAGATCTCCTCTCGGTCTCACTAGCACACTAAATGAAATCCTAAGCAGTGTGAAGCTCACCGGGTAAAGAATGGATCACCTCTCGGTCTCACCAAACATAAAAGTTTACGCACCCAAAGATTAGATCTCCTCTCGGTCTCACTAATCACGAAACACCTAACGGTATCAAGGGGTGAATCTAATCCTAAAGGTAAATGTTTGGGAAAGCGGATAAAAAGGATACCGGGAAAGAAATTCACTCTCGTGCAATATCTAACCAAATAAACCAATAAATCCTAACAAACCCACAACCTATCTCCTCTCGGTCTCAAGGTAGGTGACAAACCCAAAACGATGTCAAACATGTAATTTCTAGATCCTAAGTCAACAAGTTAATCCATCAAATCATCACACGAAGCAAATGATAAAAATATGCGACTTTTAATTTAAAAACACTAAGTCAATAAATTATAGCCCCATACGAATCTAAAAATATAACACCAACATCATCCGGGTGATAAATCACAACAAAAACCAATAAAGTTTAGATTTTTATACATAAACGAGTGTCAAACGAGTACCAAATACTAAAAGACAATCAAAATTAATCAATACTCATCCCAAGTCTAAACAACCAAAATAAATCTAACCAATCATAGTCAATAACAAAACAAAACTAATAGATTCATTAAGTATGGTTATGACTAGAACAAAATTTTAAAATCAAATAAAAAATAAAATAATAAACTAAAAATAAAAATAGAATTTAAAACCTCAACGTCACTTCTCTGGTTCCAACCTTGTACAATCTTTCAAATCATTCTTTAAATTGTGATGTCTGCTCCAAACTTCTATGAGCCGCCACCCCTTTTACATTTTATTTCTGTGACCATTCGCCTCCCTCTTCATTCCTCGTACAGCTCCACTTTTTCATTTATATCTTGTGCTAAGTGATACCCTATTTTTTGTCAAGTGGGCCGAGCCCATCCTTTTCATTATGCATATTGTGGGCTGCTCATTCTAAACCCAGTTCATTAATTTGCACAGCCCAACTAGTAATTATATCTTAGAGTTCAGTCCAATTTGGTTGTAGCCTATTTTGCTCCATCTCGTTTGGGCCCTGACCCATTAGTTCCTACACCACAAAAGTTTAAATAAGAGACTAGCTAAATTAAATATTTAATTAGATGGCCCGTTAAAATATTTAAAATTTAGTGCGTCTCAAGATTAATTCAAACGCGCCATTTTAGCTCGTTCTCTCTTAAACCCTTTAAATGGCTAATACGAACTAAAACCGAGTAATATTTAATAAAAACTAACTCAAATATTAATTAAAATGTTAAGAATGTTGATATAAATATATGTATATTTTAGAGCGTATCACCTATTTAATTAATACCATTCAAATAGGCTCCATCTATTCCCATCCCCTCACCTTCTATTTCCACCCCCTCAAAGCGCCTCGCTTAGGCTAAGCGAGGCGCTTTGAATTCAATCAGAGGAGGTCAGTACGAGGAGGCAGAAAAAGCTGATTTTTAATTCGAAGCGCCTCGCTTATGCCTAAGCGAGGCTCTTCGGATCAAAAAAAAAAAGAAATTGATCTTTTGAGTTAGTTTTTTGTTTTTTTTTTAATATAATTATTATAAAAAAATGTTCTTTTTGACAAACGTCTGGCTAACCTGAATTTCCTTTGGATCAAAATGTCAACTTTTTCCTGCCACCCTCGTATGGTTTGGCTAACCTGTCCAGTTATCAATCTCACTGTCCAACAACTGAATTTTACTTGCTTGCATGAAAAGTAATGATCTGAATTTTACTTGCTTGCATGAAAAGTAATGATCAGGAACATTCCAAATAACCGTCCAATTTCAGCTTTTGTTTAACTCATGATATATCCACCAAATCATTTCTTCAAGTTCATTTCACCAAAAAAGGCATAACTGTAATGATCAGAAACATTCCAAATAACTGTTCAATTTCAGCTTTTGTTTAACTATTGTAGCAACTTCCATAGAGAAGTTATCAATCTCACTGAGATGATATCTTCTCTTTAGGTTTTGGAATTAATGAGACAACTTTTCAGTTGTTATCCGAGAGATAGCGGTCAACGATGAAGACAACCTGAAAACAACCGGATACCATGGATCAGAGAGATTCAAGCTAATTAAACTCTATATCTCAAGTCGGTGCAAGTTATGTTGTAGCTCATATGTTATTATCTCTTCTCTTATTCTCTCTTTCTCAAGTTCTCGATGGATTATTTGCTCTCATATCATGGATCAGAGAGATTTAAGCTAATTAAACTCATATCTCACTGTAATGATCAAGAATATTCCAAATAACTGTATAATTTAAGCTTTCGTTTAACTAATTTAGCAACATTCCAAATAACTGTAATGATCGCTACGGTTAGTGGATACCATGGATCAGAGAGATTCAAGCTAATCAAACTCCGGGCAACCCTTGTTTGATTATACTCGTGTACAACCTTCATCTCTTTATGTATGAATAGTGACCCTCTGACAATGATCAGAAACATTCCAAATAACTGTAATGATCGCTACTGTTGATTGGTATATAGAGAGCAAACCGACGATCATTCAAAATTTAAAGTTACCGCTAACCTTTGCGCCATCATCGTTGACAGATATCTCTCTGAGATGATAGCTTCTCTTCAGATTCTGATTGCACCGGTGGAATTGGAATTAATGAGACAACTTTTCAGTTGTTATCCGAGAGATAGCGGTCAACGATGAAGACAACCTGAAAACAACCGGATACCATGGATCAGAGAGATTCAAGCTAATTAAACTCATATCTCAAGGTGGACTTAAGCACCTGAACGGGAAGTTGAAATTTTGAATGATGTTCGTCGACTGCACCGAACACACTACAATTATTCACTATTTTATACATACAACACAACTTCATCGTTGAACGTACTGTCTTCTTTGATCTTGATCTTCACACTTGCTTTTGACAAATCCATTGTTGTTTCCATAGACATTCAAAGCAAACAAACAAACAAAAAGATGTTCGATCGGTCTTTGGCAATCCCTTAACTAGTACTACCTAAATTCAAAAGGAGGCAAATCGTTTGAAATGGTGAATACATCTTCTTTTTGACAGAATTGGGTTAGAGAAGGGGAAGAGAGAAAGTTAAGGAATATTATATAGGAATTGGAGAAGTATTTAATATATAATGTGAAAGTATTTAATGCTTATTTAAAGGGTGGGAAATGTGCCTAGGGAGTTACATGCATTATCTAGTATTGAAACTTGCGATTAAATAATATATTAATACATCAATGGACTACACTCACGGTATGTGCATCACGTATTTTCATTCTTTCCTTGATCTGCAATATTTGAAAATTATCATTTCTTGACATGCTTGGTAACACCTTGATCTGCAATATTTGAAAATTATCATTTCTTGACATGCTTGGTAACACCTTGATCTGTAATATCTGAAAATTATAATTTCTCAAAAAGTAATTAAAAACACTTAAAAATGAATTAAAAACAATTGTTACGAGTTAGGTTTAGTCGGAGGACCACGTACAATGATTCATCAAAGTTGTACAAAGCTGGATGTTTTTACTGGAAAACCAAAACGAGCAATTAACGAAGCGAAACGGAGAGATATAATTTTCTTGGCTTGGAAACAACTTAAAAGAACCAAAAATGAATTAAAATTATTTTTTGGTGAATAACAGATAATTTTAAAGAATTAAAAGAAATTCAAAGTTTTTAAAAAAAGGCAAAAGCACCTCGATTTGGTCAAAGCGAGGCGCTTTAGTGCCTCGCTTTGACCAAAGCGAGGTGCTTTAGTGGTTTGATTAGACCACAGGCGCCTCGCTTTGACCAAAGCGAGGTGCTTTGGCCTTTTTTTAAAAAAATTTGAATTTCTTTTAATTCTTTAAAATTATCTGTTTGTGACATCCATCACTTTTTATTTTTTTAATAATAATAATAATAATATTAATAAAAAAATCAGATTATAATATAGATATATGTAGTCTTTTTATCAAACAACTAAACCATCCTTAACCACAACCAAACCATAACCAAACCATAAGCCCAAACCCCTTTCCCCCTTGTGGATTCGGAGCCCAAGTCCGGCCCATCAGCGAAGCCCACAAGCCTGCCTTCCCTCCACTTATCTGTCAAAAAAAATAATAATAAAAGGCTCCTGCCGGGACTCGAACTCGGGCAGGTAGCCGGGTCACAACGCACACAACACACGCTTAACCATCTGAGCTACGCTGTTCTGTTGATTTAAACCCAACATGAATTATAATTATATAGCTGCTGTTGATTTGTCCCCTTCCTTTTGTGGATCCTGCTGTGCGACGGGTCTCAAGGGAGTCAGCTTCAAGCTGATTTTGTGGGACAATTATTCACCATTTAATGTTTCTATTGACCGAATAATGAATGCACGTCAAACCTATACAAAATCACGCGTGAACAGCCTCTAATCAATGCCTAATTTCCCGTTTTTTTTTTACCGAGCTCGACGCCACCATCAAGACATTCCCTTTACACGATAGCACTATAAATTGGACGCCCCTCTCTGTCCTAAAGGTGCCGAAAAACGTACACAAACATTCAATTATCCTTTCAGTTCATCCTATTCACATAATGGTGCTCGGTTTGACTTTTCGTTTGACCGATTCTACAAGATCAAAACGTGTTTGTAAGTTTGTTTTTCCTTGTGGGATTCGTTAGTCGGTCATATACGAACAATAGCCCCAACATTAAAGGGGCTATTGATCGTTAAATCGTGTTATTGTTGATCTAGGGCTCGAATCACTTGATTTGGGGAAGAACACATGAAGTAGTTAGCGTATAAGATTATTTTGAAACAAAGATTATCACCAACTGATCACATAGATCAGTTGGTAGGCACGAGCTATGATAAGGCTTGGACCGGCCCTGATGCGGGTTCGAGTCCCTTAAACAACATACTTTTTTTTACCCCTTTATCTATACATTTAAATCTTCTAATCTCTTAAAATAGATTTAAAATACCAAATGTGATTTATAAATCCTATAAAATTTATTTTATGCAATTCAAATGATAATGTTTATTATCCAATTTTTAGTTTTTCAAAAATCATTTATTTAATATATATAATAATTATTACAAGTTTATTCATTTATAAATGTAAAATTCAATAAAAATATCTAAACGATTTTATAAAATTCCACAAAAATTATCCTAAACTTGTATAACAATATACATTTCAGAAATAATTTTTATTTCTGAAAAAGCGTTTGTTTAATATTTTTAATCAATTTTTGTTAGTTTTAATCATAAATAATTCATAATAAATTCATTTTACAATATTTTTGCACCAAAATTTTACATAAATTATTTATTTCCATTTAGAACAGAAATACAATTTTTAATTCAGAAATTCTTTGATTTTAATATTTTTAGATATTAAAGTCATATTTTGACAATTTGAAATAATTAGATTAAATATTCTATTTTCAAGAAAATAATTTTACAAAAATTATTTTCACACTTAAAAACTTTATATTGTGACCATCCTTGATTTAAAATATACAAAAAGACTTTTGTTTATTTATTTATCAAATTTCCCTTATTTATTAAACATTTTATTTATTAATCAAAACGAATACTTATCCCCAATTCGAAGCCCTAGAAAATACTTATAGATCAAATAGACTTAGACTTATTTGTTACATTATACATAGGGTGATACTTGACAAACGTTGGTTTACACTTATTCAACTCCAAGACTTACCACCGTGCTAAGGTGAGTATTACTTATCCTCTTTTTCGCTTTTACAATTTTTGGGGTGATTCATGCACAACTATTCAAAACTTTCATATTCATTTACACATACATTCTTATTCATTTACAATTCATATACGTGTCTTGATTATCTTTGTGCTTATGCTTGAACATGAACGTAACTTACTTACAAAATCATACATACAGACATAACTTTGTGTTATGGTGCTCTTTACATACAGACATAACTTTGCGTTATGGTGCTCTTTACATACAGACATAACTTTGTGTTATGGTGCTCTTTACATACAGACATAACTTATGTTATGGTGCTCTTTACATACAGACATAACTTTGTGTTATGGTGCTCTTTACATACAGACATAACTTATGTTATGGTGCTCTTTACATACAGACATAACTTGGTGTTGAGGTGCTCATTATCAATTTCATTGTACAACTTTACATGTGATCTTTGTCTTGTTTGGTTACTTGCGTGTTTACATAATGCCTTGGTGATGCTAGACACATGAATTGTACTACTTTTCAAACTTATGCTATATGTACAAAACTAAGTAGTACTCACCAACATCATATGTTGACAAAATTATTTTCGTGCATGTTTCAGGATAAGCTGCTTGACGCTTCACATAGGACTTTGGTCTTAGATTAAATCAATCAATTATCTTCATTTTTTTTGTCTTGTATTTAAATTTCATGTTGTAAAACAATATTCTATAATCAAATATTTACATTTTAGTACCATGAGCTTTTGAACAATCGTCACTACGTGGCACCTCGATGATTCCGCCATCGGTTGGGGTGTTACACTGTTAATCACCAAAAAATAATTTTAATTCATTTTTGGTTCTTTTATGTTGTTTCCAAGCCAAGAAAATTATAACTCTCCGTTTCACTTCGTTAATTGCTCGTTTTGGTTTTCCAGTAAAAACATCCAGCTTTGTACAACTTTGATGAATCATTGTACGTGGTCCTCCGACTAAACCTAACTCACAACAATTGTTTTTAATTCATTTTTAAGTGTTTTTAATTACTTTTCGAGAAATTATAATTTTCAGGTATTACAGATCAAGGTGTTACCAAGCATGTCAAGAAATGATAATTTTCAAATATTGCAGATCAAACATTTAAAGATATATTAACAAACATTTAAATAACTTTTCATGCAAAGCAGGTAAAATTCATTGTACAAACCGACGATCATTCAAAATTTAAAGTTACCGCTAACCTCTGTGCCATCATCGACTACAGCAAACCGACGATCTTCCTCCACGGCACTCCTAATGGGCCTCTCTTTATTTCACGGTACGATTTGTGTTTTTGTTGCTTTATAAATAATAAGTTTTGTGTTTATCAAACCCTGACGTCTGAGCAATGATTTATTAAATCGTTTTACTAATTTCCGATTCTTGATACTTTCATAAATCGTTTTACTAATTTCCGATTCTTGATAATAACAAATTATTATAATAATAAAACAAAGGAACTAAATTACAAATATAATAAAATAATAATAATAATAATGTAATATAGTCATTGTTAATGCTCAAAAAAGTCAACCTTTGTTGACTCATAGGAGTCTTGAAGACGAAATGAATTTTACAAGATACTTGAAACAAGGTATGGATATGGAGAATAAATATTTGACTATACGTGGTTGATGATGTCAAGTTTAAGTCGTTGATTCATTTAGAAATCGAAAACGCCTATCGTTGTAGCTCATATGTTATTATCTCTTCTCTTATTCTCTGTTTCTCTAGTTCTCGATGGATTATTGCTCTCAATGATGTGATTTGTTTTTAGATAAGGAGGTATATGTACAATGAACTTTTTACGCTAAATAAAACCGATTAATGGCAGGTTTGCAAGAGGGTCACTATTCATACACACAACTTTTTGCTCTAGTGGTGTGCTCTACCTTTTTGACAAACACCTGGCTAACCTGTCCAGTTATCAATCTCACTAGCAATCATATCTCTGATCGGTCTAACAACTGAATTTGACTTGCTTGCATAGGAATCTTGTACGAAATCATTCTCACATGAATATCCTTTGATGAATGTATTAGGGGTTGGAAACTCTGAAGACCAATGACCCTCTAGCAAACCTCCGTTAAGGTTTTCAGAGTTTCCATGGGAAGGTAAACATATATAACATTCTCTTCTTCTTCCCTTACAAATCACTTTGCCATTAATACAAATCACATTGTGCATGACATTACATTCTGCATGTGTCATTTCATAACTTGCACCGGCTTGAGATATGAGTTTAATTAGCTTAAATCTCTCTGATCCATTGTATCCACTTTCAACTAAATCTTTCTCTGATATACTCTATATCAACCGAAATTGAGTATCATCAATCTGGTATTAGTGGTTGGAAACTGTGATGAAAAATCTGGTGTGTGTTGAACAAGAAGATGATCAAGGATGCTACAACATAACTTGCACCGGCTTGAGATATGAGTTTAATTAGCTTGAATCTCTCTGATCCATGATATGAGAGCAATAATCCATCGAGAACTAGAGAAACAGAGAATAAGAGAAGAGATAATAACATATGAGCAACAACGGGGCCGATTGGTTGCCGCATTTAATGAAATTTAACGCGCATACCGCCTTCATTGACTTTACGTGGTTGATGATGTCAAGTTAAGTCAATGACAATGTTGAGGGTTATTACTTTTTTTTTTTATTTTTTTTTAACTTTTTATAATTATTAAATTAAAAAAAAAAACAACTCAAAACATCAAAAAACTACCAAAATAAATTACCCCCTCCAAGCGCCTCGCTTAAGCCTAAGCGAGGCGCTTGGAGGGGGTTTAAATAGAAGCTGGGGGTTTAAATATAACCACCCTTCAAATATCATATATTTTATTATATAATAAATTTATTATATATTGGAAACCAACAATATCAATTCATATTCCTTGACATAATTTACGATTTCGAGGTTAACAGTTATTACAAAGCAAATTTTATTATTAAAATTTTTAGCATTAAGTTTCTCCTACATTTATTATGATTTAATCTTATTCTTTTTTGTTTCCTTCCTAAATATTTAGTTTTGATATCTTCATTCCATTATATCCATAAAAAACACCCCAGCTCTCTCACCTCTATGTTTCTTTGAGTGTGTCACCAGAAGAAAATGAATAAACTTTCTAACTACAAGCAATGAGGTATAAAAGGTACGATGAAAGTTTAATTCTTATTATTCTTTCTTATCCAGAAACTAAAAATTATATTACAAGTTTTATATTTCTCTGTTTGTAGTTGTTAGAAACTCAGACTATCATTTTGAAAAATGAAATGGAAGGGAAACAAATGATCAATGAAAGAGGAAATGGAAAAGGTGAAGCATGGTAGAATCAGTTGACCTGTTTGAGCAGCTTCTTCATTCTCCATTAACATATAGGCATGGTCCAATAACAGAACAGTCGGTCTCGGCTCTTTGCCGGTTAACCGAATGACCGACACCCTAAACAACTGAAACCCGATTATTTCACTTGGTCCAGTCCTCGGTTCCTTGTTTTCTTCTTTATTCAGTTTCGGGTCGGGTCGGTCTTTTGCCGGGTCGGGTCGGTTTATGCAACATGCTCAGCCCTAGTTGAGAGTTCAAGCCTCACAAGAGGCAAAAAAATGGGTGTATTTAAAGGGGTGTATTAAAAAGGTGTAAAAATATGGGAAGAAATTAGCCATAAAAAAAACTACAAAAGGCAAAAATGAATGTATTTTAGGAGTAATTAATGTAGGGGAGTAAGATTTAGCCATTAAAAATTTACTTTATTTATCATTATCTTACTAAGGCTTTGGTTATTGGCAAACCCCACATATAATTGCACACCCTAGCTAATCTATACGTGGTATATAGAGTTATACGACGCATATAGGTCCAATGATTAGGTTTAGTGCCAGGGAATGTTCAGTGTCAGATTTTACTAACCATGTACGTTGTGTATAGCCCTATACGCGACATATAGAGGGCGATTAACTGGCATTAAATGAGCTTGTGAAACCTATATGTGACGTATAGCTCTATATGTACCGTATAATTGGGTGTGCAAATAAAATGATGGGTATATCATTACCATCACCCTTTACAAATAAGTATGGCATAAAATTAATTACTCATGTACCATATCCTTATAGAAGTTAGACTGAGTAAACTGCCATTTTCGTCCTTGAGGTTTGGCACTTTTTAACAGTTTCATCCAAAAGTTTATTTTTTCTCAACTGGATCCACTAGTTTTTAAATTTTTGCTCGTTTCATCCAACTTGTAAACGACGTTAGTTGAACTTAGTTAAATAAGGGCAGTTTTGTCATTTTATCTTTTAACTGAAGGGCATTTATGTCAATTCGTTAGTTTTATCAACTCCATCTATATAAAACCTAAATCAGACCAAAAACCCCAAATCATCATCTTCTTCAAAATCTTCTTCCAAAAACCCTAATAAATCAAAACCCAAAATTGAACAATGGTGTTGTGTTCTTGTGGATCAGAAACTATAATAAGAACATCGTGGACAGCTGAAAACCCATCAATGGCATGGACTTATGGCCACAGTCAGATTGCCCAACCACATTAACACCTCCAAAGCATCACAAGCAAATTGGTAGGCCAAAGATAAAAAGAAAGAAATCTGCTGAGGAATTGGCTGAGGGCAGTCAAAGTCAAGTTAAAAGGATTCCTGAAACTGGAAAATTGCCAAGGTCTGGTGGGACAGTAACTTGTGTTATCTGCAAAGCCAAAGGACATAACAAGAGAACCTGCTCACAGAACAAGAAGAAGAAGGCTTCAAAACAGGTTGGTGGAAGTCAAGATGTTGGAAGTCAAGCTGCTGGAAGTCAACCTGCTGGAAGTCAACAGGGTTAGGTGTTTGTGTGTCTGGTAGTTTGTTTGGTCTTTTGGTCTTTTATTATGTATGCAACTTTAGTCATGCTTCTTTTGGTCTTTTGGTCTGTTATGTACTGGTTGAACATGAATTAGCATGGCTATATGGTTTATTATGGTTTAATGTATGGTTGTTATGGTTATTAATGGTATGGTCTTATGGTTATTAATGGTATGGTTATTAATGATCACTTGGTATGGTTGAATATGGGTCAATAGGGTATGAATGTTGAATATGGGTCAGTTTGGTATGATCAGTTGGTATGGGTCAATAAACACAATGTTGAACACATAATGCATTTACTCTTAACAAAATGTATCACTTGGTATGGGTTTAAGGGATCAGTTGGTATGATCAGTTGGTATGGGTCAATAAACACAATGTTGAACACATAATGCATTTACTCTTAACAAAATGTATCACTTGGTATGGGTCAAACACAAAATGTTCATTTCATTCATCAACTTCAACATACATTTCATTCATCAACTAAAACATACACCAGTACATTATCATTCATTTTCACCATTACATCCTACACTAAGACACAATTAACCCACATTATCATTCATTTTCGCCATTACATACCATCTCCACCACTAACAACAACATAGTACAGTAAAAAAAAACCCAACTGAGACACAAACAAAGCTTCAATCTCCTGTTTTGATCAGTGACTGTTTTCATCTCCTGATTGTGCCTGTTGACGAGCTTTTCAACAATTGCAGCTGTGTTTTCACAATGTCCAGCCTCGACCCAGCTAACAAACCCACAGCCCCCTCCTTGTCGATTACAACAGTAAAAGCATCGTCCAGGGTTTTCAGTTGTCCACGATGTTCTTATTATAGTTTCTGATCCACAAGAACACAACACCATTGTTCAATTTTGGGTTTTGATTTATTAGGGTTTTTGGAAGAAGATTTTGAAGAAGATGATGATTTGGGGTTTTTGGTCTGATTTAGGTTTTATATAGATGGAGTTGATAAAACTAATGAATTGACATAAATGCCCTTAAGTTAAAAGATAAAATGACAAAACTGCCCCTTATTTAACTGAGTTCAACTAACGCCGTTTACGAGTTGGATGAAACGAGCAAAAATTTGAAAACTAGTGGATCCAGTTGAGGAAAAAATAAACTTTTGGATGAAACTGGCAAAAAGTGCCAAACCTCAAGGACGAAAATGACAGTTTACTCTTTTTTTTTTATTTTTTTTTTAACTTGGCATCGTTTGAGTGGACAACCTTTTGGTAAAAAAAATATATATTTTATGGTTTTTATGATATTTTCTCAATTTTGATGGTCAATATGGTTCTTTTTAATTTTTATGAGTTTGAGGGCTGAGCCAGCAAATTTTTAGTAAGGGGTTGTTTGGTTGATTAAGTGCTGAATTATTAAGAGGTCTGAATGGTTAAGAGGTCTGAATGGTTAAGCGCTGAATCATTAAGTTAGACCTCTTAATGGTTAGTTTTCTTGTCCCACGTTGGTAGGGGAGCCTCATTAAGGTTCAGCCTAGTTCAGTGCTTAATAGTTCAGTGCTTAATGGTTCAGCAACATCCCAAATCTTAATGATTCAGACTTAACCATTCCATTCAGAAGCTGAAACAAACACACTGAATGCTGAATCATTCAGCGCTGAATGGTTAAGAGCCTCATTAAGAGGCTACCAAACAGCCCCTAAGATATCGCCAGCTAAGCATGTAAAAACACACGGGTTAAGCTTATAGCTCACGGTAAAAATCCATTCAGAAAATTACTTTCAACTATATTTTGGTAATTATCCCGTATGTATATAAATCTGGTCAAAGTGTCAAACCCCCATTCCTCATCTTCTTCATATCTGCGATTTCTAACGAACCACTGTTAGCCTAGTTTGAATCAACATACTCTGCTGACTGTGCTAAACGAAGGTATAATACAACTCCTGATCATCTCATTCGCTGTGTTCATCCAATCATCCTTACATTATTAGCTCATAAACTTAAATAAACCCACAATTTCCTTGCTACGGAGATAATAGTAGAGGGTTTTACAACAATCTGAAATTAGGTTTTTATTTTCACTTTTAAACTACCGATGTAGTTACTTATTTGTATGTTTGAACTTTAAGTTATGAAATCGAATTGGTGCAGAATTAGGTTATGATAATCGAATTGGTGTTTTAGGCTGGATGGAATCCACAGCATGCAATGTTTTCATAACCGGACCGGACGTCGAACCGGACGCCCCACCGGGTCACTGGTCCGGCCTGGCCCGGTCAACGAACCAACAAAAAGCAAAAAAAAAAAAAAAAAAATCTATAAAATTCCGGCCCGGTTTTAAAAACACTGACAGAATGAGACAAGTTTATCTTCTTGTTGTTGTCCAATGGTTATGGCAGCTTCATGGATATATTTTCACTTTTATATAATGATTAATGACAAAGGCTTGTGCCCAGTGCCTCCCTGTCTCTGTTAGTTGTATGGTTGTAAAATCTAGCCTAGTCGCCAATTACTCAACGAGTAGTCCCCGAGTACTCCCAGTACTCGGCGAGTCATCTTTGAGTACTCCCTGGCTATGGCTATGGCTATGGCTATGGCCGAGTACTCGCCAGTTAACCGAGATGGCACTGCCTAGCGACTTTTGCAACCATAACGACTGTCTTGACTTATTGACTTGTCATTAGGCTGTGTAAGTATATATTTCACATAATACCTATGGAATTCACAGTAATTTCTAAAATTTACATGCAAAATGTAAAGAAGGCGAGATAATAATGGTCTGGAATTTTTTTATAGAAACAGTTCATATAAAAATGTTGCTCCAGTTGTTTGTTCCTCTCTGCCTTGATTATGAATGCTTATAGGCATATACTTTTTCATTGTTGTAATCATTTGTTCATCAAAATGTAACATGTTTTCTATTTTGCATCTCAGGTCACCCCCCGGTGGATTGTTTATATGCTTGAAATGATGTGATGTGCATAGAACTCTAGGTCTGAATATTTCAAAGGTAGGTGCATTTTGATGATCCGCCTTCTACTTGCATCACGCATGTGCACATCGATTTGCCATTATCTCTCACCTACTATTTAGTTTTGTTTCACGTATTTTATGCTCTTATGTTTTTGAATTTTCGGAACTATGTTTTTTCATGTTTAAACTCTCCATTTACATACAATACTGTTTTATTATATTCTCAATTTTCATCCTTATGACATCTTTAGATTGTAAACTCCCATAGATTAGGGAAAAAATACACAAAAACATACTCCTCCTTGGTCCCGTAAAAGTTGCGATAAATTCCATTTTAAGGCGTCCCATGTCAGTTGCAACATCTCATATCTTTTAGCAAAAGTTTAAGCTAAAATCACATATTTGTTAACTAACAAGATTCCACTGTTTTGCAAAAAAATGAAGGGTATTTTCGACCTATGCTACTATGCAAACTCTTATAAATGAGAATATGAAACCAAAAAATTACTTGGTCCCTCTATGCCATGAAAATTCCCATGTAAAGTCCAACGTTTCTTACTTATGGCAAATTTCCAGTTTCAATTTTCCATTTGCCCCTTGTCATTAATATACTTAGTTTATGGTGTTGACTTAAGGGACAAGATCTAAATTTGCACATGATTGAAGATTTGAAGGGATTAATTATCGAACATTTTAATTAACTACACTTGTAGTCAATAATTGATTAAAAGGTGCCTAGAATTGTTTAGTATTTAACAAGAGAAAATAAGATAGGGAGAGCGAACCAACCTTATATTTGCCTCTCTTATAATATTGGTTTGTTTTGATGACCAACCTTTGCCGAACGAAGAGCTAAACGAAAGGTAGAGTATATACTGTGTTAGACACAAACATTTGAAGTAACTTTTCTTAATCGTGTTAAAACTTTTTTTTTTCCGGGTCGAAGTAAAACATAATTGAAATTGACCCATTGTGTTTTTGTAATGAGTGAAAATGGTTTTGATTTCACAAACACGTAAAAAAGTGAACCCATTCTTACCCATAACCAAATCCAATCAAAACCCGTTCTGACTTCAGAATTGTTATAAGATTACATACAGCCAAGATGGGTAATATTTGCACTTACCTTAGCGCAATTGTTCCTAGTGAATATAAAATCAAACCTCAAGAAATGATTGTTATAAGATTACAGTCAGCCAAGATGGGTCACATAATCTGAACTAAAAATGTTTGATAACTGAACACATACAAACCTACAACACAAACCTCCAACTAAAAGTTAACTATAAAACAAACTTATTATTAGTATAATTGCTGCTGCTTCTGCAGCAGTAGCAGCTATGGTGTCAAACTGATTAAAATCACAGATTTGCTGCAAGGGTATTTATATTGGATTTTTTTTAGAAATGTTTTCGCTATCTGCAGCCAGTTGGCAAAAGAATTTAGATTGTCTTTATTTCAGCTCCTAGGTTTCTAACTGGTTTGTATTTTTCCCATTCGAAACCGGTTTGAACTTGAACTGAACCGGAAAAAGCCGATAAAAAACCGATGTCAAAAACTCAGACAACAAATCCACCAAAAGCGAAACCTGTTTTGACTTTTTATTGACCAATCCAAACCGATTTGTGCACCTCTAGTCAAGGCGCGCTGTTGGAAGAAACTGTTACATATTTAAAGAAAGCCAAGAATTTAAACAATCAAAAGGCTTGAAGTGTGATTTATTAGCTCTAAAAGTTATGTTTTATCATTTTCTTATTCATATCTTGAAAAAGTATATTTTATTGGTGTTCAATCCATTTTTTTAAGGGTGTATGTCAGGTCAAATAACTCATTTTATTAAAACATTAGGGGACAGCTAGCAGGGTAGGTACCTCCCCTGGATGGGCATTGGTGATCTGAGATCTCAGATCTGAGTACTTAATTGTTTTATCATTATTGTTTAAGGGTGTGCAAAACAAGAAACGTTGACCATATTTCAATTATTGTTTTATCATTTTGTACTCAAGTTTTGAGATGTAAATACTGAAAGAAAAAGATCAATTATTGCTGATCTGACCTTAGTTTGCAAAACAATACTTCAAACGTTGACCATATATCTGAATGAATGTATTAACTCTTCATTCTCAAGCCTTCACAACATTATACACTACATCTTCTCTCTCACCTGAAACCTTGACCATATTGCAATGGCTGAATTGGTGCTCTCTCCCCTGATCGAGTTGCTTTTTGCGAAGCTGTCTGATGCCGCTTTGAAAACCATTGCTCGCCACAAGGGAATCGATGCAGAGATCAAGAAATGGCAGAAATCATTAATCTCAATCCAACTTTACCTTACTCATGCTTCTCAGTTGGAGATAACTGATCCATCTGTGAAACAACGGCTCAATGATCTCCAGCATCTGGCTTATGACATCGATGACGTCCTTGATGGTTGGCTGACCGAAGCCATGCATCCCGAGTTCACCCGCGAGTCAGAAGGCATCACCAGCAAGGTAAGAAAGCTACTTCCAACTTGTTGCACTAATTTCCCACAGACTGCTGCGGTGATCGCCGAGTTAGATGATATTTCTAACCAATTACAAGATCTAGTGAAGCAGAAAACTGACCTTGGTTTAGATAATCTTGGTTTGAAAGTGGAAGAGGGAACTAGGCCAGAAAATAATAAGAACAATAGAAGATTACAAACCTCTGTTGTTGACCCATCTGATATTGCTGGACGCCAAGCTGAGAAAGATGCATTGGTCCAAGAGTTATTTTCACCAGCGGGTGAACCTCGTGATAAAAACTATAGCATCGTTCCCATAGTTGGTATGGTGGGGTTGGGAAAACTACTCTAGCTAGTCTTTTGTACAACGAAAAGCTAGTCAATGATCACTTTGAACTCAAGGCGTGGGTTTGTGTTTCGGATGACTTTGATATCCCTGGTATAAGCAAAAAGATATTTGAAGCTATAGGGGGTGAGCTGAAGAAGGAACATGAAGATTTTAATAAGCTTCAAGAAGCTATTAGAGATCAAGTAAAGGGTAAAAAATTTCTATTCGTACTAGATGATATTTGGAGTGAAAGTTACACGGATTGGAAAACCATGGTCGGACCTTTGTATACATGTGCTCCTGGAAGCAAAATCGTCATAACAACACGGAAGGTTCAATTAGTCAGTCAGTTGGTTCGCAACCCTCTAAACATGCAGTTGCTAAAACTCTCAGGTGATGATGCTCTGTCTTTAGTTGCTCGACATGCATTAGGTGTGAAAAACTTTGATTCACATTCACCACTCCTACCCTATGCTAAAGGTATTGTGAAAAAATGCGGTGGGTTACCTTTAGCTTTGGTAGCACTTGGTGGATTGTTGAGTAAAAAACAAGATGAAGTAGAGCACTGGAAGAAAGTGTTAAACAGTGATATATGGAGATTAAAAGATAAGAATGGAATTCTCCCAGCCCTAAAAGTAAGCTATGATGATCTTTCTGCACCTTTGAAAAAGGTGTTTGCATATTGCTCCTTGTTTCCAAAGGACTTCCTATTTGACAAGGAGGAACTCATTCTATTATGGATGGGAGAAGGGTTCTTGCACCAGTCAACTCCATTCGATTCAACAGAAGAACACTTGGGTCATGAGTTCTTTGATGAGCTGCTGTCAAGGTCATTTTTTCAGCCTGCACCTGATAATGAATTATTGTTTATGATGCATGATCTCATGAATGACTTGGCGAAATCTGTTGCCGGTGAGTTTTTTGTAAGGCTAGACAGTGAGGCAAAAACCAAAGAAAGTTTGGATGTTAGTGTAGAGATGTTGAAGTACCGCCACATGTCATTTGTTTGTGAGAAATATGTAACTTACGAGAAATTCAAGGCATTCATCAAAGAAGAAAAATTGAGAACATTCTTGGCAACTTCTGTAGGGACGGAAGAAAGTTGGACACGTTTCTACTTATCCAATAAGGTTCTCACTAACTTGCTTCCTGACTTACCTTTATTAAGAGTTCTAAGTTTGAGTCGCTTTAATATAAGTGAGGTTCCGAAGTCCATTGGTACTTTGAAGCACTTGAGATATCTTAATCTATCTCAAACTAGTATAACTCATTTACCCGAAACAGTTTGCAATCTCTACAATTTACAAACATTGATCCTATCTGGTTGTATTAAGTTATTTAAGTTGCCAAACAACTTCCTAAGGCTTAAAAACCTTCGTCATCTTGATGTTACGGACACCCGGCTTTTGTTTCAAATGTTGGTAGGGATTGGCGAGTTGAAAAGCCTACACATTACTCTCTCAAAAATCAATATCGAAAGTGAAAATGGGTTTGAAATAGCCAAACTTAAAGACTTTAAGAATCTCTGTGGGAAAGTTTCCATCAAAGGCTTGGAAAAAGTGCAAAATGCAATTCATGCAAAGGCTGCGAACTTTTCACAAAAGAGGATTCGTGAGTTAAAGTTTGTATGGAGTGATGAGCTATATGATTCACGAGATGAAATACTTGAAAAAGAGGTCCTAAATGAGCTGCAGCCTTGTCATGAAAAGTTAATACAACTCAAAGTTAAGTCATATGGGGGATTAGAGTTTCCAAAGTGGGTTGGGGATCCCTCGTTTGCTCATTTGAAGCATGTGTCAATAAGTGGTTGTAAGAGATGTACATCTCTACCGCCACTTGAGCAGCTACCGTCACTTAAGGAGTTGTTTATCAAAGGCTTACATGGGGTGGAAGTTGTGGGTCTTGAGTTATTTGGGGCTGGCCGTACATTTCCTTCACTTGAAATTCTGAGTTTTGAAGATATGGGTGGGTGGAAGAAATGGTCTGGGGTTGTGCTTCCACACTTGCAAAGGCTTGAAATAAAAGATTGTCCTAATTTGGTTGAAGTCACACTTGAAGCTCTACCTTCATTGAATGATCTAAGAATAAGTGAATGTGACAGTGGTGTGTTGAGAAGGCTGGTTGAAATGGCTTCAACAGTCACCAAGTTGGAAATACAACTTATTTTAGGTCTTAATGATGTGGTGTGGAGAGATGTCATAGAGTATCTTGGGGCAGCCGAAGAATTAAAGATAGAGTCTTGTAATGAAATAAGATACCTGGTGGGATCAGGTGGAGTTGCAAGTAAGATTCTTGTGAAGCTGAGGAAATTGGAAGTGAGGGAATGTGATAATTTGGTGAGTATAGGAGAGGAAGAAGAAGAGGAGGATAACTGTAGGAGTTGAGTGTATGGAGTTGTAGTTCAATGACAGTTGTCTCCTTTCCAAAAGGAGGACAGGAGAAGCTCAGGTCACTCTATATTGCTAATTGTAGTAAACTATTGGAAAGGGGATTAAGAGGACCAGAAATGAACAACGGCAGAAGCAGCTTTCGGATGCTTGAAGATGTATGGATAGAGACTTGGCCAAGTCTGAAATCAATCGTTGAACTGAATTTCTGTGTTCGCCTAACTAAATTGAAAATAGAAGATTGTGAAAGTCTAGAGTTATTTCCTGACAATTTAACATGTTTAAAGGAACTGGAAATATGGAATTGTCCCAAATTGGATGGTTCCTCCTTTGTTGCTGACAATTGGACATCGTTGGAGAAACTAGAAATAAGAAATTGTAGAAGTATGGATGCTTCTTTACCTGGCTGGGTTTGGCCTCCCAATTTGCGTTCTTTAGAAATCCATAGGTTGAAGAAGCCCTTCTCAGAGTGGGGCCCACAGAAGAAGTTTCCAAGCTCACTTGTGGAACTAGTGTTATGCGGTGATGGTGAAGATGGAGTGAGTAGTAGCAATGAATTTTCTCATATTCTTCCTTCATCTCTTACTTCTCTTAAGATAAATGAATTTGAGAAATTGGAATCAGTAGATTCAATGGGACTCCAACACCTCACCTCCCTCCAACATCTAGAGTTTTTTTGGTGCCCTAATCTGAAGGAAGTGTCTTTGCATCCCCAACACCTCTACTCCCTCCAACATCTCTATTTCGGCTATTGCCATAATCTGATGAATGTGTGTTCGGATCCCCAACACCTCTCCTCCCTCCACCATCTCACTTTTCTCAATTGCCCTAAGATGAAGGATCTACCAGATCTATTGTTCCCTTCACTCTTGAGTTTAAACATCTGGGAGGATTGCCCAGCTTTGAAAGAAAGATGCAGCAAAAACGGGACTTACTGGCCCCAAATCTCCCATATCCCCTGTATCAGCATACGATGAAGTTAATATGAAGGTCTGTCTCCCTGCCTTTAATTACATAAAGTTAAATAACATATTAATTTTGATTCTTTTTCAAACAAACGATTTTAAATATAATTTCAACTCAAATATATTGTTTACTGTTTTCTTTTTCTTTTTTGCAACTGGTTATTTAATTTTTCAAGTTAATATGGAAATTAATGTGTGTAGTCATATGATAATTGCCAATTAATATTATGTGTATCAGAAATAACACTTACTTTCAACCTATTTAAACCCAGATAGGCTTAGTGCTGCAGTGAGTTTCCCTTATATAAGTTGACTTTTATGCATCTTTTTATATATAATTAAAAAAGTCTGTACACTATTTGATTTTAATCATGACCTGCTGCTAATCAAATACTGTTTGGAATCTAATTTTGTTAATCCAATAAGACTTGCATTTTTAATTATTCCATATTGGTCTCTGGTTTAATAAAGTCGAACTTCAAAGTGGCATAAAAGATGGAAAATGAGTTATTGGAAATGAGTTATTTTAGAGTCCATTTCTAACAAAAAACAGAGAATGTAACATTTGCCTCTAAAGCTTATGTGATTTATGGTCACTCTCTTTCTTTAGGATAAGAAAGAGTGCATCTGCGCAACAATTACAGAGTTCCAAATATATGAATATCGAGAAATCATTGAATTATTATGTAGAAATCATGAAGCACATGTTTACTATTCTGTTTATTTGTAGGCTGATACCTTAGTTTGATATGATCTTGTAGCCATATTATAGAATTTGACAGGTTGATATATGAGGAAACTGACCATGATGATATCCATGGCAGATTTGAAGATCCAAGTCTGATGGGATGCAAATTTACACTTTCTACTAGAGTTTTGCCAACATTCACAGCAGGTAGAAAAACCTTTGATTTGATTGGAATATTATGACATTGGATTTCTTTTGATTACTGTGGACACCTATTTGTAATTTGTGCATCATTCATGGTCGTTGTGGTGATTTCAACATTTTAATTCAGAAGAACCTGATGAATCAGATTGGATTTAATCAAATACTATTTGGAATCTGTTCAAGTCTTGTGTTTAATTATTGGAAGCTGAGTTATTTTAGAGTCCATTTCTAATAGAAAAGGGAGAATGTAACATTTGTTTCTAGAGCTTATGTGATTATCGTCACTCTCTTTCTTTAGGATAAGAAAGATTGCATCTGCGCAACAATTATAGAGTTCCATATATGAAAATGTAGAAATCATTGAATTATTATGTAGTTTAATTTGACAACTTGTTCTATGAGGAAACTGACCATGATTATATCTCTGGCTGATTTGATTTAATGCTGCAGGCTCAATTATGATGGGAAGCATTTTACACTTTCTACTACTGATTTGCAAGCCATCACAGCAGGGAGCAAAACCTTAGATTTGATTGGAAGATTGTGATGTTTCCTTCCTTTTTTCTTTCCTTTTTTTTGGCATAAAAGAACCAGTTGACTCGGATTGTATTTTGTTGGTAATAAGTTGTATTTTGTTTGTAATGGGTCAGAACGCGGATTGTATTTTGTTAGTAATAAGTTGTATTTTGTTTGTAATGGGTTAGAACGCGGATTGTCTATTGTGTGTATGCCTATTACTCTATTTTGTTGGTAATAAGTTGTATTTTGTTTGTAACGGGTCGGAACGCGGATTGTCCATTGTGTGTATGCCTATTACTCTAATAGTGATTAGTGCATCACTGATGTTAGTTGTGCCTATTTCATTCAGTCAGAACTCAGAAGTGTCAAAACGACTCAAGTCAAAAAAATCTAATAACAGAGCATTCAGGGGAGTTTTAACAGAATGATTAATCACCAAGCAGCAACTTAATATTACAACTGCATAAGTTGCGCACAGATTACTATAAGTAAAACTAAAACAGATTTACACAACCAGGAAACCAAAAAAATAAAAGAAAACCAAAGCTCACCAATCGGCCATCCATAATTTCAAACAAATCAATTCCGTCTGCAAATTGAACAAACTGTAAAACTAACTTTCATTCTGTATTTACCCACAGGTAATGAAAAGTTGTCTGGTTGTAAGGAACATATTTGCTTTTAAATTTGATTAATTTATAACTATGCCTATGTGACTGTGTATGAACAGATCAGTAATGGTTCATGTGGACTCATTTTCCTTCGAGACTTCTAGTTGGCGGGGTAGGAGGTTGAGAAAGCTTCCCCGAGTTTGTTGAGAGGAATCCGAATCTGTTTCTTCTTCTGCAAGAAAACAGACAAAAAAACAAGCAAATAAGTACATATAATCAATTTTAACACGTTTAACTTACTAATGGATCAATTCTTCTTATATGCTTAATCGTTAACGGGTCAAAGGGGCAAACAAAAATAAATTAGCGTATACGATTAGAAAGTTGCCAAACCTAAAAATTTCTAATACATAAAAATCTCTTGAACCATTTTTATCAAATAATCACGTTACTATTGGAGGGAGGGAGGGAGATCTTACTGAAAAGTGACTTGACTGTTGGCCTTTTAGGTTTTGTACTCTTCTTCTTCAACTCAGCTGAAAATTAAATTTGGAAAAACAATTAATTAAGACCATGACGATGCCATCTTACAAGTCACCATAACCAAGAATGCTCAAAAACGATAGAAGTTATATTCATTAATAAGGAATTATTATGGATTTGCATTCATAAACTATTCTATTGCCTTATTTTTCGGATAAATTGTTTAGGATCAAAAAAAGAGAAACAAATAAACATGTGTACAAGGAGAGAGTTAGTACCGATTCCTGGCACTTCATGCTCGTTTACAATTTCAAAGTTTTTATATGTGTACCCCATAAAGTTTACATCTTTAGAGGAGAGCATCTGCAATTGCCAAAAAGAAGTGGAATATATGTACAATTAGAACACAAAAGAAAGATATATCATAATACTAATGAAATAAGCTAATACAGTTTAAGAGAATCCATAATGTGCAACAAAAATAAGGTAGGTAGTCATGCGTAAAATCTATAGAAACATACAATACGCATCAAGTCAACGATACAATGAAAACCCGTTTGATCGTGATTCAGAAAAAGGTTGATTGACAGTTAACTAATAAAGTTATCCTTATTTGCTACACTGACCAGAAGATTTTTACAGCTATGACTGGACATCGGTACATGTCATTCTGCATACGTGATACACCAAACAAATCTAAAAACGCTTTATTGACGATAATAAAACCAACAAAACACTTGCGATATGGACACGAATTACCAACTTTAAAGGTGTTACTTATCAGTATTATATCATTTAAACTTTCTGATTCTAACTTGCTACTAAATGTACTCTTGTTAAGTGTTTTTTACTTTTTAGAGAAAGTTAGAAAGAAAATAAAAAGTCACCATAATGAGTAGGTTTGTAGTTACTGACTTGCTAAAATTCATCACTTCGCAAGGAGAAGTCACCATTCTTGGGTAGCGAGTTTATGAAAGTTCACCGTTGACCTTTTAATAGTATTTATAGTAGCAGAGATATTTTTGTGGTCTACATGAAACAGTTAATAGAAACCTAATATAGCATTTTTAGACCAATAATTTCCATGTATGATGAATCAGATTAGACTAGGTGTTCATCTTTCTTCATCACTAAGTTTGTGTTGGCTTTCGTTCTTTCGCTCCCATTGTATATCTGAAGTTTATGAGGACACATTAAGACCAACTTTTTGCATGTTAATCAAGAGTAGTTCCTTTTGTAATTTAAAACTATTTTTAACTACAAACAGAAAAAGACGGGAACTTGAACAATGATAAAGTTCTAAATTCTAGGGAAAATTTCCGTCAGAACAAGTGTTTAAATATTAATTTGATTATTTGTTTGTATATGCAAAATGTATGGTTCTTATTTAGGTCTGCCTCTTATGATGCAAAACTGCATAAAAATTTGTATTTAATATTCTTGTTGTTTTTTTAGTACTAAATAATAAGTTTAGTTAGATATGGTAATTCCTTTAACTTATGAATGGGTCGATTTGGGTAAAGCACCCAAAACAGGTCAAATCAACAAATTTAGCAAAAAATGTAACAAATCAAATGGGTTGAAAGTTACCTAAAGTCTATTCTAATTGCATAGTATGCATACAACTTCCAATGGTGGCTTCATTTAAGAATTTAGATTGACAATGCAATAACATTGTTTTTTTAATCACAATTAATAATTAACAACTCACATATTTTTTAGAAGAAATAAAATTAGTACAAAAATGTGTTTTGTAGGTCAAAGTGTCGAACCTTCCAACTCACCCATCTAGTCACCTCAAAATTGTGTAAATGACTAGCATGGGTGTGAAGGATTTAAGCCCCCCTTGTTTACATTTATCTATAAATATTTGTTTGTACGTAAACGTTGTGCCAATTTATTATGATAAGAACACATAAAATTGTGTATAAAATTAAAAAGAAGACTCAATGTAGTGCTCAAATGATTCAAACAAATCTCTAAATGACGATGTTGCACTCAGTTCATTGTGGTATTTTGTTAGAAATGGTCCTTCTCTAATAGTTAAGCTAATTTTATTTCTACATTTGTATGAAACAATTTCATTTTTTTTCTTCTCTTTGCTTTTTTTTTTTTTCATTTTGTTGAAATAATACACATCAATGTGTTATGTGAACGTTTTACCAACCTAATCTGGGAACAAGCGGATAGACCTTATTGCCCAAAATGTTACACCTATTAGGATCGTAGAATACACACGCACACGAACACAAGTATTTACGTGGTTCGGTCTAAACTGACTTACGTCCACGGGGCAACTGGGGTATTCTTTTATTGAGTGATACAAATATTACAAGTACAAGAGAGTATTTATAGGCCTAAATTAGGGTTAAAACCCTATGCTAATCTTGCTCAACAAGTTAAGCAAACTGGGCTTCAAACGACTGGGCCTATAAGTGGGCTGAAGGCAACATCTCCAACAACACCCAAAAAAACATATCCGATAATGACACAAATATGTCTGTCAAGAGAACATGTATGTAGAAAAATAACTGTTGATAAGAAAATACATTTAGTATCGTATTAAGCCCGAAACTTTCTTGCATGTGAGTCAAGAGTAGTTCCTTTAGTAATTTAAAACTATTTGTAACCACAAAAAGAAAAAGAAGGGAGCTTGAACAATGATAAAGTTCCTAATTCTAGGAAAAATTTCCGTCGGAACAAGGCTTTAATATTAATTTAGTCATTTGTTTGCGTATGCAAAATGTATGGTTCTTATGATGCAAAACTGCAAGATCGCAGTCTTCACTCCAAATCATTTGAAGTTTCTTTTATGTTTGATGGTTATAAATATCTAATGGGATTGGCTCTGAAATAATTCTAAAGAATATTACATAATTATTTAATATTCTTGTTATGGTGTTTTTAGTAATAAATAATAAGCTTGATATGTTAATTTCTTTAACTATGAATGGGTCGATTTGGGTAAAGCACTCAAAACAGGTCAAATTAACAAATTTAGCTAAAAAGGGAACAAATCAAATGGGTTGAAAGTTACCTAAAGTCTATTCTAATTTTATAGTATGCATACAACCTTCAATAATGGCTTCATTTAAAGATTTAGATTGACAATGCAATAACATTGTTTTTGTAATCATAATTAACAAGCCAAATATTTTTTAGAAGCAATAAAATACGTACAAAAATGTTAGGTCAAAGTGTGAAACCTTCCAACTTACCCATCTAGTCACCTCCAAAATGTGTTTTGAAGGATTTAAGTCCCCTTTTCTGACATTTATCTATATTTGTTTGTACGTAAACGTTGTGCCAATTTATTATGATAAGACTACATAAAGTTGTGTATAAAATCAAAAAGAAGACTCCATGTACTGCAAAACAAATCTCTAAACAACGATGTTGCACTCAGTTCATTGTTGTATGTTGTTAGCAATAATCCTTAGCCAACAGTTAAGCTAATTTTATTTTCTACATTTGTGTGAAACCATTTCCTTTGCTTTTTTTTCATTTTGTTGAAATAATACACATCAATGTGTTATGTCCTAGTTTTACCGGCCTAATCTTGGAACGAACGGATAGGCCTTAATTTATTGCCCAAAACGTTACACCCAAAAAAACATATCCGATAATGACTCATATGTCTGTCAAAAAGACATTTATATATTACTATTTATGTGAACTTAATATATTGCAAAATTAGGGTAAATGGATAAAAACAAATAGCTGGTTTAAATAGTTTCCAAGTAGCATAATCTACAGAACATATTAATCACGGTTGTGGTTGCAGTTGCAGTCAGTAAACCAAGATTCTTACTAACCTTTCTCCAAGGGCTCGATTTTGTTGAAGAAGGAATGTGGTTTTCACCCTGCAGCAGTAGTATTACCAGACAACAAAAGAGTAAGCATAAGAACATAATAAGATATTAAATAAACAGTTAAAAACTATAGTAGTACACCAACTAAAGAATCAACCTCTTCAAACTTCTCAAAATTTTGGGTATCTAGCTCGCGATTAACTTCTGGAATAAATGCAGCTTCCATCTGATACATTTTTCCCATTCTATACCCTTGAACCATGGGTGCGCCTTTATTTCATGAGCGCCTTTGGTTCCAAGCCTTTTCTCAACATTGCAAAGAAGTTTACAGATTAAATCTTTTTCCTCTGGTGACAACTTTGCCTCTTCAAGAAATTTCAAATGAGTTCTCCTGTTCACTATCTGAATAAGCAAGGTAGAACTTATTAACATCGATAAAAACAACGATAAACTATAGTGCACTATGACACAAAAATCAATTATGTAATATGCTAAAGTGAAATTTGACCTTTCTACAAGTATACATCGGTTCATCTGAATAAAAGGGTGGGTAACCTACAAGCATTTCATACATAATAGCCCCAAGAGACGACCTACAGGCAGGAAAATAAATTTAGATTAATATTAATATAACTATATACAAAAGTGCTTCTTTTACATCAAAGATACAAACCAATCACACTCCATTCCATATCCTTTCTTCAGCAAAACTTCCGGAGGGATATAATCCGGTGTGCTGACGGTAGAATAAGCCTACATTATTACAACACCAAAGATTCTTAAAATGCTTAATATCAATGCATCGGGAAAAATGAATAAATAAAACAACTTACAAGCATCCTCCTGTTTCGCTGTTAATGCAGCAGTTGCTCCTGTTGAGTGCGTTTTGGTATAGCAGGGCCCGTCACTTTGAAGGGCCCCACTTAAGTTATTTGCAGTAATAAAATCTTTTTCTTGAAAATTAGTGCAGTCTAATGGTTTACATAATCCAAAATCCGACAATTTTATGTGCCCAAACTTATCAAGCAGCAAGTTGTCGGGTTTGATATTTTTGCATAAGTTGGAAAAAGATTATACGTGGGATTAAAAATGGTCCCATGTGTTGTATGAAGTGAAGTGAAAAAAAAAATCATATCAACCTATGAATGTAATTATGTTTGTGTATTGATTCAATTTCCAAAACAGTTTCCCCAACATAAAACATAGCTTCAACTTTAGTCAGGGGCGCAGCTTAGTTGGGGCGGCTGACCACCCTGAATTTTCGCGCAAAAGTTCTGATTATATAGTATTCGTAAAGAAAATTTTGGAAATATAGGGTTTCGTCTCCCCAAAACTGGTTTTCGACCCCGAAACTAGTGACTTCCGACACCGAACCTTCGGGTCAAGCTTCGCCACTGACTTCAGTCAATGTATCCTTTCGCATCGGTAAAGTCATCATATCTCCACTTGGAAGATATTCCATTACGAGGTAAAGATATTATTCATTTTGGAGTGAGGAATAAAGTTTGACAATGCAATTGCTATCAATTTCTGCAAGCAGGTTCCTTTCTGCTTTCACATGTTCAACCTAAAAAGAAAGAAAGTAAAAACTTCAATAAAAACCAACTTAAAGCATTTTAAATAAAATCTTCACTAGACACGATTACCTGGCCTCTATGAAACAATTAAGATTTTTTAAGTTTTTCATTGCATACACGTTACCAGTTGTCTACTTGTCTTCTCCCTGCATATTCTAAACTGGAATAGATTAAAAGTCAATGGTCAGGCAGTTCAAAAAGGGTTAAAGAATTCGACTTTTGTATGGTCATGTAAAAAATAAGATAATATACCTCACCTAACGCACCCTTTCCTATCATTGTTAGTGACCTAAAATCATCAGCGCCCATTTTATGCCTCTGAATGCGCATATATTCTGTCTCTTTTATCTCAAGATATTTAAGTAAATTGTTTTGCTCTTCTTCAGTGACTTCTGAATCAACCAATTTCTTCTCAAGAACATTACGCCTGCATCAAGAATGAATTTCTGTTATCACTTTTAGCATTATAGTTTTTAAAAAATGCATATATACATGTGAAATATCAGTCAAACCTGTTGTACTCCTACTCCTACCACCGACCCATCATATAAACATCAATTTACCCAATCTATATCTATATCTATATATATATATATTGCAAAGGTATTAATTATACATGTCATACTCTTATGCCACATAGGATGTGATGTGGCAACTATAAACCAATTAAAAAAAAGAAATAAATATGATTTAACCTAATCTATTATAATCTTTAACCTAATCTATTAAATACATAATCTACTAAATCTAAATATTAAACCTTTATTATTTTATCTCTCGTGTTTCCTCCCATAACTTTTAAAACGTTAATATCTTTTATATACGAGATTTTTTAAAGAAAAAAATTACACCAAGTTAACGAGCGTTTTATTATCTTTCCAACGAGTACCATATTGCTATATAAAAATCGGAGAAAAAAAATGACTAATTTTCTGTAATCCGACAAGTATTGTGTCGGGTTTGGGATTAGTTTAAAAAAATTGTGGGTTTGGGTCGGGTTGGGTCGGGTCTGGTGATGCCCCCCGATTACCCGAAACAACATACCCAAATACCCGAACTATATACCCGAACATATACCCATGAATTTTTTAACGCATCATATAACCCTTAGACTAATGCATTCGATATTTCAAAAATTAACTTTTTTTCTTATTTCATGTTAGTTCTTTTTAGAATGATCGATTACAAACTTCCGAATTCATTTGTAATGACACTAGATTTATACCTCGGCGCAGAGATTCGTTTTTTTATATTTGAATATGATAACTTATGGCAGAGATTTGTTTAAAATAATAATAATAATAATAATAATAATAATAATAATAATAATAATAATAATATATTATATTTTATTATGTTATATTAGATATTTCAACCCGGAACGCTCCCGGGACAGAAACTAGTTGAACAATAAAGTATAGTAGCTACTTGTTTTCACAAGGGTGAAATTCATATATTATGTGCCCAATAATAAGGCATTCACAGTAAATTATTAAAAAAAAATACAAATTACAACTAGGCACATATCAAGGCATTTCATCGAACATGTGGCGTGCTTCACACGTACAACCGTCTACCCACAACAATAAACAAAACAGATAACCCCAGTAAACAAACAACCTCATAAATACAAACCTTTTCATCACTTAAATAAGAAGCTACAGGTCAGAGTATTTGCATGAAGAGCATCTGAGGGGATATTTTCAACGGTCAGGTTTTGATAGCGCAGCTGATGGTGGTTCAATCCGTGTGACAAGTGGAGGATCCCCTAATTGGGTATCATAAAACAGCACGTTTTCAGATGGCTACAGCTTCCAACCTTTGTCTCTCTTATATTTATTGGTTTTGATGGTGTTAGTACATGATGTCCCTAGGCTAGTATATTAGTTGTTTGGACGTGTTTCGGGGTGTTTGGAGATGTTTGTACGCGTTTTGGAGGGTTCGGGATGCTGCATGCGATTAGCAGTTAGTTACACACGATTAGGGCCCTAATCGTGTAACTGTTCACGCGATTGGGCTTGTTGTATTGGCGATTAGCCCTACTCGCCTCATATGGGCCTCCTAATCGCATGTATGGAGCTGTTCGTACCCGGGAGGTATAAATAGGCCCAATCATTGCCCTAATCATCAGTTCTTGCCTCACACACTCTCCAAACACCCTCCCATGGTCTGTAAGGTCTGATTTGATCTCTGTAAACACTCGAGCTCTGTTTTTAGTGATTAATCGATAATCTTTTGACCCGTGTGTGTGTTGTGATTACTCGTTTGTCATAGTTTCATTATCGTATCTGTTATTAGAGCATATTAGAGGGATTCCGCACCTCTAGTATAAACCCCGTGATTGTCGGATTACGCGTTATTCGATCCTACAAGTGGTATCAGAGCCGAGGCTCTTATCACGGGTGTTTTAATAACAAAAACGAGTAAAAACAGGTTGTTTTTGGTGTAAAAGTTTAGATTTTTAAGCAAAAACCTGTTCTTATTTTGAAACTTTGAGTTTTTGTCAAAAACCCATCTTTTTCAATATCTTGGTGTGTGTTTACGGTTAAAAACGAGTGTTTTTTATTAGGGTTTGCTCTAAAACTGTTTTGGTAACTTCTCTAATCATTTGGGATCAAAATATAATGTTTTAGATAAGATTTTGAGGCAAAATAGGTGATTTTTGAGCAAAAGTGCGGCTACAGATCAGATCAGGCGATTACGCAGGCCAACTCGCATAAACCTTTCTCGCGATTAGGGTTTGCTAGCGATTAGCCCCCAATCGCCAATAATTCCACGCGATTAGCTTATAATCGCCTGTTACTCCACACGATTAGGCCTACTCGCTTACTAGCGATTAGCCCTAATCGCCTACGATACTCACGTCACTCCAAAACCCTAATCGCATATAAGAACTAGCGATTAGCCCAAATCGCCTACTGTTTACTAGCATTTAGCCCCAATCGCCTATATTAACTAACAATTATAAACCTAATCGCCTATAAGGTTCTGGAACGTAAAATTTGACTAAGTATCGGACTATTATCATACCTTAACATATGGCGAACCCGTGGGGACATCTGAGTCAACCGAGACCTCAGTATAACCAACAAATGAACAACCAATCTAACGTACCCACGAACCCTTGGCAGTTCTCAGCAGAACGAAACGCGCAACGGATGCAGCAATCGCAAATGCAAGCGAATGTTGCCGGAATTAATCCGTGGGCGCTAGCTGCTCAACAGCAAATGGTGAACACGAATCTGTGGGCACTCGCGGCTGCCGCAAACTCTCAGACAAATCATCTGTCTTCCGTACTCATGAGTGACTTAGAGACGGGTAGTTCTAACAGGGCACCGAAGCTGCAGTACATGTCCGACTACCATGGTTGGAAGGGCAGATTTCAGACGTATGTCGAGGGCATCGACGGTCTCGTATGGTCAGCTATCGAGACAGGGTACAGTCGGCCTTTGGTTGAGAACTCCACTACTCCGATCTCAATTGAAGACATGAATGAAGATCAGAGGAAGAAATACAACTATGAGAAGAAGGCAATGGCGGCATTGAAGCAAGCTCTTCCAAAGGACATCCTTCATCAATTCGCTCAGTGCACAACATCACAGATGCTTTGGTTAGCCTTGGCTGAGCGAAATGAGGGTAATATGAAGATGCGAAAAGTTAAAATGGATCAACTCAAGAAGGAGTTCGAGAACTTCAATGCTATAGGGAACGAATCTCTGAGGGACTTGACTGCTAGATACTACCATCTGATGTCTGAAATGTATCAGTACGGGTCTTATATTCATCTGCGGACCTTGTAGAAAGATTTGCTGAGGCGCTACCTCCTCACTGGCATCAATGGCTGGATATTCTAAAGTCGAGCAATGCATATCAGACTCTCTCCATCAACGAGTTTATTACCGAGCTGGAGAACAAGGAGATAGAGGAAATCAGGAGAGCAAACAAGGCGCTCATTCCACAAAATCCCAGCATCTAGTATGGGAATCCTCTTCAGGACACCAGTGTGGGTGGCACCAAACCACAAACTGCTTTTGTGGTTAACCCGGACCCAGTTTATGCGTTCGACAATTATGGTCCCCCAGCTGATGTTCCTCCTCCTACATATCCTCTTGGACCAAACCCGTATCCTTTGAATTATAATGCTAACCAGTTTGGTGTTAACCCATTTTCTCATCTTGCAGCACCAGCGCAGGCAACTGCAAACTTTAGTGGACCCTCTTCTACAGGTTTTGGCGGGGCTCCAACTACAAGTTATGGTGGATATGGAGGTGCTTCTACTTCTAATCAAGGTGGCTATCGGACCAATACAGTCCCAGAGCAGCTGAACACCGCGGGTTTAGAAAAGGTGACTGTAGAGCTAGCTCAAGAACATATGGCTCTACTGTCGACCTTGGTAAACTCCTATAGTGGACTGGTTGCTGGACAGATTGGGAATCCTCATCTTACACAGGAGGATTACTCGCAGATTGATAAGGACGACATGGATCTGATAGACATACAATGGCACTTCGCAAGCGTGGTGAGAAGGGCAAAGGAATACATGGACAGAACGGGAAGGAGAGATGTCTTGATCAATAATAACACCAAGTTTGGGTTCGACAAAACAAAGGTCACATGCTACAACTGTGGCACAAAAGGGCATTTTGCAAGGGAATGTGACCGACCTAAACAGCAAGGACATCAGAATCCCTTCAACAACAACAGAGGTAATCAGAATCAGAGGCAACAAGCTCAGGCTCAACCTAATACTGAGCGTGCCATTGTCCAAGTCAACAACCAGAATCAGAACCAGAGGCCGCCTGCAAACAACAATCAAGGTCAAGCCATGGTTATTCAAGCTGATGAAGGCTATAACTGGAACCATCTGATCATCGGAGAAGAAGCTCCTCAAGGTGGTGCAGCCTGTTTTGCTCAACAAGCGTCTGAAGCACCAGCCGAAGTTGAAGAAACTTCGAGTCAGGCTGACATCATCACTTCTGAAACCGTGGCGTCTGACTGTGACTCGGAGTGCGATTCTGATAGTGGAGAAGATTTGGAGGATTTGTTAGCTGAAGCAGATGCATTGATCGGTAAAAGATCGTTTCTTGTGGATGCTGACTGCACAGAGAAGAATTTCGGCGAATTCTTTGGAGCTCAGAAGACAGCAGCTCATTATGCATTGATGGCCATTACTGAATCGTCGAACAAGGTAAGTTCTTCTTCTGATTCAAAATTAGATTGTGTAGAGTGTAATCAGTTAAAATTCAGAATTAAAGAATTAACTGAAGAAAATCTGAATTTAAAAGCTGATGTTGGTCCGTTACAAAGGTCAATTGATTCCTTAAGACAAAAGGAGAAAAATTTTCTTAGTACAATTGAAAATTATAAAAAGGATGTTTCTGAACTGTCAAAAACCTTAGCTAACAAACAAATTGCTATAAATAATTACATCAATGAGGTCGAAGACACTAAGAAACAATTGGCCATTGTTAACTGTGACTATGAAAAGATCAGGAAAAAGCTTGAGAGTTATTTAAACTGCAAGTATGTCCTTGATCACATAGTAGAACACTCTGACAAGGAAGGCTTCTCCACCAGTCCCAAATACTCTCAATGTCCACCTCCGGTGAGATTCGAAAATCACAATTTTGATGTCTTGCCGAAGGAGGAACTTGTGGACGTGGCAGCTGAGGCAGCAAAAGCTGCAGAGGCGGCCAAGGTTACTGAAGCAGCTAAACCTGCTGAAGTCACTAAGGTTGCTACTCCTGCTAAAGCTGTCAATTTGTGTGAGAAAGCTGATGATATCAGTGTATATGACACTGACACTTCGGATGATGAGCTCGATGAACCTCCTAGGTATGCACCGGTCAAAACTATAGATGTTCCTCTTGAGAATCATATCATTACCACTGAAACCTTGAGTGAACTGGAACCGAAAGTGCAAACCGAGGATGGTAGGAGGATTAAGGTGTTTTATAAGTTAAAAGGGTCTGAGAGGGTGCATGCTGATGAGGAAGTCCCTCTCAGATGTATCGCCCCTGGTCTTGTTGCCAAAATTTGGCAAGAATCTGTCATTACCGTAGAAAAGGAAACCTGGAGTAAAAACAAGGGTAAGGGTAAGGGTAGAAAGGATCAGGGAAATCATCCTAATGAAAATAACAAGAAAAATCAAAAGTCGAACACCGTTAATCCTCAAAATCAAGCTCAAAGAAACGGTCCGAAAAAGCATGTAACTGAGTTCATTAGATCGAGCGGCACTGAAAGAAATGACGATCCTCAAGTCGATCAGCAAAGACGATGTCTTGAGGATCTAAAACATAAAAACTCATTTGGCGTTCCATCTAACAAAAGGAACAAAAAGGAGACCAAACCCGAATCTCCTAGGTTTGAAGAATATAGATCCTGTCACAAGTGCGGGGAACGTGGGCATTTAGTTGCTGCGTGCCCTGAATTGAGACGAGAAAGGATCAAAGTGGATGATCCTCCCAGTTCTAGCAAATCCAAGCAACCTGTTTCCCCTAAACTCTCAGAGAAACAAAAGGGAAAGCAGGTCGTTTATGATAACCGCAACAAGATTGCTATGAACCAAAAGCCAGTTGATGGCAGGGGTCCACAGCTGAGGGGGAGCACTGTTCCTCCAAAGGTTGAAGCAGCGCCTAAGCCACCAGCAAAGGCTGCAGCTAAACCGCAGGGCAACCCCAAAGCTGCTCCACGTACAGTTAATTCTGAAGTGGATCCAAAATCTGTTCCTCCAAAGGAATCCAAGGATGGACCTTCTAGCCCACAGGCAAAGAAGAAGCCCAAGCCAAAGAAACCTGAACAGATTTGGAGACCCAAGTCACCAACCAAAGGAGGAGAATCATCTGCTGGAGAAAGCAATGTTGTACCATCGGAAACAACGCCAACACCAAATGGAAGATGGGTTGACTTTCTGATGTTAGATGAAGTTGGTAGACCCAAGACCGTGAAGGCTTGGGTCCCCCTTAACCACTGAACTTTGAATGTTTGTGCAGGGAGTTCCACAGGGCCTTATCAGCAGCCTATGGATTGTTGATAGTGGAGCTTCAGGGCACATGACAGGCGATTTATCCCTGCTTTTTGACATAAAGAATATCAATGGGGGTATGTTGCCTTTGCTGATAATAAAGGGGGTTATATTACAAAAGAAGGAAGTATGAGCAACGGTATTGTAAGCTTTGAAAAGATAAGCTTTGTCAAACAGATAGACCACAACTTGCTGAGCGTTTCGCAGATATGTGACAAGAAGTTCACTGTATTCTTTGATGACAACGCATGTTTCATTCTGAAGCCTGGATTCAAAATACCGAAAGAGTGGGTCATGATCTCAGCTCCCAGGGTCAACAACTTATACGTCCTGGATATGAGCCGAGCAATGACTGCGAAAGGTCAGGTCACTTGTTTTCTGTCAAAGGCGACAGAGAAGGAATCGATAATGTGGCACAGACGAATGGGGCACATCCACTTGAGGAAAATGAACCATCTGGTCCAGAACCAACTAGTGGAAGGTGTTTCTGTTAAGAATTTTCATTTAAACGATGTCTGTGTCTCATGTAAGAAAGGGAAGCAGAAAAGAAAGTCTCACAAGCCTAAGAAGACAAACTCAGTTAGTCTACCACTCGAACGACTGCACATGGACCTGTTTGGCCCAGTCAATCGAAAGAGCAAGAACGGTGACTCATACTGCTTAGTGGTTACGGATGACTATTCTAGGTTTTCTTGGGTTGTGTGCATGAAGCACAAGAGTGAAACTTTTGATTACTTGAAGAATCTGTTTACTAAATTGGAAAATATATATCAGCTAAAGATCCGTAGGATAAGAAGCGACAATGGTACAGAATTCAAGAATCACGCTATGGAGGCGTTATGTGCAGAAAAAGGTATTCATCATGAATTCACAGCGCCATACACTCCTCAGCAAAACGGGGTTGCAGAAAGAAAGAATCGGACTCTTATTGAGGCAGCCAGAACTATGCTCGCAGACTCGAACTTGCCTGTGATCTTCTGGAACGAGGCAGTTCACTACGCGTGTTATACTCTGAATAGGGTTCTAACGGTAAAGAAGCTTGGAAAAACCTCTTACGAGCTTCTGAACCGAAGGAAACCGAACTTAGAGTTTCTGGAACCTTTCGGAGCTCCATGCACCATGATACATCCCGATGGGAAGTTTGGTGCAAAGGCAGAAGAAGGTTTCTTTGTTGGTTACAGAACTCCCAACAAAAGAGTGTACAACAAAAGAACCAACAACGTTGAAGATTGGCTTAATGTCGATGTTCAGCGTTATACTGCCAATTCACCTGGTGTTGGACCTGATTGGTTGTTCGATTATAAGAGTCTATTTGATTCCTTCAACGTGGAGAATTTGGTGGATGATGCTGTAGCGCAAATGTATTACGAATGTGAAAACGCAGCTAGCTCTCCGCTAATGCGTCCGATCGTGGTTAATGCACCTGCGCCTGCTCCATCTGATGCCTCTGCATCCACGGGTCCCCCTGATAAAACCGCAGCAGCAGAAGTTGAGGAAGTTTTTCAGGAAGCGTCAGCAGAGGTTCTCGAATCTTCATCTTCCGACGACGATTTTGCAGAGTCTCATGAAACTCTCACTGAGGAACAAGCTGGAAATGGTGAATCTACCACTACAGCTCCAGTTAATCCGACAGGAAACAATCAAGCTGGTCCTTCTTCTTCAGCAGCTCCAGGGATAGGTCTTCGGATCGATCTCTCCGGTTTCAATATGCAACCCGCTGCTCCCTCTAGTTCAAGCGCCGCTGAGACAAATCTATCTCAAGGTTTGGAGAACCTAAATCTGCATTCGGATGATCCAGTGCCGGCACATCTGGAATCTCGGATTCACGACACTCATCCGATGCAAAATGTGATTGGTAATCCGACTAGCAGAGTCATGACGCGCAGTCAGCTCAGAAATGCTAGTTCAAGTGACAATACAGGTACTCTGGCACTCTATTCGGAAATCAGAAAAGCAGGTCATCAGAACGATTGGTCCTTAGCCTTGTATGTTTCTCAAACTGAACCAAGAACTGTGCAAGAGGCACTGAGGGAAGAACCATGGATTGAAGCTATGCAAGCCGAACTTCAGCAGTTCCAAAAGCTAGGAGTGTGGGACTTAGTTGACTTACCTCCAGGCTCGAAAAAGATTGGAACAAAGTGGGTCTACAAATGTAAACGGGATGACCGCGGGGTGATTATAAGAAACAAGGCTCGATTAGTTGTCCTCGGCTTCCGTCAAATCGAAGGAATAGATTACAACGAAGTATACGCTCCAGTTGCGCGCCTTGAAGCCATCCGGATGTTCTTAGCTTACGCTTCGTACAAACGGTTTGAGGTGTATCAAATGGACGTGAAAAGTGCTTTCCTGTATGGTGTCGTGAAGGAAGAGGTGTATGTTGCTCAGCCACCGGGTTTTGAGGATCCGCTGCATCGCGAAAAAGTCTACAAATTGAACAAAGCGTTGTACGGACTCCATCACGCACCGCGTGAATGGTACCAAATGCTTAGCAACTATCTGATATCCAACGGGTTCAAATGTGGACTCGTGGACTGCACCTTATTCACCAAGGAAAAGGGTGGTGATCGTCTTCTGGTACAGGTTTATGTTGATGATATTATTTTTGGGTCTACTAATGATGTCATGTGCAGGGAATTCGAAAAGCTTATGCAGGACAAATTTGAGATGAGCTCGATGGGGGAGATGCAATTCTTCCTCGGTCTACAAGTAGAACAACAAGAGTCGGGGATTTTCATCCACCAGACAAAATACGTTGCTGACATCTTGAGCCGGTTCCAGATGGAAGACTCTACTCCAGTAGGCACACCGATTCAGACCAATCACGGGATTGGGCCTGACGAGAAAGGACAAACCGTTGATCCTTTTCTCTATCGAGCTATGATAGGCTCACTCATGTACCTCACTGCATCAAGACCTGACATAATGTTCGCGACATGCTTACTATCAAGATACCAGTCAAGGCCGAAACAGTCCCACCTGGTTGCTGTGAAGAGGATCTTACGTTATCTAAAGGGTTGTCCAACCAAAGGTCTTTGGTACCCTAATGACGATAAGTTTGACCTCATCGCATTTAGTGATGCTGACTATGGCGGATGCAAGACAGACTTAAAATCCACATCGGCTGGATGCCAGTTTTTGGGACCAAGACTAGTCTCGTGGCAGTGCAAGAAGCAAGCCTCAGTCGCCTTATGATGATGATAACAATGATGGTAAGGGTGATGGTGGTGATCCCGGAGCCACAGGCGGGGGTGGATCAACTGGTGGGTCTGCATCGGGACGAACGAAGAAAAGTCACGATCGCAAAGGCAATGATCCCGAGGCAGGTTCTTCTGCTCAGGGGGAGCCAGCACCTATGAGGAGCAAGATTCAAGAACTACGTGATAAAGTAAAAAAGAAAGCGATAGTTCTTGTTGAAGACGTAGAACCTCTAAACTGTTATTTTGCATATGATGACGAAGGTAACTTGCTCCCACCCCCTGCCATGCCTGAATATGATCTGGAAGAAGGAGAGATTCCACCTGAGATGACAACAGAGGACATGACTAAAGTATATGGCTTTGCATCTGGAGAATCTTCCAATGCAAGTCAATTCGTTCCTCCTGAGATGCATCCAGAGTACAATGAAGTGGATCTCAAAGAAGGAACCAGCGTGCCGACTCCTGAGTATGTTGTAAATGACTCGGGCGCTGGAATTCCAAACATTGACGAAGAAATGATACGTGAGGCCGAAGAAAAGTTGAAATCCGACTCTACTGAAGTTCCTGATGAAGTAAAGATACGACATGACAAAATCAGAGAGCGGTATCCCCAATGGTTCAAGCCCGAAGAGAAGAAAAAGCCAGTCGAGCGAGCATCCATCTTCAAGAAAAGACTGTCGAAGATGTCTGGCAATGTGATAAGCTGGGCATACGTGAGTCAGACAAGAATGCTCGGGGTAAAATGGCAAGAAGGTGTATTGTACTTTGAGGAGTTCAAAGACACTCTGAGCCTGCCATTCTGGTACATTCGTGACTTAGTTCGTCTCAACTATCCGCTGTACGAAGAGAAATTTGCCTCTCTTAAGGGTTTTTACACAAAGTTGAAGCGAGAGAGCTCAGAGGGATGGAAAGAGTTCGAGCCTCAGTATCCCAGATCGTATCAGACAGACAAGATTCATCCTTTCACCTTAAAGCCTATCTGGGAGCATAAGATCAAGCCACCGAAATCCGTTTCAAGGATTCCCATTATTCCAGTTGAACAAGTGTAACACCCCAACCGATGGCGGAAACATCGAGGTGTCACGTAATGACGATTGTTCAATAGCTCATGGACTAAAAGTGTAAATTTTGATACATTGATTAAATAATTTATTACATTGAAACGAAATTACAGGATACAATAATTCTAAAGTGACAAGTCTAGCTAAAGATGTATTTCAAAATTGAAAAACGATTGTGGAATGAAACCAAATCACTAAGTTAAGGATATCACTCCCAGCTTAGTGGTTAAGTTTCTTTTTGAAGGAAATGCTCTTTGAGGTGTGGATGTCACTCCTATCTCAAAGATATATTCCTAAGATAAATAACCTATAGAGGAGTGAAACTAATCACCAAGGTATGGATACCACTCCTAACTTGATGATATCGTTTCGTTTGTGAAATACGAGTGTCTTCTTCGCCAAGAAAAATATCGAAAGAATAACGAGAAATAATCATAACGAAAATATCTTGAAAGAAAATAATAGGAAATAAGAGAAATATAAACGAGAGGACTCGTGAAAGTAAGCTTAGTTATAGACTAGGCTAAAAGGCATTCTAATAACCTAATTCCCTATAACCATGGCTCTGATACCAATCTGTAACACCCCAACCGATGGCGGAAACATCGAGGTGTCACGTAATGACGATTGTTCAATAGCTCATGGACTAAAAGTGTAAATTTTGATACATTGATTAAATAATTTATTACATTGAAACGAAATTACAGGATACAATAATTCTAAAGTGACAAGTCTAGCTAAAGTACAATGTAAACAAGACTGAAATATAAAATCCAAAAGCCTAAAAGAAGCGTCTCAAAACCACCTGAAACATGTACAAAAATATTTTGGTCAATACAAAAATTGTATTGGTGAGCATACCTTGTGTAAATAAATATAGTAGAAAAGTGTTTTACAATTCATGTGCGGTACCATTTGCAATTATGTAATAAGTAATATCCGTTCAAAACCAAACCTGAGAATAATGACTAACACATGACTAACCAACTGAATAATGAATTAACAAGACAATGACCAAGATTCTCTCAACAGAGTCTCAAGGGGGTATACCATAGTACTATTCATTGAAAAGCTAGGCCGCCCAGCGGTTAATGATTTTGACAAGTCATAGACACACCAATTAACATAAAGCAAACACACATGAGAATTGCATTAAGTATAAGAAATTGAAACTTGATTAATATATAGGTACATGAGTCACCCCAAAGTAGTAAACAGTAAAAAGGGGAAAGATATACTCACAGTTTGCGAAAGCGATCAAAATCCACTTAAGCGGTCGTGAGCTAAGTAATGGGAATTCCAAGAAATTCCACCTATATTGTACAAGAATACTAATAAGGGAAAAGTCTAAAAGTCTATGGTATCTAGGGTCTAAGGCATTAGGGTTTACTAAGTCGATTTGGGGGAATTAGAGTTTTTATGGTAAATCGCGTTAATGTAAAAGTTGTATATCACAAATAATATATGAAAAGGTTGTAAAGGTGGTTTAAATAATATAATTATTACCAATTGAGTATTTAGTTAAAAATATGTTTAAATAATTAAGACAAAAATAATTTAGTTAATTACTTTAACTAATTATTGTAAATAAATACAATAATAATAAATATTGAAATAATTAGTTACGAGTTACTCAAAGATCCACCAATGATAATAAAGACTTTCAATCACAAGACATTTCTATTTTATAAGAAAAAATATTTATAAAATAGATGTTTAAATAGTGTAAATAAATAAATGTTTTAATTATATCTAATTAAACATAAATAATGTTAATAATACAAGACATGACTCAAAAATACTATTTTTATAGAAATTGGATGCTTTCTTATGCAATTTAATGAAAATAATTTTCTCATAATTTTAATAAACTTATTTATATTTAAAACTGATTTAATGAGATTAATTCATGTTTAAATGACTAAAAAGTAGGAAAATCAATAAAAATAAATGTTTTCTGAACCAATAATTTTTATTTCAGATTAAAATGCTTAGAAATAATTATCCTAAAATTTTTAGATTAAAATCATTAAAAATGAATTTTTTATCAATTAATTATGATTAAAACAATTTAAATTAATAAAATAACGAAAATTAAATAATTTTCACAAAGTAAAAGTGTGATAATTTTCTATGTGGTGTCATGAAGCTACTCCTAAATTTTCATAATTTTTGGATCAAAAATGAATTTATTATAAATATTTCAAGTTTTATAGATTATATACATTTAAATAAACAAAGATAAGAGATAAAAAAAAATGATACAAAAATTGACTAAGAATCATGGGAAGCAGGACTCGAACCCGGCCCCTTTACAAACAATTCACATGCTCCCAACCACTCCACCAAGTGAAGCTTTTATTGATTTTAAATGAAACAATATATACTTCAAATATAACAAATATCCATCATCTTCCCCAAATGACCAAACCTAAACCCTAACCCTATAACTTAATTTCAATAATCTGCGAACGACTCCATGGACGCGATTAAGGATAGGGCTTTCACGGAGGATAACATAAAGATCAAAACGGCAATTAAAACAAAAGCTTACAATGATCATATATGCGCTGAAAACGAGTGAAAAGGGTCGCACCATGATGCACGAATTGAGGGTCTTCCAGCCACGTTTTGTTTGATTTAAAGGTGCGTTCGAAGGGTGTAAACGTGCAGAAGTGTATTGCCGAGTTCATCTTATATAATGGTGGGTTAAAAAATGCGTTTTGAGTCGTTCATTAATGCCGATCGGTTACACATAGAACTCGGTTTTAAACTCTTTAAATTCGCGTATTATGGTTCAATTAATCATAGGAAATCATTAGTATGAAGTGGAGAAACGTTTTAAACCCATAAAGATCAAGTGAAACGTACAAATACGGGTTTAGATCATCGCCGGAGCAAAGTCCGGTCGCCGGATCCGGCAAAAAAAAACAACCGGAACCATTACGTGAGGGACAGGAGGGGAAAACAGAAAAATCTTTTTAAATGTTTTGTCCATTGGCAATTTTAGTCCCTCACTTTCCACTAAGTTAGTTTCTACGTTAGAAGTTTTAGTTTTCCTTTATAAAACTTAACCAAGTTAAGTTAATTTAACCAAAGATTTTCTAAAACTTTATAAAGCTTGAAAAAAAATATTTTTTTTTATAAAAATTATTTAACCAATATGTTTTAGCATAGACATTTGATTAAAACTTATATCCGGTCCATGATAATTATAAATGGTAAGATTTTAGTTCACTCCAAAAATTAAATTTGAAAACAACGAAACTCATTGGGACTATAATGGAATTGTTTAAAGGGCTATTTTTGTAACTTTGACGAAAGACGAGGGTGACGGATGTCACAGTCTCCCCTACTTTAGAAAATTTCGTCTCGAAATTTCTTTTAAGTGGGGGTTACTATGAAACAAAAGGCGTCGTAAAAGTCAACTAGATTTTATAAATTACATCGGCTACGATTTAAAATAGTTGTCTAATACCCAAAGTAAAAATTTCAAAATCTTTGACAGTTAATCCGAAGTTAGAAAGTTGAGAGTTTTTAAACGTGAAAGGCTTTGGGAATGTGTAACGGGTGAGGGGCAAAGGTACTAATGAAGCAGTCTCCCCTACTTTAGGAAGGTTTCTAACTGAACTTTATTAAGGTACGTAACAAAATTTGTGTTTTCTGTGTGGGTGGTCAAGAGAAAGACTCTAGGAAAACGAATGAAGCTCACGTAAGAACGTTCCTATTGAAAATGATAATTATTAGCCAACAATCTAATGAAGAGGTAATCATAAAGTAATGGGTAGGTTCTTGGTCAAACTCCTAGTCCGTTCCCGCAGTATCGTTTATGCTTATATATAGGGTGTACCGCAGCTAACCCACCACACTCCCGATACTTTAGACCCGTACTGATTGTCTAACAATAGCCTAATAGAATTACACACCACCCTCATGTACCTGTAAACCCATGATTGCGTTTCGAACCGTAATCATCAATTTACCTTACACTGGGGTGTTATGCTTTTCCATAACCCTATCCTAGGTAATACTAGAAACAAATGCGTGCAACTCATATGTAATAGCCACTGTAATAATGTTTAATCATGACATGGTTAGAGGTCCTTCCCTTCCGGGTTTTCCCTTTAACCGTAATGTGAATAACATATAAGTATAAGACATGGTTAGAGGTTCTTCCCTTTCGGGTTCACCCTTAACCGGTAACTTCTGCTCACATCGTTGGCTCTAAACACCCATATTGATAAACTCCGAGATTTCCACCGTTCCCCTCGGATTAAAGGAATACTCTAATCCGAGTCGTACGTGGGCACTGGCTTAGATCTCATACGAGTTATCAACTAGTATATTCGTTGGCCATGACGATGAACAAAATAATGTAAAGTATAACAGGGTTTTGCTCAAAACAGGAAAGAAAATGTGCATACCAAATATGCGTTCAAGTAAGTATATAAGTATAGCATAAAATTTCGACTGAAAAGATAATATAACATAAATCGAGTAAATCGCACAATTGCACAAAATGAAAGTAAACGAGTTGAATTAATGCAAATAGGCAATGTGAAATTAATCACAAATGACGTGTTAGAAATAACTATGAATAAAAATGGTGTAAGATTAAAATAATGAAATTTGCGGTAAATGAAGGTGCACGGAACGGTTGTATAGCCTACTGGCATGTGAGTTAAAATCTGGTAATTTTACATATATGTGTTATACTATAAAAGACATTTAGTAACATTCTGGTAAAAAGATATTTCCATTGTTTTGTTAAACCAAAAGTTTTGCAACTGAAAAAAAAGTATAAGTGTAAAAGGTAAATTTTCGCAGTTTACTCGACGTTGTGATATTGTTGAAAGAATAGTTAGTGATGCATGAGAAATTTTTTTTTTTTTTTTTTTTTTTTTTGAAATCGAAGTGTGTTTTAGATTCAAAACAGGTTCATTTGCAAAATCTTCGTAATTACACGTTTTCATGTGTTTACGAGAAATCGAGTTTGAAAAGTGTTATAAAGCTTATTATTAGTTGCAAATTTCTCTCGAAAATATATATTGGTTATGTCATATGAAAACAAAGGGTTACATTTGGTCTTTAAATTATGCAATACAAGTTTGTAAAATGCAAAATGAAACCGTTTCATGAAGTATGTGTAAATCGAATGTGTTTTAAAAGACCGTGATTTAAAATGACGTGAATGATAAGATTAAAGTATGTAATAGATTACCAACATTTAAGAAAATTCATAATCAACGAGATGTAGAAATAGATTCTTGAGATGAGGATTTCACTCCTAACTCAGAGATGTATTTCAAAATTGAAAACGATTGTGGAATGAAACCAAATCACTAAGTTAAGGATATCACTCCCAGCTTAGTGGTTAAGTTTCTTTTTGAAGGAAATGCTCTTTGAGGTGTGGATGTCACTCCTATCTCAAAGATATATTCCTAAGATAAATAACCTATAGAGGAGTGAAACTAATCACCAAGGTATGGATACCACTCCTAACTTGATGATATCGTTTCGTTTGTGAAATACGAGTGTCTTCTTCGCCAAGAAAAATATCGAAAGAATAACGAGAAATAATCATAACGAAAATATCTTGAAAGAAAATAATAGGAAATAAGAGAAATATAAACGAGAGGACTCGTGAAAGTAAGCTTAGTTATAGACTAGGCTAAAAGGCATTCTAATAACCTAATTCCCTATAACCATGGCTCTGATACCAATCTGTAACACCCCAACCGATGGCGGAAACATCGAGGTGTCACGTAATGACGATTGTTCAATAGCTCATGGACTAAAAGTGTAAATTTTGATACATTGATTAAATAATTTATTACATTGAAACGAAATTACAGGATACAATAATTCTAAAGTGACAAGTCTAGCTAAAGTACAATGTAAACAAGACTGAAATATAAAATCCAAAAGCCTAAAAGAAGCGTCTCAAAACCACCTGAAACATGTACAAAAATATTTTGGTCAATACAAAAATTGTATTGGTGAGCATACCTTGTGTAAATAAATATAGTAGAAAAGTGTTTTACAATTCATGTGCGGTACCATTTGCAATTATGTAATAAGTAATATCCGTTCAAAACCAAACCTGAGAATAATGACTAACACATGACTAACCAACTGAATAATGAATTAACAAGACAATGACCAAGATTCTCTCAACAGAGTCTCAAGGGGGTATACCATAGTACTATTCATTGAAAAGCTAGGCCGCCCAGCGGTTAATGATTTTGACAAGTCATAGACACACCAATTAACATAAAGCAAACACACATGAGAATTGCATTAAGTATAAGAAATTGAAACTTGATTAATATATAGGTACATGAGTCACCCCAAAGTAGTAAACAGTAAAAAGGGGAAAGATATACTCACAGTTTGCGAAAGCGATCAAAATCCACTTAAGCGGTCGTGAGCTAAGTAATGGGAATTCCAAGAAATTCCACCTATATTGTACAAGAATACTAATAAGGGAAAAGTCTAAAAGTCTATGGTATCTAGGGTCTAAGGCATTAGGGTTTACTAAGTCGATTTGGGGGAATTAGAGTTTTTATGGTAAATCGCGTTAATGTAAAAGTTGTATATCACAAATAATATATGAAAAGGTTGTAAAGGTGGTTTAAATAATATAATTATTACCAATTGAGTATTTAGTTAAAAATATGTTTAAATAATTAAGACAAAAATAATTTAGTTAATTACTTTAACTAATTATTGTAAATAAATACAATAATAATAAATATTGAAATAATTAGTTACGAGTTACTCAAAGATCCACCAATGATAATAAAGACTTTCAATCACAAGACATTTCTATTTTATAAGAAAAAATATTTATAAAATAGATGTTTAAATAGTGTAAATAAATAAATGTTTTAATTATATCTAATTAAACATAAATAATGTTAATAATACAAGACATGACTCAAAAATACTATTTTTATAGAAATTGGATGCTTTCTTATGCAATTTAATGAAAATAATTTTCTCATAATTTTTATAAACTTATTTATATTTAAAACTGATTTAATGAGATTAATTCATGTTTAAATGACTAAAAAGTAGGAAAATCAATAAAAATAAATGTTTTCTGAACCAATAATTGTTATTTCAGATTAAAATGCTTAGAAATAATTATCCTAAAATTTTGAGATTAAAATCATTAAAAATGAATTTTTTATCAATTAATTATGATTAAAACAATTTAAATTAATAAAATAACGAAAATTAAATAATTTTCACAAAGTAAAAGTGTGATAATTTTCTATGTGGTGTCATGAAGCTACTCCTAAATTTTCATAATTTTTGGATCAAAAATGAATTTATTATAAATATTTCAAGTTTTATAGATTATATACATTTAAATAAACAAAGATAAGAGATAAAAAAAAATGATACAAAAATTGACTAAGAATCATGGGAAGCAGGACTCGAACCCGGCCCCTTTACAAACAATTCACATGCTCCCAACCACTCCACCAAGTGAAGCTTTTATTGATTTTAAATGAAACAATATATACTTAAAATATAACAAATATCCATCATCTTCCCCAAATGACCAAACCTAAACCCTAACCCTATAACTTAATTTCAATAATCTGCGAACGACTCCATGGACGCGATTAAGGATAGGGCTTTCACGGAGGATAACATAAAGATCAAAACGGCAATTAAAACAAAAGCTTACAATGATCATATATGCGCTGAAAACGAGTGAAAAGGGTCGCACCATGATGCACGAATTGAGGGTCTTCCAGCCACGTTTTGTTTGATTTAAAGGTGCGTTCGAAGGGTGTAAACGTGCAGAAGTGTATTGCCGAGTTCATCTTATATAATGGTGGGTTAAAAAAATGCGTTTTGAGTCGTTCATTAATGCCGATCGGTTACACATAGAACTCGGTTTTAAACTCTTTAAATTCGCGTATTATGGTTCAATTAATCATAGGAAATCATTAGTATGAAGTGGAGAAACGTTTTAAAACCCATAAAGATCAAGTGAAACGTACAAATACCGGGTTTAGATCATCGCCGGAGCAAAGTCCGGTCGCCGGATCCGGCAAAAAAAAAACAACCGGAACCATTACGTGAGGGACAGGAGGGGAAAACAGAAAAATCTTTTTAAATGTTTTGTCCATTGGCAATTTTAGTCCCTCACTTTCCACTAAGTTAGTTTCTACGTTAGAAGTTTTAGTTTTCCTTTATAAAACTTAACCAAGTTAAGTTAATTTAACCAAAGATTTTCTAAAACTTTATAAAGCTTGAAAAAAAATATTTTTTTTTATAAAAATTATTTAACCAATATGTTTTAGCATAGACATTTGATTAAAACTTATATCCGGTCCATGATAATTATAAATGGTAAGATTTTAGTTCACTCCAAAAATTAAATTTGAAAACAACGAAACTCATTGGGACTATAATGGAATTGTTTAAAGGGCTATTTTTGTAACTTTGACGAAAGACGAGGGTGACGGATGTCACAGTCTCCCCTACTTTAGAAAATTTCGTCTCGAAATTTCTTTTAAGTGGGGGTTACTATGAAACAAAAGGCGTCGTAAAAGTCAACTAGATTTTATAAATTACATCGGCTACGATTTAAAATAGTTGTCTAATACCCAAAGTAAAAATTTCAAAATCTTTGACAGTTAATCCGAAGTTAGAAAGTTGAGAGTTTTTAAACGTGAAAGGCTTTGGGAATGTGTAACGGGTGAGGGGCAAAGGTACTAATGAAGCAGTCTCCCCTACTTTAGGAAGGTTTCTAACTGAACTTTATTAAGGTACGTAACAAAATTTGTGTTTTCTGTGTGGGTGGTCAAGAGAAAGACTCTAGGAAAACGAATGAAGCTCACGTAAGAACGTTCCTATTGAAAATGATAATTATTAGCCAACAATCTAATGAAGAGGTAATCATAAAGTAATGGGTAGGTTCTTGGTCAAACTCCTAGTCCGTTCCCGCAGTATCGTTTATGCTTATATATAGGGTGTACCGCAGCTAACCCACCACACTCCCGATACTTTAGACCCGTACTGATTGTCTAACAATAGCCTAATAGAATTACACACCACCCTCATGTACCTGTAAACCCATGATTGCGTTTCGAACCGTAATCATCAATTTACCTTACACTGGGGTGTTATGCTTTTCCATAACCCTATCCTAGGTAATACTAGAAACAAATGCGTGCAACTCATATGTAATAGCCACTGTAATAATGTTTAATCATGACATGGTTAGAGGTCCTTCCCTTCCGGGTTTTCCCTTTAACCGTAATGTGAATAACATATAAGTATAAGACATGGTTAGAGTTCTTCCCTTTCGGGTTCACCCTTAACCGGTAACTTCTGCTCACATCGTTGGCTCTAAACACCCATATTGATAAACTCCGAGATTTCCACCGTTCCCCTCGGATTAAAGGAATACTCTAATCCGAGTCGTACGTGGGCACTGGCTTAGATCTCATACGAGTTATCAACTAGTATATTCGTTGGCCATGACGATGAACAAAATAATGTAAAGTATAACAGGGTTTTGCTCAAAACAGGAAAGAAAATGTGCATACCAAATATGCGTTCAAGTAAGTATATAAGTATAGCATAAAATTTCGACTGAAAAGATAATATAACATAAATCGAGTAAATCGCACAATTGCACAAAATGAAAGTAAACGAGTTGAATTAATGCAAATAGGCAATGTGAAATTAATCACAAATGACGTGTTAGAAATAACTATGAATAAAAATGGTGCAAGATTAAAATAATGAAATTTGCGGTAAATGAAGGTGCACGGAACGGTTGTATAGCCTACTGGCATGTGAGTTAAAATCTGGTAATTTTACATATATGTGTTATACTATAAAAGACATTTAGTAACATTCTGGTAAAAAGATATTTCCATTGTTTTGTTAAACCAAAAGTTTTGCAACTGAAAAAAAAGTATAAGTGTAAAAGGTAAATTTTCGCAGTTTACTCGACTTTGTGATATTGTTGAAAGAATAGTTAGTGATGCATGAGAAATTTTTTTTTTTTTTTTTTTTTTTTTGAAATCGAAGTGTGTTTTAGATTCAAAACAGGTTCATTTGCAAAATCTTCGTAATTACACGTTTTCATGTGTTTACGAGAAATCGAGTTTGAAAAGTGTTATAAAGCTTATTATTAGTTGCAAATTTCTCTCGAAAATATATATTGGTTATGTCATATGAAAACAAAGGGTTACATTTGGTCTTTAAATTATGCAATACAAGTTTGTAAAATGCAAAATGAAACCGTTTCATGAAGTATGTGTAAATCGAATGTGTTTTAAAAGACCGTGATTTAAAATGACGTGAATGATAAGATTAAAGTATGTAATAGATTACCAACATTTAAGAAAATTCATAATCAACGAGATGTAGAAATAGATTCTTGAGATGAGGATTTCACTCCTAACTCAAAGATGTATTTCAAAATTGAAAACGATTGTGGAATGAAACCAAATCACTAAGTTAAGGATATCACTCCCAGCTTAGTGGTTAAGTTTCTTTTTGAAGGAAATGCTCTTTGAGGTGTGGATGTCACTCCTATCTCAAAGATATATTCCTAAGATAAATAAACTATAGAGGAGTGAAACTAATCACCAAGGTATGGATACCACTCCTAACTTGATGATATCGTTTCGTTTGTGAAATACGAGTGTCTTCTTCGCCAAGAAAAATATCGAAAGAATAACGAGAAATAATCATAACGAAAATATCTTGAAAGAAAATAATAGGAAATAAGAGAAATATAAACGAGAGGACTCGTGAAAGTAAGCTTAGTTATAGACTAGGCTAAAAGGCATTCTAATAACCTAATTCCCTATAACCATGGCTCTGATACCAATCTGTAACACCCCAACCGATGGCGGAAACATCGAGGTGTCACGTAATGACGATTGTTCAATAGCTCATGGACTAAAAGTGTAAATTTTGATACATTGATTAAATAATTTATTACATTGAAACGAAATTACAGGATACAATAATTCTAAAGTGACAAGTCTAGCTAAAGTACAATGTAAACAAGACTGAAATATAAAATCCAAAAGCCTAAAAGAAGCGTCTCAAAACCACCTGAAACATGTACAAAAATATTTTGGTCAATACAAAAATTGTATTGGTGAGCATACCTTGTGTAAATAAATATAGTAGAAAAGTGTTTTACAATTCATGTGCGGTACCATTTGCAATTATGTAATAAGTAATATCCGTTCAAAACCAAACCTGAGAATAATGACTAACACATGACTAACCAACTGAATAATGAATTAACAAGACAATGACCAAGATTCTCTCAACAGAGTCTCAAGGGGGTATACCATAGTACTATTCATTGAAAAGCTAGGCCGCCCAGCGGTTAATGATTTTGACAAGTCATAGACACACCAATTAACATAAAGCAAACACACATGAGAATTGCATTAAGTATAAGAAATTGAAACTTGATTAATATATAGGTACATGAGTCACCCCAAAGTAGTAAACAGTAAAAAGGGGAAAGATATACTCACAGTTTGCGAAAGCGATCAAAATCCACTTAAGCGGTCGTGAGCTAAGTAATGGGAATTCCAAGAAATTCCACCTATATTGTACAAGAATACTAATAAGGGAAAAGTCTAAAAGTCTATGGTATCTAGGGTCTAAGGCATTAGGGTTTACTAAGTCGATTTGGGGGAATTAGAGTTTTTATGGTAAATCGCGTTAATGTAAAAGTTGTATATCACAAATAATATATGAAAAGGTTGTAAAGGTGGTTTAAATAATATAATTATTACCAATTGAGTATTTAGTTAAAAATATGTTTAAATAATTAAGACAAAAATAATTTAGTTAATTACTTTAACTAATTATTGTAAATAAATACAACAATAATAAATATTGAAATAATTAGTTACGAGTTACTCAAAGATCCACCAATGATAATAAAGACTTTCAATCACAAGACATTTCTATTTTATAAGAAAAAATATTTATAAAATAGATGTTTAAATAGTGTAAATAAATAAATGTTTTAATTATATCTAATTAAACATAAATAATGTTAATAATACAAGACATGACTCAAAAATACTATTTTTATAGAAATTGGATGCTTTCTTATGCAATTTAATGAAAATAATTTTCTCATAATTTTTATAAACTTATTTATATTTAAAACTGATTTAATGAGATTAATTCATGTTTAAATGACTAAAAAGTAGGAAAATCAATAAAAATAAATGTTTTCTGAACCAATAATTTTTATTTCAGATTAAAATGCTTAGAAATAATTATCCTAAAATTTTTAGATTAAAATCATTAAAATGAATTTTTTATCAATTAATTATGATTAAAACAATTTAAATTAATAAAATAACGAAAATTAAATAATTTTCACAAAGTAAAAGTGTGATAATTTTCTATGTGGTGTCATGAAGCTACTCCTAAATTTTCATAATTTTTGGATCAAAAATGAATTTATTATAAATATTTCAAGTTTTATAGATTATATACATTTAAATAAACAAAGATAAGAGATAAAAAAAAATGATACAAAAATTGACTAAGAATCATGGGAAGCAAGACTCGAACCCGGCCCCTTTACAAACAATTCACATGCTCCCAACCACTCCACCAAGTGAAGCTTTTATTGATTTTAAATGAAACAATATATACTTAAAATATAACAAATATCCATCATCTTCCCCAAATGACCAAACCTAAACCCTAACCCTATAACTTAATTTCAATAATCTGCGAACGACTCCATGGACGCGATTAAGGATAGGGCTTTCACGGAGGATAACATAAAGATCAAAACGGCAATTAAAACAAAAGCTTACAATGATCATATATGCGCTGAAAACGAGTGAAAAGGGTCGCACCATGATGCACGAATTGAGGGTCTTCCAGCCACGTTTTGTTTGATTTAAAGGTGCGTTCGAAGGGTGTAAACGTGCAGAAGTGTATTGCCGAGTTCATCTTATATAATGGTGGGTTAAAAAATGCGTTTTGAGTCGTTCATTAATGCCGATCGGTTACACATAGAACTCGGTTTTAAACTCTTTAAATTCGCGTATTATGGTTCAATTAATCATAGGAAATCATTAGTATGAAGTGGAGAAACGTTTTAAACCCATAAAGATCAAGTGAAACGTACAAATACCGGGTTTAGATCATCGCCGGAGCAAAGTCCGGTCGCCGGATCCGGCAAAAAAAAACAACCGGAACCATTACGTGAGGGACAGGAGGGGAAAACAGAAAAATCTTTTTAAATGTTTTGTCCATTGGCAATTTTAGTCCCTCACTTTCCACTAAGTTAGTTTCTACGTTAGAAGTTTTAGTTTTCCTTTATAAAACTTAACCAAGTTAAGTTAATTTAACCAAAGATTTTCTAAAACTTTATAAAGCTTGAAAAAAAATATTTTTTTTTATAAAAATTATTTAACCAATATGTTTTAGCATAGACATTTGATTAAAACTTATATCCGGTCCATGATAATTATAAATGGTAAGATTTTAGTTCACTCCAAAAATTAAATTTGAAAACAATGAAACTCATTGGGACTATAATGGAATTGTTTAAAGGGCTATTTTTGTAACTTTGACGAAAGACGAGGGTGACGGATGTCACAACAAGACTTTACCTCGAAGCTGTATTATTGGCACTATGATGCAGCAACCACTGAAGCAGTGATTGTCTTGAGCAACAGTCCGAACCCGTGCAGAAAGATAAGGATTTGGGATCCTATGTGGTTGATAAATTGCTCAGAGAAGGACGTGGAGACGTTGTACCAACATCCGATCATGCACTTACCAGCTGAAGCCGATCAAGCCATGAAGTTTCAAAGAGTGATCCAGTTTTGCTACGCCAACAAAGTTCATGCAGGATGCGATTGGTCAAGAATCTCAAGGGTCAAGACAACGTCAAGCTGAAGATGAAGACAGATGATGCTGCTTGTCATTTTGTTTAGTTGTATTCGTTTCTGCTTTTCAAGTCTGTAAAGTTGTTTGCTATTGGTATAAACGTTGTCTTTTGTTTAATTCTGTACGTATACTAGCCTGGTCCAAGGGGGAGTCTGTTAGTACATGATGTCCCTAGGCTAGTATATTAGTTGTTTGGACGTGTTTCGGGGTGTTTGGAGATGTTTGTACGCGTTTTGGAGGGTTCGGGATGCTGCATGCGATTAGCAGTTAGTTACACACGATTAGGGCCCTAATCGTGTAACTGTTCACGCGATTGGGCTTGTTGTATTGGCGATTAGCCCTACTCGCCTCATATGGGCCTCCTAATCGCATGTATGGAGCTGTTCGTACCCGGGAGGTATAAATAGGCCCAATCATTGCCCTAATCATCAGTTCTTGCCTCACACACTCTCCAAACACCCTCCCATGGTCTGTAAGGTCTGATTTGATCTCTGTAAACACTCGAGCTCTGTTTTTAGTGATTAATCGATAATCTTTTGACCCGTGTGTGTGTTGTGATTACTCGTTTGTCATAGTTTCATTATCGTATCTGTTATTAGAGCATATTAGAGGGATTCCGCACCTCTAGTATAAACCCCGTGATTGTCGGATTACGCGTTATTCGATCCTACAGATGGGAAATCTCCGCCTAATTTGAAGATATTTTGCCGATGAAGAGCTCCTCATGGCTGTTAACTCTAGACTAAACTACTAACGTTTAAGAAATTGTAGGTATCAAATACCACAGTCTAGACTCTACAGAGTGAAACATGATTGGGATATAGGCGTATATGGACATGAACACACTACAACAAAAGTGGCTTTTAAGGACCTTTTATGTGGGACACTTGTAAAATGGGGTCCTAAAAAACTATTTAATAGGACGAACGAACTTTTGGGGTACTTTTATAATATACGCTACTAAACCGGTGTCCTAAAAAGCTATTTAATAGGACGGATGATTCTTTGGGGTCCTATTATCATATAAGTTAATAAGACACTTAAAATGTAGATCCTAATAAAGTAATTTATAAGACATTTAATTGTTGGTGTCTCATTATGTGGTAATGTAATAGGACACTTGATCACCGGGGGTCCTATTATAACATAACTTAATACGACACTTTGTCGTTAAGTCATAAATGTTAGATGTTATAGGACCTTTTCTAGTCGAAGTCATATTAGAACATAACTTAATAGGACACTTGACACATGTGTCTTATAACTTCAACTTTTATATGACACTTAGTCATTGTGGTGTTATTATAATACACCGTAATAGGACACATAATATTTGAGTCATAAAACATCAGTTTTATAGGACGCTTATTAGCTAGAGTTTTATTATAACATAACTTAATAGAACACTTAACACATGGGTGTTATAACTTGAACTTTTATAGGATGCTTAATCGTAGTGGTGTTATATTATAATACACCGTAATAGGATACTTAATATTTGAGTCATAATAAAAAAAATCATGTAGCAAAATAATCCATTTCATACAATATCTATACTACATTATAACGCGCGAGCTTTTCTACTAGTCTATTAAACACATGCGTAATCTATTTTTACCTATTATGGTCTAATTTGACGTATTACAACCCAATGCAACTCGTTTGGACCTAACATAACACAATAAAGCTAACTCTTGAATCATCCACCACGGGTAGCGGTGTCATGGTACGACGTGAAACCGTGAAACCACCTAAATCGGTCATCGGTTTAGTTTTGCGTTTCTTTTTGCTACTTTTAATTGTTGAATTCAAAATTTATAAATTGTAGCGAATAGCTTGGTTTAGGTTTATATAAAATCTGGTCATACAAAATCGGATAGCATTGTGAGATTTAATTGTATTTTATTTTTTTAAATATTTCATAAAAAAATAATTATTTTTCTTAGCTTGATTATAAATTTTATGGGAATATTATAATCTCAAAGGATGTGTTGGGCCAATTGTTTAAAGTCAACTCTCGGCCTCAATTGAGTGAAAAATTCAAAGTCCCGCTTCCAATTTTTCCAATTTATAGAAAAAGGATGGGTGAAGAGCTTGGACCCAAATGAGCTAGTTGGTGGTACAGACATTTGAAACATCTTAGTCATGTGGCTTGGCGCCTTGGCTATTTATTAGACTATCTGTCATACCCTCAAATTTCCACATGCGGGGTTTTACCGCGAGGCGCGTGACACACCAGGATCCAAGTCAACGGTCACAATAAACGACATCTATATGATAAGAAAACAACGTAAACTACCATTGAGTTTCAAAACCATTCTAACACAGCGGAAGCAAAATGTATTATTACAACTTAAAAGTAAAACTCAAAGTCTGAAATGTTTAACAAAATATGCATATGATCCCTAGACGCCGTGAGACTGCGTGCGCCTATACTCAATACTGCTACCTTAGCGACCTGAGAAAACATGCCAAAAAGACGTCAACATATAATGCTGGTGAGTTCACAGGTTTTAAGTTCGTAAACGTTTTCATGTGTAAAACGATTCCTCATAAAGTGCCAAGGGTGCAAAAGTTCCAAGTAAATAACAAACGTTCCCTTACTACTACGACTGTGTTGCTAAAACCATTACTGACAAACGTTGCTCGAGTTTCTGCCCATGTGCCAAGTGTCAAAGTAGAGACAATATGCACCCGCCCGGCTCCCAGCCGTCAGGTGGGGTTCGTCACGCCCGATAGATCTATCCACATTTCCCCCGTTGTGCCCCGCACATTCATGGTTTCAATAGGGACTTAGGTTTCGTCGTATAGTAAATAAGTGCCAAGCGCCAAGTGCCAAATGCCAAGTGTCAATGTTTAAAAGTGTCAAGTGCTAATGTTTAAATATGCCAAATGCCAATGTTTAAAAGTGTCAAATGCTAATGTTAAATATGCCATGTGCCAAACGTGTCACGTTTCTTAAAAGAATCACATTCCCAAAAGGCGTCATGTTTCTAAAAGCGTTGCGTTTCATAAGTGTTGTGTTTCAAAAGCGTTGTGTTTCAAAAGCGTTGCGTTTCAAAACATAAACGCTGTATTTGTTAAAACGTGTAGCATGCTTCTCCCCCGAGAGAAAAGTGAATAAAAGAGGGGCCGTGAAACTCACCTTAGAGTGCGTCTTCCGATAACTAGAATTCCAACACGTGTATGATAATCCCAACTAATGACAACCTATCAATGAGTTTACATAAGTGTGATGACTATTAACCCGAAGGCTAACTAGTCCCCGATTGTCCAGATCTTGACTACGTGTGTTAAAAAGTGTGTTTAAACGTTAACCCGACATCCCGTTGGTGACCCATTACATCAATTAGTCATGCACATAAGTTTAACACATAAGTTTCAAGCATAAAACACTTAGTTTGCATCAAAAATCTCATTCCGGACACCAGATGGTCGAATGTGGTTTTCCCATTTCCACGTTCGCCCGTTTGAGCCACGTTCGCCCGTTTTTCCCACATTTTGTTCCACGTTCGCCCGTTTGAGCCACGTTCGCCCGTTTTTCCCACGTTCGCCCGTTTTTCCCACGTTCGCCCGTTTTTCCCATGTTTTGTTCCACGTTCGCCCATTCGAACCAATTTTATTCCACGTTCGCCCGTTTTCATCAGCATTTTATAAAACGTACCAAAACGCATCTAAACGGTCCGAAAACATCACGAAACATTACCAATCACAGCAGTCAACTATCATTAACATATTCCTACATAACCCTACCAATTTTATCTCAAAATCTGTCCGTTTTACAAGTTTCCCGAAATAGCAAATTATGGAGATGTCACATCAAACGCATGCAATCTTTACCCAATTAGGAAACTTTATGAAATCAATCAATAATCAACTTAATATACTCAGATTATCATGAACAATAAATCCCCCAATCATATCCTTATCACTATCATCATGAACAAGCCCTAGATCTAACCCAAAATCCCTAAAATGAACATAACATCATCAATAATCAATTGTAGCCTATCTCAATCATAAATCATCATCAATAACAGTCTTAGATCATTGTTATAACATCTATACAACAATCAATCATCAAACAATACATAACATCACATAAAACACCATTAACACATGTTATTTTGTATGAAAACTCATTGTTTATGAATAGGTTTTGTTTAGAAAGATATTAGGAAGGTTTTTATTCATGAAAACATGTTTGAATCAGATCTGGACTCTTGGGGTTTAATGAAAACGAATTGAAATGCTTTAAAAATGATTTAGAATGAAGAACACACCTTAGATCTTTGTGTAGAAGATGTTTGTAGGTTAGATTATAGAAAACAAGGGCAAAAACTCCTTCCCCAATGTTTAAAGTTGCTAGAGAGTGTTTTGAGGCATTTAGGGTTTGTGAAACGGTGAAAAATGACAAAGTGTGGTATTTATACTATGTCCACATTCGCCCCTTTTACCTGGGCGAATGTACCCTCCTTCGACCCTTTCACAGGGTCGAACGTACCCTGACTTGGTCGAATGAAATTCTTCCAATTCCATGTCCCAGGTTCGCCCCTTTTACAAGGGTCGAACCAGGAGTATTGTCTAGGTTCGCCCATTCGATTGGTCGAACCAGGACTTACGTTTTTCTAGTTTTCCAATTTGTCGTGTTTAACGCATTTTAACGCACCCTAACATACGAGCATGCAACCTTAGTCTATGTTTAACATATTTAAGCACGGATGATTATCTACACATCATTTAAACACATCTAAGCATATAATCCACCATACGACAATTAGTCTACACATACGCTTAATTAGTTTATGTAATTCACCAACAACGGGACTCGTATCGTGTGTGTGTGTGTGTGTGACTAACCCAATGATCTCCCGAATCATTGGACCCTGGACAATACGGACTGTGTTCCGACTCTACTGACCCCGTCAAGTATGTTTAATAAACGTTTTTCGCTAAGGTAGACTTATGTGTTTATAAAATGTTGACCCAAACATGCCGGGTGTCACAGTACTATCCGTTGTGGAAGCGCGAGCGGCAGTACGTGAACGGAGTTTTTTGCACCGGTGTTCACCACTAGCCACAACAGTCCCAGTTTTCCACCTCTTACATCACCACATTTCCCCGTTGCAACCAATGGACCTCCACGTGTACTGGTATTTTTCTATATAAATCTTTATTTTAATGTTACTTGCACTATTGTGACTAGAGTTTGATAAATGTTTGCTGAAAACTAAAATCTAGGTCGGAGATGAAGTTGTCCTCAAAAGCATTCTAAACTCTACTGAAATTATAGAAAAAGGATGGGTGAAGAGCTTGGACCCAAATGAGCTAGTTGGTGGTACAGACATTGGATCAGAACGGTGTGAGGTAAACGTTCAAATACCAATAAAAATAGATGAAAAGTTAGTGAGACCGTATGGGTTATTTTCCACAATTCAAGATTGTATTGGTGCCTCCATTGCATGACCTTGTCCTTTCATCTCGGTATGTATTTATTAATCTTGTGATACGGATAATTTTAATAATCTGGAACTTAATGTTTATACGTGGATGGTTTTTTGTAGGTAGTCCGTGAGGATTGAAGACGCATGTTGACTCGGGATTCTATGCAACTTGTTTCTTTCATTACTTTTAATTTCTTTGTTAAATGTTACAAGACTTTTATGTTGGATAATGCTATAACTTATTTATGTTTAGTGTTTTCGTTATGAATATGCTTATTTGAAATATAATAAAGTTTTATTTCTTTCATTAATTGATGTTATATACACTATATTGTAAAATTGTGTGTGTGGATGTTTAAAAAAGCGTTGTATCATATGACTTGTTAGGACTTTGAATTTTTTTTCCTATTAAACTTGTTAGAATATTGTAAAAGTGTCCTATTATGCTTTTCTTAGGACATTATATGGGTTGTTCATAGACATATTATGCGACCATAAAATAGGTTTCATAATCTTATTTGGAATATTAGGACCTTTTTCTTGGTACTAAAATACTTATAATATTACATCATAAGGGTCATATAAATTAATTTTTAAGGACTTTTGTATATGTATTAAAAGATTAATAGTAGGTAAGAACATGTTAAAACGTTGTGAAAGTGTACTAATATGTTTTTATTAGGAGTTTTTTGGGACATATTATGCGACCATAAAATTGGTTTCATAATCTTATTTGAGATATTAGGACACTTTTTAAGTTTCGGGACTTATTGCGACCCCTTTACATGAAACGTTTTTACCGTTGGTCCTATTAAATTAAAGGTTCTATAAAATAACATTTTAGGATGCTTTTGTGCGTACTAAAAACACATTTTTGTTGTAGTGACAGGCATACGATATACCTATAAAAATAGAGCCAGCTTTAAAAGGTGAACAATGTGGTAATCTTTGAAGGGTTTGACACACAAGTCTTACAATAGATCCATAACATCTCTGAAAATTAATGCAATGCAACCGTATAATGCAGTTCGATCACAATTCTGTACACTAATCCCATTCAGCATGCGAATTAAAATTCAGAAATTTTTGTTGATTGGGGGACTTAATGTTATCTAGAAAATTCTGTGATACAAAAGGTGCCTCAAATTACAATTTACTGTACATAGTATCCTCCAACTCAGTTGTTACAAATTAGAAGAAAATTAAAAAAATCAACACCTTTGAAATCAACACCTTTGACAATAAATTTACAATAATATCACAGATAAAAATCATGTGCAGGCTGCAGCTTAATAATTTCGTACAAACATCTGGCGTGCTTCAAACTTGCAACTATCTACCCGCGACAATAAACAAATTAGTATAAACCCACTAAACAAAATCTCATAATTACAAGCCTTTTCATCGCAAATTAACAAAATATTTATCATGAGCTCATCCCAATCTCTCAAAGTCTCAATGTAACATATTTATCATCTCAAATTTAAAATTATTATTTTGATGACTCTGGCTGGACATAGGTACATCAAACATAGCAAATTAGGCTATTTCTCAATGTAAGAAAAAAAAAAGAGAGAGAGAGAGAAACACTTGCAGTGTGGACGCGAGCTATCACCTTTAAAGGCATTTCTTATCAATATTTTAACGTCTATAATATACGGATTTGAGAGAAATGGAATCCAATGTAATTATAGTAACACTATATAATTGTAACAAACCAGCAAGAAGCTGGGGAACAAAACAACAGATTGCGAAGCTGCAACTATGCTAAAGTCTACCCAATCACCCCAACCAATAGACCTGTCCCAAGCCCTATTCGCAAACCTTAAAAATAGGCATGGACTTCCCATTAAATTCCACATCATTCCGTACAATCCACAACGTCCAAAAGGTTGCAATGGCCACCGTGTGGACAATTTTCTTCCACCTCCTTGACCCGATTTGAGCAGTAATAAAGTCAATAATCTGCTCAACCGAGTCTAAGTCAACGAAAATCGGCACCAGACTATAACTAACTTTAAGCCATAATTAAATAACCCATTAACTCTAACCTTAGTGCCTAAGCCGACACTTTAGAGGTGTTTTTTTTTTAAAAAAAAAGTGTTATTACAAAAAATAATAATTTTACTGTCATCTGAAAAATAATTTTACTGTCCCGGTCCTATTTTTTAAGAGTTAAAAACACAAATGATGATCTTATCACTTTAACAAACCCACAATTTCTTTCCACTGGGCCACAAAAATGAAAAAAAGAAGAATTGTTAGGTGTATGTTTACTGTCGGTGCTGTAAAAGTTATGCTAATCATTTTCTTTTTTAAAATACAAAGAAAGAAAATTAAGATGTAAATACAAAAGAAAAGAGATCAATTATTGAAGCTTCATATATTTATATTTAATAACAAATGGGCATCTAATTTGAAAGAAAAAGTCAGATAAATATGTATTATATTTATAGTGGTTTTCCTTTTGGCACAATAATTCAAAGGTGGGGTTGGTGCTGTTTTTACAATAATTGAAACTTAGACCAAAGACCATAACTATGAATGAGTGAATCCACTATCAACAACACCTCACAACATTAACCTTTTCTTCTATACCTCTACAGTAACAATCTCAACAAACTCAATGGCTGAAGTTGTGCTCTCTTCCGTTCTCCCTGTGCTCACTACCCTCTTTGAGAAGCTGTCTGATGCAGCTTTGAAAACCATTGCTCGCCACAAGGGAATTGATGCTGAGATCAAGAAATGGCAGAAATCATTAATCTCAATCCAACTTTACCTTACTCATGCTTCTCAGATGGAGATAACCGATCCATCTGTGAAACAACGGCTCAATGATCTCCAGCATCTGGCTTATGACATCGATGATGTCCTGGATGGTTGGCTGACTGAAGCCATGCATCCTGAGTTGACCCACGAGTCAGAAGGCATCACCAGCAAGGTAAAAAAGCTAATCCCGACTTGTTGCACTAATTTCTCACAGACTGCTGTGTTGATTGCCGAGTTAGATGATATTTCTAACCAATTACAAGATCTAGTTAAGCAGAAAACTGAGCTTGGTTTAGATAATCTTGGTTTGAAAGTGGAAGAGAGAACTAGGCCAGAAAATAATAAGAACAATAGAAGATTACAAACCTCTGTTGTTGACCCATCTGATATTGCTGGACGCCAAGCTGAGAAAGATGCATTGGTCCAAGAGTTATTGTCACCAGCTGGTGAACCACGTAACAAAAACTATAGCATCGTTCCCATAGTTGGTATGGGTGGGATTGGGAAAACTACTCTAGCTCGTCTTTTGTACAACGAAAAGCTAGTCAAGGATCACTTTGAGCTCAAGGCGTGGGTATGTGTTTCGGATGACTTTGATATCCCTGGTATAAGCAAAAAGATATTTGAAGCTATGGGAGGTGAGCTGAAGAAGGGAAATGAAGATTTTAATAAGCTTCAAGAAGATATTAGAGATCAAGTAAAGGGTAAAAAATTTATGTTCGTACTAGATGATATTTGGAGTGAAAGTTACAGGGATTGGAAAAACTTAGTCGAGCCGTTGTATACATGTGCTCCTGGAAGCAAAATCATCATAACAACACGGAAGGTTCAATTAGTCAGTCAGTTGGTTCGCAACCCTCTAAGCATGCAGTTGCTAAAACTCTCAGATGATGATGCTCTTTCTTTAGTTGCTCGACATGCATTAGGTGTGAAAAACTTTGATGCCCATTTGCCATTCCTACCGTATGCTAAAGGTATTGTGAAAAAATGCGGTGGGTTACCTTTAGCTTTGGTAGTACTTGGTGGATTGTTGGGAACAAAACAAGATGAGGTAGAGCACTGGAAGAAAGTGTTAAACAGTGATATATGGAGTTTAAAAGATGAGGATGAAATTCTCCCAGCCCTAAAACTAAGCTACAATGAACTTTCTGCACCTTTGAAAAAGGTGTTTGCATATTGCTCCTTGTTTCCAAAGGACTTCCTATTTGACAAGGAGGAACTCGTTCTATTATGGATGGGAGAAGGGTTGTTGCACCAGCCAACTCCATCCGGTTCAACAGAAGAAGACTTGGGTCATAAGTTCTTTAACAAGCTGTTGTCAAGGTCATTTTTTCAGCCTGCACCTGATAATGAATCATTATTTATGATGCATGACCTCATGAATGACTTGGCGAAATCTGTTGCTGGTGAGTTTTTTGTAAGGCTAGACAGTGAGGCAAAAACAGAAGAAAGCTTGGATACTGGTGTAGAGATGTTGAAGTACCGCCATATGTCATTCGTTCGTGAGAAATATGTAACTTACGAGAAATTCAAGGCATTCACCAAAGAAGAAAAATTGAGGACATTCTTGGCGACTTCTGCAGGGACGGAAGAAAGTTGGGCACGTTTCTACTTATCCAATAAGGTTCTCACAGACTTGCTTCCTGAGTTACCGTTATTAAGGGTTCTAAGTTTGAGTCACTTTAAGATAAGTGAGGTTCCGGAGTCCATTGGTGCTTTGAGGCACTTGAGATATCTTAATCTATCTCAAACTAGAATAACTCATTTACCGGAAACAGTTTGCGATCTCTACAATTTGCAAACATTGATCCTATCTGGTTGTAAAGAGTTAACTAAGTTGCCAACAACTTCCTAAAGCTTAAAAACCTTCGGCATCTTGATGTTAGGGACACCCCACTATTGTTTCAAATGTTGGTAGGGCTTGGCGAGTTGAAAAGCCTACAAATTACTCTCTCAAACATCATTATCGAAAGTGAAAGCGGGTTTGAAATAGCCAAAGTTAAAGACTTTAAGAATCTATGTGGGAAAATTTCCATCAAAGGCTTGGAAAAAGTGCAAAATGCAGTTTATGCACATGAAGCGAACTTTCCACAAAAGAGGATTAGTGAATTAGAGCTTGTATGGAGTAATGAGCTAAATGATTCACGAAATGAAATACTTGAAAAAGAGGTCCTAAGTGAGCTGCAGCCTTGTCATGAAAAGTTAATACAACTCAAAGTTTACTCATATGGGGGACTAGAGTTTCCAAAGTGGGTTGGGGATCCCTTGTTCCTCCATTTGAAGCACGTGTCAATAAGTGGTTGTAAGAGATGTACATCTCTACCGCCACTTGAGCAGCTACCGTCATTGAAGGAGTTGTTTATTGAAGGCTTATATGCGGTTGAAGCTGTGAATTTTAAGTCCTCTGGGGCTGGCTGTGGATTTCTTTCACTTGAAATTCTGAGTTTTAATGATATGAATGGGTGGAAGAAATGGTCAGGGGCTGTGTTTCCACGCTTGCAAAAGCTTGAAATAGACGGTTGTCCAAATTTGGTTGAAGTCACACTTGAAGCACTACCTTCATTGAATGATCTAAGAATAAGTAAATGTGATAGTGGTGTGTTGAGAAGGCTGGTTGAAATAGCTTCAGCAGTCACCAAGTTAGATATAAGAGATATTTCAGGGCTGAATGATGTGGTGTGGAAAGGTGTTATAGAGTATCTTGGGGCACTTGAAGAATTAGAAATACTAAGGTGTAATGAAATAAGATACCTGGTGCAATCAGATGCAGCTGCAAGTAAGACTCTTGTGAAGCTGAGGAAGTTGGATGTGAGATATTGTGATAAGTTGGTGAGTATAGGAGAGAAAGAGGAGGAGGATAATTGTAGGAGCAACATCCTACCATCTCTTAAGACTTTGACAGTATATGATTGTAAGAATATGGAGCGTTGCAGTTGTCCAGATGGCATTGAGGAGTTGAGTATTAACTGCTATCATTCAATGACAGTTGTCTCCTTTCTAAAAGGAGGACAAGAGAAGCTCAGGTCACTTAAGATATGGAATTGTAGTAAACTATTGGAAAGGGAGTTAAGAGGACAAGAAATGAACAACAGCAGAAGCAGCTTTCGGATGCTTGAATATGTAGAGATAAATGGTTGGCCAAATCTGAAATCAATCATTGAATTGAATTGTTGTGTTCATCTCACTAAATTGAGAATAGAAGATTGTGAAAATCTGGAGTCATTTCCTGACAGTTTAACATGTTTAAAGATACTGGTAATATTCAATTGTCCAAAATTGGATGGTTCCTCCTTTGTTGGTGACAATTGGACATCGTTGGAGAACCTACGTATAATGAATTGTAAAAGTATGGATGCTTCATTACCTGGTTGGGTTTGGCCTCCCAATTTGCGTTCTTTAGAAATAGGGCAGTTGAAGAAGCCATTTTCAGAGTGGGACCCACAGAAGAAGTTTCCAACCTCACTTGTGGAACTAAGGTTATGGGGTGTTGGAGAAGACGGAGTTGATAGTAGCAGTCAAATTTCTCATATTCTTCCTTCATCTCTTACTTCTCTTTACATAATAGGATTTTTGAAATTGGAATCAGTAGTTTCAATGGGACTCCAACACCTCACCTCCCTCCAACATTTAGAGTTTCATAGGTGCCCTAATCTGAAGGAAGTGTCTTTGCATTCCCAACACCTCACCTCCCTCCAACATCTCTCTTTTTGGAATTGCCCTAATCTGATGAAAGTGTCTTTGCATCCCCAACACCTCACCTCCCTCCAACATCTCACTTTTCAAGATTGCCCTAAGATGAAGGATCTACCAGAACTGTTGTTCCCTTCACTCTTGAGTTTAAAAATTTGGTTTGTTTGCCCAGCTTTGAAAGAAAGATGCAGTAAAAACGGGAGTTACTGGCCTCTCATCTCCCATATCCCCTGTATCACTACCTCAATCTTTGACTGAATATGAAGGTATCTCTCCCTCTACCTTAACCTTTTAATGATTTAAAATTAACTATTTTCTTTTTCTTTTCTTTTCTTTTTTTTTTTTTTTTGAAAATTGGTTATTAAATTATTCAAGTTAATATGGAAATTAATGTGTGTAGTCGTATGATAATTGCCAATTAATATTATGTGTATGAGAAATAACACTTACTTTCAACCTATCTAAACCCAAATGGGCTTAGTGCAATGAGTTTCCCTTAGATATGTTGACTTTTATGCATCTTTTTATATATAATTAACAAAATCATCAATTGCCAAGGTCTGAAAGAAAGATGCAGTAAAAACGGGAGTTACTGGCCTCTCATCTCCCATATCCCCTGTATCACTACGTCATACTTGGACTGGGTGTAAAGGTATCTCTCCTCTACCTTAACCTTTTAATGATTTAAAATTAAATATCTTGTTGACTGCTTTCTTTTTATTTTATTTATTTTTTTATTTTTTTTTTGTAAATTGGTTATTAAATTGTTCATGTTAATATGTAAATGTGTGTAGTCATATAATAATTGCCAATGAATATTATGTGTATGAGAAATAACCCAGATGGGCTTAGTGCAGTGAGTTTCCCTTAGATATGTTGACTTTTATGCATCTTTTTATATATAATTAACAAAACCATATTAAAAAAGTTTGTACACTCTTTGATTTTAATCATGATTTGTTGCTAATCAAATACTGTTTGGTATCTAGTTTGGTCTGTTCAAGAGCTTATTTGATTATCGTCACTCTCTTTCTTTAGGATAAGAGAGATTGCATCTGCACAATATTTCCCAGCCTGTGACTCACAGTTGCAGAGTTCCAAATATATGAATATGTAGAAATCATGAAGCACTTAGTTACTATTTTGTTTATCGGCAGACTAATACCTTAGTTTTGATAGAATTTTTTAGCTTTCTTATTTAATTCGACAAGTTGGTCTATATGAGGAAACTGACCATTATTATATCCCTGGCTGATTTAATCCTGCAGGCTCAATTATGATGGGAAGCATTTTACACTTTCTACTACTGATTTGCGAGCCATCACAGCAGGGAGCAAAACCTTAGATTTGATTGGAACATTGTGATGTTTCCTTCCTTTTTTCTTTCCTTTTTTTGGCATAAAAGAACCAGTTGACTCGGATTGTATTTTGTTGGTAATAAGTTGTATTTTGTTTGTAATGGGTCAGAACGCAGATTGTCTATTGTGTGTTGCCTATTACTCTATTTTGTTGGTAATAGGTTGTATTTTGTTTGTAATCGGTCAGAATGCGGATTGTCTTTTGTGTGTATCCCTATTACTCTATTTTGTTGGTAATAGGTTGTATTTTGTTTGTAATGGGTCAGAACACGGATTGTTTATTGTGTTTATGCCTATTACTCCATTTTGTTGGTAATAGGTTGTATTTTGTTGGTAATAGGTTGTATTTTGTTGGTAATGAGTCGGAACGCGGATTGTCTATTGTGTGTATGCCTATTACTCTATTAGTGATTAGTACGTCACTGATGATTCAAAAATTGACCCCACCACCTATTTCATTCATTTTTGTTACTCTTGCTATTGCATGTGATGTGTTTTGAATGGAAGAGCAGCTTGTCATTGGTTTTTAGTAAATCCAATATTCCATGCCAAACATAACCGTTGGCAGATTTAGACAGATTAAGTCAGAAGTTAATATTACAACTTAATATTACAACTGAACACAGATTTCTGTAAGTAAAACTAAAACAGATTTACACAACCAGGAAACCAATATACAGGATACCCGGGAACCCAAAAAATAAAAGAAAACCAAAGCTCACCAATCGGTCATCCATAATTTCAAACAAATCATAACCGTCTGCAAATTGAACAAACTATAAAACCAACTTTCATTCTGTATTTACCCACAGGTTGTAATGAACTTATTGCTTTTGATTAATTTATAACTATGCCTATCAGCCTATGTGACTGTTTATGAACAGATCAAGAATGGTTCATGTGGACTCATTTTCCTTGGAGACTTCTAGTTGGCGGGGTAGGAGGTTGAGAAAGCTTCCTCGAGTTTGTTGAGAGGAATCCGAATCCGTTTCTTCTTCTGTAAGATAACACACAAAAATCAAGCAAATAAGTACATACAATCAATTTTAACACGTTTAACTTTACTAATGGATCAATTCTTCTTATATGCTTAATCTTTAACAGGTCAAAGGGGCAATCACAAATACATTCAAAGGTGCAATCACAAATAAATTAGCCTATACGATTAGAAAGGAACCAAAACAAAAAATTTCTAATACATTAAAACCTCTTGAATCATTTATATTAAATAGTCTCACATTATTATGGGAATAATGTAGTTTTTGTAAAACTTGACAAAACTAAATATTTCACAATCCACCAATCCATTCAATTAATGTATTTCCTCACTATTCGTGCTTATAAAATCTTTAGAGTGTAAACTCCTCTGTCCCTCGAAAATTGCAATCATTTCCATTTTAAGGTGTCCCATGTCAATTGCAACATCTCTTATCTTTTAGAAAAAAACTTAAGCCAAAATCACATAGTTGCCATCGGCTATGGTCACAGGCTCACGAGATCCCATTATTTTGCAACAAATGAAGGGTATTTTGACAAATTTCCAATCTTAATTTTCCATGCGCCCCTTGTCATTAATAAATAGTGTTTATGGTGTTGACTTAGGAAACAAGATCTCCTAAATTTGCCCATAATTAAAGGGATTAATAATCGAACATTTTAATTAAACTACATTTGTAGTCAATAATTAGTTAAAAGATGACTAGAATCTCTCAGTATGGGAATTAACAGGAGAAATAAGATATTTACACTAGGAATGAAAAAGGAAGAGAGAGAGAGAGAGAGAGATCTTACTAAAAAGTGACTTCACTGTTGGCCTTTTAGGTTTTGTACTCTTCTTCTTCAACTCAGCTTAAAATTAAATTTGGAAAACAATTAATTAAGATCATGATGATGCCATCTTACAAGTCACCTTAACTAATAAATGCTCAAAAATGATAGAAGTTATATCCACTAATAAGAAAGTATTATGGATTTGGCCTTCATAAATAATTCTATTGCCTCGTTTTAGGGATAAATGTTTAGGATCAAAAAGGAGAAACAAATGAACTTGTGTACAAAGAGAGAGATAGGTACCTGATGACCGTCTGTCGTCAAGGGTCATACAAAACCTAAATAACCTAGGTAGCCAGGGTAAGTAGGGAATATCGAATCCACGAGGAGCATGTGGTTAGCGTCACAATGGTTGTTTATTTGTCTAAGCTAGTTACCAAAATAAATATACAAAATACAATTATGAAGTTTGCTAGTTTTATCTTTTTGTTTGTTTTATAAAAATGTTGAAATGATAACAAAATAATCTAAATAAATAATAAAAATAAATGTAACTTCCACCCGGGATCCTATTTGTATAATCTTGCAACCTATTCGATTTAACTACAAGAACACCACATAGACATGGCCTTGGTTATCCTGTCACAATAACTAGTTATCCTGTCACAATAACTATTCAGATTGAAATAATAACTAGGGACATGTTTTCAACGTAAACCGTACGCCTAGCTATCCCTATACAAATATCAACCAACCTCCCTATGATGCCAGAAATCACAGTTAATAGATAAATTGGTTCAAATATAAGCAAGGTTTATTCAATCCAACACAAGTAGTAAAAATACTAGTTCATACATAATCAAAACGAGTTCAGAATATAAAATCAATACAAAGATTCACCCGGGGGAAATCACGAATAACTTAACCGCTCATGGTTATGGTAGAAGCCTTCATCTTCTTTATTTCTCTGTCTTCGTCTCCTGCTGCTGTGTGCGTGATCTCCTAGGCAGCCAAAAGGCCCCTGCCCTCGCCCTTGCTTGCGTCCCTCCCTGCCGTCAAAAGAATATCTCCTTTTTATTATTTTTCAACCGACTCTTTAATCAGTATTGGGCCTATTATGTGCGTTGAATCTAATCAGCCCATATTATCTTTCATTATTTTACTTGGCGTTTTCCTTTGGACCTCATGGAAATCTCTAGCCCAATTAGAATAAGTTGAATTCCATAGCTAACTTCATATCCCTCTAAATAATATTCCACCCTTTAAATATTAATTGCCACTTGATATTCTTTCTTTTTTCATTCGGTCCAGTAACGATCCACCAAACATATGTATGCTTTTGATTTGTAGCCCACATGCATTTATGTATGCTTTTGATTTGTAGCCCACATGCATTAGTAACTTGATGGCCCATATGATAGTTGATGCAATACATAATATGTAAAGTTTTGCTGAACAATTCAAACGGACATTCAAACTTAATTAGATAATTAAATTTACAACTACATTTATAACCTACAAACTATAAAAACACTTCAAAGCAATATATCTAGAACTAGTATCGATGCATTTTTGTTATAAATAATATAAAATAAAGTGAACCTAAAGTGCACCGATCAAACCCCCACACTTATCTTTTTTCGTCTCGAAAAAATTATATATATACTCTGTTCAAGACATTATCACAGACTAGCACCCCGGTCGCCCCATCATACCCTAGCTAAGGTCCAAAGTCATACCCCATTTACAGATCAGCATTAGATGTGTTAATTCAGCAAGTCAAATTGATTTCCATTTAAAACAGAATTAACCCGACTAAACCTGACATGCATCCGGCTTTTATTTTCATGCAACACACCCCTCCCAATTTTTCGCTCCACTCGGTTTAATATCTGGACTAACATGTAATGCGCTAGTATCATTCACTCAAAACCAAGTATGTAACTCTGTTATCATAGGCTTGTATAACAATCACACATCAACTGTAGACAATGCACATATCTAAAGGACTTACGGGTTTTGGGCTTGGGGTAAAGGTAGGAAATATTTGGCTAAAAGTGGCTAAAATAAAATGGTGAACAAACATGATTGACAATCCTTATTCTCACAATACACATAAATAAACACTACTTTGGGCATATTTGACCCATAACACATATTTCTATTTTTTTGTTTTCTTTTTCTCTTTTTTTTTTCTTTTTCGTTTCATTTTTTTTCACATATATATATTTTTTCTCTAATACGTAAACACAATCACTTAACACTTTGGATGTCATCAACACTTCGTAAAGGTACTGGTTTATTTGGGTGATTACGTGGTTTAGCAAACGAAAGGGTATAAGGCTCAAAGTTGGCTACTAATGGTAATATTTTTGGGTAAACCGGTTAACACAAAACAAATAAAAGGTGTCAAACAAAAAAAGGAATCCTAAATTGCCTTTGTCATGTACGTGCATATCTAGTCTACAACCTCAGCATGTATCAAATCACACAAGTTCTGCAACAGAGAAACATCTGGCCTACTCTCAACAAACGAAAATGTATATAAATCAACCTATCATCTAGTAGGCTCAAGATCTCACAGAAGTGGGGAAATGGGTTACCGATGTGTGCATGCATTTATTACCAATAGCTTGTTAGTCCTAGTCAGACAATTCTAAACTTTTTTCTTAAAAATACTTGCTGAAAACGGTTCATATTACTTTTCCACAAATTAGACCATGACTAAGGATCTACTGCCAAAACAATCAAGAGACAACTGGTACGTACTAAAACAGCTGCTTTACGTCTGATTAGAATGCTTTTTAAGAACAAGTTTCAAGACATTTTCAATTTTTTAATTTTTTTTTTGTTTTTGTTTTTTTTATTTTTTTATTTTTTTTTTTTTTTTTTTTTAGACTCAAGAATAAATAAAAACGAAGTTTCCCCACCCCCACACTTGAACGACACATTGTCCTCAATGTAAGATAAGGAATAAAATAAAACAAAAATAAAAATAAAATACAACAGTAAAAGGAACAGACTCCCCTGGATAAGCAATATGCGTATGAGTCCGTTCAATTCCTCCCAATCGAGTCGTATAGCATTTCATTCGCGGCCGATAAACAAATCTAAAACAAAGAAACAAGAAAAAAAACAAACAAATCGGGATACCTGCAAACATTAGTGGTTTCCAGATCGCCCCTGCCCGAATGGAGATTGAGTACAGGCGAGGCAATCTATTCTTGCAGTTCAAATCATAACAAGCAATCCCATTACTCCAACAAAAATAAAACTGACTCGAACACACTTGAAAATAAAAAAAACAATAAATAAATAAATAAAACAAATAAATATACAAAATATACAAAAATCATACCTGATGTTCATTCATGGTGGTCTCAAAGAACATTTGCCTACCACATTCCCAATGTAGGCTCGGTAATTAACATGCCAAATAAACAGATGTTTAAAGATTGGCATGTGAATTGGGTGCTTTTTGTTGATGTGGAAGAACCATCTCACTAGCCTTTGCCCGATGTCTTGTAATCTCACATTCTTAGTATTTGTCTTTGAATCTTCATCCCGAACCTTGTTTATGAGGGTAATCAGTGCGGGATGAGAGTTGTGAGATTCCTGAGAAAGACTTGTGACACCTGCATCAATAACAACAACAACCTTTTCTACTTGTAACTCTTCAACAAGTAAAGGATTTGGTGTGGCATTAGTCTCCACAACCTCATCCCTAACTTGAGAATAGTTTCTGATATCATCAGGTAAGGGAGACATAGACTCTGCTATATCTATCCTTGCCGATAACACCTCGCATTTCAAAGTTAAGTACTCAATTCGTTGTTGAATTGAGAGGTTAGGTGTTGATAAAAATTCATCTATCTTGGATAACATCGTTTCTGCTCGAGCAAGGTTATTTTCCTCCTCGGTTTGATATGTCATCTCTACACATTTGTCTTCATCGGGAGGAATTTGATATTGATCTTGATAGTAACCTGAAGAATAACATGATTGTGAGTTTTCATAATAATAATAATCCTCCTGGTTACCTGAGAAAGGTGTCTCTTCAGGTTCATAGTTAGAGTAACTATGATAGTCTTCTCGATATGGAGTTGCCCAGTACCCCGACTTCCACATTTCATCCCAATATTCTGGATCACTCCAAAATATTATGTAGTCTTTATCCCTATGTATTTGTCCACAACAAAAACAATAAGGACCTACTCTTGGTAAGGGCTTTGGACAATCTTTACAATCTTCAGTCCAATGAGTGAAACTTCCACAACTATAGCATGGTTCATTGTCTTCATCAACCCAATTCATGGTGTTCTACACCTGTAAAAGAAAAACCTGCACAACTAGAACACCCAAAGTGAAATCTAATAAAATTAAATAACACTTTTATATAATTTTTTTTTGTTTTTTTTAGATTTTCTATTTTTTCTAGTTTTTTTTTTAATAAAAAAATACAAACAAACAATCAATGCAATACCAAGCGCACTAGCTCCCCGGCAACGGCGCCATTTGATGACCGTCTGTCGTCAAGGGTCATACAAAACCTAAATAACCTAGGTAGCCAGGGTAAGTAGGGAATATCGAATCCACGAGGAGCATGTGGTTAGCGTCACAATGGTTGTTTATTTGTCTAAGCTAGTTACCAAAATAAATATACAAAATACAATTATGAAGTTTGCTAGTTTTATCTTTTTGTTTGTTTTATAAAAATGTTGAAATGATAACAAAATAATCTAAATAAATAATAAAAATAAATGTAACTTCCACCCGGGATCCTATTTGTATAATCTTGCAACCTATTCGATTTAACTACAAGAACACCACATAGACATGGCCTTGGTTATCCTGTCACAATAACTAGTTATCCTGTCACAATAACTATTCAGATTGAAATAATAACTAGGGACATGTTTTCAACGTAAACCGTACGCCTAGCTATCCCTATACAAATATCAACCAACCTCCCTATGATGCCAGAAATCACAGTTAATAGATAAATTGGTTCAAATATAAGCAAGGTTTATTCAATCCAACACAAGTAGTAAAAATACTAGTTCATACATAATCAAAACGAGTTCAGAATATAAAATCAATACAAAGATTCACCCGGGGGAAATCACGAATAACTTAACCGCTCATGGTTATGGTAGAAGCCTTCATCTTCTTTATTTCTCTATCTTCGTCTCCTGCTGCTGTGTGCGTGATCTCCTAGGCAGCCAAAAGGCCCCTGCCCTCGTCCTTGCTTGCGTCCCTCCCTGCCGTCAAAAGAATATCTCCTTTTTATTATTTTTCAACCGACTCTTTAATCAGTATTGGGCCTATTATGTGCGTTGAATCTAATCAGCCCATATTATCTTTCATTATTTTACTTGGCGTTTTCCTTTGGACCTCATGGAAATCTCTAGCCCAATTAGAATAAGTTGAATTCCATAGCTAACTTCATATCTATAATACATTATAAAGGAGGAGTGATGTACAACAATGTAATTTGCATTTCCGTACAACTTAACAAGCAACATGTACAACATATTTAAGCAAGAAATTTAAGGGTATTATGGGCATAAATGGGACAATTAAGACACTTAAGAGGGTAATATAGACATTTCATCCACCTCCTCCTTTACAATATCAAAAGACTTTTACAATACTACCCTCCTTCTTCCATCCATACCCTTCAATCATTTGCCTTCTTCCTTTATAAATATAGATCATTAACCTCTTGTCCCTTCAAGTTCCGTAACCCTAAGGATCAAATTGAATGAGATTGATTGTGAAATTCAAGTCATCCTCTTATAACATTCAATTGAAGGCCTACATGAACTATCTTGCCTTCAAAAAAATGCTTTTGTAAGAACTATTACTTATTTTACTATTTGCATTTTTTTTTGTTTGTTGCACAAAGTTTGCAATGTTTTATATTGTTTTTTATTTATGCACATAATACATTATAAAGGAGGAGTGATGTACAACAATGTAATTTGCATTTCCGTACAACTTAACAAGCAACATGTACAACATATTTAAGCAAGAAATTTAAGGGTATTATGGGCATAAATGGGACAATTAAGACACTTAAGAGGGTAATATAGACATTTCATCCACCTCCTCCTTTACAATATCAAAAGACTTTTACAATACTACCCTCCTTCTTCCATCCATACCCTTCAATCATTTGCCTTCTTCCTTCATAAATATAGATCATTAACCTCTTGTCCCTTCAAGTTCCGTAACCCTAAGGATCAAATTGAATGAGATTGATTGTGAAATTCAAGTCATCCTCTTATAACATTCAATTGAAGGCCTACATGAACTATCTTGCCTTCAAAAAAAATGCTTTTGTAAGAACTATTACTTATTTTACTATTTGCATTTTTTTTTTGTTTGTTGCACAAAGTTTGCAATGTTTTATATTGTTTTTTATTTATGCACCTAGATTTGGACAAGCACATTGCAACGAACAATTTTGACATTGCAACAAACAATTTTGACTGCAAATCAAATTGCTGGATTTCCCAAGGTTAGTTTTACATGTCACATAAATTGCTTCTTTGATCACTTATCATTCCTCCTCTTATAACATTCAATTGAAGGCCTACATGAACTATCTTGCCTTCAAAAAAATGCTTTTGTAAGAACTATTACTTATTTTACTATTTGCATTTTCTTTGTTTGTTGCACAAAGTTTGCAATGTTTTATATTGTTTTTTTATTTATGCACCTAGATTTGGACAAGCACATTGCAACGAACAATTTTGACTGCAAATCAAATTGCTGGATTTCCCAAGGTTAGTTTTACATGTCACATAAATTGCTTCTTTGATCACTTGTCATTTGTAAATTTTGTGTACTTTCTTTACGTTATAGATACAATGGCGTGCACTTGATAAGATAAATGTTGGTGTATGTGACGGTATGAGGTATGAAAAAATAAAGAAGAACATGCCTGAAGAATACAAGTATGTTAAATATGAAATATTCGAATTTTTTTCTTTTTTTGTAATTTTATACCTTTCCATTCAATGGTCTTTTTTTTAAAGGTCAAGGAAGAAAGACAAACTCAGGTATCGATATCCTCGTGGAGAGTTGTATCTTGATGTGATACAAACGTACTGAATTCAAATACAAGGAAAAATCTCTGTTGAAAATATAGAAAGTAACTAATTAAAGTTTTGGTATTTTAAGCAACGTTAAAAGTTTGCAGTTGTGTATATAACAAGTTGGAGCCGGTTATTATTGAGTTAGAACGACAACGCGCGCCTGTTGTAGTCGTATCTCACCAGGTAAGACAAGGCAACCACAAAATTTTACCTCCACAAATGGGTAAAAAAACTAAAAATAAAACGGGTTAAACGTGTTTGTAAAGTGTATTTTAATACATGTTTATGTATCAATATAGCTTTTGAATAATATTTAGGGTATTAGTTTTTTATTTACATTTTTAAAACAAATGAACATTATTTTTGGTGGGTATGGCCCAAACCGTATGTAAATTACCTGTTACCCAACTCATCCATTGAAAGATTTGTGCAATGCAAACATGGGTTTAATGGATTTGTGCATTGCAGGCTGTTCTAAGAGCTTTATATGCCTATTTTGCTGATAGGCAATTGAAAGAAATTTCACATATAGAGGTAAACAACAAAACATTAGATCAATCTTTTCGGTCTTTTAATCTTTGGAAACACGTTAACACGTTTGAATATCGGGAATTTCATATGCCACTTCATAAGAAGTTCTGGTACCAAAAAAAGATACTGACTATATTTTCCTCGCGTAACGAACCCGTTGCAACGCGCGGGCATTACCACTAGTCCCTCTAAATAATATTCCACCCTTTAAATATTAATCGCCACTTGATATTCTTTCTTTTTCATTCGGTCCAGTAACGATCCACCAAACATATGTATGCTTTTGATTTGTAGCCCACATGCATTAGTAACTTGATGGCCCATATGATAGTTGATGCAATACATAATATGTAAAGTTTTGCTGAACAATTCAAACGGACATTCAAACTTAATTAGATAATTAAATTTACAACTACATTTATAACCTACAAACTATAAAAACACTTCAAAGCAATATATCTAGAACTAGTATCAATGCATTTTTGTTATAAAAAATATAAAATAAAGTGAACCTAAAATGCACCGATCAGTACCAATTCCCGGGACTTCATGTTCATTTACAATTTCGAAGTTTTTATGTGTGTACCCCATAAAGTTGACATCTTTAGAGGAGAGCATCTGCAATTGCCAAAAAGAAGTGGAATATATGGATAGTTAGAACCTAGAAGAAAGATGTATCATAACACTAATGAAATAAGCTAATACAAATAAGGTAGGTAGTCATGCGTAAAATCTATAGAACCGTATAATGCGCATCAAGTCAACGATACAATGAAAACCCGTTGGATTGTGATTCAGAAAAATATTGATTGACTAATAAAATTATCATTATTTGCTACTATGGTTGGACATAGGTACATCCGCACATGTCATTCTGCATATGCGATACACCAAACAAAGCTAAAAACTCTTTATTATCGATAATTAAACCAACAAAACACTTGCAATATGGACACGAATTACCACCTTTAAAGGTGTTACTTATCAATATTATATCATTTAAACTTTCTGATTCTAGCTTGTATATGGTAGGTCTTAATGAGTCCTCATAAACTTCAGATATACAATGCGAGCGAAAAACTGAAAGCCAACACAAACTTGTGATGAAGAAAGATGAACACCTGGTCTAATCTGATACATCATACATGGAGAATATTGATCTAAAAAAAATGCTATATTAGGTTTCTATTAACTGTTTCATGTAGACCACAAAAATATATCTGCTACTATTAAAAGGTCAACGGTGAACTTTCATAAACTAGCTACCCAAGAATGGTGACTTCTCCTTGCGAAGTGATGAATTTTAGGAAGTCAGTAACTACAAACCTACTCATTATGGTGACTTTTTATTTTATTTTCTTGCTAACTTTCTCTAAAAAAGTAAAAACACTTATCAAGAGTACATTTAGTAGCGTCCCAAGCGCAAAACTTTCTTGCATGTTTAGTCAAGAGTAGTTCCTTTAGTAATTTAAAACTATTTTTAACCACAAACAGAAAAAGACGGGAACTTGAACAATGATAAAGTTCCTAATTCTTGGGAAAATTTCCGTCGGAACAAGTGTTTAAATATAAATTTGATCATTTGTTTGTGTATGCAAAATCTATGGTTCTTATTTAGGTCTGCCTCTTATGATGCAAAACTGCATAAAAATTATTTAATATTCTTGTCGTATTTTTAGTAATAAATAATAAGTTTAGTTAGATATGGTAATTCCTTTAACTTATGAATGGGTCGATTTGGGTAAAGCACCCAAAACAAGTCAAATCAACAAATTTAGCTAAAAAGGGAACAAATCAAATGGGTTGAAAGTTACCTAAAGTCTATTCTTTTTTTTGAACAGCCAACGAATTAATTCCGAGCACTCTCGGGCACCCTTTTGGCGAATCAGGTACTCGAGAGTACCCGGGCCACCAATTTCCACCAATTCCAGGGAAAACCCGACCACTCACCTACCCGAAGGCATGATGGTGAAATAGTCGGTAAAACCGGTCGGGATCAGGACTCGAACCGAAGCCAATGGCCGGGTCATCCCTCATTTCCCATCCACCAATGTCCTCCAAATGTAGCTAATGGGAATTGAACCCAAGCCTCCCATAAGAAACTTTAGGCCCTCAACCAACTAGGCTACAAGTGTTGGACCTAAAGTCTATTCTAATTGCATAGTATGCATACAACCTCCAATGATGGCTTCATTTAAAGATTTAGATTGACAATGCAGTAACATTGTTTTTTAATCACAATTAATAATTAACAACTCGCATATTGTTTAGAAGAAATAAAATAAGCAAAAAAATGTGTTTTGTAGGTCAAAGTGTCGAACCTTCCAACTCACCCATCTAGTCACGTCAAAATTTGTGAATGACTAGCATGGGTGTGAAGGATTTAAGTCCCCTTTATTTTTACATTTATCTATATTTGTTTGTACGTAAACGTTGTGCTAATTTATTATGATAAGAACACATCAAATTGTGTATAAAATAAAAAAGAAGACTCAATGTAGCTCTCAAATGAGTCAAACAAATCTCTAAACGACGATGTTTGTGACATCCGTCACTTTTTATTCTTTTATATAATAATAATAATAATAATAATAATAATAATATTAATAAAAAAAATTTCAGATTAGATATATATATATATATATATTTCTTTTTAAACCATAACTAAACCACAACCCAAATCCATACCCTTTATCCATTATCTGAAGCCCAATTCAGATCTGGCCCAGAACACACGTGAGCCCACAGCTCAGGCCCATCCCCTTTCCCCCCTTATTTGTTTAAAAAAAAAAACGCAGACCACGGGACTCGAACCCGGGTCTGTGTCTTAGCTTTAATGTGCAACAAACCAATTGATCTACCCAACACTTGTGTTATTTATCTAAGCTTCTAAACTCTTATACACAAACAAACAAACCTGTTTTCCTTTCCCCTTGCTTCGTCCCTGTTACCCGAGTACCCAACCAGACCCGACCCATGAAGCAGCCATGACCCAACTTGTTTTCCTCAATGATTGGCCTTGTTTTTTGGTAATATCTTAACCCTCTTTGACCAACTAACGTACCCCCATAATTAAATCCGTGATTTATACCAAATCTTACCAAAATCGCGTCATTACCATTAAGGCCGAGTCAAACTTACCAAATCCATCTAACCGAGCTCTCCCTATACATTGAACCCTCTTCCAGTATCCCTACAAGCCGAAAACCAAAACCCCATCATCACCTTTTACGCACATTCAAGCATTCGTGCCAATTCACGACGGTTGACTTTTTTGTTGACTCACGAGTTCAATGCCTTACAAACAAGTGTGATACAATTCCTCGCTCTATCACGTTAATCGGCCCCTGTAAGTCATTAACCCCCTGATTTATTAGGCTATAACATTGTTATTGAAAGGATTGGATATCTAGGGCTCGATGGCTTAGAATTGGGGAAGAACACCATCGCAACCTGTGTATATAAGTTTTTCAAAACTGAATTCAACACCAATTGACCAACAGATCAGTTGGTTGGCATCTTTTCACAAGAACACGAACCGGTGTTACAGCCCGGGTTCGAGTCCCTTATCCCACATTTCATTCTTTTTCTTTTAAAGGATTATATAACTGATAACTGTTTATCTATATAATTAATTCAAACCAATTTCATTCGTTCTCAGGGTCTAGCTCAGTTGGTGGCTAGGCTTGTGATAAAACCCGAACCGGCCAGAGGCCCGGGTTCGATTCCCATAACCAACAAACTTTTTTTTTTATATATATATTATATATATATATATGTTGAATCTTTTAAAATAGTTTTTAAATACTAAAAGTGATTTATAAATTCCACAAAAATTATTATATGATCTACATATGATAAAGTTCATCACCCAATTTTTAGTTTTTCAAAAATAATTTATTTAATATATATTAATAATAATACAAGTTTATTCATTTATATTTATTAAATTTTATGAAAATATCTAAACGATTTTATTAAATCTCACAAAAATTATCCTAAACTTGTATATTCATAAAAATTTCAGAAATAATTTTTAATTCTGAAAAAACCGGCCTTTTTTATATTTTTAATTAATTTTTATTAGTTTTAATCATAAATAAATCATAATAAATTCATTTTTCAATATTTTTGCACCAAAATTTTATATAAATTATTTCTAACTATCTAGAACTGAAATACAATTTTTAATTCAGAAATTCTTTGATTTTAATATTTTTAGATATTAAAGTCATATTTTGACAATTTGAAATAATTAGATTTAAATACTATCTCCAAGAAAATAATTTTATAAAAAAAAAAATTCATACTTAAAATCTTATGTTGTGACTATATTTAACTCAAAATTTTACCAAGAAACTTTTATTTATTTATTTATTAAATTTCTCATAATTAATAAACAATTTGTTTAATTAATCAAATAAACGTTTATCCCCAATTCGAAGCCCTAGAAATACATGTATCCTAGAGTATTTCCCTTACACATTATCAAATTCTTTAGGTTGATCCTTTGGGATAATTTCCAACACATATTTCGTTGTCCAAGTTCAATTTCAAGTTATTACGTGAACAGTGAGTATTTCCTATCCCCCTTTTGCTTTTATTCATTTTTGGGGTGTTACATGTACACTTATACAAATTACAAATACAAGTTCACATTTTTACAATACAATTCTAGTACTATGTGCATTTGCTTACAAACGTGCTTTATGCTTAGACATTACATGTGGATTACATTTGTACTTAGTGAAATCATTAACATGGTACAAGCCGACCTTAACATTGGATAGCGCTATTTGGATTGACAACCCGCCTAGATTGATTCTCCCCCTTTTTCATCGGAGAATCCGTGGCCAGTGTTAAGTTATCATCCATTTATTGGTTGAGTACACTACAGTTCATACAGTACATTATACAGTCACATGGTTGATTTCGCTCATTTGTATGATACATAGTTTATATATTTGCACTGTAGCTTGCACTTGAATTGTATATCTTTTTAACTTACTATATATATCAAAACTAGGAATGCTCACCAACATTTCATATGTTGACCAAACCTATTTTGTACATGTTTCAGGTGCAGTTTGATCTAGTGCTTTAGCAAGGAACATTTAGTGCTTTATTTTAATTCAGTTAATTCAATATTTACATTTCATTTAGACAATGTATTTTCCATTTCCATGTAAGACAATTTTGGATTATTCAATAATATTTACATTTTAGTACCATGAGCTTTTGAACAATCGTCACTACGTGACACCTCGATGATTCCGCCATCGGTTGGGGTGTTACAGATTGGTATCAGAGCCATGGTTATAGGGAACTAGGTTACTAGATAAAATAGGCCTAGACTATAACCGAACTTCAACTTTCATGCATTATATTTCCTAAATTACCTTACCCTTCATTTCCCTCTACTTTCCTTCCTCTATCTTTCTCTTATTCTCCATTTCTCCTCATCTTTCATCCTGGTGCATAGAGATGGTGTCCTACAAGGAGTGGAAAGCCTTCATCATCATGGAACGGCAGTGGTACCTTTAATGAAGACACTCTTAGGCATAATGCCTACTCTTATTTTTGCTCCTTCAAAGTTGTTGAACTTTAATGAGTGAGATAAGGACACGTGCAATCTGGAAGGGTGGATGCCTGTACACTGGGTTTTCTGGCATAGGCAAGCATAGCGCATAAATCCATTTACGGACCTGTTATGCTTACCTGGGGATTCCTGGAGTGAGTGTCCACTTATAGGCTAAAGCATGTCTTCTTTGATCACCATTGGGTTCAATTCCTTTGAAAAGTCAACGTTCTTGTTGAGCTTTACAGCTAGACAAGGGCACTCCAAGCATTTTGTACAAGTTTTTCCAATAATACCCTCTCGTTTCATATACAATACTTTGCATATCATGATTGCTTACAAGAACATATCTTAATAATCATCTGTACGATTATACACTTACATTTTCTAATCTCATGATTATTAATTTACTACCTCATAGATGTCTGCTCGCCGCATGCTCCGTGATGTCCGTCGACGCCCTGTTCATGCTTCTGGACAACGTTCTGACCGTCGCCTCGCATCTTTAGTCGCTGAGCAAATTGCTGCAGTAATCCCAAACCTTGTCAGTGAGATAACCCAGAATAGTAACAACACAGGGAGTACGACTCAATTTCGGTGCACTTTCAAACACTTTAACTCCTGCAACCCCACAAAATTCACTGGTGAGGAGGGTGCTACTGGCCTCCTCCAATGGTTTGAAAGCATGGAGAGTACTTTTGTGAACAGTGAATGTCCTGATGAACTCCGCGTTCGCTATGCTACTAGTGTCCTTCAAAAGGGGCGCTAACCTGGTGGAATGGTGAAAAGCGCAATCGAGGAGCTGATGTTGCTTTATCATTATCTTGGGCAGATGTTAAGGAACTCATGATCGCCAAATTCTGCCCTAGGAACGAAATCAGGAAACTGGAGGAAGAGTTCCATGGACTGAAACAAGACAGTGGTGAGAATCTTGCGTATAATACTCGATATCACGAACTTAGCATACTGGTTCCACACATGGTCACCCCAGTTTCTCGAGCAATCGAAAAATATATCGAGGGATTACCTGACCTGATTCAAGACGTTGTCACTGGAGGCAAAGCCACTACGGTAGAAGAAGCCATCCAACTTGCAGCCACATTAACAGACAAACACGTAAGGAAAGGAAATTTGGTTAGAAAGGGCACCAAGACATCTACTGAGAAAACCACCAATGTTGTTGAACAATCTAAGACTGTTTTAGCAAAAGCCGCCACTACTGCTTCGAACTCTAAGAAACGAATGGGCGATAATCAAAACCATGTTGTTGTGGACCCTATGACTCAACCCCCTACCAAGAGAGCCTACACGGGAACCCATCCTCAATGCAACACCTGCAAATATCATCACCCTGTAAATCTCCCATGCCGTCAATGCATTAGATGTGGAAGGTTTGGACACTTTGTTACCACTTGTCGAGTAATGGTTGGGACACAGAGTAATCATCAAACAGCTGCCCAGGGACCACTACAGATTACTAACGGTCGGGCATGTTATCATTGTAGAGACCCTAATCACATGCTACCTCAATGTCCCAAATTGAACAATGTAAACCTGGTGGCACATGGACAAGCTTTCAATATCGATATCAACGAAGCAGACGATCAGGATGACGTTAATCCCACTGGTTAAGCTGTGACATCCGTCACTTTTCGTTGTATTTCTTTTTATGATTATATGTACGTTATACCACAATTAATGAAAACGCGACATCTTCCTTATTCTCGAACGTTTTAAAAATTATTTTGTGATATATTCGTGTTCGTTTAATTATAATGTAGGATGATAATAATAATATTATATATAAAACCTTGTCTAAAAATAAATGCTTGGGACGGGGTTCGAACCCGCGTCCCAAGCCGGTTCATTACATACTTCAACCAACTAGGCTACATCAACACATCTGTTTGAATCTCATGCTTTATTATCTTATACTATGTTTATTTCAGACCAGTTGACTTGAAAAAGTCAACTGACGCGTTCATCATCATCAATCAATCCCCTAAACGCGTTAATCAATCTGATTATGGAAAGGTAGTGATGGATTGACCAAAGTCGCACCATTTACACAAAGTTATTCAGTCAAAACATTCCTAAAATGAGCCAATTGCCGCGTCACTCGTCAAACCAAGTTAAAAACTTACCAAATCTTCAATCCAACCCTTATACTATAAATTGAACGTACCCACATCCTCTCTAAGCGCCGATTATCCTTTCCCCACATCCAATTTCTGTTTTAAATCCTGTTTTGAAGCTATTCAAGTCGTTTTTTTTAGCGTTCTTGTTTGAACTCGCAGACCCGTTCACGAGGCTTGTAAGTTCTTTTTTCTTTGTGGGTTCCCTTAATCGGCCCCTTGTGATCATTAGCCCTAAGGTTTCAGAGGCTAATGATCACCAATTGTAATGAATTGAGGATTAGGGCACGGGTTGGTGAAGTTTGGGGAAGAACACTTTGAAACTGTTTGGTATATAATTAAATTGAAAGAGATGAAACACAACCAACTGATCAGCTCAGTTGGTTTGCACGCGTAGGCCAAGGGAACGAACCGGCCCTGTGGCCAGGTTCGAATCCCACATACACATTTAATTTTCTTTTCTTTTTCAATTAAACCATTAAACCTATATAATCAATTTAAATCTAATATATTCCGTTCTCAGGGTGTGGCTCAGTTGGTGGCCACGCTTGTTATAAAACCCGAACCGGCCAGAGGCCCGGGTTCGATTCCCATAACCAACAAGTATTTTTTTGTCACTTTTATATATATATTTAATACATTAAATCCTCTAAAATCAATTTTAAATACTAAAAGTGCTTTATAAATTCTACAAAAATTATCATATGATCTTCTAATGATAAAATTCATTACCCAATTTTTAGTTTTTCAAAAATAATTTATCTAATATATATTATTAATAATACAAGTTTATTCATTTATATTTATTAAATTCTATAAAAATATCTAAACGATTTTATTAAATCTCACAAAAATTATCCTAAACTTGTATATTCATAAACATTTCAGAAACAATTTTTAATTCTGAAAAACCGGCCTTTTTATATTTTTAATTAATTTTTGTTAGTTTTAATCATAAATAAATCATAATAAATTTATTTTTCAATATTTTTGCACCAAAATTTTATATAAATTATTTCTAACTATCTAGAACTGAAATACAATTTTTAACTCAGAAATTCTTTAATTTTAATATTTTTAGATATTAAAGTCATATTTTGACAATTTGAAATAATTAAAGTAAATATGCTATTTTCAAGAAAATAATTTTATAAAAATTATTTTCATAACCAAAATCTTACGTTGTGACAATGTTTAACTTAAAGTTTTACAAAAAGACTTTTATTTATTTATTAAATTTCTTATATTTGATAAACAATTTAATTATTAATCAAATGGACGTTTATCCCCAATTCGAAACCCTAGAATTCCATGTATCCTAGAGTTATTCCTTACACATTATTAAAATTCTTTAGGTTGATTCTTTGGAATATTTCCAACGCATATTTCGTTGTCCAGTTCAATTACAAGCTATTACGTATACAGTGAGTACTTCCTATCCCCTTTTTACTTTTATACATTTTTGGGGTGTTACATGTACACTATTACAAATTTCAAATACAAGTTTACATTTTCACAATACAATTCTAGTACTATGTGCATTGCTTACAACGTGTTTTATGCTTAGACAATACATGTGGATTACATTTGTACTTAGTGAAATCATTAACATTGTACAAGCCGACCTTAACATTGGATAGCGCTATTTGGATTGACAACCCGCCTAGATTGATTCTCCCCCTTTTTCATCGGAGAATCCGTGGCCATTGTTAAGTTATTATCCATTTATTGGATAAGTACACTACAGTTCATACAGTACATTATACAGTCACAGGGTTGATTTCGCTCATTTGTTTGATACATGGTTTACATACTTGCACTGTAGCTTGCACTTGAATTGTATATTTTTTTTAACTTGCTATATATATCAAAACTAGGAATGCTCACCAACATTTCTTATGTTGACCAAACCTATTTTTGTACATGTTTCAGGTGCAGTTTGATCTAATGCTTTAGCAAGAGACTTTTAGTGCTTTATTTTATTTCAGTCATTTCTATATTTACATTTCATTTAGACAATGTAATTTCCATTATTATGTAAGAAAATTCTGGTTTATTCAATAATATTTACATTTTAGTACCATGTGCTTTTGAACAATCGTCACTACGTGGCACCTCGATGATTCCGCCATCGGTTGGGGTGTTACATAAGCCATGGATGAAATCTTCCCAAGACTCAAGAATCCAATACTCGTGTTTTCATTTTCTTGATCCTATTATCATTTTGTACCCAATTTTGCCGCACTCATTAGCATACAACATCTAGAAATTTCCTTGCATACTATTGTGTATTAACACAAATTGGAAATTTATCATAATGATTACGTTTATTTTAATCATACAAGACTCTACCTTACATTTATTTGAAACATTTACTTGATCCTACAGAGCTTTTCTAAAAAAAAAAAAAAAAAAAAAAACATCATTGGTTATTACATGAAACTAGATTCTTCCCTTAATTTGACTACGCATTGAACATCTAATTATTCATGATACTCGTAAACATTTAATTATTCATGATAACACTTACACTTAATGGTTGTAGTACTTACAAACTTGCTTGCATAAACCTGCTATCAATTTGCAATCTATGTGAATAATAATTGCTGCACTTAATAGGGGTCATCATGCCTTTTTCAACAGTCGGGAGAGGCCCTACAACCTGCTCCACGACTGGTGGAGGCTATCGAACATACTCAACGATTGGTAGAGGTCACTATGCCTTTTCAAACAGTCGGGAGAGGCCCTACAACCTACTCCACGGCTGGTGGAGGCTATCGAACCTGCTCAACAATCGGTGGGATCATAGAAAGACGCAAAACCCTAATGTAAGGTAAATTGATGATTCCGGTCCGGAACGTAATCATGAATTTACAGGTACATTAGGGTAGTGTGAAATTCTATTAGAGTTTTTGGTAGGCATCCAGTACGTTTTCAAGGTATCAAAGGTGTGGTGGGTTAGCTGCGGTACACCCTGTATACAAACACTAATGATGCATTGAAAGTGAGACTGGAAGTCGGACCAGGAACAAACTCTGGTTACTCGGTAGTTCATTAGTCTTTCTATAATCAATCAACTCGTACATTTATCATAGGATTCCTAAAACTTGAAACTTGGTGAATTACGAGATCCTTATTTTCCTTATTATTCGAGACGAACCTAATCCAATCACCTATCAAATCTCGCATCCAAATTTTCCAAACCACGGTTACCTTAGTTTTTACCCAAGCATCCATAACCCTATGTTTTTAAATAACTTCGGGACGAAGTTTCTAAAAGTAGGGGATGCTGTGACATCCGTCACTTTTTATTCTTTTATATAATAATAATAATAATAATAATAATAATAATAATAATAATAATAATAATATTAATAAAAAAAATTCAGATTAGATATATATATATATATATATTTCTTTTAAACCATAACTAAACCACAACCCAAATCCATACCCTTTATCCATTATCTGAAGCCCAATTCAGATCTGGCCCAGAACACACGTGAGCCCACAGCTCAGGCCCATCCCCTTTCCCCCCTTATTTGTTTTAAAAAAAAAAAAACGCAGACCACGGGACTCGAACCTGGGTCTGTGTCTTAGCTTTAATGTGCAACAAACCAATTGATCTACCCAACACTTGTGTTATTTATCTAAGCTTCTAAACTCTTATACACAAACAAACAAACCTGTTTTCCTTTCCCCTTGCTTCGTCCCTGTTACCCGAGTACCCAACCAGACCCGACCCATGAAGCAGCCATGACCCAACTTGTTTTCCTCAATGATTGGCCTTGTTTTTTGGTAATATCTTAACCCTCTTTGACCAACTAACGTACCCCCATAATTAAATCCGTGATTTATACCAAATCTTACCAAAATCGCGTCATTACCATTAAGGCCGAGTCAAACTTACCAAATCCATCTAACCGAGCTCTCCCTATACATTGAACCCTCTTCCAGTATCCCTACAAGCCGAAAACCAAAACCCCATCATCACCTTTTACGCACATTCAAGCATTCGTGCCAATTCACGACGGTTGACTTTTTTGTTGACTCACGAGTTCAATGCCTTACAAACAAGTGTGATACAATTCCTCGCTCTATCACATTAATCGGCCCCTGTAAGTCATTAACCCCCTGATTTATTAGGCTATAACATTGTTATTGAAAGGATTGGATATCTAGGGCTCGATGGCTTAGAATTGGGGAAGAACACCATCGCAACCTGTGTATATAAGTTTTTCAAAACTGAATTCAACACCAATTGACCAACAGATCAGTTGGTTGGCATCTTTTCACAAGAACACGAACCGGCGTTACAGCCCGGGTTCGAGTCCCTTATCCCACATTTCATTCTTTTTCTTTTAAAGGATTATATAACTGATAACTGTTTATCTATATAATTAATTCAAACCAATTTCATTCGTTCTCAGGGTCTAGCTCAGTTGGTGGCTAGGCTTGTGATAAAACCCGAACCGGCCAGAGGCCCGGGTTCGATTCCCATAACCAACAAACTTTTTTTTATATATATTATATATATATATGTTGAATATTTTAAAATAATTTTTAAATACTAAAAGTGATTTATAAATTCCACAAAAATTATTATATGATCTCCATATGATAAAGTTCATCACCCAATTTTTAGTTTTTCAAAAATAATTTATTTAATATATATTAATAATAATACAAGTTTATTCATTTATATTTATTAAATTCTATGAAAATATCTAAACGATTTTATTAAATCTCACAAAAATTATCCTAAACTTGTATATTCATAAACATTTCAGAAATAATTTTTAATTCTGAAAAAACCGGTATTTTTTATATTTTTAATTAATTTTTATTAGTTTTAATCATAAATAAATCATAATAAATTCATTTTTCAATATTTTTGCACCAAAATTTTATATAAATTATTTCTAACTATCTAGAACTGAAATACAATTTTTAATTCAGAAATTCTTTGATTTTATTATTTTTAGATATTAAAGTCATATTTTGACAATTTGAAATAATTAGATTTAAATACTATCTCCAAGAAAATAATTTTATAAAAAAATTATTTTCATACTTAAAATCTTATGTTGTGACTATATTTAACTCAAAATTTTACCAAGAAACTTTTATTTATTTATTTATTAAATTTCTCATAATTAATAAACAATTTGTTTAATTAATCAAATAAACGTTTATCCCCGATTCGAAGCCCTAGAAATACATGTATCCTAGAGTATTTCCCTTACACATTATCAAATTCTTTAGGTTGATCCTTTGGGATAATTTCCAACACATATTTCGTTGTCCAAGTTCAATTTCAAGTTATTACGTGAACAGTGAGTATTTCCTATCCCCCTTTTGCTTTTATTCATTTTTGGGGTGTTACATGTACACTTATACAAATTACAAATACAAGTTCACATTTTTACAATACAATTCTAGTACTATGTGCATTTGCTTACAAACGTGCTTTATGCTTAGACATTACATGTGGATTACATTTGTACTTAGTGAAATCATTAACATGGTACAAGCCGACCTTAACATTGGATAGCGCTATTTGGATTGACAACCCGCCTAGATTGATTCTCCCCCTTTTTCATCGGAGAATCCGTGGCCAGTGTTAAGTTATCATCCATTTATTGGTTGAGTACACTACAGTTCATACAGTACATTATACAGTCACAGGGTTGATTTCGCTCATTTGTATGATACATAGTTTACATATTTGCACTGTAGCTTGCACTTGAATTGTATATCTTTTTAACTTACTATATATATCAAAACTAGGAATGCTCACCAACATTTCATATGTTGACCAAACCTATTTTGTACATGTTTCAGGTGCAGTTTGATCTAGTGCTTTAGCAAGGAACATTTAGTGCTTTATTTTAATTCAGTTAATTCAATATTTACATTTCATTTAGACAATGTATTTTCCATTTCCATGTAAGACAATTTTGGATTATTCAATAATATTTACATTTTAGTACCATGAGCTTTTGAACAATCGTCACACTACGTGACACCTCGATGATTCCGCCATCGGTTGGGGTGTTACAATGTTGCACTCAGTTCATTGTGGTATTTTGTTAGTAATGGTCCTTAGCTAACAGTTAGGCGCTGTTTGGTTGATTAAGTGATGAATCATTAAGAAGTCTGAATGGTTAAGAGGATCAGAATGGTTAAGTGCTAAATCAATAAGTGTTGTTTTGTTGGACCTCTAATGGTAAGTCTTCTTGTCCCACATTGGTAGGGGATGTACAAAATTGATTCATTCAGTGCTTAATGGTTAGGAGGATCTGAATGGTTAAGTGCTAAATCATTAAGTGTTGTTTTGTTGGACCTCTAATGGTTAGTCTTCCTGTTCACATTGGTAGGGGAAGTAAAAAATGGATTCATTCAGTGCTTAACGGTTCAGCAACATTCCAAGTCTAAACGGTTCAGTCTTAACTATTTCATTCAGAACGCGTTGAATGAGCTTAATGCTGAATCATTTAGGGTTGAGTGATTCAGAGGCTCATTAAGAGCCTTACCAAATAGCCCCTTAAGCTAACTTTATTTTCTACATTTGTATGAAACTATTTCCTTTTTTTTCTTCTCTTTGCTTTTTTTTTTCAATTTTGTTGAAATAATATTCATCAATGTGTTATTGCCTAGTTTTACCGACCTAATCTGGGAACAAACGTGTAGGGTCGACTAACGGGTTACCCGACAATCACGAGCTTGATATTCAGAGTGCGGAATCCTCTAAATATGTTCTAATAGCAGAAACGAATATGAAACAATGATATATGAGTAATTAACCCACACAAACGGGTCAAAAGATTAAAGATTTATCACTAAAACAGAGCTCGAGTGTTAACAATGATCAAATCAGACCTTACAGACCAGGAGAGGGTGTTTGGAGAGTGTGTGTGGCCAGAACTAATCATTAGGGCAATGATTGGGACTATTTATACCTCCCGTACTCGTACAGACCTGTTCATGCGAGTACGAGGTCAGTTCATGCGAGTACGATGCTATCTAACATGATAAACTAGCGAGTAGGGGCTATCCAGCATGAATACTGATATGGTATAGGCTGTAAATGCCTAAAGCTATTCCCTACTCGCCTGAAGAGTCCCAAACACCCCGAAACGCGTATAAACGTCTCCAAACACCCCGAAACGCGTCCAAACATCCTATATACTAGCCTAGGGACATCATGTACTAACAGACTCCCCCTTGGACCAGGCTAGTATATGATTACGAGCCATAAACTGCCCGATTAACCTAGCCAACGACCTATAGAGACCTATCACTAGCTAGGGACATACAAACAATGCACTTACAAAACGGATAGACTTTATTGCCCAAAATGTTACACCCAAAAAAAACATATCCTATAATGACACAAATATGCAAAATTAGGATAAGTGGATAAGAACCATTAGCTAGGTTTAAATAGCTCTCAAGTATAGCATAATCTACAGAACATATTAATCGTTGAGATTGCAATCAGTAAACCAAGATTGTTACTAACCTTTCTCCAAGGGCCTGATTTTGTTGATGAAGGAATGTGGTTTTCGACCTGCAGTAGAAGCATTACACGGACAACATAAGAGTAAGCAAAGAAAAGAAAAATAAATTAACTAAAGAACCCACCTCTTCAAACTTCTCAAAACTTTGGGTATCTAGCTCGCCATTAACTTCTAGAATAAAGGCAACTTCCTTTTGATACAATTTATCCCACTCTATACCCTTGAACCATGGATGTGCCTGTAAATGACAAAAAAAATAAATAAATAAAAAAAAACCACATTAATATCTCTATTTATAGCTATTAAAAGCAAATTTAAACCACACATCACCTTTATTTCATGAGTGCCTTTGGTTCCAAGCCTTTTTCAACGTTGCAAAGAAGTTTACACATTAAATCTTTTGCCTCTTAAGGAAACTTTAAATGATTTCTCCAATTCACTATATGTATTAGCAAGATAGTATTTCTAAATATTATAAATAACAATAAAGGATAGTGTAGTATGATACAAAAAAAAAAAAAAAAAAAAAAACAATTGAGTGATCTGCTAATTAAAGTGAACGATTTGACCTTTCTACAAGTAGACATTGGTTCATCTGAATAAAAAGGCGGGTAACCCACAAGCATTTCATATATGATAGCCCCAAGAGACCACCTACAGACATGAAAATAAAATCCGATAAGTATTAATATAATTTTATATAAAAAAGTGTTTTGCACCGGAGATACAAACCAATCACACTCCATGCGATATCCTTTCCTAAGCAAAACTTCGGAGCAATATAATCAGGTGTGCCGACGGTAGAATAACCTACATTATTAACACACCAAAGATTAATAAAATGTTCAATAGCAGTGCATTTGGAAAAATGAAATAAATAAAATAACTTACAAGCATCCTCTTGTTCGCTGCCAATGCAACACTTGCTCTTGTTGTGTGCGTTTTGGTATAGCAAGGCGGCCGTCACTTTGATGGGCCCACTTAAGTTATTTGCAGCAGTAAAATCTTTATCTTGAAGATTAGTGTAGTCTTAAGGTTTGCATAATACAAAATATGACAATTTCATGTGCCCAAATTTATCAAGCAGCAAGTTGTCTGGTTTAATATCCCTACATACATTGGAAAAAGATTATACGTGAGATTAAAAACCGTCCCATGTTTGTATTTAGTGAAGTAACAATTTTTTTGGTATCTGTTAGCCCAGAACAGATTTGCAGCGGAATATATGAACAAAGAACACACAATAATAATATGAAATACACAAGAACAATCGAAAGATAACTGAATTATGTTGATAAATGTTTTCGGACAGAATATGTTTACAAGAATTGGATGGATTGTTTGGATTTTTTTTTCTGCGAAATTAGTCATGTAATCGTTAATCTTGTTGTAGTTGACGAAAAGATGAAACTCAACACTATATTGATGGCTCTTCCCTGGGTGTGGTTGCTTATTGATATACTTGCGGAAGAGGAGGAGAAGAGAGGAAGAAAGAAAGCTAATGCGAATATGGTTCGGAGAGAAACTCGATTACGGAAACTGCCACAGATGATCGATAGGTAATGTGTAGTTCTTATTAAGCAGTTCACGGATTATTAAACGGCTTAAGGATGATAAAGAGATGGGTATTTGATGCTTATTTTTATAAGAATTTCATTTGAATTTGAACAATTTTAAAAGTTTCATGACTTATTAAATTAGTAGTGTTTAAGAGAGTTGGAACCGTTTGTCTTTTAATAGCCCATATTTTTGTTTTAACTTCCGACAAAGCCCGGCTACCTAGGTACACCACACTCATAGGCAAAAGTCAAACCATGTCCGCAATTGCAGACACGCTAGTAACCCGCCTGTAGCCAGGCCAATTCCAGGGAAACCCATGTAGTGAAATCCCCGGCTCGCGCATGACTCACAAAAGAGACTCCAACTGACGATGTTTCCTAGAGCATTTCATTCGGATACCGCTAGAGCACCGCCTCTAAACTATAAAAAAATAGATACTCAAATACCGAAAACATGTATTATTACTTTTTTTAACAATACAATCCCAAATTGTCAAGTTAACACTACAAATATATTAGGAATATATAATTTGAAAACCCATTTGAGTTGGCAAAATATTTGAAAACTCAATGTAACCGTGGTTTTTTTTTTCTCTTTTGTTTTTAGACATACGTACCATATGATTATTGGAAAATGAAATATATAAAAAAAAAAAAGTTTAAAAAAAAAATTAAGAAACCTTATATCAACACTCAAAACTAAAAATGTTTTCTGTGAATAGACTCCGTTCCGTAATAAGGAAAAATGTTCGATGACCGACTCGACCATGTAAAAAGTTCAACGAGTCGACAATAAATGCTCTAGATAGACATATATACAAAAAAAATTGACACTATGGAAAAACTTTCTATGGAAAAACTTTTTGGGTCCGCCACTTGGTTGAAGTAGTTATTGCAACTATACCTTGAAAATTTCCATACTTAAAGTTGAAATATTACTTGGTTACGAATCAACTAAACATAAATGAAATTCTAGGCTATTTGTACTAAGAAAATAAATTATAAGACGACTAGCCACTTAGCTAGATAGTTGGGGTAGCGGAGGATGTGCGTTACTCTACCACTTCTCCATGAATTAACTCCTAGAAAAAAAATTAGAAATCACTCTAAACACTTTAGTGACCAGGACAAACTTTTATCGGTTAGGATTGACCCACCAAGATCCGGTTTACACTTTAGTCAACTCTACCATATACTACTACATTTACATAAAGCCCCTTCAGAGCCTCACATGCCACAACACCCCCTAGAGCTCCTCTTACCTATCCTATGTGTCGCCTTGTGACAAGGCAGACTTTTGGACAATTATAAATGCTTTAGGCCCCCCACTTGTATATGGGCTCCCAATATTATGGAAATTTATACATAGTCATTTGGGCTTGTGAGTTATCATGAAATTGGTCTTCTGATGTAACTGGAAACTAGCTCAATAACTTATTACATGAACGCGACAATGTCGTTCAACGGTTCAAAATCATTCTGTTCTTGAAGGCACAAATTGTAATCCTATTTTCTTTAGCATGTGAATATGTCTAACGTCTTGCAATTTGACAAATTGTGATACTTGGAATTTGTCTATTTGATACTTGACATTCTGTTCTTGTGATTTGTCTGTTATAATACGTTTATATATTTAACATCATTTTGACTTCATACTCCGTTAATCCCACCAATAGCAAAACTATGGTAGGGTCTGAAGAAGGTAAGATATAGACAGTCTTACCTGTAACCCGAGGGAATAGAGAGAGGCTGCTTCTAATGAGACCCCGACTCGATAGTGGTTTTTTTATCAAGCCTCGAACATAAGGCACATAACATTTAGCAACCGGACAAGCGCGATTGGTGCATGTACCCGTGTGTTTTTTGCTATCAATGCCACCACATGATGCATGATTAATTGTTCGTCATTTTTAACATTATTTTCACGAAATTAGTAACATTCATTAAAATTAGTGCAATTTTACTTTTAACCCCCAAGGCCTCACACATAGATACATTTTATGCAGTGGCGAAGCTTGACCCGAAGGTTCGGGGGTCGGAAGTCACCGGGGGGTCGGAAGTCACTAGTTTCGGGGGGTCGGAACCCTATATTTACAAAAATTTCTATACGAATACTATATAATCGAACTTCTGCACGAAAATTCGGGGGGGGGGGGGCGGCCGCCCCCTCCCGCCCCAACTAAGCCTCGCCACTGATTATATGTACTATCCCTCATTTATTTAGATATGCACTCAAAAGCCAAAATATTTTGGATGATCCATCTCAATCAAGGTTAAAAAGGTTTGATAACCAACTCAGCCTGTTAGAAAAACTTTAACTACCCGATCCAATAATAATTAACCCCTCTTGATAGACAACGAACACCAAATATTCCTGACACTTTTGTAAAAACATTATTGGATCTACCACTGGCTTGAAACGAGTATTGAAATTAAACTTTCAAAGCTGGAAATTACAATACTGAAATTTGAAAGATTACCAAGTACATATCTGCTAAACAAGATTGAAATACTAGCCTTTTAAATAAAGCGTTAATAGTTGGGAGTTGTAACACCCCAACCGATGGCGGAATCATCGAGGTGCCACGTAGTGACGATTGTTCAAAAGCTCATGGTACTAAAATGTAAATATTATTGAATAATCAAAATTGTCTTACATGGAAATGGAAAATACATTGTCTAAATGAAATGTAAATATTGAAATAACTGAATTAAAATAAGCACTAAATGTTCCTTGCTAAAGCACTAGATCAAACTGCACCTGAAACATGTACAAATAGATTTGGTCAACATATGAAATGTTGGTGAGCATTCCTAGTTTTGATATATATAGTAGGTTAAAAAGTTATACAATTCAAGTGCAAGCTACAGTGCAAATATGTAAACTATGTATCATACAAATGAGCGAAATCAACCCTGTGACTGTATAATGTACTGTATGAACTGTAGTGGTACTCAACCAATAAATGGATGATAACTTAACACTGGCCACGGATTCTCCGATGAAAAAGGGGAGAATCAACCTAGGCGGGTTTGTCAATCCAAATAGCGCTATCCAATGTTAAGGTCGGCTTGTACCATGTTAATGATTTCACTAAGTACAAATGTAATCCACATGTATTGTCTAAGCATAAAGCACGTGGTAAGCAATGCACATAGTACTAGAATTGTATTGTGAAAATGTAAACTTGTATTTGAAATTTGTAATAGTGTACATGAATCACCCCAAAAATGTATAAAAGTAAAAAGGGGATAGGAAATACTCACTGTTCACGTAATAACTTGAATTTGAACTTGGACAACGAAATATGAATTGAGATTACTCCCAAATGATTAACCTAAAGTAATTGATAATGTGTAAGGGAAATAACTCTAGGATACATGTATTTCTAGGCTTCGAATTGGGGATAAATGTTTGTTTGATTATTATAAAAAAATATTCGCCAATTGAGAGAAATTTAGTAAATAAATAACCAAAAATCTTTTTATGAAATTTAAATTTAAGATGGTCACAAGAATGTGTTTAAAGTGTAAAAATAATTTTTATAAAATTATTTTCTTTAAAATAGATTATTAAATCTATTTATTACAAATTGTCAAACTTTAACTTTAATAATTAAAAAATACTAAAATTAAAGAATTATTATTTTAAAAATCAAATTTCTGTTCTAAATTATCAGAAATAATTTGTATAAAATTTTGGTGCAAAAATGATGAAAATTGGATTTATTATGATTTAATTATGATTAAATCTAACAAAAATTGATTAAAAATATGAAATAAATGATTTTACTGAATTAAAATTATTTCAGTAAAGTTTATCTTTATAAAAAGTCAGGATAAATTTTGGAGAATTTAATAAAATTGTTTTGATATATAAATGGATTTTTATAAATATAATAGTATAAAAAATGATTTAATTATTATAAATACTGAATAAATGAATTTCTGAAAAATAAAATTGTAAATAACACTTTTATCTCAGATTAAACAAATATAATTTTTTTAGAATTTATAAAATAGTTTTGCTATTTTAAAATGAATTTAAAAGATTTAATATATTTATATATATATAATTGTTGTTTAAAAAGAAAAAGAAAAGAAAAGAATAAAAGGGTCAGTGCCGGGACTCGAACCCGGGTGACCACTGTGGTGGACCATGGTCACAACCACTTGGCCTAGGCCGGTGGTTGTGATATCTTGTGTTCAAAATTAATTATATACAATACGCGAAATCAGATTTATCCCCAATTTCAAATGACGAACCCTAGATTTTGCAATTGAACAAATCAGAAAACTAGAGCCCGATTAATGTTAGGGCTATTATTGTTTGATAGCCGACTAATGAAACCCACAAAAGAACGAAGACTCACAGTTATGAATTGATGATAATCGTCGGGTCAAAGCAAAAGTCAAACAACGAGCTTGATTATAACAATTAGAGTGTTACAGAGAGAATGGGAGGTTGAGAGAGAGTTGTGAGCGAGTTGTTAAGCTTCGGAGATCATCTATTTATACTGAGGGTTAATGGTTAAGGTTAATTGGAAGGTTTGGCCCTGTTTAAATACACACGCGTATAATAATAGAATTGGTCAACGATTTGTGGTTAATTGATGTGTAATCGAGTTAGAGAGGGCCGATATTACTGTAATCATACCAATTATAAATTCAAGCGAGTTAATAAGATTAATGGCATGGTCAAAACATACCATCTATGCTGCTGTTCGTTGTCTGTTTACAAAGAAGGAGAAAGGATCAGCTTAAAAAGGTCTTAAATATATATTAAGTTGTGATTAAACCAACTAAAGGGCCTAGAGCAGGTGGTTGTACGTGTGTGTGTGTGAGCGAGTGACTCGGGTTCGAAACCCGGCAAGGACACACATTTTTTTCCTATTTTTGTTAACTGAATCAAGAGGGGAGGGGGACAGGTGGGCTGGACTGTTAATGGGCCTGGATAGATGGGCTGTCTGTGTGGGCTCGTTTCTGGGCTTCTGGATCAGATTTGAGCCTAAGGGTGTTGGGTTGGGGGTATGTTGTTGGATCATAAAGAATGGGTATTAAGTTTTGGGTGTTTTCTCTAGCAAGATTATTATTATTATTATTATTATTAATTAAATATATATATATATATATATATATATATTATAATGAAAAAGTGACGGATGTCACAGGAGTAGTGGGAGGATGTAACTCACCTTCCCCAAGGCCGGCTGGGAGGGTGAGCCGGGTGGTCACCTGCTCCGGGCCCGACCCTTAAATAGGCCCGGACGTTTTTTTAAAATATGTGCATATATATATTAAATTCTATATTTAGGATATATATTTGTATTTTATTCATTAAAATCTTGTTAGTGGAGTTGGAAAAACCATCTAAATTTAATGTAGAGGTCTCAAGTTCAATCCTTGGCTCTAACATTATACTCAATTTTTTTTTTATAATTCATTCCTCTTTACAAAATTTTGGGCCCAAATTTTTTTTACGTTTTCGAAGACGGCCCTGACCTTCCCACTACTCCATACATAACTCCTTACTTAAATTCAAGATATCATTCCAACACTTGAATGACTGGGTCAATTTTCTTTCGGTGCAGGTTGAAACACGTTTGCGCCTGTTGAATGATACTTCTTCACACTTTGTGGTTCCTTGTCGATTATAAAATTATGGAAGATGAAGAGAACAACAAATGAGCCTAATACGAATATTGGATTTGAGAGAAGATCTACAGAAATTGCCATAGATGATCGAGAATGAATGTGTACGTAGTTCTTTCCAAACAATTCAGGGATGATGGAAAGGAGTGTAATTGATGCTTATTTTTATAGTAACTTTAGTTGAATATTTTAAAAGCATTATAGTTAATAAGATAATCCATTGGAAAATCATATCCTATCAAATATTAACACGTAAAGAAAACGACAGGACAGAAGTAGTTAAAATGAGTTGGAACATTATGTCTTAGTCAATATTCCCCCATGTAATACATGCCCAAGTCAAAAAAACACCACTACGTGTGTGTATATTGAAAGGAAAGGGTACACGAGGGCCAAATAAGAAAACAAATGAATTTCTGTATTTAATAATTAACTAATTTTCATTATGTTATCATCTATCTATCTGTTTTTTTTTTTTTAATCTATACATATAATATTTAGGAGCAATTGTGGACACTTGTCATTCATTTAGGCCCCTAGCAATTAATGCTCATCCATCATGGCACAATGTGAGAATTAATAAAATTTTCTCTTTTTTTTAAATCAAAAATCATTGATTAACTTAGTCAAAATCGGTCAAGGTGTTTTAATAACTTTCCTAAACATTGTTTTGGTGATTGAAGATTATTTTGGTAAAAATTGGTCAAGCATATTATCATTCCTAAAAAACTAATCATCCTCATAACAAATCATTCTCCATCCTCTTCTAAACCTTAAAACAATCAAACGAAGCAACCGATCATTCTCCATCCTTGGCGATCCTTTTTCAAGGTATTATCATTCCATTCTCCTGTAACACAATCATTGTTCGTCTATCGCCTCTCCTACGTTTCTTTCTGATTTCATCTATGTTTCTTTCTGATATCTTATATCTTCATTTGTTTTTGGCGATTAATGTTTTTGTGTCTTTATATTTTTTTTACTGATTTTAATGATTTAGGTTTCAATCTGTATGTATTGTGTGTTATTGTGGATCCAAGGCGTAAAGACGGCAATTTAAAGGAAAATAATCAATGGTTTGTTTAGTGCAAGTGTTAATTGGTTCACATTCGTTTATATTTGATCATGGTAAAGAATCCTACTTTTTTTATTTTTGTATATATCGTATATCCATTTGTTTCAGATTTGTACCCGAGCGACTGTTGCTTACATGCTTTTGATATCAAGGTTTGATTTTTGATTTTGAAATCTTTAGTTAGTTTTCATAAACAAACAGTTTGTTTGAAATTTTGTTCTTGGGCTTGATTTTTCTTTTGTTTGATGTTTCATGTTTGCTTATTTATATGAATTAATTTTTTGAATAATGTCATTTTATTTAGATTTTCAGGTAAGCACGTATGGAAATGTTTCGTATGCAAATGTATGGACAATGTTTGAAAACCTAAAAAAGAAAAAATATTACGACCTTCCTTGATTTTGATACAGTTACCTATTATATAAATATATTCATGCTTTCATCATTTAATACACGAGTTTTTTCATCTCGATATACAGGACGGGCGATTATTAGCTTCAATCCCAGAGACGGTAAAAACTCACGGTAGAGTTTCTAATCTTTTTTATTTAGTTGCTCCATGCTCATGTTATTGATTACCATTTCATTAATATCCTTTAAACACAAAATTATTAATCATATATAAATATAAATACATTTATAGATAAAGTTAAATTTGAATTTTTTTCATCATAATTAATACGCCTATGTTTATTTGAATTGCTTTATTTTTAAACATTCAAAATAATTTTTTTTAAAAATTCCGGTTTTTAAAATTAAAGACATTTAAACACAAAATAAATGCTTGATTCTTTTATTTGTCACATTACTATTTTTAGCGTATAATTAGCATTTATCATGATT